>CAJGYO010000006.1:112855120-113455120 GCA_904845875.1 Miscanthus lutarioriparius | reverse complement strand
CACGGTGATGACGCTGTTAGGTCCTGGCACCTTCAACTTGAGGTAGGTATAGTTGGGGATCACCATGAACTTGGCGTAGCATGGCCACCCTAAGATGGCATGGTAGGACCCTGGAAAATCCACCACCTCAAAGGTGAGGACCTCCGAACAGAAGTTGACTCAGTCACCAAACATGACGGGTAGGTCGATCTTCTCGAGTGGGTATGCCTGTGTCCCTAGGATCACACCATGGAAGGGAGAGCTCACTGGGCGGAGCTCTGACCGAGGGATGCGCATGGCGTCGAGGGTGTCGACATAGAGAATGTTGAGGCCGATGCCTCCGTCCATCAGCACCATGGTGAGGCGCTTTCTTGCGGACGATGGGGTCGATGATAAGTGGGTAGCGACCTAGTCGGGCGCCGTGGGAAGGATGGTCTCTCTAATCGAAAGTGATCGAGGAGTCTGACCAGCTAAGGAAAGAGGGAACAACCATCTCGGTGGCACATGCCTCTCTGTAGCGTACCTTGTGCTGGCGCTTGGAGTGGATGGCATTGGAGCCCCCAAAGATCATGAGGCATTCCTCGGGGTTGGGGAAGCCATCATCATCCTTGCCCGCCATGCCTCCTTTCTTGGCCGCCTCCTCCTTGCCCTTTCCTTCCTTTGGCTTGCCGGCCTATCACAGAAAGCGCTTGAGGAGCTCATAGTCCTTGTAGAGGTGCTTGACGGGGTAGGCATGGTTGGTGCATGGACTCTCCATGAGCTTGTCGAAGTGGTCGGGTTGGCCCTGCTGGGGCTGCTTGCCTGCACGATCGGCTACGGCGACCAAAGCTGGGTTGGCCGGTTAGTGCTGATCCTTCTTGTTCTTCTTGCCCCTTTGAGTGGAGGGGCCCTTGCCTTGGTCCTCGTGCTTGGCCTTGCCCTTGTCCCGACCGCTGCTGAAGACTGCCCTGACCGCCTCCTCACCAGAGGTGTGGTTCGTGGTGATGTCGAGCAGGTCGTGGGTGGTACAGGGCTTCAGACAGCCGAGCTTATGGATCAAGGACTCACAGATTGTCCTAGAGAGGAACGAGCTGATGACGTCCACATCAATGACATCAGGAAGGGAGTTGCACCACTTTGAGAACCTACGGATGTAATCCCATAGGGACTCATTGGGCTCCTGCTGGCAGCTCTTGAGGTCCCAGGAATTCCCAGGACGGACATATGTCCCTTGGAAATTTCCGACGAAGACCCTCTTGAGATCCGCCCAGACACGGATGTTGTAAGGCGGGAGGAATTCGAGCCATGCTCAAACATGCTCCCCCATATAGATGGGGAAATACTGAATGATGAAGTGGTCATCATCCACTCCTCGGCTCGACAGGAGAGCCGAAAGTCTTCGAGCCATATACCGGGGTTTGTTTCCCTGGTGTATCTGGCGATGTTGGTGGGTGGTCGAAAGCGCTGTGGGAACGACGCTCTCTGGATGCGACGACCAAAGGCCCGTGGCCTCGGGCCATCCGGGCTGGGGCTCTGGTTGTTTGGTCGGCCACCATGCCTGGGATGCCTGCCCTCGCACTCCTCGATGGTCAGGCTAGGGCCCGTGCCGCCTGCTCTCGCCGCCACTTAATGGACGTCATCATCGTGCTAGGCATGGCGTCGATTGTTGATGACGCTATGAGCATCATGGTTTGGCCTGAGTCGTTCACGCACAGGTGGTCGGTGTGGAGCGGGTGCCTGGTCGGGCTGTGGTGCAGCCACAGCCTCCCGCCCCATGCCCGATAGCTGTAGTGGTGAGTGGATAGAGCGATTCGACAGGTGCGGCCCCATTCCCCGATGGGGCAAGAGGCCACAAGCCAGTGTCGTGACATGGAGCTCTCCGCCTGTTGAACGACGACAGCTTCCACCAGCGCCCGGAGGTTCCGGTGGATTGCTTGTTCCTGGGGTCAGTAGGCTTGGGAAGCCCGCGCAGAAGCATCGCCGCAGCAGCGATGTTCTGGCTAGCCCGAGCAAACTTATGGGGGATCATTCCCTCCATTGAGGATGTTACGCTGGACCTGGCGGGCGCGACCCCGAGCACCGCTCATCGAGTTACGCGCACGTGGCGCAGCGTGCTGCGCCAAGCGTGTCAGCGTAGGTGGCAGCTGACTCTGCCACCTTTGTCATAACTCCTTGCCATGCTCCTACGTACGCACGAGGGCCTTCACATGAGGGTACGAAGGGGTGTGAGTCTGCAGAGATTCTGCTACCACCGGTGGCTATCCCAGAGCATCCGCCATAGCGCACTCCTAGGACGGAGGGTGGCCAGGTGCCACAACGTCTTCGATGTTGGAGTCGTCGCTTTTTACCTCATCATTTATGAGGTCGTGAAAGGAGGCGGGAGCATAGCCCGCCATCCCCACGAATTTGGATGTGAGAGGGGGCGGCGTCAACATCCTTCGGAGCCCCCACACGCACGCGTCCATGGGGGACACGAAGCCATAGGGGGAACCGGTCATACGACGGTCGTGGTAAGGACAACGGGTCCCCTCTAGATAGTTGGCGGAAGGTGTTAAATAGTGAATAAAGAACAATATGTACGTTACTCACCGTGGAGTTTGAGCCTAGCATGGGCTCGAGGAGAAGCACGGGTGCCTCGACGTTGAGATCGTCGAGTGGCCTGGGGCCGGTGGAGGGCGCTCCTGTTCCAGTGGGCACCGGGACAAGTGCCTCCTCGTGGAGGCGGAGTACGCCGAGCTGGTCGGCGATGAAGTCCAGACTTCCGAAAAGGAAGGTCTGGAGTGGCTCGAAGATAGGAGGAACCCACATCCCAACAGGCAGGAGCATGGGAAACTCCAGCGAGCCGAAGCGAATCGTATCGCTTGAGTCCGCCATGCCGAAGATGGTGGAAAGATGGGTCATCCGATGACCAAAAGCATGAATGCACGGCGTCCTCCCCACGAACGGCGCCAACTGTCGGTGTGAAAAATGACCAACAAGTAAATATTTGTAGTTTTACCGTACGTTGTGATTGGATGTGGCCTACCACTTAATGAAACAGGATTTATACTGGTTCAGGCAACGTGCCTTACGTCCAATTTCAGTCGATCGGAGACATTATTCCTGAGCCAAGGTGCTTGAAGTTTGCTGTGGGGTTACAAACGAGTAGGAATAAGAAGGGGGTGTTAAAGGCCTGGTCGGACTCTGAACTGAAGGGCCAAGAGTGACGGGGGCTCTAACGTGCGCTAAGTATTGGAGCGTATGCTCTGTGTAGCTTTAGAGTTCTAGAGCTATCGAGCTATTCGAGTTCTTAGGTCCTCGAGTGCTCAATCGTCTAGCTTCTCTTTTTTTAGGAGAGCCAGAATAGCCAGATTTGGAATAGCCAGATTCCTTTTTAGGAGAGAGCTCATCCCCTTTTATAGTCGAAGGAGATGGGCTCTTACAAGTCAGAGAAAGAGAGAGAATGTATATCTGTGCTACCTTAGTCTTGTTGCCCACGCAAATCGGGTACGAGATGGTCGTCGGCACCCACAATATTGTTTATGTCCATATGCATGTGGCAGGCTCTACCATGTTCGCCTGGTATGGCAAATGTTCTACCATGTTCGCCTGGCATTCATAAACCATCATTTACAATTGAAACATTTGATCGAAACATATGAAACATTGCTTGTTATCTCGTGTTTCTTGGAATATATGCATAGGATCATGTGTAAATGAATGCAAGTGGGTAGTGTTAGTCACTAAAACACCTTAGCTATACTTAGGTTAGCAAATGAAACATGGTTCATGAATGTCACTTTCCATGATCAAGCCCTTAAGTCATGTTTCATGTGATTACTTTAAATAGCTCTATGAGTGACTACTACATGAAATGATTGAATGACCTTGCAAATTGCTTAAACATGGTTAGAGTATCATTATGAACAACTTTGATATTCATGGTTAGGGGTAATTAGGTCATTAAGCCATGAATTGAAGTGTATCCTCATTCAAATGTGACATGTTTGACCAAATTTGAACTAGGTGTTAGAGACCTTGCATGGAGGAGATCACTAAAGCAAAGTTGTAGTATTTGACATAAGGAACAACTTTTATTTTTGGGTCATTGACTAATTTAGCTTCTAACATGCTTGAATTGGTCTCACAAGAATCAGCAAAATCAACATTTCAACACTTGACAAAAATTTTCTAAGTCTTGTTCACTGACAGGCTGACAGGCCTACTTTGGGGGTGATTTTACTCAGTCTCGGTTGCGATTTAGCATGAGTTCACTGAAAGAGATTTGTAGCTGGTACATAGGTTTACCATTTTGGTTTAGAGTGTTTGCACGTTAGAGCCATGATTTAGCAGATAAATCAACATGAAAACTCGTTGTTAGGCTAGTATCAGGGTTAACTGACGAACTGAACGCCGGTTCAGTGGCCGACACCGAGCAGAGTCCGAGCGCCGCGTGGACGTCGCGGCTGGCCACGCGTCGCCAATGCCCTGCCCCGCGCGACAGAGCCAGGCCAGAGCGCGCCTTCACCTCTCCAACACCTGTCCGCACTCAGCCGCGCCCTCATTTCCCCATTTCGCCTCCTTCGTCGCTCGCAGCGCCGCAGCAGCAACGCCGCTCGCCGCCACCGTCGTTGCCAGCCATCGGCTTGTCTGGCCGCTTCTCCATCACCGCAATCCCTCCACCATCTCCCCAGCACCCCATTGCTTCTCCCAGTGCTCGCTACCGGAGCTTGGTAAGCCTTCACGCCGTGCAAAGCCTCGCCAGAGCATCACCGCGAGCCCCGTCATCGTGGCCACGTCGCCACCGTCAACCTCTCGCCACGCTAGTTGATGCGCTAGGTTTGCCGTAGCCAGTAGATGCTCGGCGTAGCGTTTGATTGAGCCGCTTAGCTTTCACCGGCGTCTCGCCGTCGGCCCGCACCTCCGCTCCGCCATGGCCGCCGCCGCTGTTGCTAGCACCGACGAGAAGTCCCACCAAGTAGAGCATTGTGTGTGCGAAGTCGAGTAGAACATCTGGCGATGATGTCACCGCCGGCAAGTTCGCCGTCGGCGAGCTTTGACCGCGCCACCGCCGCGCAGCGTAGCTGCTCTGTTTTCGCGTCGCTGACGTGTGGGTCCAACTGGCGAATGGGGCCCGGCTGTCAGCGACAGTAGGAGATAGGATAGGTCATTTGATTCCAGTTTTTGAATTCTTTTGTGATTTTTATATCTTCAGTTTGGTAGATTCAAAAATTATGAAATAAATTTGATTATGTTCCTTAGGAAGTGTAGTATTTAATAAAAATATGATCTTGACACTTACAGTAGAATTTTTGGAAGATTTAAATAGAGATTTGAAATGTGTTTTTGAATGCATGCAAATTTGTTTATTTTATATCTAGAGTTCATATGCTCCAAAAATTATGAAATTTTTGTGGTAAGCTATTCTTGTCATGTATGAGCTCTGGTAAAAATTTGAGGATCAGTGCATGGGTAGATTTATAGTTATAGATTTTTCTTTTATAAATAGTTAATCCTTGTATGAATTTTTATAAATTATTTATGAATCCAAAATTCATGAAATTTGTTGGGGGTAATCCTAGTACCATATGGATGCTAAGAAAAATAGGAAATATGTTGCTTGACACTTTTTAATAGGGTTTTCTATTTATGCTAATTCAAGCCTTGCTGCCTTGTCATTTTTATATAGGATGTTTTACTTGGTAAAATGGCATGAAACTTTTACAGTAGTCTATTGGTAGCACTAGTAAGCCACTGTAATTTTCTGGGAAATTATGATGTACATTTGGTATATGTTTATTATTTAACCTATGTATCTAAATAAAATAATAAAGGCATATAAATAAATAGTTTGGGCTTCACCATTATATTTTCTTGGATGTATTTGGTATGCTTAAACTGTTGGTAGACTTTGGGTTGTAAAAATTTGAATACTTATATGAAGTAGAAGTATTGTTACATTGTAATGCGAATTAGAATAGTTTTCGGACAGATTCTGGAGTTTGATAAGTTGCATGATAAAAATGATGTTTGCTGTAAAAATAGTTAATAACAAAGTTGTAAATAACTTCATTATATGTCTTGGGTTAAAGTTTCAGGACCATGGGTCAAACGGTTTAGGAGTTACAGCTGTTTAAAGTTAGCCTTTCCGAATTTGCTTGGTCTCGGGAATTTCTGGACAGCGCTGGATTGATTATCTGTTTTGGTTAAGATAAAGTGTGAATTAGCTTTTGGTGATTAAATAAGAGTTGTAGACAATTTTATAAGCTTTCTAGAAAGTCTAATATCACAGCATTTGGATAAGTAGAACTTCTGTTATGACTAAACCAAGCAGCTGCTGTTTTGTGTGTAGTGAATGAATTGTAAATGTGTTTGATTAAGTAGTCAAGAAGAGATATGCACTTACTCGGTAAAATATGATGCATTTGTTAACACCATGCTATTAAGAATACTTATACAAATGCATTCATCATGTGTCATCATTTTATACTTGTACGCATGTATGCATTCGCAATATCTTATGCCATATTCATGCATCTAGGATCGGAGGAAGAAATAACGTTGCTGGAATTCGATGAAGTAGAGGAAGGGGACCAGCAGGAGAATCCTCAAGTCGCAACTCCCGAAGGCGAGGAGCAGAATCCTGAAGAGCTTCCGGAGTGTCCTGATCACCGCCCTACTTTCTTTCTGCGAGGCAAGCCCCGGAGCATTCTAAGTCTCCCAGTATTTTACAAATGATTACTTAAGTACTTATGATTGATGCATTAGGTTATAAGAGTTGAATGGAACCACTTGATGCATATAAATTCCTTGTCCAGCTATTACACCTTTAACCGGTATAGGTCCAGGATCGAATATATGCTTAGCCATGCTTAGACCGGTAGAAGTCGGGTGATTTCCTGTCACCTGCGAGATGTCGGTGGATACCGGAGCACGGTAGGCTATATTTGCTATCGTGGAAAAGAACCATGGGTAATGTAAATGGAGACCGGGCGGGATGTCGATAGAGAAGCAACAAGACATGGAGGTCATGTATGTTGAATCATGTACGATCTTGGTTGTTGTAAATCGTTTATCGAGACCGTCGTGGTACTCGACGGACTACCGGGTTTATATGGGTTCAAGTATGACAGTGCGACCGCTTGCGGGACGCCATTGTACTTGTACTCTTATAAATTGGTCGGTTCTGCGACAACGGTCCTCGGTATTGCAGTTTGACTTGAGCGCCTTACCTTATCTGCTCCGCCTGATCCCCGGGTCCTCACCGAGCAGGCGTCCCCGGTCGGTCGTTCCCAGTCGGCCCCGACCGTGTCGGTCGGGGAAGAGCTGCAAACAGAGGTCCGACGTATCCCCGGTCGGAAAAGGAGGTTGGAGTCGGACTATGTCCCCACCTTGGCCAGGCCTTCCGGTCGGGGACCGGATCGTTCTCCCAGCCTATCATCATGTATTTGGGCCAGGTTGGGAGGCACGCGTTGTCGCTACGCCGCCTGATGGGCCGAGTTTTTGCAGGGAAGCAGGTCCATTGGGGACCTCGGGTTTATGAATCCGACACTAGGTGTGATGCTATCTCTACCGCAAAAGGAGGTATGCAACCTAAGTTCCAAACCTATCAACTAGCCTATTACTAAGCTAGGAAAGTAAAGCACACACCAAGATTGCAATGTAAATGCGGAAGCTAAAGAGTAAGGTAGAGATATGCAAACTCCCGTCGACCACTCTGGTATTTTTACCGATGTATCGAGAAGCATGCAAGCTTCTCCCTAGTTCTCGTTGGAGCCCCTCGCAAGGAATCCCTCACAAGGGCCAAGCTCCTGGTCGGGTAACTCCATGGATAGCCTCGGGCCTTCCCCACACGCAAGTGGGTCTCCGACGTGCCTTCCGGCAAGCCTCTCCCGGATGGTCCCTGCCGTCTTCACTAGGGCCAAGCTCCTGGTCGGGTAACTCCATGGATAACCTTGGGCCTTCCCCACACGCAAGTGGGTCTCCGACGTGCCTTCCGGCAAGCCTCTCCCGGATGGTCCCTGCCGTCTTCACTATCAAGCTTCCGGTCGAACCACCGTGGACCTTGTTCCCTTCGGTACACGGTGACGGCCATACCATAAACGCGGTTGGTGTGATCTCGCAAGACTACAAGCCCCTCCGATGGACAACAGTGGTGCGCACAAGCATCGAGTGATAAGAGGTGTGCAAACCTCACTAAACACTAAGCCTAAACCTAGAGCAAACGCATAAGCGGTGGTCTAATCAACCTAAGCACTTTGCAAAGCACCTACGCTAATCATCTAATGAATCACTAAGTACTATGTAAGTGGAGATCACTAAAATGGTGTATCAACACCCTTGGTATGTTTCCTCAGCTCTCCACATCTCAAATGGCCGGTTGTGGGGTCTATTTATAAGCCCCACCGAGAAAGTAGCCGTTGGGGGTGAAACTCAGCTTTCTGCTACTGACCGGACGCTGCTGTCGTCCTGACCGGACGTGTCCGGTCGTCCTGACCGTTAGAGCGCGCGCGTTGATCGAACTCTGGGCCGAGTCCGGTCTCACTCGATCGGACGCGTCCGGTCGCGCTGCAAACATTGCGCTCTAGAACCTCTCCGAGTGCGCGCGTCCTGACCGTTAGAGCGCGCGTCGATCGGACGCCTCCGAGTGCATATGGGGTGATCAAAAGCAAACATGTTTGTTTATCTGAAGGATAGAGTCTGGAAACGTATTCAAGGATGAAAAGAAAAATTGCTTTCCCGCACGGGCAAAGAGGTCTTAATCGAAGCCGTTGCATAGGCCATCCATAGCTATGCAATGTCCTGTTTTGACCTCACAAAGACTCTATGTGATGAGATCCGCACGATGATTTGTAGGTTTTGGTGGGCACAATTGGAGAAAGAGAATAAATTACACTGGGTATCATGGGAAACATTGTGTAAGTGAAATGAAAAGGGAGGTCTTGGATATAGAGATCTACACCTCTTCAATCTTGCCATGTTGGCTCACCAGGCATGGAGACTGCTGCAGAATCCAGATTCTCTCTGTGCAAAACTTCTGATAGCGAGATACTACACTAATGGTTAGCTGCTCAAGGCTTCTGAAGGGCTAGGTATTATTCGGGGTGTACAAACTCTAAAAAAATGGTTTGATTTGGCGGGTTGGTGATTGGGACCAGATTAGAATTTAGGAAGATCCCTGGATTCCAAATGGGGTTGCTAGACGACCTATAACTCCAAGGCATGGTGTTCTGGTTGCTAAGGTATCTGAACTTATAGATCCAGTCACTGAAACATGGGATAACCAATTCATACGGGATATATTTTGGGAAGAAGACGCAACTAATATTTTAGTGATTCCAGTGAGACCGGGACATGAGGACGTTATTGCTTGGCATTCAGACCCAAAAGGTGTTTTTGGTAAAACCGGCATTACCATATTCTGGATGATGTGAGAGAATGGACAAGGGTACATCGGAAAGGAGAAGGATCACAAGGCCATCATCTAATTCTCTAGAGAGGTGGTGGCTAAAGATCTAGACGATATCTTGTTTGCCAAAAATCAAACAATTTATTTGGAGACTTGCACACAATAGTCTTCCACTGAAGATAAACATAAAACGACAAGGGATTGATCTGAATATCAGATGTCCTGTATGTCTGAGATTTGATGAGGACGGAGGACATTGTTTCCTCGAGTGTAAAGCCGTCAAACGATGCTGGCAAGACTTAGCTTTAGAGCTTATTGTCAGCCTCATCAGCTAGAGATTTTGTACAACATGTCTTGAAATTGAAGCCGGCCCTTTGTGGTAAAATAATGACACTACTATGAAAATGGTGGGAGGTGAGAAATGAAGTTACTGCAGGTGAAAAGATGCAGTCTGTCCTGGAGGTTACACAAGAGCTGTTCTTTTGGCTTTGAGAGATCAAGATGGTCGGCTGGAGGCTCAGATTGTGAGAGCACCATCACCAGTGCAAACATGGACACCTCCTCCAATTGGGCTGTTAAACATCAATTCTGATGTTGCATTTGTCAGGGAATCAAGAGCTGGAGCGTGGGGTTTTATATTTAGAGACCAGGATGGTGAAGTGGTAGGGGTTTTATAATTAGAGACCAGGATGGTGAAGTAGTAATCGCTGGGGCAGGTAGACTGGAAGTTGTACATGATGTTTTGATGGCTGAGGTAGTACCCTAGCTTGTCTAAAAAACGGCTTCAGATCGCAGTTGACCTCGTTCATGCTCGTTCATGAGCAATTTGTCTACTCATGTGTTGTTTGTTCCCCGTTCTTGTAATTTGTTAGCACATGAACTTGCCAGCATTAGCTTGCGTTAGGACTTGATCCCTCTCCCTAATCTTATAAATAAATGACTTGGTGGCTCACGATTTGACGATGTCCACAGTGGTGAATGAAAGGCCTTAGAGCCAAGATTAAATAAAAAAAAAAATAAACCCTGCCCTCCTTCCTCAGAAGGCATTTCTACGAGTCATCTACATCAACTCAGAATGCTCCCGAGAAGGTACTCAGCTCAATTGGTTGCGAAGAATAATACATTCGTTCAGCAATTCATCAACTACCCAAGGAAAACCTTCAGTAAATAATGGATAAAAACTGACACATTATGACCATCCGTTACAGATATGCAGCCTGTTCGGCAGGCTGTAACTGCCTATATCTGGCTTGGCTTATCAGCCAGCCAACAGTGTTTTCCTCTCACACCAAACCAGCCAGCGGTACTTCAGCCCATGGCTTATAAGCCAATCCAGCCGAAACGAGCAGGCTGATGAATGACACTCCCATCCTTTCTCACTTGTATTCTGCTAGACAAATAAAAATCTACCTAGCCAATTACTGGCAATATTCACAATAACTTTCATCATAAAATGTCATTTGAGGCGGCCTAAGAACCCAATAGCCTTTTGATCCCAGCCTTCTGATCAGAAGTCAGCCTAGAAGGGAACATTATGTTGAACTTAATCCGCAGATTTCCTTTCTTAGTGGGGTCCTTGGGTATTGGCATGCCCTCTCTAGGGATTACCTCTTCGTAGTTCGGATGGATTATTGAGTTGATGGGTAATGATAGGCTCCGCCCGTCAAGCGTAGTGACACGTGCAGTATAGCCAGTCAGTGCTTCCACCAGTGAGATTTTCTCAGTCATGACAAGATCATTCCCATCCCGAGTGAAAACGTCATGGGGCTTCTCATCAATGATGAAAACAATATCAGCAGGTTTCATATTTGGAGCTTCATTTCCCTTGTCAGGAAACGTAATTTTTGTTCCCTTCTTCCAACCAGGCTTTACTTCTATTGTCAGAATATCCTCTGCGTTTGAGATTCTCCTATTGATAACACTAAGATTAGCATCCATGTAGCAAAAACAATGTTTTGGAAGTACAATAGATTTAACAGAGGAAGCATACCAATCAAGACTGAAAATACACTTCAGCATACCGAAAACATAAGATTACCACTCTCTAAAAGAAACAAAAACATACGGAAAATAATTGATTGACAGCAAAAGGAGATATACTATACAGTAACTAGCAAGCCCTAGAAGGTTAAAACAATACCACCCTTAATGAAACGGGGCAAACTAAAAAGATAAATACAATTTTATCGTAATTGTTTTTCCTGTGCTTTTGTGCTTTGAGATGTACTATCTATTAAAGGAGATTTTCTACTCTAAAAGCCTGCCAAATAATTAGAGAATGCAAAAGTTCACTGCAATAGTAGTAGTAGTAGTATCACGATATCTAATGAAATTGATAAGCCCATGAAGTTCAACGAATGTTTCCTTGCTGCCCCCAGAAAGGCACCAAGTTAGCTAGCAAAGAAATCAAAGTCAATATCAACATTTGTTTTTTATCTTCAGGTAGAATAAATGAGGGTTGCATAAACAATGTCTAATATTTGCAGTTCTGTTCTGAGAAACAAACAACATACAATATCCAAAGCATACCTAGGGAAGGTTATGTGCTTTATAAAACAACTAGCATTAGACTCTTATATACTCAGGAAATGTTACCAGTTCACGTAGTTACAATGATCAGGTTACAAGGTATTAAAAGGGAACAAGAAAAGTAAGGCATAACAAAAAGTAAAGAAAGAATGGCAATTCATTTAGTAAAATTAGCAACACTATAGGTCAAGAGGTGAGGAACAGTACATGATAGGTTGCCAGACGGTTATACGATGGCAATCCGTTTAGTATAGCAGTACTGCAGTACATATAACGCAATATCATTGCTTTCATAGTTTGACATAACTGTCGCGGAGACAGAAAAACACATTTTCTTTGCCTATATCAGTATAATTGATGAGCAGAAGCTATTTATGCAACACAAGCTTGAAATGGAAAGGAGTAATTGAATCTTCGTAAAGAAAAAATGGATTTGTCTCTATTTGCTTCATTTTCAAGTTTTGGAAATGTTTGTTCTATCTTATTCATTGCCACTTGGGATTTATAGAGGGTCAAGTTTGTCAATAAATCAAATACAGAAAAAAAAATGAAGCATATGCAGCTCCATGTACACACCCTAAGGATTGACCAGATAGTAAATTACACGAGGACTGATCAACTATGCTATGCAGGTAAATAAGATGATTGACATGAAGAAAGGGCTGCTGTAGCCTTCACCCTTCATCACAAACAACGGGTATAGTGGCAGACTGGCAGTGCTGCAACACCTAATAATTCTGCTCCCTCTCACCCTCTGATTCAAAGTGCATGACATTTAGAAGAAACACAGTTTGCAATGTATCACTTTGACTAACATTTTTATTAAAATATAATATTTAAGTATTATGAGAGTACTTCCCATGATGAATCTAGGTACATCTATCTTACGTTGTCTGTCTACGTATTCTTTGCGTATTGATGATCAATGTTAAAAAAGATTTGACTTGCAGAAATCCTACAACAAGATGTATTTGAACCGGAGGGAGTAGGTGAGAAGCTCTAAACTAGGTCCCAACTCTGTCATACAGCCAAAGGGGAAATACATCACTGCCAACGGTTAAAAGAAAGCTTAGCTTACCATGATTGATGAACGGGTAAAGAATCTATCTCTCGTTTGCTATCGAACTACTTGAAATGGCATGTTAACTGGATCCAGGTACTGCTTTTTCTCTCAAAAAAGGTAGCGACTGAATCCAGTGAACATGCCATTTGAACATGGTTAGGATTTACGGTTTATTTGAATAGAATTCATTTATTACGTTTTAAATAATGGGATAAATAAGTAAATAGTCTAGTCCACTATGAGATAATTCTCTAAAAGGAGCTTACACAAGACACACAGCACAACCCTGACTGACAGCTGATAAACTACTTAAATAATGGAGGAAGCTTACCCACTGGCATCTATAGTCTCTCTTGAGATTTTCATCTTTTTTGTCACACCCTTGTACAGATCTGCAAGGCTGACTGGAAGTCTATTCTCAATTGCAGGTGGCTTGTGCGATGGCTGCTGCATACTGGTGGAACCCTCAGCGCCAAAGCGTGAAGAGAAGATATCGTTGCCAAACATTGACCTCTGGAATCCTGGTTCTGCTCTCATGCCGCCCATGCCACCCATGCCAGGGAATCCAAAGAACTCTTTAAATATATCGTCCGCGCTCCTCGGATTAAAATGGTGAGCGGTGGAATGAGCCCCGCCAGGGAAGAAGGGAAATGCGCCAGGACCTCCTGCTCCTGCTCCCGGGGTGGCTGACCCTTGAGCCCTTCTTCCCCTAGCTGATCATAGATTGCACGTTTCTTGGGATCGCTAAGGACCTGAGAGGTGGCACATAGGATTGGTCAACACAACAGATGCAAGAACTGAACTAGTAATACAACAACAACAACAACAACAACAACAAAACCTTTAAGTCCCAAACAAGTTGGGGTAGGCTATGAACTAGTAATAGCAGTAAAAAAAGCAAATCATGGAGCGAAATGTATAATTCGGCTGTGCAGATAATCAGAACCTCAGACCGATAAGCTAAAATATGGATCAAAAGAGAGCCCCTATCATATATATGCAACAATTGTTCTTGCTTCTTACTCCCTACTAGCTAAAGTTACTTTATTACTATCATGAGCTCATCTGAGAAAGTTAAATCCTTTGCAGTATCGGTGGCGTGGTCCACATGGCAGTATCGAATGAATTCACTACTGTACTTCCAAATAGGTGGCCGGTATAACAGACAGGGAGTGGAGGATTTTGCTGGTCAGCATAAGCCACAGGGACCCAGGGACAGAGAATGGATCGAAACCCCATCGCCGGCGAATCGAACAGTAATAATTAATCCTGGCAACAGATGCAGAGTGAGAGGGAGGGGCGGGCAACCTCGTATGCCACAGAGATCTCCTTGAACTTGGTTTCCGCCTCTTTCTTGTTGGTGGAGTTCTTGTCGGGGTGCCATCGCATGGCGAGCTTCCGATAGGCCTTCTTGAGGTCGTCGTCGCCGGCGCCGCGGTCGACGCCGAGGACCTTGTAGTAATCGGCCCCCATCTCCCTGGGCCGCGGCGGAGGAGGCGGTGGCGCCTCCCTGCGCCGGCGGGCAGCGCGCGCGGACGACGACGTGGAGTCGGAGGCCCTACGCTTGGTTCCTCCGGCCTCTCGAATCTTGACCGCCTTTGGATGCCACGCCCAAATCGCGGTCAGGCCTCAGGGAGAGAGGGAGGTGGCTCGGCGCGGGCGGCTTGCGACGGTGGGAGAAGGGACTCGGAAGAGAGAGAGAGGGAAGGGAAGGGAAGGGCGGCGGCTGGCTGCCCGGGAGGGGAGGGAGGCAGGGACTCGGGTCGGGAGCGGAAGGAAGGTTCGAGAAGCTGGAATGGAATCCGTCCGTGACCAGGACTCGTAGCAGCAAACTTGGTCGTCAACGTCTCCCTACGGGCTGGGCTGGGAAAAACGGCCCAGCCCATTTTGCAACCATAGAATAGGGTCCGCGTCGGCCCACAGGTTCCATTTAGTGACCATTGACCCCTTTTATTAATCGATCGTTTAGCCTTTTTAAAGGGCCGTTTTGTCTGAATAATAGGTAACCGGTAGGTGACCTTCTGTTAAGAAGTGTATGGCTATAATCACTTAGTATAATAACTGGGGCTAGACATAGAATAACAAAACAAAAATGTGAAATGAAGTTAAGGACTTATACTTTTTTTATATATTTGGTGTATTTGATATAAGAGGAAGTATTACCTTTTTTCTCTAAAACAACTTGACATTCTAGTTTTGCCCTAAGTCCACTATGTTAAGTTTGATCGATACAAGTTTATAAAAAATAATACCGACATTCATATTATCAAATAGATATAATTAGATTTATCATGGAACATATATATACCACTTATACATCTTGCTTCAACCAATGGTCCAACTAATCAAACAGTAAACTAAAAGCTTAAGATGTTTGTTGTCCAGACAGATCTAAAATTTTGTCTCTGTACTGTATGCATGCACCAGTGCAATCCTTGACGAGAGCCACCACGTCAAAAATCGAGAAAACTCTCCCATTATAATCATCAATACAAAGACCAGTTATTAGCATATCGATAGATAACTTGTTGCCAGACTCCACCAGAGATTAGAATTACAATTTTTTGTGTTTTTCAGAGGAAGTCAGAAAAGTTGGGTTTTAATTGTACCAACTCATGAATACCATAGAAATTAAAGCTATAAATTAATTGGTCCGTGTGCTTTACAATGGGCCGGGAGAAAAAAAAACCCTCTTAAGGCTATATATTAATTTGATATAAAAAAGTTAATAGGTTCTTAACATTAACTTAAATTATGAATGTCATGATCATCATAAAATAATGCAAATAGAACATTAATTAATAAATTGTAGCCCTTAAATTTTATAGAAAATTAAAAATTAAAATAGATATATAACATTCTTTTCATGTTCTCTTGTCTATGGATATTTGATAGTTTTTAACTCCCACTGCAACACATGGCCATGTGTGCTAGTTTGATGGCATAAATGCCAAAAATCCTCTTTATAAATTTGGGCAAATTTATAATACTTCGACTTTGCTAGGGGAAAGGTAGTTTTTTTTTTTTTTGGGGGGGGGCTGAGGTTAGTTAGGCTATGGTTGAGGGCTGGGTTCTGAATAGAACCATAGGGCATGTATCTTGTTTTTACGAACACAATTTAAACACAAACGTCATTCACATATATACACGTACACTCACCTCTGTAAACACATAAACATCTTGAAAAGATTGTTGTGTGATAGACGGTGGCAGATCTCAAGGGAAGACTAGGTGGTAGGGTGGCAGACATGGAGGGCGACAAAGGCGTGGCATGGCATGGCTGGGGCTACAGAGAGGGCGAGCTGTGGTTCGGGTTATGACAAGCTAGGGCACGGTATGACTCAGCTAGTAGCCACGGGACCAACAGAAGATTGTGATGAGGAGAGAACGAAAAGAAGCTAAGGGACGGCCGGCCGGCCGGCGACAGTTCGTGTGACGAAGCAGACGATCCGGCCCGTTGTGATGACCACCGATCACTGATGCTGTACATGCTAACGACGGAGTAGACGACAGCGCTACGGCACCGTGACCGACAGTACAATTAGTCGCCAACTTTCTCTTCATCGTTTGACTGGATCGAGCGAGACGGTGGGCGTGAATTATTAGTACTTTATTTTTTGTGGCATGTGAATGCGACATGACTGGCTAGCTAGTACTACTGCTGACGATCTAGGGCAACAGAGTCAACACAACGTATGCATATGCATGCACTAACACTCGCTCGTCACATAACTAGCGCTATCTGTTTTCAGTTCCTGTGTCCACAAGAGAACCATGTGACTCGTCAGTACGTCTTATTATAGAGTGCTTGGTTTTTGAGAAATCACTCCATTGATCCTGGATGAGATGGCACATCGATCATGAATTTATTTCTCAAATTTAATAATTTAGTGAGATGACTCATTGATCATACTAGTACTAG
Source organism: Miscanthus lutarioriparius (assembly GCA_904845875.1). Taxonomy (NCBI): domain Eukaryota; kingdom Viridiplantae; phylum Streptophyta; class Magnoliopsida; order Poales; family Poaceae; genus Miscanthus; species Miscanthus lutarioriparius. The sequence goes on along the minus strand of CAJGYO010000006.1, from coordinate 113,438,260 downwards.
TTATTATTAACTTGTGAGGAATGAAGTGATGACGTATCAACCTATTCCATTTGAACCAAACAAAAAAAGTGAGGAATAATGAGATGATGGGCTAACATATTAATTCCTCAGACCAAACACACCAATAATTTTTATTTACCTCCGGTCCATGTTATCTTCCGATGTGCCGAAGGTCAGTGATAGCCTGCAACGAACATCGTCGTTGGAGAAACACCCTCCAATCATCTATAACAACATGCCTCAAACCCTCCCATCATCCAACGCCATGGGCGATGACACATCAGACATAATATTGAAAGAGCACCGACACCATCAATCTCTGCACCACAAGATTGAACTGGAACCCTGGATATATATATACATTCCCGAGTCCCGACCATCACGAGATCGGAAAATCTACCGAACCGGCGACACAAAGAATGGTGGGAGCACGACCACCACACCATACACATCAACACTACAAAAACAACAACATGAAGAACATCAAAACATTTGCATCAAAATTATCTATAAGAAATAAGATCCGGCAAAGAATCCACAAAGACAACGTCCACACGGTAGCCCATAATACACATTGTTCAATATAAACTCTAACTACCATGAATAGAATGAGCAAGAAGGATCTTGCTCCTCTCATGACTGACAAAATGGTTGTATAAGGAGGAGCAGAGGAACCATGGCAATGGCAACGGGAACAGCGCTAAAGAAGCCCTAGCTGGAAAGGCCCAAAAACACCCACGTGTATGAATCTTATATTTAATTTGTTCGGCGCATTACACATAGTTGAGAGAACAATTGTATCCCTATTAATATCTAAGTATATATTGTAGACAATAAGAAAGATATGCTAGAGTAAATCTGGAGCCTCTAATCACATCTTTTTCGCCTCCAATTCATTTCCTCAGTAATTATCTAGTTTTGATACATATATTTAAGCTGAACATCGGAAACGCTACAGGATCTAATGCCACCGGATGCATCTGACACGTTGAAAGAGTAGCGTGTCAAGCGTAGCATTCGCGGCGTCCTCAATGCTAACGCTACTAGCGTTACCATTGCGGTTACCGTTGTAAACGACTTCTCAACTTAATAAAAAATGCGCCAATAGACGTGTTCAGAAAAAAAAAAAGACACGTTGAAAGAGCATCGGCAGGCTCGTATTCTTATTATAAGATGATGAGCAAATAGGAAAATATGCATCTTACGAGATGATTAGCATATGGACCCTTGAATTTAGTAACAGTATTAAGATCATGTCTGGTAGCGCCTGTGGGGTATGGCCCTCGGTACCCACAAGACAAGACATGGGTTACGTCCCAAAGGTGGCCCAGCCCACAAGATCAAGGCATGCATCGCAAGACTACATGGAGATGTGATTTATTATATAATACCATATATGATATTTTTCTTGTAATCTACCCCTCCGGAGTATATAAGGAGAGGCAGGGGTCCCCTAGATGGGATATATCGAATCTGATACACAGTCAATACAAAATAACAGAGCACATGATATAGAGTGTTACGTCAAGCTGACGGTCTGAACCTATATAAATCTTGTGTCTTGTGTCTGTGTCACCATCCGGTTCCTATTACGCGCACCTCTACCGATTCATCTACTACTGTGGGCATACACCCTCGATAGACTGCCGATCATATTTCGTCGACAGTGGCGCGCCAAGTAGGGGGTGCGTGCTGATTCCATGGCGAGCCAGATGGTCCGTTTCCCGAGGTCCATGATCCTTCCCGAGCTAGGTCAGACCTTCACGGTCGGATCTATGACCTAGGTCATCGGCGCCAACGGCGTCGGGGAAATCGTGGAGGCGGTGCAGAATCACCCTGCGCCGATCGTGCCAACGTCTACAATGACATCTCCGATCCCGATGCATCGCCGCTGGGTTAGGAGATCCATCAGCAATGTTGATCTGATCGCATCCATCGATCGGGTCACAGACCGCTTAGCGGAATGTCAGCTCCTCGTGGATTCGATCTTAGATCAATCTAGAGCAAGCGACGAATTTCCTGCACTCCAAGGTCACCATGCCACTAATGTCGAGCACCCTGCTCGTGCACGTCGTCCGAGGTGGCAAGATGAAGATTAGGTGATCACGACAACTCCGGAAGGGCGTACCGTTCAACGCCGACCACTCCCCGCCCCGACGAAGAGCATGCCGAAGCCCTATTCTTTTAGGTTGGTGGGTGCAGGTCTGATCTATCAGGATGTCGTGTACCATCTTTTCGCTGACCACGCCGAGCGCAGCCACGTCAACGACCTCTATCAAATCGACTTCCCTAAGGCCGACCAGCCTGCGCCAATGGTAAACATGGTGCAAATCCGAACATATCTCCCGGATGACACGCTACATACAATCCTAGAGGAAAGCCTCGAGCCATACTCCGAGGGTTCTACCAGCAGCTATCCACCTTTCCCTCAAGGCTTTGGGCGAGAGTTTTCATGGTTAGCCAACGACGTCATAATGAAGAAGCAGAAAACGCCGCCCAAGCTGCCAGAGGTGACCCACCACCTCTCGCTCGTAATCTCCAACAAGAGTTCCTCATGGTGAATAACCAGCAAGTGGAGCAGACACCGAGCACCAATCTGGCTGTGGCCACCCATGAGTTGGCTAGACTCCCACCAACACCAGAGGTACTCAAGATCCAAGCGCTACTTAAAGCAGCTCAGGTCTAGGTCAACGACATCCGAAACCTAGCTCGTCCTTTTCGACAGCGTCCGCACGCAGCCGTAACCCCTGTGGTTCTCGCCATAATGGGGGGAGTCGTTACCACAACGGCCAGATCATCCAAGGGGGTCCGGGGCAATGTTGCCATCAATCCTGGATCACAAGGACCATGAAATCAACGTGGCCGACCAGCTCATGACGCCAACCAGGATGTTAATCAACCCCTACGCGGTGATGCCCGCGATCGTATCAATGCCAATCTCGATGCCCGCCATCGCATCGAGAACAGTCGTGCCCAGCGGCATCGGGCAGAACTCTAACACCTACAGGAGTTTGACGACCAACACGGCAACCCCGTCGGCCTCCGACCACTCCCCGCTGTCGAGCCGATGGGACCTCACCCTTTCACAGCAAGGCTACGAGCTGTACAGTGGCCCGCATTCTTCAAGGTCTTCGGGGGTCGATCCCTACGACGGCAAGGCTAATCCCGAGCAGTGGATGCAGCTCTACAAGATCATCATACGTGCCGCCGGGGGAAACAACGACGTAATGGCAAACTATCTGCTTGTTATGCTCTCCCAATCTGCCAATAATTGGCTTATGGGCTTGGGGACGGACTCCATCGAATCTTGGGATGATCTTAAGAGAGTTTTGTCGAGAATTACATGGCAACGTGTCAGCAGCCTGGCATGAAGTATGATATGAAGAAACTCCATCAGATGTCTGGGGAACCTTTGCGAAGCTATAGCAGGTGTTTCTCAGAAACAAGGAACACCATCCCTAATATCGGGGATAGTGAGGCCATCTCCGCTTTCACCAGAGGACTCCATCACCATCAGGAGTTGCGCTCTAAACTTTACCGCAAGAGGCCCTAGACCATCGGTGAGCTCCTCAAGGTTGCAAACTCATACGTAGACTCCGAAGAAGCTGATCGGTAGTTCAAGGATGACGTTGCTCGTGCTTCCCGCTTGGATCACCACCCACGTCGTGATGATGATCGTCGCGAAGAATGGTGTTATGAAGATTGTGGCAGGCACTACGATGATCGCGAATGCCATCATAATGATCGACCAGAGGGATAAGGGCTGCACAGCCATGTCGCCGCCGACCAAAAAACTTCATCAACAATGTAGAGCAGCCACGCGCTAAGTGCAATTTCAATGCTGCCTACGAAAAGCTCCTTGACGGTCTGTGCCTAATTCACAAGGACAGCAAGCACACCATGCAGCAATGCTATGGCATGGCCAAAGCTTTCCATGATAAGGAGCAGAAACAACATCGGTGCAAGGACGACGAGTCAGATGACGGCAAGGGGGAGGAGCATCCTAAGGACGTAGGACCCGCTTTCCAAGATGCCAACAAGACCGTCGCCACAATATTCGGAGGGTACGCCGCCTCCGAGAGCAAACGCTAGTAGAAACTCACCGCTCGGTAGGTCATGTCGATCACCAAGTACGACGCGATCGCCGATCCTAAATATCTGGACTAGTCGAACTACCCTATCACCTTTAGTAGGGCTGACCAGTGGGTGGATATCCCATACCCAGGGCATTTCCCACTCGTGCTGGATCCCACCATCCGCAACGTGCCATTCAAGAAGGTCCTCATCGATGATGGGAGTGCCCTCAATCTCCTCTTCGTTAGAGCCCTAACTGAGTTAGGCCTCACAAAGGACGATCTCATCCCTGTTGATTCTCCATTCTGGAGGATTGTACATGGTAGAGCATCCCAACCTTTGGGGCAGATCACCTTGCCAGTTCAGTTTGGCACCACCGACCACTTTCGTACTGAGTACGTGAACTTTTTCATGGCAGATTTTGACACCACCTACCATGCCATCCTTGGCCGACTAGCTCTCGCCAAGTTCATGGCTGTGCCTCATTATGTCTACCTGGTGTTGAAGACCCCGATGGAACAGGGCATTTTTACCCTGCGTGCCAACATCTCCAATGCCTACAACTGTGAAAGAGAAGGACTCGCCATCGCCAAAGCAATCGACATCTTAGCCAGAATGGAGGCTTGCATCGCCGACTCCAAGAAGGTCCATACATCGTCAAGGCTGTTCATTGGATGGAACCACCAGTCTATCCTTATACCTCACCACTCCATGTTCATCAATAATAAAATGAGGGCCACGCCCTTCGGCCATCAATTTTCTGATGTGAGGAATCTCTTCGGGGTCTTCCTTTTGTTCCCAAATAATCTGCTCCAGCAATTCTGAGGTCAATGCAATGTGAGCCAATACCTCTGCATGGTTGAGAGACAAAGATGTTTCCTCAACCTGGTGTGACTTTCGGCTCAAAGCATCAGCTACCACATTGGCCTTTCCAGGGTGATAATGGACCTCTAAGTTATAATCTTTTATCAATTCTAACCATCTCCTCTGCCTCATGTTTAGCTCAGGCTGAGTGAAAATATACTTGAGGCTCTTGTGATCTATAAAGATATGCACTTTGTTGCCCAACAGATAGTGCCTCCAAATCTTTAGAGCATGGACAACAGCAGCCAGCTCTAAGTCATGAGTGGGGTAATTTACTTCATGCTTTTTTAGTTGGCGCGAAGCATAAGCTATCACACGCCCATCTTGCATAAGCACACACCCCAACCCTGTCTTCGAGGCATCACAGTATACATCAAAGGGCCTATCAATATCTGGTTGGGCCAATACAAGCGGTGGTCAGAAAAGTCTTTAGAGATTGAAAAGCTTCTTCACAGGCTGGGCTCCAATCAAACTTAGCTTCTTTCTATAGCAGCTTGGTCATTGGCTAGGCTATCTTAGAGAAATTAGGAATGAAACGTCGATAGTATCTAGCTAGACCAAGGAACTGATGAATCTGATGCACAGACTTGGGAGACTTCTAATCAATACATCTTTCACCTTGCTGGGATCTATAGAAATGCCTTCAGGTGTCAACACATGCCCCAAAAACTATACTCGATCCAACCAAAACTCGCACTTGCTGAATTTAGCATACAACTTGTGTTCCCTTAATCGAGTCAGTACTATCCGAAGGTGTCGGGCATGCTCTTCATCATTCTTGAAATAGATCAGGATGTCATCAATGAATACTACCACAAACTTATCCAGCTCTGGCATGAAAACTGAATTCATCAGGTACATAAAGAAGGCAGGAGCATTGGTGAGACCAAAAGACATCACTAGGTACTCATACAGCCCATACCTAGTAGAGAAAGCTATCTTTGGTATATCATGTGGCCTGATCTTGATCTGATGATAGCCTGATCGAGATCTATCTTCGAGAACACCTTGGCACCAGCTAATTGGTCGAACAAAGTATCTATGCGGGGCAAAGGATACTTGTTCTTAACTATTACCGCATTAAGGGGGCGGTAATCCACACACATCCACAAAGTACCATCCTTCTTCACTAAAATAGCCGGGCAACCCCATGGTGAAGAACTAGGACAGATGAAACCTTTGTCCATCAACTCTTCTAGCTGCTTCTTCATTTCTACTAGTTCCCTTGGAGCCATGCGGTACGGGTGTCTAGAGATAGGGCAGTACTAGGCAAGCTCAATGGAGAATTCTACCTCTCGGTCCGGTGGCAACCCAGGAAGATCTTCGAGGAAAACATCCGGGAACTCACATACTACCGAAATTGAGGTAAGATCAAGAGCAGTTTCAGCATGGGCAGCAACAAGTAAGACTGGATCTAAGGGTACAATAAGAGACATCCTATCCTCAGAAGAAGGAAGCCGTAACTCCACACTTCTCCTCTTCACATCCAATACTACCCCATACACCCGCAACCAGTTCATTCCAAGAATAGCATCAATGCCTTGCCCAGGCATGACCATGAACTGTAGGCAGTAAGTGTGGGTGGCTAATACCAAACTTACTGTATCCATGCGGGTATTGATGAACAAATGTGAACCCGTAGTATGGATCTTATAGGCATACGGTATAGCCATAAGTGGTAAGTTGTGCCGCTCTACAAACCCCATGCTCATAAAGGAATGTGATGCACCTGAATCGAACAACACCAAAGCTAGATGGGAGTCGATGGTAAACATACCAGCCATCACCGGCTCCTGCTACAAAACCAGCTCAGCATCTATGAAATGCACCTGGCCGGATCTGCTGGGCACTTTCTTCTTGATGATGGTCCTCTTAACAAGCCTGGAATTTGCTGACGGTTGAGCGGACTGAGCTGGCTGGTTCTGGGGGCAAGCTTGAGCATAGTGGCCATCTTTGCCACACTTGAAGCAAGCACCTGGCTTGTTCTAGAACCCCTGATGAGGTGGGACCTACTATCCCTGAGACTGCTAGGGTTGCACCTGCTGCGAAGGTGTACGGTACTGTGTGGAGGAAGCTTGCGAAGTCTGCTGGGTTTGCCGGAATGAAGGCCCACCCGATGGTTGATAGGGCCCCCGCCGGACAACTTGTATCTTCTGTGTGTGAGGGTGGCTAGAGGATCTAGCTACCACCCACTTCCTCTTCCAATCAATCTGGGACTCCCGCTGAAAACCCTCCATGGCAATGGTGGCGTTCATCAGTGCCTCAAAGGTCTGATAGTTCGCCGTGTACAACTTTTCCTGAAGAAGGGGAGCTAGACCACGAAAGAAGCGGTCCTTCTTCTTGTCATCAGTATCCACCTGACTGCCAGCATACTGGGCCAAGTGATTGAACTTGTTCACATATTCCATCACTGTCCTGTTCCCCTAGCGCAGCTCTAGGAACTCAGTCACCTTCTGGTTGATGACACCAGCAGGGACAAAGAACTCTCGAAATGCGGTGGTGAACTCCCGCCATGTTGTCGGATGATCAGACTGCTCCATGGCATGGAAGGTTTCCCACCATACACCTGTGGACCACAAAAGCTGTTGCGCTGCAAAGCGCACCTTCTGCTCGTCAGTCACGCCGAGCAGCAGAAACTTCTGTTCTAGAGTGCGAAGCCAGTGCTCTGCCTCTAGGGGCTCATCAGACGGGGTGAAGGTGGGTGGGTGAGTCTTGAGGAAGCCCTAGTAAGTGGATGGTCCCTCAGGACAATGGGCACCACCCCCGTTCCCATTGTTGCCCCCGTGGCCTCCGCGGGCGAGACCCGCGACAGCTTGTGCCATTTTGTCCATGGCACGAGCTGACTCTCGGTGAGCCGCCAACAGCTCAGCCATCATCTCGGCATGGGTCATCGGAGGTAGCGGTGGTGGAGGAGGAGGAGCCAAAAGTGGAGCCCCATGGCTCTCCCCGTTGTGCTCATGGGCCTGGCCACTATCGCCATGGCCCTCGCTAAGCCCGTGAGCTGCCCCAGCACTGGTGCTTCCACATCCAGACCTTAGGTTCATCTGTAAGAGATAGGAACCATCCATTAGAACACCCTTCCGATCAAAATCAAGGGATTAGAGAAATGACAGCACATTTATTAAAGCATTCATTTAGTTAGTTCTATCAAATTTTCTACTCACATATACATGAAGGGGGATTTTTAGTTGAAGTAAGATGCTACTATCATGATGCATGCTTCGACCTATACGTTCACTCAAGCCGGAATATAGCGGCATTCGCAAAACTTTTCGGCATATCGCACCCTCACTTTTCGTATACTAAGCGATTTCTTTCGCAACGTAAGTCAGTGTACCTACAGAAAACTGATTAGATAAAACCAATGCCGCTATCCTAGATAGACCACATTGTTAGGGCTTATACTTATTTAACTTAACTTAACCACATCCTACTTTTCGCAAAACTTTTGTTGGTCAAATTTTTAGTTTTGGAAAAAGTGTGATGAACTCGTAACCATTATTGGCTCTGGTACCAACTGTGGCAGAACCGTCCGAAATAGCACACTTACGGAGGCGCTCGTCTTCCACCAGACACTAAGCACCCCGAAAGCAAGCTACAGTGGGCGGTGTCCGTAGGGCACACCCAGAGGGAGAACCCAAAACATCCACATTTTTTCCAAAGATCCAATAATGAGAACGAGTTACAATACAAGTCTATTTCATACAACAGAGTTTCTTAAAAAGTACGTTATTACAATACCAAATACCAGAGTGCGGAATGGTAAACAGCGGAATTTAAAAATAACATCTAGCGATAAGGGGCGAGGATTCCGTCTGAGCCCACCAAAAGGATCCTCCACTCAAAGGTACTCTTCAAGCATCACCTGCAACAGGGGTAAATAAATCCTGAGTACACAATGTACTCGCAAGACTTATCCGACTAGTGGGAATAATTTCCCGACTCCAAGGAATATGATAAGCTTTATAGTTTACTGGTTTCTTTTGGCAGAAAGCAATACTAATAGTGAGTCCTTAGTTATGTATTATTATCGGCCATATTAAGTTATCATCTAGCCAGTCTATATAAGCACCTGTTCTATTTTCAAGCAAAAGTTGAGCAATCAGTTTTATTTCTTCTCCTTTCCACTTTCAGTTCTTACTATGATGCTAAACACGAGACAAGTCGTACCGGATCTCCCGGCAATTCGCGAATCAATGTGCCCAGCTGGGTGCCCTGAAAACACATGCCCCGCTTGTACCCCAGGCACAAGCAGGACTAACCTATCACTCTCCTGTCCCGAGTGTCTAGGTCCCCATCCAAACTTAGACTCCAAGCCTCCACTCTTGAGACCCGGACTCAGTGTGGTGCAAGGACCTCCACCATCCCCGCCCCCAATTAGTCGGCCCAGAAAGAGCTTGACCCGCGACAAGAGAGCAACAAGTTGTCCCTGCGCCCATACCCAAGTATGCGATCGGGACAATAAATCTATGACTTGCCCACGATGCCTCATGCAATGACCGGTCCTTAATCGACACAGACAGGGAAAAAGTGTAACCGAGCTATGCCATGTTGGCCGCAAGACACAACCCTTTACACCCACCAATACCCAAACCATATCCCTACCCGGTCACCATTTACCTTTTTATCATTTTATCATGAGTGATCATATTTTATCACCTATGTGCGAATAACGACAGGTTACTCATGCTACCGATATCCTGAGCATAGCAGCTACTCAACCTGTACTAGTAGGACTCATGGGTAGATATATTTACGCATGTAGTTTCCATGAAATACCTGTAACGTAAATGCACATCATATATATATTCAGTGATCATTAAAAATAGGGGTTATTCACCGGGGCTTGCCTTGGGTAGGCGACAGGTCAGTAAGGTCAGCACCAATAGGCTCCTGGGCTCCCTCCTGCACGCGGATCTCCTCCTCGTACTCCTCGATCACCTCGTCGTACTCCGGCTCACCGATGGGCACGAAGTCTACCAGCTCGTGATCTACATGCATGAAATGACGATGCAATGCTTAGGAATATAACAACAACAACTCTTAAAATAACAGTACATCGATTTAACTACTAAGCTAGTGCTACCGACCCCTAGTGCTAAGCTATCTGATAACAAGTTTGAAATATGACATTCATTATTATTATAGCAACTACAGATATTCTTATTCCTAATGCTGATAAAGCTAGGGTAATAACTACTTTATTTAACAACACCTTCTAATGCTATAAAATTTACATCAAGTACCTAATATCCTCGAAACCTACTGTAAAAATTTTAAAGCTAAAACTATTACCGATTTGCCACAAGAATTCCTACAACATTAAGCTAGCTAATATTAAGTTCTTCTATTTTGACTTCATGAATCTAGCATCACAACAGCTAACTGTGAACTAACTACACTAACAAATAGAGGGCATTTTTGTGAATCTAACAAACTTAGTTTCACTATTTTTGGACCACTACACAATTTACTATAAATTATTAAAGTTCAGCTTTAAAACTAAATTGAATAATCATTTCTACTTTACTGGAATTTGAAGAAATGATTTACGACTCATGACAAACTCATGGCTGCTTCGCCCACGACGACACAGACGCAGCTTGGCAGCTGCTGACATGCCTTGAGCCTGCAGCTGGGCACGGCCAACCAACGGCCCCATGACGGGAGAGACCCGCGCGCGATGGCAGACATGCAAAAACGCCCCCCGAACTACTCGGTATTTACTGCGAGCTCTAAGACACTATTCTTCTAGTCTATGGTTTTACAGATACACCCTCCCCCTTCTTCTTTACCGCAGCGACGTCCCCCGGCACCCGTGCGCGCACTAGCGATACGCGCGGGCACCGGGCGGCCACGCCGGCGTCACCCGAGTCTCCAAGGCCTAGCTAAGTGGCCGATGATTACCTCCACGACAACGCGCAGCGGCTGGAAGCGATATGGTGAACAGGGGTGTTGTCCTAGGCTCCCTCCCCGGTGGTGGTCCTTAACCTATGATGGCGGGTGTGTTCCCATGAGCCACAGCGAAAGCAGAGCAAACCAATTAGCTAGCGAGCTCAAGGAACTACCCACGGAGACCGTTGAGGTGTCGGTCCGGTCGGAGAAGGCCTGAGCTGAGTTGGTCGCGTGCGCACCGACGATGCGACGGCGCCCGGTGATGGCACGGCCGCGTCGGTGATGGCTGGCCTACTATAAAGCTACGACTGAGGTGCGTAGGGTGCTCAGGAGGGTAGGACTAGGCCGATGGTGCAAGGAATCGCTACTGGGTGCTCGGAATGGGTGGCTTGCCGATGGTGCGCGTCCGTCCAGTCTTATGGACCCGGTGGGGTGGCGATTACAAATTGCGGCTCTGTGCAATGGTACACTCAGCAAGGTGGGGATGGTTGCGCGTCCAGCTACCAAGCGGAGCCGAGGGTGCGACGAATTGGAGCATAGTGCTGTGGTCACGGCGAATTAAAGGAAAGGGGGTCCCGCCGGCCATGGCGACAGCGAAGACAGGGGAGCTTTGGCATGGCTTGGTTCGGCCCGGCTATGGATGTCAACGCAACATACAAGCACGCACAACAATGGGGGACAGCAGGACGTGCTCTAGGCGGCTCTCCGCACGACCGAGACTGCAAGCCGATGAGGCTCTGCACGGCGTCGCAGCGGGCAGCGCCAGACAAGGGAAACACACTACAAAGTGACGCCGAGGTGATGGGGAGCAGGCGGTCGTCTCACGCGCGTTCCACCACGGTGAGTCAACAGAAGTAGTACCGGCGTGGCGACATGTAGCACGGGACCTGGCGCACTCCCGGCCAAAGCAGGGCAGGGCATGGCACGGTAGGGCTCGGTCGGCATCCCTGACGTAGCGTGTCAGCCGTGGTGCTGTGACCCGCGCGTTAGCGAGTGGCAGCCGACAGCCGAGGCAGCATCGCCAGGACTCCGTGCGTGAAGTGCAATCACAGCGACAGTGTGGATGCGGCCAGCGCTTTGACGCGCGCATTGGGCGAGCTAGCAGCAGCACTAAGTCGAGCAGCGGCGGTGGCCGTGGTCAGCGCGTGGTGGCAGGCGGCCTTGGCACGCAGCGCAAGGGCCGTGCGCGTGCACAGACGAGGCAGTGGGACGTGGCTGGCGTGGCAGCGCGTGCTGGCAAGCCAGCAGCGGTGCCAGGCCAAGCAGAGGGTGGTGACCGCACCTAGAGCTAACCCACGTGTCGTGCACGCATTATAAAGCAACTTAAAAACTTGTACCCAATGCTCCAAACGCCAAACCAGTTGTTCGATGCGCAAGAGGGTACGTCAAACTACCAACCGAAGTCATGACATCACGCTGCTTCCTAAGCCAATTGCTCTACAAAAATTGCCAAAAGTGGCTTCATCGACCCCTTTTAAAACTTACGCGGAATGATGTCGATTTGAACGATTTCGCGTCGAATCCCAATTCCGACCTACTAGATGTACTAGCTAGCTATCCTTGTCCTCGACCACACCTATTTCATTGCTGCCTACGAAGCACGTACTACCAACTCAATCAAAGTTCGCATAAATGTTCTATAACACTTTTGTTCGATAAAAATTCAGTTAGAATACTAAACCATATTATGTGACATGAAACGTAACATTGATTTCTTGTTTCATATAAATGTTTTAAGTGCCGAACATTGATTTATAATTCGTGTTATACACATATGCACATAAATATGATGCTCATGCAATGTTTTAACAAAATAGTACAATGTAACACCAAGGGTGTTACAATTAAACGGTTAAGTGGTGCTGAATTGTTTCTTTATATAAAAAGGGGTTCGGTTACTTGTAATCATTGGATTAGCATAAACCAATCATTGTTGACATATTATTGCCATTAATTAATATTTGTTCAATAACGACATTTATCCTGAATGATAATCGATTCTTCTTATACAATTGAAAGGTCCTTGTTGGTTTTGGTAATTGAGTGACAACCTAGGTGGACTAATTGTGTTTATGTGAGATACACAGGTGATTAGTCCACAGGTACATGTGTATGAGCAACATATGCCATGGAGGTGAAAATGGCTTTGGAGATGTTGCAAAGCTCACACATGTGATGATGAAGGAGCTTATTGCACATGAGACATGACATTGAGTCATGTGATCAAGGTGGAGAAGATCAAGACAAGACTTGGCTTGATGGACCGGTTGCAAGCGTGAAGGGCAAGTCGAAGGCTTTGGAGTGATGGACCGCGTGGCGGTGAAGCTTGAGCAAGACTTGGCGCGCCCGATGGGCGATGGCAGCGGTGAAGGGCAAGTGAAGTCAAGATCGATGAACCAATATGATCATGTGATGATATGAAGTGGATCATATCATTGTTGATAGTGTTGGTGCATGTGTTGCATCGACATTGGAGGAGATGGAATGGAATGCGTAAAGGCAAAGGTATAACCTAGGGCATTTCATTTCACGGTCATAGGTGTGTAGAGAAGTTTATGACCGGGTTTAGAATAGATGGCCGTACTATCAAGAGGGGCAAACTTGTTTGCATATCGGTCATCTAGTGCCACTCGAGTGATCTAACTTTGCATTGTCGCTAGGATAGAGTGGCGTAGCAAGTTGAGTGGCTAACATCCTTTGGGAAATGATTGTGAAAATGCTAACACACATACACATGGTGGTGTACACTTGGTGGTGTTGGCACATTTACAAAGGAGGTGGTGTTTGCGGGGGTGAGATGGATTGGCGCTTTAAAAAAATAGAATGCCTATTTTCTATTGCGCACGGATGCAAGTTCTTGTGGTTAGCACATTGGAGCAAGGGTGATGAAGTTAGAAGTGAAAACGAGTTAGTCGCGAAGATCTTTGGCGTCGGTCAACCGACCGACCGATTGAATCTGAATTGAAATGACTGCCAGGCGCCGGCAGTCAAGCGTCCGACTGACGATATGACGCAGAAGATGGAGTGTGACATTTGCCGTCCCGATCAAGTGTGACCGAACGCATCCGTCGAGGTCGGTACCTTACACGCTAGGGGTTCAGGCGTCCGGTCGATTGAAAGCTGCTTGCGTCCGGTCAAGTCAAGTGATCATTGGAACCGGACACGTGGTCGTCAGGCGACCGGACGCCGAGTCCAACTTCCGGTCAACACGACCGAGCGCGTCCGTCGGCCCGACCGTTGCCCAAAGATGAAGGGTAACGCTAGTTTAGCCCTTGGGGCTATAAATAAAGTGGCCCTCGGCCATGGTCGATGAGCACCTCAAGGGACTTAGTGTCCATGCTTGTGAGTGCTTGGGAGCCCTCCATCACACATATACTTGATAGTGATCATTCGATTGTGTGAGTGAGCGATTCTAGTGCGATTGCATCGTGAGGTTGCATCGAGTGGCACTAGGTGGTCGTGTTGCAAGCCGTGGTGCTTGTTACTCTTGGAGGTTGCCACCTCCTAGACGGCTTGGTGGTGGTCTCCGTCGAAGCCCTAAGAAGCTTGTGCGGCGCTCTAGAAGTGCTTGTGAGGGGTACTTGTGCTCATTACTGATCGCGAAGAGCAACTTTAGTAAAGCGTGTCATTGAGCTACCCTCACTCAAGGGGTAGGTTCTTGCATGCCCGGCGTGCGGGCTTAGCGGGTGATGCTAATTAATTCAGTGAGCGATCGACACAATGGGGACTAAGCGTGTTGGCAAACACGTGAACCTCGGGAAAAAATCATCGTGTCAAACCTTGTTCTTCCCGTTGGTTTGTTCCCCATTACACAAGCTTGCAATTACTTTTATATATCTTAAGCTTGTGTAGTTGCTCTTATAATTAGTTAGCTTGTGTAGCTTACTAGTTACCTTCTTGCTGTAGCATAGCATAGTAGCTCCTTATGCGTAGCTAATTTGATTTTAGTAACCTTGTTAGTCACATTGCTTAGTTTGTGTAGCTAAGTATTTGCGCTCTCTAATTAGGCATTGGTTGCCTTGTTATTGAGCTTTGCTAGTGAGCTTAGTTGGCTTTGTGCTTTGCTTACTAGCATGTGTAGGAGCTCCTTGTTGCTTAAAGTACTAGTGGCATAGGTTTGTGTGACCTTGCTCCTAGAATTGTTTAGGAGAGCTCTAGCTAGCCCGGCATCAGTTGCATAATTAGTATCTTGGCAAGGTGCTAGTGAGCATATATAGAGGGGTGTAGTCTTGGCTAGACCGATTATTTTAATTCCGCATTTATATCGGTTAGCCGACGCGATTAATTTTAGAAAAGACTATTCACCCCCCCCCCTCTAGTCCGCCATCTCGACCCTTTCAACAATCCAATGAGTTTTAACCGATTTATTCTCATGAATATCTTGGGATCGACTGTTTAGTCGATCTCCTGTCATATAGGCTCTCAGAGCCACACATTCGGGACTGTCAGGCAACACCGTCAAGTTCCACCCTTAATTACTGATAAACTTTCTCTCCTTGTCAATTATAGGGTCAAATTGACTGGCATGTCTCGGGAGGAGTGCGTAGGATCGACCATCCCTGCGCTGACGCTAGGCGGATCTACAGCTCCTCGAGCAGACTCTTCTGGCTTGCTGCGTGTGTCCTCGGCACGGGATAGAAATTCTATGTCGACACATGTTTCTGGCACGCCCAGTGGGATCCCACAATCGTTATGGCGGTTCACAATCACAATGACATCCTTATGCTGCATTATGAAGATCTACCTGATAGGGATAAGGGTATCATCAGCGAAGCTACAGAAGAGTTTCAGAATAAATGTTTGTTGTCCTACACCAAAACACGTGACAACACAATTGTTTAGAAATTTCCACGACTGAGAGTTCTATTACACGGGTAGACAGACACAACTAAAGCTGAAGACAGGCGTTTCTTTAAGGAAGTTGTAGACAAATCTGCTCATGATGCCATATTAAGCCATAAAGATGCTTTCGTGGACATATTCCACAATGCCATGAGAGAGGCGATTCATGGGTTTCCAGTTGGTCAAGGTGGGCCGACTTATTACAACATTCTAGATTCGTCAACCTAAGGGACCAATCAAGTCGGTACCAGCCATCAAGAAGCAGCACCAGCTAGTAGTGGTGATGTCCAGACAGTTTAGGGTTCATCTGAACAAACTCAAGAAACTACTGCAAATCAAACACAGTACAATCCTGGACCATCAGTACAGCATGTGCAACAACCGGCAGGGCAAAGTCAGAACCTGGTGATCAATTTTTGCACATCAGGCCACATACCGTCGTCGGCTCAAAAAATAGCACCATCAATTCAAAAGATCCGTAGAGATATAGATCCTTATGTCTATAATCAGAGACTTCAAGCAGCAAGCCAGTAAAGGACCCAGCAGATGGAGATTCCACAGGGGTATCACTATGGCACAGATTATAACACCCTTCACATGATGCCAAATCTAGGATATCAAGGCACACATGATTTCAATCCACAGATGGGTCAGCAGGTATAGAGAAATCCAAATTCAAATGCTGATGAGTTGCTGCTGAGGGTGACCGAGATGATGAAAAATCAGTTCGGTCTGAAGCCAAAAGGACTGACCTTTTTATACAAACGCCCATATCCAGAAGGTATGATTTGGTCGCTCTTCCCACAAATTACAGCCTCCTAGAATTTGCTAAATTCACTGGCCAAGACAGTACAAGCACGATAGAACATATCAGTTGGTATCTTACACAATTGGGCGAAGCATCAGTTGAGGATGCCCATCAAGTTTGTTTCTTCTCTCTATGCTTATTAGGCCCAGCTTTTACTTGGTTTTCATCATTGCCAGTCAATTCCATTGCTAATTGGGCTGACCTGGAGAAGAAGTTTCATACATATTTTTACACTAGGACTAGAGAAAAGAAGATTACCGATCTGACAATTATAAGATAGAATACTAATGAATCGGGCACTGAATTTCTTCAGAGGTTCTGAGAAACCAGGAACTTGTGCTTCTCCTTAAACTTGGCCGATGATCAATTAGCTGCTTTAGCTGTTCAAGGAATGCTATTGATATGAAAAGAAAAGCTGCTAGGACAAGAATTTGATAACTTGGGTCAATTGGCTCAACAAGTAGCAGCGCTCAATAGCCAATTTCAGAGTATGCGCAGAGATACCTGGTTCCAGAAGAGTACCACAGTAGCCGAAGCTTATGATCCATACTCAGTCGATGATGACTATGCAAATGAAGAAGAAGAGGTTGCTGCGGCTGAATGGATTTGGGGCAAGAAGACAGTGATGGTGCCAAATCCTTGGGGAAGAGGAGTCGAGGAGAGCTATGACTTTGATGTCACCAAATCAGATAAGCTCTTCGATTTCTTGCTTGAGAAAGAGCATATCAAGTTGCCCGATGGTCATGTCATGTTGCCCCTTGATCAATTGAAGAATAAGAAGTTCTGCAAGTTCCATAATGCTACTTCTTATTCCACTAATGAATGCAGAATCTTCAGGCAGCATATACAGAGAGCTATTCAGCAAGGGTGGCTCAAATTTGATACGCCTCGAAAAATGAAAGTTGATGATAATCCTTTCCCAGGAGATCAAAACATGGTTGATGCTAGGCTATTCAAAGGAAAAACTAAGGTCCTAACATCAACCAAATCAAAAGAAGCTGGAACAGTCGATCCCAAGATGCAAATATCGGCTGATGAGTATAGAGAGATTAGAAGACGTCGTGCTGAGCAAAAGAGCCGATACGAGCAGGGGAAGATGTCAAAAGCAGAGACGACGAAGCCGCGGGTCACATCTCAGATTCTGTTGAATAAATGGCAACGGCAGAAGGAAAAGGGTTATCAACGTTGGTTAAAAGATCAAGCATATCAGCATCAACTGAAACAAGAGAAGTATGAAAGGGAACAAGCCAAATTATATTGGAATTGTCCTTTCTTCAGACATTGCTGGAATGAAGGTTTGAAGTTGCCTACTAGACACGATTATCCAGAATGTAGCAATCAATATCGAGAGTATAGGCAGTCTCAAACCAACCGCCGGTCTATCCATGCTCAAGATGTATATCATCATAATAACATGGATCGGCGCTTAAAAAATAAAAGTGTTCATGATCGGCTTAGAAAAAGAGTCGTTGATCAGGACTGGGCTGATCATGAAGAGGAAGGCAATGAAAGAAGATATGTGTGGCAGGAAGGCCAGTGGTGCCCAGGAGATTTGATAAGAAGCCAGAAAAGAAGGGTGCAATGCCTAGGGAGTAAAGAGATGGAACAGGCTCAAGCATCTGGTAAAACTCAAGTGTGGCGTACCAAGCAAATAGCCGATGGGAAGCAACCATCGGCTAATATTCAAATGGTTTTTCTGTTGCCATCAGAATTTAGAGTCAATGGTGAAAGCCAACAGCCGATCCAAGCAGTCGGCTTTGAAAATTTGTATTAATGAATAATCCAATAGATGGTACAGATGGCAAACTAGGATATGGCTTCACGTCGGTCGATGAATTAAAAAAAGTAGATATTGGTCCTAGAGATAGACCTAGGCCGACGTACGTAAGTGCAAAGTTGGATCCTGAGTATAAGCGGGAATTAATTGATTTATTAAAGGAATGTAAAGACTGCTTTGCTTGGGAATACTATGAGATGCCTGGTATAGACCGGTCAATTATTGAACATCGGTTGCCAATCAAACCTGGATATCGGTCGTTCAAACAAGCTCCGAGGAGATTCAACCCGAACGTGCTTGATGATATCAAAAAGGAGACTGAAAGGTTACTGGAAGCAAAATTTATCCGACCATGCCGATATGTAGAGTGGATATCGAATGTTGTCCCTGTATATAAAAAGAATGGAAAATTGAGAGTTTGCATTGATTTCAGGGATCTGAACAAAGCCACACCTATAGACGATTATCCGATGCCGATAGCTGATATGTTAGTAGATGCAGCAGCCGGGCACAAGGTTATTAGCTTCATGGATGGTAATGCAGGATACAATCAAATTTTCATGGCTGAAGAAGACATAGCAATGACCGCTTTCAGGTGCCCCGACACAATCGGTCTATTCGAGTGGGTTGTGATGACCTTTGGTCTGAAGAATACCGGTGCAACTTATCAAAGGGCGATGAATTACATTTTTCATAAGTTGATCGACAGGATTGTTGAGATCTACATCGATGATGTGATGATAAAATCCATAGGGTACAAAGAACACCTGACTGACTTGCGTGAGACTCTGGAATGCACGAGGAAGCATGGTTTGAAGATGAATCCTAATAAGTGTGCTTTTGGAGTATCAGCCGGACAATTTTTAGGATTCATGGTCCACGAGAGAGGAAACGAAGTTGGTCAGAAAAGCGTGAAGGCAATTGATGAAGCAGTTCCCCTGACTACCAAAATAGAGTTGCAATCTCTATTTGGTAAGATTTATTTCATCAGAAGATTCATTTTAAATTTGTCGGAAAGGATCCTACCATTTTCTCCATTGTTGAAGTTGAAAAATGATCAAGAATTCAAGTGGGGTGACATACAATAAAGGGCGTTCGAAGAAATAAAAGAATATATGAAGTGTCCACATGTGCTGGTCCCTCCTCAGCAAGGTAAGCCATTTAAGTTGTACATATCGGCTGATGACAAGACAATAGAATCGGCCCTGATGCAAGAATTTGAAGGAAAAGAGAGAGTTGTTTTCTATCTGAGTAGAAGACTACTGGATCCAGAAACGAGATATTCTCCCACCGAAAAATTATGCGTGTGTTTATATTTCTCTTGCACTAATTGTGACACTACTTATTATCGGTCGAGTGTACAGTTGTTTCTAAGACTGATGTGGTTAAGCACATGTTATCAATGCCAATACTGAATGGAAGAGTGGGAAAGTGGATTCTTGCGTTATCGGAATTCGACTTGAAGTATGAATCGGCTAAAGCAGTCAAAGGACAAGTAATGGCCAATTTTATCACCCAGCATCACAAGCCAAGCATTAGTTATGTAGAGCTGATGCCTTGGACGCTGTTCTTTGATGGGCCATCATGCAAGCAGGGCGGTGGCATCGGTATTGTTATTATTTCGCCTCAGGGGGCAAGTTTTGAGTTTGCTCTTCCAACTGAGCCAATGGTTACTAACAATCAAGCGGAGTACGAAGCTATTCTCAAGGGACTTCAACTTCTTCATGAAGTAAAGGCCGAAGCAATTGAAATATTTGGAGATTCACAGTTAATTATTAATCAATTGATCGGCCTATATGAGTGCAAAGAAGAGACTTTGAAGGGATACTATGATGAATGCCAAAAGTTACTCAAGGGATTTCTTCATATCTCTTTCCAACATATTCCGAGAGCACAAAACCAAGAAGCTAACCGTCTAGCTCGAAGTGCATTAGGATATCAAGTGTTTCAAGAAGTCTTGAGTAGTGAAACTTCAAGTGATGATTGGAGAGTCGAAATAGCCGACTACCTTAGAGATCCATCTCAGAAAGTTACCAGAAAGCTAATGTATAAATCGACTAAATATGTTTTGTTAGATGACTAGTTATATTATAAAACAGTCGATGGGGTGTTGCTCAAATGCTTAAACCAAGAAGAAGCTAAGGTGTTAATGGGTGAGGTGCATGAAGGGATATGTGGAGCTCATCAATCGGCTTATAAGATGAAATGCATTATCCGCAGAGCTGGATATTTTTGGCCAACGATGTTGGAAGAATGTTCTAAATATTACAAGGGGTGCCAGGACTGTCAACATTTTGATAATGTCCAGAGATCGCCTGCATCGGCCATGAATCCAATAATCAAGCCATGGCTGTTTCGAGGTTGAGAAATTGATTTAATTGCCGATTTTTTCCGTCTTCAAGCAAAGGACATAAGTTCATATTGGTAGCAATAGATTACTTCACTAAATGGGTTGAGGCAATTCCTTTGAAGACAGTAATCTCAAAGAACATGATTGATTTTGTCAGGGAACACATTGTGTATCGTTTTGGGATTCCTCAAACCATAACTATAGATCAAGGAACAATGTTCACATCAGAAGAGTTTAGGGATTTTGTTGCCAGTATGGGAATCAAGCTACTAAATTCCTCTCCTTATTATGCTCAGGCTAATGGCCAGGCAGAGACGTCTAATTAGATTATGATTAAGCTGATCAAGAAAAAGATCGAGGAACAGCCAAGGAAGTGGCATTCGATGCTAAATGAGGCGCTATGGGCATATAGGATGGCCTGCCATAGATCAATTAAAACGTCACCCTACGAACTTGTGTATGGCCATAATGCAGTTCTTCCTTAGAAAGTTCAGACTAGATCGAGGCGTGTCACACTGCAGAATGATTTGTCAGCCGAAGTCTACAAGAATCTTTTGATAGACAATTTAGAGGACTTGAGTTGCCTTCGGCTGCGTGCTCTTGAAAGTATCGAAGCCAATAAACAAAGGGTTGCGAAATATTACAATAAAAAGGTCAAGTTTAAGCAATTCTCTGAAGGAGACTTGGTCTAGAAAGTGAAATTGCCGATCGGGTCAAAGGACAGTAAATTCGGTAAATGGTCACCTAACTGGGAAGGACCTTATTGGATCAAACGTTGTGCGCCTAGTAATGCTTATATCTTGGAAACACTAAAATGAGAGGAAGAATTTGGTCGAGCAATCAACGGGAAATATTTAAAGAAATATTATCCTAGCATTTGGAACAATACTTAATAAATAATTTGTTCGGTCGATAGCTTCAATAGCCGATATTGGAAAGATATCGTCTCCAGTGCAAAAAATGAACCCAAAGGAGTTAAAGCCGATACGATGTGTGTCGCATATAGAAGCAAAGCAAACACGAATGAAGTGATGGGTATGAAGCACGAAACAAAGGGAAATCACTCAAGGCAAGGAAGTTGTTTGCTAAACGTCACCTATTACAAGCTACGGGCTGGAAAAAACTTTGCCTACTATGTCATCGGCCAGGGTATTGAAAGCTACAGAGTTGGCGGCACTCATAAAATCCTCAACCAAGCGCTCATGCTCCCCACGGTACGCTATATCTGGAAAACCATGGGGAAGAAGCCGAAGATTATGGCCCGAACGGGCTTGTGCAGCAGCCAACGCCATGGCAGCGCCATGATGAACTCCATGAAGGGCGACCTCCCTGACACAATTCAGGATGTCATGCAAGCGAACCACCGGAACGGCACCCCTGGCAATGACAAATCCCACTGCATGATCCACGGCTGATCGAAGACTCTCCAACTGAGCAGTTAGATCTAAAATATTCAAGGAAAGAGTGATCAGAAATCTTGAGGGCAAAATCAAGTAAAAAACAGAGAAATAATGGCAGACATCTCACCCATGATTCTAGCTTCAGCCATGGCCAACCTTTCTCTCACCAGGCCGACCTCGAGGGGTGATTGGTCTTCAATCATGGCCAGAGCCGATTCCGCTAGGGAAAGGCAGTTGGCTAGATGCTGGTCGGTCCGATCGATGGAGGCTAGCAGATCGTCATTACTGATCTGTCGCCTCGAGTGACGAGGAAGCTGGCGGCGAATTGGTACGAAAGATGACCCCGAGGGCTGGGTGGAGTCAGCCCTTTGATCCGAAGCGATGGGAGCACCCCAAGATGTGTCCTCTTAACGATGAATGCGTTGGCGTGATGATGTAGATCCATTGATGCCTTCTTCAGCATACCTCTTGTTGTTCTCCATGACCTCGAACCTACGAAAAGGCAGGAAATATACTGAAGACGAAGAAGGATTAAGACGAAGAGGATTGTTTTTTGATCCACAGCCGTAGCCCGTATATATAGCCCGGGAAAGTGAGAAGATAGATTTCGATGGAGGTGTGAAATTGAAATCAGAAATGGATCAACACTCTGGAAATTCAGGGGACGGATAACAAAGAGATAATGGACTCGAATTTATTGCTTCCCCAGATTACAAAATATCGTGGGATGGATACATTGACTAGAGATTAACCCACCAAAACTTCTTTAGATTGAAGGGAGTCCGGATCTCCATAAGGCCGAAACTCATTGTGCACCGAGTCACATCGGCCCATCGATAAAATTGTACCAGAGAAGAAGAAAGGTCACCCGCCTAACATATGTTCAGCAAATTTCTCGATAAATTGAGGAACTATGGGAAAAAAACCTGAGGCTTTCCTGGTGGGCGTTTGGAGGAGCAACAAGGGGAAGGTGTCCACACATTCTAGCCCTCGCAAACACTAGAACAGCTTTGTGAGCATGGAGAGAAGACTCAGGTGATATCACAAGAGTTCTTCTAACCACAATGACTGGTCTTCTTGCTCAACGAGGCGCTAGAATAAGTGACACAATCACCCTATGCGCAAGAATTCTTCTAGCCGCTCAAGATCTTCATAGCAAGAGAATGGACCATGGAGGGTCCAGCAGAACTAGAGGCGCTCGAGGGAGCAGATGGAAGAAAAACATGGCTAAATTGTTGAGTTGCTCTCGCTAGGGTCAGATAGGCATTTTATAGATGGCCCGGGAAGATGAATCCAAGTGCCCGTGAAGCAGTGACGCTCTTGTAAAAGGTTTTGAGGCATAGGCTCATGAGTGGACGCAAGCGGCGACAAATAGTGGACCCTAGATCAAGGTTCTCTACCCGTGACTATGGACAAATCAGGGATACAAACATGATAATTTTGGAATAAAATTACTTTTATCCCAAAATTGGGGGGCATGTGTTTACACCAAAATTTGGAAGAAGAGTCGTAGGGACTCAAAAGCTCCAAGATCATGTCATCAAGGAATCAATTGCGTGCAGATTGGAATCAGCTGATTCAGGTGCAAAAACTGGAATCGGCTTTCTTCAGATAGCGCCAGCGGATAACGACAAAGGCTACGTTCGGTGCCAGGACGAAACATGTTGGACTCTACAAAAAGGGAAAGATTAGAGTCTAAGTTATCTTAAATTAGGAATGTTTTCTTTAGGGTCAAAAATTGTGATGAGTCATGCGCAGGTCCCGGGTATAAATATCAAGCCCCGGCTATTGTAAAAACACAACAATCAATCCAATATACAAGTTATTTACTTTTTTGGCTCCGGCCTCCCCTTAGGAGTAGGAGTAGAGTAGATCTCGGTGAGTTCTTCAGCAAGTATGGCTGCATCGATCCGATTGACCTCCACTGCTTGTTGTAAGTATCGTCATGGCTTATACCTCTGTTCGTATGGTTGCATCGATCCGGTCGACCTCCACTATGACTCTGGTATAAGTTAGTTATCGATTCTTGCCTAGTTCAAGTATGGCTGTATCGATCCGGTCGACCCCCCACTGCATGAACTAGATCAAGGTCAAGTTATCGGCTCTACCTTAGAATGACAGCCTTTGGTAGATTCATTAAGTTATCGATATTGCTTATTGCTTTCATTATTTATCTAAATTACAGCAATATCACTCTACCCGATTGGGATTGATCTAGATCGGCCTTATATCTTGTTTAGCCCATCGTTTGTTAATCTGAAACTGATCTAACCCATACATTAAATGATGAGTTATGTTTTATCGGCTCTTTTACATCAATCTTGATCATGCATAGCGTGCGGTAAAAGCATGTTGCGTCTTGAGTAGATTTATTGGTTGGCGAGAACCGTTCCATGGCCCGTTATCATGGCATGTGTGATTCTTCCTTACACCCCACTATTAGCACCATGGATTGGGGATCATTATTTGATAGATCTATTCCTGATAAGGTATGACTTTAGCTGTGCGTTATGCCTGAATCGGCTATTTTAGCCGATATCGAGTGCTTTCATGAACAGTTAGCATCATGAGACTATTGAAGTAAAGATAGGTTGAAAGATATGTTAGCCCCATGATCTTATTATTGCATTACGGCCTACATGATTCTCGCCTCATGCCCCACTGATATTAGTAATGAGTTAGGGTCGTCGAGTCTATTGTTATTTCTACGGCCTGCATGATTCTGCCTCATGCTCTACTGGTCATAGCGATAGATGAGATCTAACATGTTCATTAGATCTCCTTTCATATTGTGGGGGTATTAACCCCTATACCCTTATGGCTAGGCTTGGGCCGGCCCGGACCAGGGGGTTTGGCCCACTAGAAGACTACGCATGGCCCGGTCAATCTGTTCGGAGTCCTGCGCAAGGAATCAAGGCAGATTTGGAGATCAAGCAAGATCCTGGTCGGTTAGAATAGGAATCCTTATCTGGCCACCTATGGCAATTGTAACTGGTTAGGATTAGTTTATAGATCTGTAATCCTACCCCCAGACTATATAAGGTGGGCAGGGGACCCCTCTCAAAAACATCTCTCATTGATATACAGCAATACAATCAGACGCAGGACGTAGGTATTACGCCATCCCGCGGCTGAACCTAGATAAAACCTTGTGTCTGTCTTGCATCACCATCTTGTTTGTAGCTTGCGCATCTGTCTGTCGATAATCTACTTTCTTGGGCATACCCCTAGGTAGACTACCGACCATATTTCATCGACAGTGGCGCGCCAGGTAGGGGGTGTGCATACTGCTCTCTAGACGAACAAGATGGTCATCATCCCCGGTTCCATGGCTACGCTGAATGGCCTCACGTTCACCATCGACCAGATCACCTGGACCATTGGCTCCGATGACTTCATCGCCATGACCACGGAGGAGGCGCGGATTCAATCTACGTCGACCACTGCTTCGTCTGCATCGACTACGGCTCCAACCACGGTGGATCTGGCTCCGGCCACGCCAGCATCATCTTCAGCCACGCCAATAACCCGTCATCCGCTTCCTCGCTACAAAGGGAGGCAGATCGACAACTCCGACATGCTCAACTCCATCGATCGGGTCGGCACCAAACTTGTCAAAACCCTAGCTCTAGTAAGTTCGATTCAAAGTCAACCTAATGAGCAGGTAACCACTACCCACAACAGATCTACTCGACCAGCTCGGGCCAGTCATCCAGCACGACTCGGTATGGATCTCGTGGTCACATCTACTCCTGAAGGGCGCTCCGTTTGTCACCGGCCAGCCCCCGCGACGGGTCTCCAGATCTCCGAGTATGAAGCCTTGATGGAGAACTACCATGCTCAGCCCTACGGCCTACGAAACTCTACTTCCAACTATGCGTGCAATATGCAATGATCTTGGCCAAAACCACGCAACTTCGTCAACATAGTCCGAATTGAGGAGTACCAAGAAGGATCGGTCCACACAGTTCAAGAGGGTGGCTCAAGCTCCCTGTCCAGCACCGCATCTAATGGCTCCATCCACACTGAGCTTCAGCTTCGTGACGATGAAGACGTTGAATACGATCTGGATATCCCAGACCACCCTTCGGGTTTCCCATGATTCCCATTCTTCCCACAAAGGCGAGGTGGCTTGATCAATGTCGTCGGTAATGATGAACCTCTGGCAGCTGGTGAAACAGAACAAGAAAGGCTAGCACGCGAAGCACGCAATATTGACCGGCTTAATCACAGACAAGTCGAAGCCGAGGTAGAAGAGGAGGCACGACGCATAAGGGTCCAGCCACGCGGCCTTAACAATGCCTTTGATAGGGTGGGGGACAAGCAGGTCTTCAGGACCCCAAGCGCCAACGTAGCTGTTGCTATGGCGACAATGCAACGACTACCCAATACACCAGAAATCCAGGCAGTTCGTGATGATATACAAGCTTACCTGACGGCTGCTATGGCCCAAACCACGGAGATTGTAAATCAAGCCCGGGCTCCATCTGTCTCAGTCGAATCAAGCCATAGCCGCTAGTACTCAAGTCGCTCACAGCCACCCAACCAACGTGGCTCGCGCAACAACGACCCATCAGACAACCGTCAAGGCGAAAACGGTGGTCATGATGGTGGTCGGGATGACAACCATCGAGACAACTATGACAATCGCCATGATAACCATGGCCATAGGGTTAACCAGGGTGGCAATCGGGGTCGCCGTGATGGCAATAACGATCTCCACCATTCCCTTGGAGAACACGATCTGCGCGGTCGCATTAACCGAGGAGCCAACGATCATGCATCCCACGAAAGCTATCACCGTATGGAATATGATACTACCCATGGCCCTCCGGGTTTGAAGCAGTTTACATTACACCTTCGCCAAGTCATATGTCCTAAGAACTTCAAGCTCGAAAAACTTTAGAAGTACGACGGCAAGGAGAACCCCGAATTATGGGTCATGCTCTATGAAACCACATGCAGATCAGCCATGGCTGACGAGCATGTCATGTCTAATTACTTCCCAGTCGCCGTCGGCCATGCAGGCCACCAATGGCTGGTTAGCTTGCCGGCGAACTACTTTGATTCTTGGCAACAGCTCAAGCAAGCATTCATCGACAACTTCATTGCTACTTGCGAGCAACCCGACAACAAATATGATCTGCAGCGGATTTGAGATCGCAAAGATGAGCCACTGCGCGAGTACGTCCGACCCTTCTCGGATATGCGCATCAAGGTCCCGTCAATCTCCGACAACGAGGCAATCGAAGCTTTCATCACTGGTCTTCGCTTCCACGATGACCTAAGGGACAAGCTCCTCCGCAAAAGACCTGAATCGGTCACAGCGCTCCTAGCCACTGCTAAAAAATATGCGGATGCCGATGATGCTAAAAAGATAATCGTCGAAGAAGCAGCAAGGGTTCCGCGCTTCGACCACCTCCCACACCGCGACGACTACCGCGGCAACCGTGGTCGGAACGACAACTTTGATCGCCGCAACCAGCGCAAAGATTCCTGCGACCACCGCGACCAGCGTAATCAGCGGCGTAATCGCCGTGACGATTACAGGGGCAAGCGCGCTTGGGAAGACGACGGCGAAGTCAACATCGTTAAAAAAGGTGGCGGACATGGCAATTACGAAGAAGACTACGCCAAAGCATTGAAAGGACCCTGCTAGCTCCACCCCAAGTCAAACCATACCATGGAGGATTGTCGTGTTCTCAAATCCATCTATACGCGCCAATAGGCTCCGGGTAAATCCGATGAGCCTAACGACACAGGGGAGAAGCGTGACGAGGACAACGATGACGAAGATGCAGATCTCCATCACAAGTACGTCAAGCCAACCGACCGCGTCCATACCATCATTGGGGGTAGGGTGTCCATTGAGACCAAATGAGAGCACAAGCTGCTCGCTCGCGCCTGCCTGAACGTGGCCAATGCCGACAACCTCATCGCCGATCCGCGGCTCCCCCCTTGGTCTCACAGCGAGATCTCCTTCAGCAGAAAGGACCAATGGGCGGCCATACCTGAGCCAGGGCATTTTCCTCTGGTCCTCGATCCTTGTATCAACAAGGTTCAATTTGATAGAGTGCTGATTGACGGTGGTAGTTCCATTGATATACTGTTCAAGAATAGTTTGCCAACCCTAAAGATAACCCAGGCTGATCTCAAGCCATACGAGGCATAGTTCTAGGGTGTTCTCCCCGGATAGAGCTCCACACCTCTCGGGCAGATCACGCTACATGTGCAATTTGGTACCCCAGACCACTTCCGCACCGACTACGTCAACTTCGTGGTTGCTGACTTCGAAGGCACCTACCATGCTATCATTGGCAGACTAGCGCTCACCAAGTTCATGGCCATACCTCACTATAGGTATTTGGTGCTCAAGATGCCTACTGAGAAGGGGGTTCTAACTCTCAGGGGCAATGTATACGCAGCTTACACCTGCAAGGATGACAGCTTCAAAATAGTAGAGGCCCACGACCTCTTTATTCATATGGCCGAGACCATGCTCGACGCCAAGAAGACCCTAGCCGACCACCTGGAGATCCCAGAGCTCGAGGCCCCACGTAAGAACATCAAGTCCAAAGAGCACAAAGTGATCCAGCTAGGTCGACGGTGATCCCAGCAAAGCGGCCCTTATCGGGGCCAACCTGGATCCTAAATAGGAAGACGTTCTCGTCAGGTTCTTGAGGAGCAACATGAGCGTGTTCACATGGAAACCCGCTAACATGCCTTGTGTTCCTCGGAACTTGATCGAGCACTCCTTAAATGTCGATGGCAAGGCCAAACCTATCAAGCAGAAGCTACGATGGTTCGCTCGGGACAAAAAGGAGGCTATTAGGGTAGAAGTTACACGGCTTTTAGCAGCCGAATTTATCAAAGAAGTGTATCATCCGGAGTGGTTAGCCAACCCGGTTCTTGTACACAAAAAGAATAATGAATGGAGAATGTGCGTTGATTACACTGATCTCAACAAACACTGCCCTAAAGACCCCTTCGGCTTACCTCACATAGACGAGGTCGTAGATTCAACTACCGGTTGTGAGTTGCTTTCCTTTCTCGATTGCTACTCTGGTTATCACCAGATCACTCTCAAAAAGGACGACCAGATCAAGACATCCTTCATCACGCCCTTCGACGCCTACTGCTACATGACCATGTTGTTCGGGCTCAAGAATGCCGGGGCTACCTATCAACGCACCATATAGGCTTGCCTCAAAGACTAGATAAAAGACGACCTCATCGAGGCTTATGTTGACAATGTAGTTGTCAAAACCAAGGAAGCATATACCCTTGTTGACAACCTTGAACGTACCTTTGCAGCTCTTAACACATTCCAATGGAAATTAAACCCAAAGAAGTGTATCTTTGGTGTTCCATCTGGTATACTACCGCAACGTCGTCAGTCATGACGGCATACGCCCTAACCCAGAGAAGGTAAAAGTTGTCTTGGACATAAAGCCGCCCGAAAAGGTGAAGGATGTTCAGAAGCTTACCGGATGCATGGCTGCCCTCAGTCATTTTATATCAAGATTAGGCGAAAAAGGACTACCGTTTTTTAAGCTACTCAAAGCATCCGAGAAGTTTGAGTGGTCGAAGGAAGCAGACGCTGCCTTTACACAACTGAGACAATTCCTTACATCACCTCCGGTCCTCACTGCTCCCAGAGAAGACGAAACCCTCCTACTTTACATGGCGGCAACTAATCGAGTGGTCTCCACTGCCATGGTGGTCGAGCGTGATGAGCCTGGCCACGTATACAAGGTACAACGACCAATCTATTTCATCAGTGAGGTACTCAATGAATCCAAGACCAGGTACCCACAGATTCAGAAGCTAATCTACGCCATACTGATTACATCCCGAAAGTTGAAACATTACTTCGACGGATATCGTGTGGTGGTCCTGACCGAGTACCCTCTGGGAGACATCATTCTCAACAAGGATGCGAACATGCGCATCATCAAATGGGCAATGGAGCTATGCCCTTTCTCCCTGGAATTTCCAAGCCGTACTACAATCAAGTCTCAGGCACTTGTCGATTTCATTGTCGAGTGGACAGACTTAAGCACGCCTGCTTCTTAGGGGCCCACCGAGTATTGGAAGATGTACTTCAACGGCTCCCTCAACATCGACGACGCAGGGGCAGGAGTCCTTTTCGTATCGCCATCCAAGGAGCAGCTCCAATACGTCCTCAGGATTTATTTCTCGGCGTCTAATAACGCCGCCGAGTACGAGGCATGCCTACATGGTCTGCGCATTGCGGTCGAGCTCAGTGTCAAACATCTCTATATCTATGGAGACTCGGCTCTGGTCATGAACCAACTTAACAAGGACCGGGACACGACCAGCGAAAAGATGGACGCATACTGCAAATTGATCAGAAAGCTAGAAGGTAAGTTCTACGGCATTGAGTACACACATGTGGTCTGGGATAAAAATCAAGCAGCAGATGCACTGTCAAAGTTAGGATCACCCCTGAGCCAAAGTCCCACATGGTGTATTTGTTCAAGATCTGCTCACACCCTCCATCAACGAGGAAGATCCCGCAGTCGACAAGCCTCCAGACCAGCTATTGGTGGCTACGGTTCCGGCGTCAAACACCACCGAACCACCTCCGACCACTAAGGAGCCTGACTGGAGAGTACCTTTTATCAAGTACCTGACAGATGGTAGCGGTTACACCGATCGCACAGAAAACGAACACCTGATGCGTCGTAGTAAGCAGTATCTGCTCGTCGATGGTAAATTATGGCGCAAGAACGCGAAGGACGAAATCTTGATGAAGTGTATAACTCAGGAGGATGGTGAACATCTCCTAGACCAAATCCACTCTGGCTCCTACGGCAACCACGCAGCCTCGAGAACGCGGGTTGGCAAGGCTTTCCGAGCAGGGTTCTATTGGCCATCAACCGTAGCCGATGCAGAAAAGCTAGTCCATCATTGTGAAGGTTGTCAGTTCTTCACCAAGAGAATCCACATACCAGCACAAGAGATTCAGACAATACCAGCCTCTTGGCCCTTTGCATGCTGGGGACTAGATATGATCGGGCCTTTCAAATCGGCCCCTGGGAAATTTACATGCGTCTTTATGCTGATCGACAAATTTTCTAAGTGGATAGAGTACATGCCCCCGGTCAAGGCATCTTCAGAAAAGGCTGTTGCGTTCATCGACCAGGTCATCCATCGCTTCGGCATACCCAACAGCATCATCACTGATCTGGGTACTCAGTTCACTGGGAACGCTTTTTGGGACTTCTGCG
The DNA here is from genome assembly GCA_904845875.1 of Miscanthus lutarioriparius. Lineage (NCBI taxonomy): Eukaryota > Viridiplantae > Streptophyta > Magnoliopsida > Poales > Poaceae > Miscanthus > Miscanthus lutarioriparius. The sequence goes on along the minus strand of CAJGYO010000006.1, from coordinate 113,406,996 downwards.
ATGAAAGGAGCATAGTAGTAAAATACATCTCGGTGGCGCACCCTAGAGCTAATGGACAGGTTGAGCGGGCAAATGGTATGATCTTGGACACACTTAAGAAGAGGATGTACAGAGAAAATGACAAAACTCCCGAAAGATGGCTCAAAGAGTTACCAGACGTGGTCTGGGGTCTTAGAACCCAGCCCAGTCGCAATACCGGCGTCTCACCATACTTTATGGTTTATGGCGCTGAGGCAGTGCTCCAAGCAGATATATCCTTCAGATCAGCACGGGTAGAAAACTTCGATGAAGATAAGGCCAATGAAGTATAGGAGCTAGAAGTGAATAGTGTAGAAGAGCAGCGGCTCGATTCTTGTGTACGTACAGCCAAATACCTTGCTATTTTGCGCAGGTACTACAACAAGAACGTCAAGGAGTGGTTCTTCGTGGTTGGGGACATGGTCCTGAGGTGGAAGATGAATCAGGCTGGCGTCCATAAACTCACAACCCCATGGGAAGGGCCCTTCATGATCAAGGAGGTTACACGCCCAACATCTTACAGGTTAGCTCACCTAGATGGTACAGACGTACCCAATTCATGGCACATCGACAAGCTTAGGCGTTTCTATGCTTAACTACTAAGCTCTGTACCCCTCTTGTACTTCCAATTTAATTCAATAAAACTATTATGATTTCTCCGACCACTCTAATGTGTCATTTCGATGTCTATTGTTATTCTAACTCTACCAGTTAAAACCGACCACCATTCCTTCTCGAGTTTTTGGAGCAGGCCCTATCTCTGGTTCCTCCCAACGCATGCATGGGATCCGCTCTCTACTCTACGGGTGATCGGCAGGCGCTCTCTGGTTTCACTTGTGTGTTTCTACGTGTGCACAAGCTACGCGCAACACACTCCGACCACAAAACAAACCAGGGCCATACAAACCTTTCAAGATGATGTGTTGACTAGAACTGATACAACTAAACAGAACGCCAACACGTTCTAACTTAGTTACATCAAACGATATCCAAGCTTAAACATGTTTTTAACAAACCAAACAAGCTTATATTGAGATACAGTTACGTTATTACAAGCTTCCCTGAAAAGGTCCAAGTTTACAATAACACAACTACATCTTCTTCTACAGCTACAGCCTACACTATTGGCTGGTCGAGGCACGCAGTTCCTGCTGCTCGCAACGCCTAATTTCATGCTCGGGTCTCTGGGACTCTGGCACTGAACGAGCTAAAGAAGATGGCCCCGCCGTCGCCTGGCTGGTCGAGACCGCAGGCTTCGCCGGTTGGCTTGAAAATGACTGTGCTCCCAGCTAACTTGTTGATGGCGTTCCTTGTACGGGTGGTGTCGCACCTCCACACAGGTTAATATCGCCAATTATTTTTGCCGACAAGTCCAACTGGGTAATTCATAGCTCCTCGGCCTTGTCTGGATCTACCTCCTTCGGGTATCCAGCCTCCAGACGCTTGAGATCGATCAGGGGGTAGTGAGCACATACCATGCTCAGCACATGTGCGCCTGTGTACTCTCCTGCCTCCTTGATGAACTCCTAGAACCATCCCCATGCCCTTTGGCATCTCTTGATCAACCCCAGCTGCAGCGTCCTTAGCACGTCCTCTGCTAGCGCCGGATCGATGAGGTTAAGGACTGGCGAAATGCCCGTTGCCACCTCCTGGCACCGGTTTTTCTAGGTGTCATGATCCTTGGTGATCTCTTGGCATTGCGCCTTCCAGTTGTCACGGTCTTTTATCACGGACTCCAGATGCTTCTTCGCATTGATTTTTATAACTGCAAACCGCACATGCTGTTAAGATGCTATATTACGCCAAACTACGGTATGCAACAAAAATGACCAAAGGGGTTTGGAAAACTTACTTTTTAGTTCCTCTGTCATCTTGGTCGCGTGGTCTCGGAACCGTGACTGGTCTTGCACCAGTTTTCTGTTGTCCTCTTTCAGGCAATCACACTCCACGACCGCACGATTGTTCTCCTCTCGGAGATGGACCACTTCGGCTTCTAAGCCTACACTACAGCTGTTACTACCAACAACGCAACCGTACTTGTCAAAAGTCATTGTGATGAAATGGCTACTTACTTGTTCTTTCTTGCTCTTTATTACTGAGCTGGACAACTAGTTTCTGGTTCTAGGATTCTTGCACCGTCTTTTCATGATTGGCGGCTTCGAGTCATTGGCGCAAGCGTTCCACCTCTGCCGTCAGCTCCTTGTTGTTTGCAGCGATCCCCTCGATCTGGTCGAAGCATTTCCTGCGGTACCTTGCGGTCTTCATTAAGTCCTGTGTATAGATAGCTAAGTAAGACAGCTGCGACTAGACAGCAAGATCAGGGGGTGAAGCGAAGCTTACCTGCACCTCCGTAACCAGCCGTTTCGTCGCCCATTCAACTTTGTTGGTTTCTTCTATTTCCGGGATTTCCTCATGGACAACCCATTGGTCGTTCCGCCAACGCGATACATACACATGTTGTCGCTTGTCCTGTGGATGGCCTAGGACCTCCTCCACTTCGTCCTCTTCGGGCTCTTCTTTGGGTCTCGGTGCTAGCCCGGCGTCAGCAGCTTCTGCGATCACCAAAGCCTTCCCATGGGTTTCAGCGTCGGTGAATATGGGATGTGCTATCACCCCCAGTTGTTGCTCCTCGGTCTGCTCCGTCACCCTCGACGCTGATGTGTTGCCCTCAGTAGGTCTAGCACTTGGAGCACTCGTGCTAGGCTCAGTTGGTCTCTCGACCACCTGCTCCGGGACTGTTGTCTGACTGCTCCCTTGCTAAGGCTCTGATGGATCTTCTGCTATGGCTTCCTCGGTGGCCGGCTGCTAGGCAGTCTGCTCTGAACTCATTGGCGGAGCCACGCAACTTCCGGCTAGCTGGTCCGGACTTTCTGTGGACGCCGAACTAGTACATCCGAGAAAAGTTCAGCAGGCAACCATGTTTAATGCAAATTGCTAACTTATAATAAGGTTACAAATACTTACATGTTAGAAGCGCGGAACGATGTGGCGAAGGAGCGTCTCTTCGGCCGCACTTGCTCCATGTGCTGTGCGGGTGACTCCTGGTCTCCCTCTACATCCAGCACTGTCGTTGGGCCTTGGTGCTAGACCCCTCCGCCGCTTGTCCTTTGCACTACAGTGGTCGGTGGTGTGCTCGGTCGGGTTATCGCTTCCATCGCCGGTCGTGTTCCTTGCCTAGGTACTCCCGAGGTCGACCCGACTACATCCTTCACCGACGTTGACGATGTGAGTCTCATGGGCGTGGATGAGACACCTTGCCCCATCGACTCCAGTTGTTTCCTCTTCTTTCGAGGGACAAGTCAAAAGGTGTCTGCATCCTCTCCCTCCTCTACATCATCGTCCGACCAGGCAAAAATCGCCTATCGACGCTTGCTGGCCGGTCCCTCCTTCGGGCCTCCCTTGGGCTCGTTAATATTTAGCGTCCCCCTGATGAGCAGGGAGGTTGCTGATCTCTTCTTTGACTGTTTGGGGGCAGCCGGTCACTTACCAGTGGCTAGGGCCGCTGCCTCCTCTCTAGCACCGAGCACCACCCAGTCGATGTCCTCGTCCTCGATATCATGCTAGTCTTGGTGGTGGGACCACCTCCTTGTGGCCACTCCACTCCAGGGGGTGGCGACACAAACACTGTCGCTCTATCCCGACCATTGACCTGGGTAACAAAAATGAGTGCACACAGTAAGTTTCCGATTTTCCTATTGCGATACAAAACTATGGGTACAGGGTAAGACGAGTTACCTTTGGGGGAGGTCGAGCAAGCTTGAAAGTGTGCTCGATGTCGCTCAATCTAGCATAGTTTGGATCAGCTAAGTTAAATAGCTCTCCAATTCTGGCTTTGACTTCGATTTTGTCAAGCGCCTCCTGCCTCGTCCTCATCGGGTCCGCGCTACCTTGATATTCATAGCCAGGATGTACTCTCCTCTGGCAGGGCTGGATCCATCGGCTGATGAAACTCCCGACCACGCTCGGGCCATCTAGTTTTTTCCATGGGATCATTTCAAATATTTCGAATCTGCCTCGGTGCTCAGTTTTTCTCTCGACCAAATTGTCCTCTTCTCTAGAATGTACCCCATGTCGCACAGTGTGATCGTGTTCGTCTCTTCACGAATGTAGAACCATTTCTTGTACCAGTCGTCAAGCGACGTGTTCCATGGGCAGTGTAGGTACTGGGCTTTCATGCCATTATGGAGGTTGAGGTACACACCCCTGGCTATCTTTGAACCACCGCTTCCTTTCTTCCGCAGATAGAAAAGATGGCGGAAAAAATTGAAATGGGGCTAGAAGTCGCCATATGCCTTGCAAAGATGTATGAAAGTGGAGACAAGGAGGATCGAGTTGGGATGCAGATTGCAAATCCCAATCTCGTAGTAAAGACAGAGCCCCTGAAGAAAAGGATGTACCGGAACCCCAAATCCCCGTTTAAAGAAGTCTTCGAACACCACGATCTCACCTGGTTGTGGATCGGGGTACCCCTCGCCCTCCGGCGCATGCCATCCTGTGAGCTCCATGTGGTGGAGTACTCCCATGGTGATGAGGTCTTCAATGGTCTGCTCATTGCTTCTCAATTTCCACCATTCCTTCGCCATGACCCCTACTTTTTTCTGCGCATCACTTTTCGCCATGAATCTGGCTTTGCTGGTGAACGAGGAAGAGGAGGATTGATTGGTGGTGATTTCGGATGTATTAGGGTTGGCGAGAGGAAGAAGAAAGCTGCGGCTGTGAATGGCAATGGGGTTCAGTAAAAAGTAACTTACCTATCCTACACTATATTTAACCCAAGAGTTATGCCGTTTTGTCTGCCTGGGATTCTTGGGAGACGTGCTCACGCGCCGCAGACGGTTGTTTTCACAGTTTTGAGATCTACGCCAATATATGCGCCTCTTCATTGCCATTGTGGGAGGGCCCACGTTGACGCACCTACTTACAGGTGCCACGCAACTGTTTGCTTGACAGGACAAAAAGGCAGTATGACGTACTATGCCCGTCTACTTTTTTGACCAGACGTGTCAAATTGGACTTGATAGAACAAGTAAATAAATAAATATGTAAAATAATAGTACAAGTGATTATCCTTGTGCTCGGGGACTATCGCGATTATTCTTGTGCTCGGGGATTGTCCAGACCACCGTTGTGCTCGGAGACTGTCCAGACCACTCTCGTGCTCGGGGACTGCCTCGACCACTCTCATGCTCGGGGACTGCCTCGACCACTCTCTGACTACAGCTCGGGGGCTTCATCCCTCGCTCCTTGACTTGTGCTCGGTGACTGCCTCGACCACTCTACGATCACAGCTCGGGGACTTCTTGTCTCGACTACATGCGACTCGTGACTCGCATACAGTTGGAATATTTTTTCTTCATTTGACCTTGCTACAAGGCTGATAATCTCGCCTTCTAGCAAGCTCGGGGACTACATCGGTACGATGCACCTGCCGGTGCATCTCATATCGCTTGTACGACGATCAGATTTTCAACTTAATTAGGAATTCTTTTTAGACCCTGGCACCATGTGTCTGCGTCACCTACTACCAGGCTCGGGGACTAAGTGGGCACACTTCACCTTGCAGTGAATGTGTTTATTTTATCGACCCCTACGCTCTGACTGTTGGCCATGATTGTTGGCCATAACTGCTATTGTACAAGGGTCACTAACATTTCTTTTTAGAAATACAAGTGGGCACACTTTATTAGGAAAGAAATCTTTTTCTTTTTTCTTTAGAGCATCATGCATTCTTCGGACAACCGGAATCTTCGGCTATAATCGTGGTCTACTGCTCTCTGTTCTGACCAGAATACTGGCACATTCACTTGGTCAACGTTTCAACCAGTTGGAGGTGACATGAAGACGGATCGCATTAGCCGAAGGATATCAAACGGTGTGTCGCAGCATAATACATGGTGCTCGGGGACTAGCTGTGGGGGTATTAACCCCTATACCCTTACGGTTAGGCTTGGGCCGGCCGCCCGGACGAGGGGTTTGGCCCACTAGAAGACTACGCGCGGCCGGTCAATCTATTCGAGTCCTCGCAAGAATCAAGGCGATTTGGAGATCAAGCAAGATCCTGGGTCGGTTAGAATATGAATCCTTATCCGCCACCTATGGCAATTGTAATCTGGTTAGGATTAGTTTCAGATCTATAACCCCGCCCTAGACTATATAAAGGGGCGGGGGACCCCTCTCAAAAACATCTCTCATTGACATACATCAATACAATCAGACGCAGGACGTAGGTATTACGCCATCCCGGCGGCCGAACCTGGATAAAACCTCGTGTCTGTCTTGCGTCACCATCTTGTTTGTAGCTTGCGCATCTGTCTGTCGATAATCTACTACCTTGGGCATACCCCTAGGTAGACTGCCGATCATATTTTGTCGACACATATCGGCTCTCAGAGCCGCACATTCGGAACTATCTGACAACACTGGCAAGTTCCGTCCTTAATTACTGATGAACTTTCTCTCCTTGCCAATTAAGATGGTCAAATTGACTGGCACGTCTCGGGAGGAGTGCGCATGATCGATCATCCCTGCGCTGAAGCTAGGTGGATCTATAGCTCCATCGAGCAGACCCTTCCGGCTTGCTGCGTGTGTCATCGGCACGGGACGAAAATTATGTGTCGACAATAGCACATAATGCATGATCGGTAGTTTTTTTCTTTTTTTCTTTTTTGCCAAGGCATGATCGATAGTATGACCTGCCTGCTGCTGCATGCGTATATATGCACATATATATATATATGCCCTGTTCGTTTGGGTTTGTTTGACTGATAAAATATGGATGAAAATACTGTTGGCTGATTTGGTGTGAGAGAAAAATAGTTTTTGTTGACTAAAAAAGTATGATTTATAAGTTAAACAAGTCCAAACAAATAAGGTAATAGCTAGTGGTATATATGTACAAATAAAAGAATATTAGTTGTTGTAGGCCAACAAACCAACAAAGCAAAGCTAATCAGGGGATGGATGGATCGGAGGGGACTGCCACCTAACTGATCGTCCATGCCTGCCTTTATATATATAATAATGTTATTAGTAAGAGATATAGCTAGATAGTAAGTATCATCATCGCCAATCATCAGCGGGGAGAAAGCTAAGAGAGAATCAGAGAATGGAGCTAGCAGGTCGAGAGAACAGCAGTAGTACAGACAGGAGGAGACACGGTACGGTGTACCACGACACCTACAGGACACATGACATGAACGGTGGTGTGGACAGTCGATCCAGAGACGTCTCCACTCTCCAGTGATTCAGCTCATGATATGGTGTCGTACGTCTCTCTCTCTCTCTCTCTCTCTCTCTCTCTCTCTCTCTGCTCTGCGGCAGGCCCACCCTGTACTACCCCTCCTGAGTTTCTCCGGTCTCTCTTTGCATTTTGCATTTGGGTATACATATAGTTTTAAAAAAGAAATCGTTTTTTTTCAAAAAAAATATGATATGGTGGCTGCTACGTAGCTGTATACCTCAATGTTGAGTCATGCCACAATATATATATATATATATATATATATATATATATATATATATATATATACACTTGTGGCTTGGCATTAAAGTTTAAAGGGAACAATACACTGATGTGTATGTACCACGTTAGCGCGCGCCCGGTGATGTGATAGCTACCCACCTTGACGCTAGACCAGATGATATATAAACGTGCATGCATTGGCCACGCGCCCATCTTTGTCCTTGGGTCTATCTATTTGCATTCTGAAAATGATATTCCCTCTCTTAAAAAAAAGGGAAAATTACGTTCTTGTTCTTGTCTAATACTCCAATTGTGTTTTTGTCTCTCTTTCTTTAACTTTGTAATTTTATCCTCGCTTTTTTCAAACGAAGCTCCCGTCTACCCCTGCTTTGTACCACCGTCTAAAATGCTTGGATTAAATGGTAAAAAAAAAAAAAAGAAAAGACACCTACATGAAAAGACAATGATACCCCCCAGTCCCTTTCTCCTTTCTCACCCGTTCGCTTGACCCATTCCCGACGAGAAGTCGCGGCTCGTAGAAGGTTTCAATGGCTGGCGGCAAGAAGCAGCTGGCGCGGCGCAGCCTCCTCCTCCTCCTTCCCGCCTCCCCCCGGCGCGTGGCTCATCCTCCCTCCTTCCCGCCACCCCCGCCACGTCTCCTCCCCTCCGCACACTCCGGCGTGTGGCTCATGTGTGTTAGGGTTTGGGAGTACCGCGGCAGCAGCAGAACCATCTGGCGGCGGCGTAGCTCATCCTCACTCCGCCCGCTCCTCCCTAGGCTCGCGCCCATGATGGTGGGGTGTTGCGTGGCTCGCGGTGGCTCCGCCCGACCCTCCCCGGCTCGCGCCCGTTGCGCGCGGCGGTTGGGGGCCTCGGCCGCCGCCCCATCCCCCGCCCCACAAGGTCGCAGCCGCACCATCTGCTGCTCCAGTCGGGCACCTCTGGGATAGCTGCAGGGCGGGCGGCTCCGGTGCCTGGACGCGGCTCCCGCCAGTGCCTGGCCGTGGCTCCCGGTGGCGCCTGGCAGCGGGTCTCCGCGCCGCCTCCTCCCCTCCTTCCTCCGCTCCTCCTCCCCACGCAAGCTCCCGTGCCCGCCTCCTGCTGCCCCGCTAACGGCGCCGCACCCGGCCATCGATGGGGCCGCCCCGGGCGTCGTCGCGCGCCTCATGGGCCTGGAGTCCTGGCCCGCCACCGCCACCGCCGCGCCGCCCAGACCGCAGAAGTAGAGGAAGGTGGAGGCGTCGCGTTCGGACGGCGCCGCCGACTCGGCGGTCGTGCTGGTGTTGCCTACGACCTAGAGCTGTCGCCCTCCCGCGCCCGCGCACGCGCTGACGGCGAGGAGCCACCATGGGGCCGACCTGCCGGCTCATGCATGCTGCCGCGCGCCACCAAGCCGGCTTGAACCCGGCGCGCTGCCAAGCGCGCCAGATCGGCACTCACAGACGCTTGTTCTTCCCGCAGCACCGCAAGGATGGCCATGCCGGCGCCTTGCTTCACGGCTCGTCGGGAATGGCCGACAACTTCCTGTCTTGTTGTGACAGCTTACCCTTGGAGTGTTTTAGTGCTTGTAGTGTTACATGAACCAACTTGTATGGCGGTTACTTTTGCTGAAAAAACATGTATTGTATGACATTCCTATGTGGTAAGGTACTAAGGTTATCAGTGCATGCATCTACTTATATAGTTTGTTAACCGATGTTCTACATGCATTCTTATACATTGAAGATTTTTGGTCCCACACAAAAGATTATATCGAAATATTTCTTATGGCGTTACATCTATCATCATTATGAACCTTTTGGTCCCATAATTTTGAATGTTTATCAATATTAAATCTGAGTTCAAATAATTGAAAGTTGTGACAAATATGTTTGACCAAATTTAATCAATTGTCATTATACAATAAAAAAGTCTAGTTCCAAATCAGGGTAAAATCACAATTAGGCATAACAAACAGGGTCAAAATCGCATGGGCATTCAATGTCCTTTTGTACAAAGTTTAACACCGTTAGGGGGTGGATGACGAGCAGGGGCAAACTGGTGCTTTGTTTTGAAATCATAGGGGTAAATTCACAAAGTTAAAAAAACAAAGGCAAAATCACAATTTCGATACAAAACAAGGGTACAAACGTAAATGCCCAAAAAAAACTATAGATTGAGTGCCAGTTAAAGTGATTCACGTTTCACCAAATTCTTAGTAAATAATATTCACATTTATAGCTCTAAATCAACTTATTATTATGAAAATATATTTTCATAATTAATCTAATGGTATATATTTGATATTATAAGTATTACTTTTTTATCTATAATTGATCAAAGTTATAAGATACTAAAACATAACACTATTTTAGAATTGCGTTCTTTCTTGGACGAATGGAGTATATATGCGCTAGCTGGAGGCAAAATAAACTATTTGTATGCAATGCAATATGTACGTATACTATAAGCGCGCGCGGTACCTCGATCATCAGCATGCATATACCTCCAAATTAAAGTTGCAAATTAAGTAATTAACTTTGACATGTGCATCATATATATCCCCTCCGGCCAGATCCATAAATCTGCTGTACATGTGGCTGCTGTTACACAAGCAGCAGGGAACAGTTGTGTGTTTTTTGCATTGCCCATCGCAGTAACTTGAACCCAAATAAACCAGCCGGCCGGCCGGCTCTCATCACAAGCACTGTGCATCGCAATATGTACTTGCATTATGCATGCACTGAACCCAACCGTTCGTACGTCGTATGTACATACGTAAGTGCTAGAGGGAAGAGAGGTAGCTAGCTCATCCTCGTCCTAGCAGGGTCCCGATCGACTAACTGCTCAACTGCTGCGTGTGCTCCATCACCACGTGCTACGTTTCTTACAACAATGCAAGCTACATACCACTGTACATTTTTTTGTTCTCTCATCACTAGCTCTCTTTACTTTGAAGCTATCTTCAACTTCTGAGACGTGTGCCAAGCAACCATAAGGGTTTTAGGTCAACTAAGTGTGTAGTGCAGCACGCTAATCAGAAAAAAGCCCCGTCGTCCTCAAGGGGGTGACACGTGTAGAAAAACACACCCCCACTACCACCGGCCCTCTCGCACCCCTCTCCTCCACCGTACCGTACCTCGCCGCCGCTGGAGCAGACCGTTGGACATCCGTGCGGCTTCCAGGAAGGCGGTGGCCGAGCCTTCTTCTCCTCCGGGTCAAAGGAGGTGTGGTTGGATCTAGTTCGGACAGCCACACACATAGCTCAAGCGGCGATGGTACGGTGCATGTCTTTGGCTGCAGCATCCATCGAGCTCAGCCATGCGGCGGCGCTGCTGGATTTGGCATAGACGACCACACAAGGAAGGATGGTGGTGTGGAGGCTGTAGATCGGCATGACATGGTTGGCGGGCCTAGGATGCTGTGGATGGAATCATGACATGCTGACACAGAGGCGACGTGGTGGCTTGATGGTGTCCTAGCTACTACAATCTTGAGTTGAGGAGGGTGGCTTCTCGTGGAGATGAGGTGTGAGTGCCAATAGTGGTGGAAAGGCGACCAGGACAAGGGCATAGGCATAGTGATTGGAGGCTTGGCTTATGTATGTGGTAGTTGTTGGGTGGAGTTTGGAAGGTCGTGCACCATGGGTGTCCGTGAAGTTGGTGAGGAGACCGGTATGAGAGAGGAGGGCTAGCAGAAGTGCTTTGACGCCAATGTGGTCTGCGTGGTATGGCGGCAGGCGGGCCTGCATTGCAGTTGGCTGTTTCGGCGTAAGGAGGTATTCTAATGGAAGTTCGAGGCTCTGCATGTGTAGAGCTGGTGTAGTTGTAATTAGTTTAATTACCATGCTAGTAGCTCTTGCTAGGTGTAGCGGTAGCCTTAGTTGCTCAATTGTGTGCTTGAGTGATAAACAACCTTAGAGATCATAACAACTAGCATTGTGTAGGAGGCTTGCTTGTGGTGTAGTAGAGCTAGAGCAAAATTTCTTAGCGCCATCTAATTGTCTAACTAGTTTGCTCTAGTGTTTTGCAATAAATTTTTATAGGCTATTCACCCCCCTCTAGCCATTTAGATCTTTTCAATAATCTAATTTAACCACTTTGAACCAAAACCTCTAGATTGAAGCATATCTTCAACAAAATCCCAACTGACTCTATCATAAGCTTTCTCATAATCTAACTTCAGGATAATACCACTTTCTTTATTTCTATGAATATCATGAACAATTTCATGTACTGCCACTACACTCTCAAGAATAAATCTACCTTCTATGAACGTTGTCTAATTTTCAGATATTAACCTATCAGCTACTTTGATAAGTCTGTTATTCAATGCCTTGGCAAAGATCTTAAAGTTGTAGTTGATAAGACTAATGGGTCCAAACTCCTTGAGGTGTTTACCTCAGGTTCCTTAGGAATCAACATAATCACAGCATGCTAAGCCTATCCATAAATTTAACTTACCAGCTTCAAAATCTCTTACAAAGTGCATTGAGTCTCCCTTAATGACCTCCCAAAAGGTTTGATAGAACATAAAAGAGAAACTACCTGGTCCCGGGGCTCCCATGGCATAGGAGTCACAAACAACTAATTTAATTTCCTCTTCAGTAAAAGGAACTTCCAAAAGCTCATTCTCACTATCAGTCGCTTTATCCTCTTCTTTTCAAAAGTTATCATTGAATTTCAGCCCAAAGTTCTCCTCTAGACCAAACAGGTTTTATAAAAATCAACAGCATGGTCCAACATCAATTTGTTATCCTCTAGCAAACCTTAATTACTTTCCAAACAAGAAATTCTTTTCTTCCTGTTCTTTGATTTGCTATGTCCTGAAAATAGGCTGTATTCCTATCCCCTCCCTTAATATTTCTCTCTTTGGACTGCTGCCTAGCTTTTATTTCTTCTATATTCCAAATACTTTCCAGCTCTACTACAATAGTGTTCATTCTAGCTCTTCCTCCTGGCAACAGGTGACCAGACTCATATTTAATGTCCAAAGTTTCATAATCCTTAAGGAGCATTTTGCCTATCACTTTTTATACTATTAAGTAGTGATGGGTGATAACTGAAACCCGACCATCATTTTTGCCGAGTCAAAAGTCAATTTTCATAATGGTATGCTTGGGTAATTTCTATTTAGATTGAGGGGGGGCGCTATTTTACGTTCTTTCATATGACAGAGGTGGGTAGCCTATATATAAATGAGAAGATACCGAAATTAAGTAGAGATGACGTGGATAGCTTGCATTAAGAGGTTGGAAGCTAGTGGTGTGACATGGCTATTAATAGAAGATGATGTGAATGTCTTGCATTTTGAGATAAAACTTGTAGTGTGAATTATTAGCTTTGTAAGAGATATAGATTTAAGAGGCTATATATTGTAATGTTTTTTTATAATAATGGAAGCGGTGTGTGTTGTTAAATCCAATAGCTATTGTGTTAATGATTATTACAATCTACTGTTTTGATAATACTATGCTTCTCTACCTTTTAAAATATTTTTTTAAGATTTTAATTTATGTTTTCTTAACACGTCTTGTGAGTATTAACATGGAGGCTTGAAATTACCAAGATATTAGGTGGCGGCTAAAGTTTATTTGAGCACTTAGGTTTTAGAGTTTCAAAATACATAGGAAGGGAAGATACAACATCACTCTAAATTACTACTTCCTCCATTCTAAATTGTAAGTTATTTTGGTTTTTCTAGACATATAACTTTTACTATATATCTTTGACATAATAAATTAAAGGCATGTGTCTAGAAAAGCCAGAACGATCTACAATTTAGAAGGAAGTGAGTATTTCTTCATGTTTATATGTAATAGTAACATATATAACAGTATAATACCGGTAGTTATATATGTGGACCTTACTTAACATTGATGAGGTGTGGTAGCAGTAACAAGATGCAGACGATGTAGATTGTAGCGGAGGCAGACAAATTGCGGAACAATTTTAGATATAACTATATATGCATGCAAAAAGGACATGCGGCATATACTCCGCCCAGCAAAAAGGACAAATTGCGGAATGGTCAAATTGAGGCGGCCGGCCGGCAGAGGCAGGCACTGAGATACGGTATACAGAGATAAACGCTGCGGAGCCATGCTGCTGCATGCTATATATGCTAGCAGTGTCTGCCATATGCACTTGCAGTCCGTGTAGGGTGGGTGTGTACAATGCAATAATAATGTGTACACACAGCGACACGATCGAAAGAGACGGGCGTTGGCTGGCGATACCACCATACCACTGGACACTGCACGAGAGAGAGAGAGAGAGACCCAGACCCAACCAAGCCCTATAAAGCAAGTGGGGGAGAGAGAGAGAGATGAGATGATGAGAGAGAGAAATAATTTGCACTGATGAGAGCAAGCAAGAGGAGGCCAAGAGGCAGGAGGTTTTGATGTGTGGTGGACATGCGTCCTGCTGTCCAGTCCCAGGCCCTAATACTCCAAAATCACCACGCACCAAACTAGTCTTGTAGTAGCTGTTCCGTCCGTCCATTGCTCTCATCTCTTCTTCCTCCTGACCTCCCCTTGCGGCGCAACGCTCCGCTTTCCCCTCTCGCTCGCTCTTGGATCTCGTTCGTTCGTTCCACCTGCAGCAGCTACCTAAATACAGCTCCCTTCTTCTTATATCCATCATATATTAGCTGCCCATCAGCCAGATAGAGATCTCCATCGTCCGTCGTCGCCGCTAGCTGCTTAGCATATCGACGAGCCCATCTATCTATCTATCCCAATTAACTCATCTCGCCATATATCCATGCATCTTTAATTTCTCTAGCTTCTCTGTCAATCCCATCTTTTTTAGATAATGGATAAACATCCGGCCTCTACATCCGTAGATGTACACAGCCCAAAATTACAGATAATGATAAAACCAAAAAGAAAGCCAAGGTCTTATAACATGACCAAGACGCTAACTTAAACAATAAAATTGTTTCCATCCGTTATTGGATATCTCTAGAGCAATAACTTCTAATTTCTTGCTTATTGTCGAGAGCGTCCCTTAGCTTGCTCTACACGCTGCATTAACATGGAGGCTTGAAATTACCAAGATTAGGCGTCCCCTAAAATGACCCGAGAATTCGAGGTTCTTTTTTCAAAATACATAGGCCTTAAGGAGAAGATACAACATCCTCTAAAGTTACTATGCTCCTCCATTCTTTGATGGGAACCACCACAGTTTGGGATTTTCTAGATGGTGAGGTATACCCGCTTTTCCAACAATCTTTGACATAATAAGAGGTGCAGCAGGCAGATGCGTCTCCACGCCTCTCTAGGTCCGGGTGGAGAGAGCGCAGGCTCCCCGCCTACCTCTCCCAGTGAAGTGAGTATGCCTCTCCCCCGGTCGGCGTGGATGTTTATATGTAATAGTAACATATATAACAGTAACATTGGGTGACGACGAGTCAAGCCGGAGCGTCTCCTCTCCGCCGATGTGGCCGAGCCACCTCCTTAACATCATGAGGTGTGGGGGTGCCGGCACGTAACAAGATGCAGACGATGTGCAGGGGACTGACGTCATGATACGGGGCTCCACCAAAGAGAAGAAAGAGAGGGCCTGATATCATGCAAGGGGGCATATATCAGCAGTCCAGGCCGCACCCTATATCAATAGGGGCAAGAGACACCAGCTCCAGTGGTGGCGAGGGGGAGGCAATGGCGGAGTAAAGCCCTCCTCCCTCACCAAGCGCGTCGACAAATGTACTAGCAATCTTTGTCGAAGGTAGTGGCACAACAAAGCAGAAGAAAAAGAGTATTATTAGAGTTAAAAAAAAAAGGAATTCTTCTTGTGTTGGTGGAGAGTAACTCTTCCCGGTAGTCCCAGGTCGACTCCAAAGCAACTTTAAGGCAGGCATCTCATCCAAGAGTTGCTCATACAGCCAAGTCCAAAGCTTCAACTAGATTTGCTGCATAGGTGGGACATTTTGAGTATGCTGCGGTGCTTGTTGCATCCTATTATCCCGAGGGTCTCTAGTTAGGATCTTCCAGCTTCCATTTCACACTCTCCTCCTCCAGATCTTTATCACTCAACAAGTCCTCATCAGACGGATCAAGACCGGTGGTCTTCCTCCGCCTTGAAAAAATAGGCGGTAGATACTAATGCCAACACAAATGTCCCATACACAGCGTATCTTCTTGGGGAAAAACAGACTAGAATGCGGGCTTGACTGGCGATGAACCACCACCTTCACTGGACACTCCAACAATAGTCCCCAGAGAGAGAGATAGGAACCAACGCAGAGCCTATAGGGACACCGTGGACATTTAGCCATACCTGCTCCAACACCTTAATAGGCTGCACATCATCTCCACAAACTCAGCAAAAGATATAGTGCCTTCCTTGTTCTTTGTGTTGATGGTGTCTATTGCTATCATGCGATCCAGTTCTTCTTTCTTGGGAAGGGGACAACATAAGAGTTAGCCCCAGCTGTTGTACCTCCCAATCCCAACGGACCGGGATAATCCTAGCGAGCTCCGCCTGAAGTAACTGTGCTGATACTTTTTGCGACTTTGACAGTCCGTGCAATTGAAGACTGTGATGTCTCCACGATCTGATTATTTCTTGCACCCTGGATTTGAAAAACCCCATCCCATCCTCAGCTGCACCACACAACTTTCCCCTGGGGCCTCGCAACAAAGGGCATAAATTTGTGAAGTGCTCATCCGTGCAAATAGTGCACCAGCTTCCTGTGTTTCAGCTCCTTCTTCCCTTCTTCTCTCATCATGTCCCTGTTCAACCATCAGCCTCTGTTGCAGAGCTATTTGGACATCGATCTTTGTCGCTTCACCTCCTGCTAGCTGCCGAGGGTTTCGTCCACCCATCTAGAGTCCCCCACCGCCGGCCGGTGGAGGGCTCGCCATAGGGCCTCCATGCATCAGAATTTCTGGACCCCACGGCCAGAGTTGTGCATCGGACCCCCGCGTATAAGCGAATCTATCTGTAGCTAGAGCTAGCTAATTGTATTAGCCAGCCGCCGGATCGAGAGATCAAGCAGCTAGAATATATATAATACTGGCTACTTGGATTTATTACTCTAGCCATAGGCACATATCCATCGATCGATATATACATATCTCCAGAGACTAGGGTATATATCGTCCATGCTTGGGGTGTCGACGCTGCGGAGCCCTAGCAGCAGCAAGGCGGATCAGCACTGCGGCGGCTTTGTCGGCGACCACCATGTGGTGTTCCCGACGTCCGGCGTCGGGTCCGACTGCTGCGACGGCTTCGCCATGGTGGACGTGGACGACAACCTGCTGGACTACATCGACTTCAGCTGCGACGTGCCCTTCTTCGACGCCGACGGGGACATCCTCCCGGACCTGGAGGTCGACCCCACGGAGCTCCTCGCGGAGTTCTCGTCCACCCCGCCGCCGGACGACCTGCTGCTGGCCACCGCGAGCCCGGCGGCAGTCCACGTCGACGACGAGGCGGCCAACAACAAGGCGCCGGTGGTGCCGGACGACAACGTGAAGCAACATCACCTAGCGGCGGTGACGACAGTAGCACAAGAGGAGAAGCGGTTGTTGGAGGAGCAAACATGTGGTGATGAGAAACATGTGGCCGCCAGCAAGCAGACGACGGAGGAGGATTCTTGTGCCGGGGCTGCCGTGTCCGACACCAAGTCGTCGGCGTCGGCGTCGGCAGAGGGCCACAGCAAGAAGAAGCTGGCACCAGGGAAGAACTCCACGGCAAGCGCAAGGTAAAGGTACTAGCTTAGCTTAATTAGCTTGCTTGCCCTACCATAGCTAGCTGTTGATGTTGAGCATGCATATCTATCGCTCACAGTCTGAATAATCGACCGATCGATCGCTAGCTTATTATAGGATCGGAGTAGTTTGGTAGTAATTTTAATTTTGTCGCCACGTACACGTGAGAGGACTTTCAGGAGCTAGCAGAGATATATAGAGAGACGAAGGAAATGAACAATCAGATGTGCGACGCGACGCTAGCTCGTCTTTCAAAAGTCGCTGAGCTGCTACTCCATGATGAATCGATGATGAAGATCATCACGGGGGAATGGAATCCATGGCGGTGGCAGAGCAGAGGAGACCTGATCAGCTCGTTGTTACGCCCTAGCTTAGCTAGCTGCTGCATGGACATGAAGTGTACAGTGTACTACAGCTGCGGGCTTTGCTGATCTTCTGCTACGTGTGGTATGGCCTGCAGATCGACAGGCAATGATAACAACACGGAAAATAAGGCTAGAGAGAGACCCATTAATTGCCTGGCTCGATCATCACCTCAGCTTTATTTTAATTTGTGCTCTCTTCTCTCTCTCTCTCATGCAGGCATGGAGGTTTACACACATATTAGATTCATGTACACCCTGCAGGGAGAGGGAGGGCAGAGCAATGGCGACAATGAATAGAGCCATGGGAATCCCCGTGTACGCAGGCTCCCTTTTTGCGGTCGGTCACACGGATGGATACAAAGATACATCGATCGATCTTGGCAGGGATGAATCGGATCCCATCCCATCCATCCATCCATGAAATGAAACACGCAGAGAGAGAGAGAGAGAGAGAGAGAGAGAGAGAGAGAGACACGGGATCTCCCAACCCCATTTACCCCAAGCAAGCATTCGTAGCTGCTGAAGCATATAGCAGCAGCAACAACAAACAGTGACCGGGCGGCCTCTTGCTAGATCCTACCACAGCCTAGAGCGAACACCAGCAGCAGCAGCTGCTGTGCAAGTGACAGTGTTCTCATCTTTTCGCCCTCATCCGGGTACAAGCCCTCATCCGTCTTGTCCTCCAGACTACTAGCTGCCACTGCCATATGCATGCATTATGCACCCCAGGATAAAATCTACTTTTATTATTTACTAGTACATTTACACGCCTGCTAGCTGCTCAACGACGACCCACGTTGCCACGTTGTACTGTGCTCCATCTCTTTTTTCAACCCCACCCCTTTTTGCGTATAGTACTAGCAATAGCATGCATGCCGTGTCTCTACTTGGACTTCATCTCAAAAAGATCCGATCCACCCATATGCCCATGCATGCCTTTTCTAGCTTTTTAGTTAGTTAAAAGTTTCCTTCTTTCAGTAATTTACATGCATTCATGCATCATCTGCTAGCTGTGTACGTGTAACGTACCAATCCCTCCGTCCCTAAATAACTTTTATTTTTTATTTCTGTGCTATAAGTTTGATTAGATTTATAGAAAATATGAGCAACATTTGTATCTCCAAATGAATTTATTATGAACATAGATTCAACGACTATCTAATGATATTAATTATATACCATAAATATTAATATTTTTTATATAAAATTAGTCAAAATTATTTCTTGGAAGCGAGAACGATAATTATTTAGGGACGGAGGGGGTAAACTATTAGCCCGATCAATTTGTCTCTGATGACGACATTTAGGGACGGAGGGGGTAAACTATTAGCCCGATCAATCTATCTGGGGCGGATTCAGGGCCTGGGCTGCCGCCCGGGGCGTAGCCCAAAATCTTCAGTAACAGCACTGCTATGCAGTGCAAAAGGAGCCCAAGCAAATAGCCTTTAGCCCCACTATGCCGAAACATAGCTCAGATGCTCTGCATTTGAACTCTATTTCTAGCCTTCTAAAAGATGTTAGTAAACTTTCTAGCCTACAATAATTTATATTTCTGAATCCGTATATGTGCATATATATATGCCTGGTAATTAATTATATTACATTATTATCAGGTGGACTGGACGCC
Organism: Miscanthus lutarioriparius; assembly: GCA_904845875.1. Lineage (NCBI taxonomy): Eukaryota > Viridiplantae > Streptophyta > Magnoliopsida > Poales > Poaceae > Miscanthus > Miscanthus lutarioriparius. The sequence continues at coordinate 113,387,827 of CAJGYO010000006.1, read as the reverse complement.
GGAGCTGCACCGGAGGTTCGTGCAGGCGGTGGAGCAACTGGGCATCGACAAGGCCGTGCCGTCCCGGATACTAGAGATCATGGGCATGGACTGCCTCACAAGACACAACATTGCCAGCCACCTCCAGGTATATATACATCTTATATATCTCAAAGGGTCAACATACAATCACTACTACTCATCAACTTATTATATACATTAGGTTGATTTTCAAAGGAAATGCTAACTGCTCCAAATAAATAAAGAAGTACCATAATGGATGAAATACATATAATTAACAAGTTTCAAAATAAAAAATCAGTCTCAATGAATTCCATAGCAACACTTGAATTATTCCTGCTGGTTACAATGATATATGCAAAGTTTCACATAATTAAGCTAGTAAATGGTACATCTTTAGCGTCTAAGTAGTGGTTTGTGATATATCATCTTATGTGTGCCTATATATATATATATATATATATATATATATATATATATATATATATATATCATATTAAGTAGTAGTAATTTTATAGTAACTAGCAAACATGTCCGTAAGTGTTGCAACATAATACAATTTATTGTATGGTGACATGGATCACTTGCAACTTAGAGATGTATGCAACAATCGTGTCATCTGTTCCAATTAATGCATCTTAGAATCGGACATCAACATATATACCATGGATGATATTCTAACTAATATATATGAGCATGAGTTCAGTTCATGGACAGGAAAGAGATGTGGTGGGGATCGACATTATTGTGGGAAGTAAAATATTACGAACAGAGGAATAATCCATTTTGACTTTAACATATTACTATTACTATTAGGGATATACAGTGATATGGGACAACCAGATCTGGGGGGAGGGGGACACATATGGTGCATTGCCCATGCCAATGGTAGTACCATTGCAGTACATTGCTACACATAGGCATCATGTGAATCTTCGTTGTTCTGGGGTTCCTTTCATCTTGCACTGGGAACGAACTATTGGTCATGTGAATCCATTCCATGCATGCATATTTTACCGGGCTCTCTGCTGGCTCTAGCTGCCAAAGCTAGCACAGCTAGTAGTACATGATCTGAGCTGGTAAAAGTGAAAGCATATTTTTTGAAGAAAAAAAATACAGGTTGTGGGCATGCATTATATTGCAGCAGGAGCGAGGAGGCAGCAGCAGGTGCAGACGCAGTACACAACAAAACAAAGGAAAGCAACAAAGCAAAGGCAAAGCTAGCAAAGCATGCAGTGCATGATAGATAAGCTACACTGCAGCATGAGAAATTGTCAATGGTTTTGGCATGCATGCGATCCAGCATGGTTTTTAGCTTCTTGTTGGACTGGATTGGACTGCATATATTCCTTTGCTCAAACCATGCAAAGAGGAGACGCCAAGAGCGGCGGTACCGGTACAGGCACTACTAGCTGCCTGTGCCTGCCTGCTTGCCTGCTTGTGGGCCTGCTGCTGCTGTCCCGACCGGGCCCGGCCCACCGCATATGCTGTGTCACCTCCCGACTAGGCACCACAAAACACATGACTTTCCAGTTTCCACAAACATATGCCCATGATTGTGTAGTCTACGTATATTACTTTTATTTACTCGTTACTACTACAATATAAGACCATCATCAGTTAATTAACCACCAAAAGCTAAGTAGTACTAACAACTAGCTCATGCCCATGCATGCATATGATGGGTGCAACACACATGAAATTAATTTTAGAATAAATAAACTCATGATCGATCAGTGCCTATGCCTAGCTTGCTGTACTCTTGGATGCATATGCCCTGTTCGCTTGGCTGATAAGCCATGGCTGAAAGTACTGTTGATTGATTTGTTGTGAGAGAAAAATATTGTTTGTTGGCTGAAAAAAGTACGACTTATAAGCCAAACGAACATGGCGATAGATAGATAGATGGAGCTAGCTAGTACTCAACACACTGATGAGTAAGCTAGTTTGCATGTATACATGGCCAATCGGGCGCCCCAAGCACGGCACCCCACTGGCACAACGAGGCACGGCACGACGGGGCACGGCGGCGCTGCCATGCCGTGCCACGTAGTACCGTCGTGCTGGCATCCCGGCCTAGGCACGGCCCTATGGCGACTCAGTCGTGCCGTGCCGATGGGCACGACGGCCCGTCGCTATGGCCGCTGTCGAGCCGCACTCGCGTCGGACGCGCCACCGTCGCAGACGTGTCTCCACCACTCGAGCTCGCCCCTGCCGCGCGCCGCCGCCGTGCCGCTGCGCCCTGGCCGAGCGCCGGCGCCAAAAAACGCACACCCCGGCCACGCCACCGCACAGAGGTTGCCGCGCCGTCGAGCAGACGGGAAGGATGGGAGCACGGATTTAGGAGTCGCCATGGGGAGCCGCAGTGGGGAGCTCGGGAGGACCGGAGGAGGAGCTAGGCGGGACTGTAGGGACGGGAGGAGTCGGACACGGGGAGGAGGGCGTGACTACGCGTGGAGGACAAGAGAGATCGAGAGATGACGGCTACTGGGAGGAATCCTTGGGGGAGTTAGGGTTTGGTGCTATATACTCTTATCCAACGGCTATGGAATCCTCTGAAAGCATCCGATGGCTAGAATTGATCGGGCCGCATCGTACCGGCCCATTATTCGTGCAGTGCCTGGGCCGGCACTACGGGCCGACATAGCGGCCCAGACATGGCCTACGACCGGGCCGTGCCAGACACGAGCACGATAGGAGCCGGACCGGACCGTGCTTCTTAGTGTCGTGCCTGGCCATATGGCTTTGCATGGAAACCCAACTCGATCGATCGATCTGTTTTCAAATGAGTGGTACTCTACTCTACTGGTAGTGGCATGTTATGCTGCCGACGAGATCGAGTTGCAATAATAGTAGCCGTACCTTGAGGTTGGCACCATCTTCTTGTCTCACATAAATGTTATGTCGTATTGATGATGTTGCATGAGTACGTAACCATAAATTTGATGAAAATTTACGATGTTTAATTAGGCTGTGTTTGGTTGAGCTTATAAAAATACTTGTGCTATCAAAAAGCAGAAAGCCAACCAAATGGGGGTGAAATCTAAATTTGGAAGCATCTTGGGCCCTGCTTTTGGCTTTCTAGTTTTCGAAATGAGTGAAAATAGAGTTTTTGTTTCACAACTGTTTCAAGAGAGGGGTAGGTTTTATACTTGTTTCAACCCAAATAGCTTACAGTTTTTCTATAGCACATAGCTCACATTAACTTTTTCACAACTTACAGCTCAAAACAGTTTTTTTTTTCACAGCTCCTAGCTAAGCCAAACAAACCCTAAACACATTATATTACATGTCCACACATCAATAGCATATTTCATTTTTCCCATAAAGGCATGCAGTAAGAGCAAGTACTTTTTCAGGTGATTGGATTTTCAGACAATAATACTCGGTGATTATTAGATAATTAACTAGTAGTACAACTAAAAAAGCAATTTAGTGTACTATTATATATATATGGACAGAAAGGATTTGTCTGATTCTTTCAAAAAAGAAAGAATTTGTCTGTCGTCATCATTACTTCATTTCGCATGGCATGCACGGTGATTTGCTATTAAATAAAGGCTATAAAGGATGGATGCATGCATGCATTGATGATGCATACTTGCATCTGTATGGGAGCTCAGCAGCCGATGCTAATGGAGTTGGTAAATTTGCAGAAGTACCGGTCGCACAGAAAGCACCTGATGGCGCGGGAGGCGGAGGCCGCCACCTGGGCGCAGAAGCGGCACATGTACGCGGCGGCGGCGGCGGCGGGCGGCGGAGTAGGCGCCCCGAGGACGGACGCACCACACGCCAGCCGGCCGTGGGTGGTGCCGACCATCGGGTTCCCGCCGCCGGCGCCCCCGCCCTTCTGCCGGCCGCTGCACGTGTGGGGCCACCCGCCCCACGCTGCCGCGGCTGAAGCGCCTCCGACTCCGACTCCGATGCTGCCCGTGTGGCCGCGGCACCTGGCGCCGCCCCGGCCGCTGCCGCCGTGGGCACACCCGCACCCGCCGGCCGTGGACCCGGCGTTCTGGCACCAGCAGTACAATGTGCGTGCTCGGTGCTCCCCTGGACCTCAGCTCCATCTCCATCCCTCCCTCCCTTGCTGTTGCGGACTTGCAGAGTAGCAGTCAGCACTCAGCAGTGCTAGTGCATGCATGTGACTCTCGCTTTTTTTGGCAGCTTGCTTAATTTGGCTCTCTACTACGTACCTCTGCTCTGTTCGTGTTATTACTTTACTTACTATTATGCAATTGTATTTACTGTGTTTGATTGTTTATTTACCCTTGCTTGTCTCCTTCCTTCCATTCCATCTGTGGCTGATGCAGGCGGCCAGGAAATGGGGTCCACAGGCAGCCGCAGTGACGCAAGGGACGCCGTGCGTGCCGCCGCCCGCCGCCGCCATGGTATGTAAACTACGTAATCAACTCTGCTTCCTAGCTCCGTCCGTCCATGCATCATCATCATCCTAGCTGCATTCTGCCGTATGTGTACTGATGATAGTGATACATGTCCGTCCGGTGCGGTGGTGCAGCTGCCGAGGTTTCCGGTGCCGGGGATGGTGCCACACCCCATCTACAGACCGGCGATGGTCCCTCCGCCGCCACCGCCTCCGCCGCCAAGCAGCAAGCTCGCCGAACTGCAGCCTGAGCTCGACACGCACCCGGTAATTATATTACCACCACATTAATTTTGGGATCCAAATGCGATGCAAGCATTATTTTTATATATGTGTTAATTAACTGTACTGAATAATTAATCAACTGATCTTGTGGTGGATTGATCTGAATATGCATACAAATGCAATGCAGTCCAAGGAGAGCATCGACGCAGCCATTGGAGATGTTTTAGTGAAGCCATGGCTGCCGCTTCCCCTGGGGCTCAAGCCGCCGTCGCTCGACAGCGTCATGTCCGAGCTGCACAAGCAAGGCGTACCAAGCATCCTAACGGCGGCGGCCACCACCGCCACCGCCGCCGGATGATCTCATCTCTTCTGGTGACAATATCAACCACCACTCGTCGACATGCATGTACAATAGTAAGTCCGTCCGTACGGTACGGATGTGTAGTATATATAGACTCCGGCCTGCTAGTGTATCATGGATTGCATACCTTACGTACGTACGGATCCAGATCATTTCTCTCGTCCCGTTTTTTTTTTTTTTTTTTTTTGCCCTCGACTCCCTGCTGGTGTATATACACACAGGCTAAGCTAGCTCTTTGAGGGTTTCTTAATTTCTTCTTGCGTCTGTTGTATGCTACTGAAGTACTGATGCTCCTGCTTATTAGACGACCGAGATGTACGTACGCCTGTGCAAACACATCGGATTATATTGATATGAATAATAACCATGCGTATGTGAGCTATCTTATTCTTAAGTCGTTTTGATTTTTCTAGTCTAAATACATAGCTTTTGTTATGCAACATCTAGATACTAAGCTATGTCTAGAACTCTAGATACATAGCAATACCTATAAAAGCCAAAACGACTTTTAATTTGGAATGATGCCTTGCCTGTGTGTGTACACGCAAAAAAATATAATCATAAAGATGGATTCATGTGAACGAATCTCATCATTGTGTCCATACTCATGCAATTCAAAAACATGAATGTACTTCACGACAGATATATCGCTGGACCAGCTTTATTTGCTGTTACGTTCCAGATGATGATGCCCGTGTCTTTCCAGTAGTCCAGTTCACTGAAACTGAATGCCCAATGATTTCAGCCATCAGGCGTCAGTTTCCCTGAGAATAAGCCCTATACCTTCAGTTCGGAATTGCTCACGGTTGCAAAGATCTTATCACGCATGGCCCACCACAAATATTTGGTTTTAAATTTTAAATAATACTCAAACCAATACAAAACATATATTTAGGGGTGGGGTGCAAAACTAGAGCTCTACTCTCAACGGCAAACACGCATGCATTCTCATCTCAACACCGCTTTCAACAAAACAAACTCCCAACTGCATGCCTACTCAACTTCTTTGATGATTCTTCGCTTCCTGAAGGGCTGCACAGCCATGCTCCCCGGAGCGCTGTGCTTTCGCCTTCTTTCCTCTTTGCGGCTTTCAGCTTCGATCATCGTGCGCCGTAGGTTGGCTGCCTTGTAGATTGGCTTCGGCAGGTGTCTGTGCCTGTAATAATTAACAGCAAAGCCATGCATGATGGAACTTTTTATTTAGCAAACTGACGGTAAGAGACGCTAGCTCATCAACTACTTGTGATTACATAATAAAAAAAAAAGGTATGACTTCCCCATGCATGCCGGGAGGCAAAACTAGCTTACCTTACAATCCGCTTGACTTCTGGGAGGTGCTTGTACCGCTCCTTCAAAGCATCCTGGTACTCTTGCTTTTTACGCTCCCGTGGAAGAAGCTGCAAGAGAGATTTGTTCAGTCACATACAAGAATTCAACAGCAAAGCATTCATAAACTCTTCCATTAATGGTCAGGAGTACAACTGATGACAATTACTGCCTACAAACTAACAACAAAATCCTAAGGCATCAATGATAAGTAGTACAGTCATTTTCCAGGATACGTATCCATAAGTTAATGACAGAGACACAAAACGAATACGGGAACAATAAGTGCAACTATTCACAACAATAACACATGTTCCCCTCATCAGTTTACACGGATTCAATCATTCAAGTATTAATCCTCAAAAGCTAAACTAAGCATACATGATGCCAAAAAAAAACAGAATTTCTCAGTGAAGTAAAATGAAAAAAAAAGAGCATTTGCTTTGCCTCCACATACATGTTCCTCGCTAGGTGTTCTTGAAGCAAACTATGACCTCATGCAGACAAGACCAAATACAAACTAGATCCGAGTACCAAAAATGCTAATGCAACCGTTTTCAGGCAAGCAGGATAATCCGGTAATAAATTCAACTGACCAAACAAAGCCAAGCAATGACCAATCATGATCAAAGGAAGCCTGTCGGCCGCCTCATTGTCTAATCCCACTTAGCTGCTAGTTCACTGTCTACTTATGACTCTTGGCATTAATGGTATAGGAAAACAACTATACAATGGGTCAAATGGTCTGTACAAAGAATTTGATTTTGATTTTTTTCTCCTTTCCTTTGGTGTTCTCTTTTCCCTTAGGAGTTTGATTAGCTGATGGGCTGAAAACTATTGTAAGAACTTGGCTGTGCGCGGTTGGAAAGGCAGAACTTTTTTTTCCAAAAAGATGGTCTGTACAATCCAGCCCGCTTGCATCCCTTAATGGATATGAAAAAATACATATTAAAGACCATCTATAGTAATAATCCAGGTGCTCCGCGAAGTAAATTAGGGCATACAAAGTTGGCAATTGCAATACTGCTAAGTCATGGAGCATCCACTGATCTACAGTGAGAAGACAGATGCCTGTGTACTTGTCCAAAAAAGCTACCACCTGAATTCAGCATGACTCTGAACACCAGCAGGCAACAAGCATGCCAAAACAGAACAGCAACTTGAAAACACTGAGTGGTATTGAAAAACTTACAACTCCAAGTTGTTCCGAAGCTTTGGACTTCCACAGCCGAAGATTTGTATCATCACTGCCAGAGACTAGATAGGTCCCGTCATAGGTGTACTTCACACAAAACACCCTTCAAAGTAATATGGTAAATTGATTAGAATCTTACAATAATGTTTGTGGTAAATAGCAGGAAATTATCTTTCAGAAAAAAGATGCATAAAACGAAATCTGAACTCATTCATACCAAACTACTTCCTGAAACTATCTAGAAAACAAAACTCAGTTATAGAATGCTCCATGCCCCACTTGGAGATCTATATCAACATAGATGGACCTCCCACTAAACAATCCACTCAATTTAACAGCATAGAGATTTTGAGGGTTAATGCAAGTGGAGTTAAGCATAAGGTACCCAGTCTGGACTTTGGTCTAAAAATGAGGACACCAACAGTAACTAGAAACAAAAGGTGGCGACTGACAAATATTGTAGTAATAAAGAAGAACCTTTGCATCCTCTTGGTGTGGTAAATCTCTCTGCTGTGATCTCCAAGATAATTAAAAATCCTTACCTGCAAAAAGTATTATATATACATCACTGAATAAAAATAACAAAGAGTATGAACTCATTGTAAGTTCTTTAGGAGTAGACATACTGTTCTATCATAGGAACCAGTAACAAATTCACGCCCTGTTGGAGAGTAGTCAATATCCATCCTGAAAACCCAAATTCATGTAAGATGACCCGCAAATTAGAAGAAACTAAACGTGTACCCTACCGATGTCATAAGTACAGATCAACTACATGAAATGATATCTTCTGTACATATGAGTTAATGCAACTTCAAAAGGTTATTTAAGTCATGTTTGATCAATAATCAACTGTACGACAATGGAGCAACCCCACCACAGAATTAAGTGACAAATCCAGTTTCTATTTTCTCTTTGTACCCTATGATTTTTTCCAATGTTCTTCAAATTGATAAGAGATATATGCCAGCAAGGGAAATATCCATATAGGTTCTTCTAACTTTCCTCAATATTCATATGCTCTTCATATTGATAAGAAATATATGCTAGTCAGGATAATAAATCTTTACAGCCACACCTACTAAATAAATAGCACAAAAGGTAATTTTGCAGAAAAATACACTTACACTGCTGAAACATGGCCTTTGTGAACAATTTTGGCTTCGTCCAGCCTTCTAGCATCAAACGAATAACAGTTTGTGTCTTCATTTGCCTAGTGACAAAAGGGAACACAACATCAGTTCCTAAATGCTGGAGTTGCAGACTTAACAAATATTTATAATATGATAGTCAGAATTATGTGACAGCTCAAGTAAATATAAAAATAAATTTGAATCTTACAGCAGTGAAGTTCATGGGCTCTCTAGGGTTCCAGCATACTGAATTGCACCTTGTCTGCATAATCAAAGCATACATCACTGTATACAATTCAGTAGGTACAAAAATAGAAGCTAGAAGAAAATGTACATTTATCAGGATTCCAAAGATGAGAATCAACTGACCTTCATTATTAGCTTTCTAGCTGGAGATGACATGCGCAGGTCGTAGAGTGTTAGACTCCGATCACTGGAAATATGAGACCACAAAAGTTAGCAATGCTTAGAGCATTCTCTTCATTGAGATGTTACATATGTCCTGTCCTGATCTCCAGGATTGACATAAAAAATATTTTTAAGCATTAACAATGCTTAGAGCATTCTCATTGAGATGTTACATATGTCCTGATATTCAGGAATAACATACAAAATATTGTTAAGCAATTTTATAGTGACCACAGCCAAACCAACAATTTGTGAGGTGACTGATAGAGTGAAGACAGTTTAGAACTCATGTGCTTCCACCGGTTTGCAAATACTTCATTTGACACTTTGGACAAGGTTTGAGTCAAAACTTTAAAACTTTGATTACAAATAAAAAAAAAGGCGTACCCAGTGTAGAGAGCTCCCGCTCTGTGCGGGGTCTGAGGAAGGGTGTTAGTGGCAAGCCTTACCCTCGCCTGTGCAATGCGAGGAGACCGCGACTCGAACTCCGGACCTTCCGGTCACAGGCGGTAAGACTCTACCGCTTGCACCAGGCCCGCCTTCTTTGATTACAAAAAACTTATAAAGTATTTAATTCAGAAACCTGGTGATCAAATATGCATAGATTCGTCTTGAGAAGTACTATAAAAGAAGCATAAATTTGTTAAGATATTCATTGGTCAAAGCTATTTTTGGTAGACCACATCAGTGTCCAAAAGATCAAGTATTTGAAAACTGGAGGGAGTAGCCAAACTAGCTCGATCATAAATGGGCCATTTGAAAGGTGTCCCAACAAATAAGAAACAAAGATATCTAATCCTCTTGACTCTTGTTGATACCACTAACATAACTGTGAGATGAGGTCAAGTCAACCAGAGTGACTGACCTCTGAAAAAAAGGGTTTATAAGAAAGGAACTGAGATTTTCTCACAAGGTCCTTCACAACTATGATAACAATGACAACATGAAATGACATCAAGGTTACCAAGAATGAGAAAAATGTACATTCCATTCAGTTAAGTTATTGTGTGTTGCACTGGGCTTAATAAAACCATAGCAAAACAGAAACATATCAAATTTTGCAGATAAAATAGCAAATTTACCTGCCTGATGTAATCAAAATATTACAATCTCCAGGATCAAATCGCACAGAAAGAACCGTATCTTTACCCCACTCAAAGCTATTTATTGGCTCCGACCTGTGCAGATAAAATGAGTGTGGATGCTGGTAACACATAGAAACAAAATTGAAATTGCTAGAAATGAATCATATATACCTGTCAGGATCCCATATATCAACTTGAGCACCAACAGTTGCAAAAAGATTACCATCCCACTGATGGTCAGCACCCCTAAAAGTTATGAGAACAAAGATTATTATTACAATTTTTGCAGATAAAAATGAGAGGAGCTAAGGTATGACAAAAAAAAATGTTGCCCTTACCAGAATGCATGCTTCCAGGTGTAGACTGCTGATGGCTGCAAAATTGGTGAACTGAAAAAAGTCAGAAACAGAATCAGAGTAAAACGAGATAGATGTGTCTATCCAGTGCATGCCTGGGAATTATCTCCAGTACGGTCGCTGGTGTCCACCATTTTAAGCATCGGAACTTTCCAGAGCCGAACACTGCGACCAATGAGAGTGTAAGTGTATGGAGTATGGTAATAACACATATAACAGAAATAACAGAACTGCTTTACTTTACACCTCAAAACACTACATTTCATAAAATTAACTAAGTTTTAGACAACATATGCATAATCTGTATAAACCCTGGAAGGCAACAGAGTCTAAAGGCATATCTACAAAACCACTCCAAATAGACCATCAAGCAATGCTATAAATATTGGCATCTTTAATATTTATTATTATCCCTAACCTCACCAATCATGCCTACAGTCAGTTCACCTTGGCTGTATGTAAGTGCATCAGATGTGTTACTGCTACATATCGTTTATAGATATAAAGCAACTTGACACACATGGAAATCCAGAACGCTGTCTTAAAGACAAAGAAAGTTATATCAACAATTAACTTACGTGCAGTCAACGCCACATGATACAAGAAGATCACCATCCGTGGATGTTGTTAAACCTCTTACAGCACCCTGGTGTCCAGGGAACTGGCAAACTGTCTTCCTGTTGTCGTTATTGTAAAAATCACACAAATTCACTTTATATACGACATGGAATATTATGATATAAATCCAAGAACCAATTGAGGAAAAGGAATGAGGTAATCCTCAATAAATAGCAGTACCTCGCAGCAATGTCCCAAAGGCGAATATCTGCGAAGAAAACAGAAAGGTGAATTTTACCATTTATTATCCAAGTTTCAAGTTGATTCACAGATAAAGGTAAAGCATGGATCCACTAAAATAATGAAGATGACGGACCATGTTCAGCACTTAAGGAGTGGTTGAATAAAAATTAAAAATCAGGTTGCAAATTTGCATATAATGGCTACAACAAGCACTACTGAAACTACATGGTGTCCTATTTGTAAATATATGACACAAGACTCTTGAGGTACTCAAGAACCTTGACAACCAAACTATAATTTTGGAATAGCGGCGGGGTTGCCTGTCCACTAGATATAAATATAAAAATAAGACATAGCCCACCAATATGGAATTGCTTTTATGTAACTCTGTTGATCACTCGGACCAACATATGATATATTTTTGTGTGTGTGTGGAATTGAACTGACAAGTTACCTACTGTATGTATGTAACCACCTTGTGTTTATTTTTATAAAATCACTGTGGGGAACTCCCCCACAGTCTTTGCCGTTCAAAAAAAAAAAGTTACCTACTGTATGCTAAACAAGTTCCAGACCCTCTAACTAGCAGTGTCCACAATAGGTGCAGAAGGCAATTAGCTAATTACCATAGACTGCATCCTAGAGGCCATTGTACAGTCTCGTAATAACAAAGTAAAAGCATGCTTAAACAAATGCAGGCAAACGTTGCAGGCTCATATTTTATTTTCTAAGTACATCCAAATAGTGTTTCATTCATGCTAAACATGTCACTGAACCAATACATAATTAGAAGATGAGGACTGGAAGGTTGTCTACTTGTCTATGCAGGAGAAGAATGTCAAGAGTTCACTTGAAGCAGCTAGCCAGTTACAAAGATGGAAATGAACTCAGGAATACAATCTCTCATTGGTATCACCAAAAAGGCTGCCACTAAAAGTGACAACACCATAAGTCTCTAGTGTGTACTTGTACGATAAAAGTAATTGATTGATTCGATTCATTCAAGAAGCAAGGAGTATTGTGGGGACACAACCAGCAAGATAAAAGATTTTCGAGAAGTAGGTAAGTACCTCCATCCATTGAACTAGAAAATATTGCTTTCAAATGATTGGGATTTTTTGCCATGCATGATACCGCATCAATATGCCCATTCATAGCTCCAACAAATGGCTTAGCAAATATCTGCACAAGGAGAGCAGAAGAATTATCATCCCAATATATAGAAAGTAAATAAACAAAACATGAATGCAGGAAAGGAAGAAGTGGCATACCTTCTCTAACTTTGCAGCATTAAGTGCTCGAGTGTATTCAACAGCTTTCTCTTGACTACGAAGCGCTGGATCATAGTTGCGGAATACTTTCTGTAGAGACCAACAGAGTGCCATTGGGAACGTCAGTGGTGGAGGAAAGTGAAATTCTAAGAACAAATGCTTGAAATGTAACGGGACTAATATTTGAAAGACTTCAATTAGTGTGCTGTAAGTGGCATCCAATTATGTACAACATTTGTTTACATCTGATGGCACATGCTGAAGATTTCAAATCATATGGTTATTATGCTGAAACAGCAAACTAACACTCGATCCAGAAACATGAAGTGTAGAGAATGCGAGGTTCTACCCCCTCAATGGAAGTTGCAAGAGGGTATAGCCTAATTGTCCAATTGGTTAAAAAACTAGGAGCATCTTATGAGGGGTCGCCTACCTGCAGGTCCTGGCTGCGCTCGCGCGTGAACTCGTCGGTGGAGCGCGAAATCACCTTCACCCTCATCGCGACCGCGGGGTCGGCGAGTCCGCGAGGCACTTGACGAGAAGATGCCGCCGAGGAGCTAGGGTCTTGCGCCGCTCACCGCCCGCCTCCAAACCCTCGCCGCCACGCCGCCGAGGGGAAGGAGAGCAGAACACAGAGACGAAGGGCTAACCAACGGCTCAGAGCCAGAGCGCGATCAGGTCGTGGGCTCGTGAGACTGTAATACTACTGGGCCGATCCGAACAGCCCATGAGGCCCATCTGAAGCCCATACCGATGACTCCCCACTCCAGTCCATCATCAGCACAAGCTGACCGGAAAACCCCATCTCCTCCGCGCCGCCCCACCACGATGGCCGCCGCCGCGCCGCCAGGTCGCTGCTCCGCTCGTCGGCCTCCCTTCTCCGCGCCGCCCCCGCCCCCGTGAGGTCCTCGGCCGCGTCGGCTACGACGCGTCCGTCTCTTCGGCGCGCATTGACTGCTCCTCCTCGCCTCCTCAGGTACAACCCCGCCCGCCGCTCCTCTGCTGCCCCCGATATAGCAAGCAGGACACGGAGTAGTGGAATACTGGTGCGGTGGTGATAGGTCTTGTTCCTCTCTCAGGTCGCCCGTCGAGTCGAGCTTCTGCGTGGAGTCGCTTTTGCCTCTTCACACCGCCACCGCCGGTGCACGGATGACGTCCATGCTCGCCGCTCCTGGCCGAGGCCTCGGCTGGCTCACCCAAGGTAAAAATACAAAAGCAATTACTTCGATCTTCAAATGCACTTCAATTCATACTCAGAGAGGCTGCACTGCTTTTGGAGCAAGCTCGCAGTGTAATTGCCTGATTGACATGCACTGTGATGCCTTGGTTAACATCTGTCCAAATGTGCCCATAACAATTTTACACGTTCCTTCAGCATCTGTAGCCTAGTGTTTTAACCATTCAAGTTTAGATCACGATGCTCTGCTGTGCTTCCATAATTTAGAATCTCTACGATGCTCTGCTGTGCTTCTTCTTGCGATCCATAATTTAGGTTAATAATGTGTATAATTCCATGTGATGGCGTATTCTTATCTTTTCTTTTCGGTAAATCACAACAATAAGTCCTATTTCTAGTTTGTCAATTTGGAAGAGAATAACAATCAAATCCTATACCATCTATATGCCATCTATGATTATCTTTCCGTAGCACTTTTTCCTAAATAAGTGCATTTGTTGCTGTATTCAAATTTAGATCTGATGAATTGAGGTTGTAATTGAGGTTGATGTTTTAGTTTTGCATTCAAATTTAGGTTATATTTTAACTATCTATCTTTCGTGAACTAGATGAAGAGCAGTTATCGGGGTAAAGGTGACCACTAGATATACCTCCACCAGTTTGTCAATTTGGAATTGTTGCTGTAGGATCTGATGTGTGTGTGTGTGTTTCGTTTAATGTGTGTGTGTGTGTTTATAAAAGGCAAATATATTAACAGCATGATGCTGCAATGAGGGTGAAACAATCACCCATTACAGAGTTCATAGCTGCTAGCGTAGGGCAGCTGTTTACATGAGCTGGATTGGTACAGGAAGTCTGGAAATGAACAGGAGATCTATTTGCAGACGTGAACGCCTGAGTAGCTAGGATATGCGCTGTCGCATTTAGCTTCCTTTGTACCTTGAATATGTGTTGAATCTGACGCCACAAACAACCTTAGATGACTATGAACCCTATTCTAGCTTGTGAGTAAAAGGTTACTTTGCTTATGAATGAAATGGCCCATTTGGTTGCAAGCATACTTCAGTTTCACCAAATCGTCACCCAAGCCAGCTAATAAAATTGTTCAAATGTATACCTGATTTTCAAAAGAATGCATATGAATGCATAGGTGCACGATAATGGTTGCTCGGCAAACTTGTCTACCAGTGAACTTTCAGAGGGTTGTATCCACGTAAAGGACAGTGGCAGTATACCATATGGTGTGTTATTAAATACAGTGTGTAAGACTCCCAGATGGCCAATCCACATTCAAGAATGCATTGACATCATTACAAAATTGGCTCTGGTACAAAATTAAATAAATCGGCTTATACATGTTCTAAGTTCAATGTGGAAGATGAAGGAAAATTGATTTGAGAAAAACTGCAAGAATAAGAAAATGTTCCTATAGATGTTTTCACTTTCCTTTGATGTAAGGGTTCATGAATCGTTTTATATGATTTATCAATTATCTTACTAGTCAAGAGTGCAGTTAGCTTTGCATTTTATAGTACTGAAAAGGGGAAATCGTATGGATTGCAACCTGCCCTATATTAGACAAAGACCCTTTAAAAAATGTGATGTACTAATAACGTTGGTGATATTAAATATGTTTTCTTGAATTGTGGAACAGCTTTTACGAACGAATCTTTTTTTTACAGCTGAAACTGATGGAGTATGACGGCCCATGGCGGTGGTTTAGGTACCAGGAGATCAGTTGTGTATCTAGTTCTTCTGTGCCTGCTGGAATCAGGAAGAGTTGATGAAAGGGGAGAGAGAGAGAGAGAGAGAGAGAGATTTGCTTTTCTTTATCTTTATGTGAACTGTGATGATGACATAATAAACTAGATCTTTGTATGATGCTCTGACCCTTTTTATGTGTTTCATTGACAAATGATTATGTAATGGTAACTACGGCAGGGGCTAAATGTTTGTAGAAGACAGACCTACACCTGATTTATTTGGTTTCATTCTTCATCATAGCCTGGTGATTGAGGAGCTTGCAGGGAGCAAGACGTGTGTGCTAATTTATCTGTTGGTGCGAGCTTTTTTATCTACACTAGAGCTATGAAGCCCATTTTATCTCGGAAAACAAGGAGTGTGGCATCTAAACAATCCATTCTCATTCTCGGACAATATGAATGTCAGATTCTAATTTACATAGAAACAAGAATAAGAACGCTACAATTAAGTTCTAATTTGCAATACCAATGTCAGGATAATGGGTTCGCATCTGTTCAGTCTGGTAGCTGGACAGGAACTTCATACAGATAGGCGGCTCGACTTTGAAGATGGCGAGGAGCGAAGATGGCAGCGCCCAGAGCCCGTCGCCACAGATCAAACCAGACGCCACCACAACTGAGAGCAGGTTTGCTGTTTGCTTATTCCTTCTCCTCCAGAAGATGACTAGGAGGCTCCCCAGGCACATGTCTATGGCGAAGGTCGGCCCGACGAAGAAGGGGATGGCCATGGCCATGATGTTTGGGACGTAGCTTTTGATCCTCCAGTCGTTTGCCGTGGCGACGGCCGTCAGGGCGTCGAAGCACAGCGCCACGACGAAGCAAGGTATGCAGAGCATGATGGAGTGCTTGGGGAGCATCTTCATGCCCTCCACGCTCAGGTCGGCGATGCCGCGGTAGGCCATGGCCATGGGCGCGGCGTAGAGCGACCCGGCTTCCCCCAGGTGGTCCTTGCCGCCGGCCATCTCCTGGAAGCCGAGGAAGAGGAGCGGGTTGATGATGCAGCCCAGCGTGGTGCCGATCACCTGGCTGGCGAACATGGACAGCGGCGACGTGAGCGTCAGGTAGGCCGACTTGAAGTCGTGCATGAGCTCGGAGGAGTTGCCGATGACGACGACCACAACGCCGCCGGCGAGGAGGCCGGCGATGGCGCCGCCGGACGCCTCGCCTACCCACGCACCGAAGATGAAGATGGCGAGCTTGCCGTAGATGGTGCCGAGAGACCAGTCCGTGAGGCCGGAAGCGTAGGAGCTGCAGAACGCCATGAGGGGGGCGATGGCGTAGCACACGGCCACGTGGTAGAACCTGACCTGCGGGAAGATGCCGGGGAGGAAGACGGTGGCGATGGCCGCCAGGAGCGCGTAGCCTGCGAGCGCGACATGGATGGGCATCCCCTCGCTCTGGAAGTTGTGGATCCTGCGCCGATCGTCGTACGACAAGGACTGCTGACCGTCGGCGGCGGCGGAATCCTGCTGGCCGCCACCTTGGGCACGGTGGAAGCTCCGTGCTGTCCTGATGCTGACGGCGGTGAGCTGGAAGAGGCAGTCCCCGAGCACCAAGGAGATGCCCATGGGCACCTTGTACCCGTTGAGTCCTTTGAGGCTGGACGGCGAGGCTTCGGCGTCATACCATGTCCCCGCCTTGCCCTGCAGGATGGGCCAGAGGATCGCCGAGGAGACGACGGCGCCGAAGAGCAGCGAGAAGTTGACCATGGGGGGGCAGATCATGCCGATGCCGACGAGGCTGGGAGAGAAGTCGAAGTAGAAGCGCTTCTTGTAGGCCTCGAGGCCGAAGAGAGGGAAAGCCTGGAAGCCGCAGCCGTCGCCTCCCGTGTAGAACCACTGGAACACCGCCCAGCTGAAGCTCCCACCTAGAGATCTCAGCAGAGTGGCCATCTGCAATCTTTAATTTAGACAACAAATGTATCATTTAATACATAGGTTTAATTTGTTGCAAAATCACAAAGGCATTATCAGATCTGTCACAATAACCAGCCAATACTAATGGTGATTAAATGCTGCATGTGTTTGTTCATATTACTTTGCTGTTGCTGCTCCGGCTGGCGTGTGGAAGCTGTTGACAAGTCCAGCTATCGCCGAACCGGATGGGAACAGCAGCTTGTAGTCCAGGATCATGACCTGCATGTACGTGCAGCCAGCCAAATCATCAACGGCTTGTTTGCATTGCAAGATCATTTGTTTGTTCTTGAAGGGATCAGATCAGATCAGATATGACAGATGGTGACCTTGGTCAATGGGAGCGTGATGAACAAGCTGGTGAAGCCGGTGAGGAAGCTGAAGGCCATCATCTTGCCGAGATGCAGCGAGTACACGTTGTTGCCCGTGCCCGGGCCGCCGGCCGATTTCGCCACGGGTGCCGACATGGCTGGCAGGAAGGACGTGAAGCCGCCGTAGAGCGCGAGCGTGGCGCAGGCGATGACGCAGGTCTGCACCACCACGTTCTCCTGGCGGGTGAAGGGCTGCGTGGCCACGCCGCAGCGGCCCAGCAGCCGCGTCCACGAGCTGATCGTGAAGAAGCTCACCAGGCTCGCCGACATGTTGAAGGACGGCACCAGTCCGATGGTCAGCCCCATCCTCATCGCCATGAAGCTGAACACGGCGCCGATGAACACGCTCGCCGTCACCGAACGCACCGTCACCTGCCGCCACCACGGCGCCGGCGACTGCCCCGCGAAAAGTGCCTCCACCGACGCCTCATCGTGTTCGTGCTCCTTGTCCCTGCCATGCTCATGCTCATGCTCGCCGCCGCCCTCTACGGCCATGTCGCCGGAGCCGAGCCTGAGATGCTTGCCTGTTCACGTTTGCGAGGTCTCCGTTTCCGTAGCATCCTCAAACCTGCATGGCCTGTGGCCTCCAACACAAGCATTGCTTTTTTTAGGAGTCACATATCAAATTAGTGGACTGGCAACCACAGGGTCTTCCTTTTCCTTTCTTGGCCAAACAACATTTGTTATTGTTATTGTCCAATTTAAATCACACCCCGTCAAAAAAAATTTGCACTCTTTTTGGATAACCACGCAATTGTTCATAGCGCTGCGTGACTTCCCCAACGCAACACGTTGGGGCAGCACTGTGTGCTCTTGACTTCTTGCGCTGGCGTAGTGTCCCGGTGTGTCCATTTCTATGTCACCAAAAATATTGACCTCGCAGACGTTTGTAATGACTTGGAGCGGTACTAGTATTTTTATCTGATACACATAGCTAGCAGAAGCAAATGTTGAAGAGCCTGTTGTGGTCTCGATGTTTCCTTGCACGTATGGAACCTAAGTTTTGCATGTGAGTATATATTTGTATGAACTATGGATGTGTTAAGTATTAAATTTTTTTGAACGACCAAAATATACTTTTAACATTGGTTTTCGTGTTTTCACCTAGTAGGTCGTTTCCAACATATATTTTGCAGCGTTGCTGCGGCCCTGATGTGCTACTGAGTGCCCCCATATGCATTTCCTCCTTAAAATTTCTTCCATCATATCACAGCAGCACAGGCAGTACAAAGGCGGCAATTCATCTTAATGGATCCAAAGTTCTAACACATGCGATACAACCTTAATAAATAAACTCGCTTCGAGAGGCTTTATAATGTTCGTTCATGGTACTTCCTTCTTATGGCGCGGAAATAGGGGCAGCAGAAGCCACATTAACCAATTCATACTCTACTAGCGACAAGTTGTTATCTTCCTTCACTGTGAAGCTAGCTGGCTCTGTAGCCTCAATCCGCCCCCATTTGTCCACTGCAAGCCTCATCGATCCTTTGAACATGTCAATTTTGGCATTGCGCAAGATCACTGTGGCATTGGCCTTCAACAAGTCAACTGCAAAGGAGAGCACATCATAAGTCCTGGGCAAATGCACAGTCAAAACAATCATCAAACATGATGTTCACATGACAGCAAAGATAAAACAAGTCAAGAATAAATGGCTTTTAACATGGTCGCAGCATGTATATGGAAATGTAGGATCCCAGTGTCGATTGTGCTGCATGTACTGTACACGCTCTGGGACGCAGTCATAAAGTTGACAAATGGATAGAGCAAAGATAAATGCCAACCTTTAAATCAAGGTACCAATGGCACGTTTTGGAAACTTTGATGCCACTTGGACCCCCCCAAAAAAAAAAAAAAAAAGTAACAAGAAAACAGATCAGCACTACAAATGAGCAGGTAACAACAGCAAAATCCAAATAAAGAATATTTATATGGTGTCCATCAACATTGATGATGAACTATGATCAGAAATAACGGCTTCCAGTTTTTATCACTCATAGGGTGCAAGATATTTCATAGAGAACAGCAGCAAATATAAAAAGTAGCTGCAAAGGCAGGTCATTTTCTATCCACCCAGATTTGGGTAAGCAGGGCCTTTAAAAAAGAGCAAAAAGAGCACACCCTCATTCAAATTCAAAGTAGACGCTCAGCAGTAGTGTATCTGTACCTGAGATACGACCTACATGAGCAAGGTTCCAAAAGGCGCTAGGCGGTGACTCACCGCCTAGTGCCTAAGCGAGCCTAGGCGTTTTAATATTTTTATACACATACATAAGTTACCTTAAATAAAAGAAGAAATAGGAGACTTGTAGACATAAAGTTGGAAGAAAAGCCCATCAAAAGAGCCCACCCCACCTTATCCACCTACACTATATAAAAACCCTCCTCTCACTCTCACCCAACCGCACACCTTATCCCTTCGCCTCCTCCCAACCAGCCACATGGCCACATCTCTCTCTCAGTCCGCGCATGGCCGCATCTCTCTCCCGTCTCTCAGTCCGCGCATGGCCGCATCTCTCTCTCAGTCCGCGCATGGCCGCATCTCTCTCTCAGTCCGCGCCCGCCGCCGCCGGTTCCTCCCCCTCTCCCACATCTATCTGAGTCCACACTCGCCGCTGCCGAACACGCCCGCCCCTCACAGCTGCGCACGCAGCCCGCCTTCCTCCCAATCATGCCTGAGCCTCCGCTCGTCGCTTGCCGCCTCCCGGCCGCGCCTATCCTCCACCTACCCCCTTAGGCCAGGCAGCACCCCTCCGCCTAGCGCATAAGCGGGCCTAGGCGAGCGCCTAGCAGCACCTTTTTGAACATTGTATATGAGTAGTGTAATGTTGTTAACAATGATAGGTGGTTGGCTCAATGAAACGGCAGTGCAGAAAAAAAGGGCATAAGATATAGGGATAGCAAGTAACAGCTGATACTTGGTTCTGACCTCTGATATGACACGTGGTTGGCTGATTGTACGTACTGTTGTACAAAAAATAAGGTCAACAAACTCTTCTCTAAACTAAGCCTCACTTAACTTTGCTACCAGCTATCCCATCCATACTGGAACTAAATAAATTCATAAGATGGGGCAGTCTTGCCACTTATTCCCCAGCTTTTCTTCTATAATCATCACAGCTAAACATAATAACTTTTATCAGAAATAATGAAAGTGAGATTTTTTACCACACTCAACACTCTTAGGGAAAAGATATTCCACAGAGAACAAGAGCAAATACAAAAGATAGCATCTAAGGCATGTAATTTTTCATCCATACAGATTTAGGAAGGCAAAGCCCTGGAAAAAAAGTGCATATCCTCATTTGGGTTCAAAATAGAGGCAGAGCGGTAGTGTGTTAGTACACGACATACAACATATACGAGTAGCTAGCGTGCTGTCTAGATCAATACGGCATCTGAAGTCAATTAAACTGCACTGCAGAAGAAGGCCAAAAAGAAACAAAGATACAGAATCAAGTAACGGCTAATAGTTAGTTTTGACCTCTGATGTGCCACACGGTCGGCTGATTGCATGTACTGTTGTATACATAAAAGAAGGTCTGCTGAGCTCAATGGATTCAAAGTAGATGCACCAGATACTGTGTCAGTACATGAGATACAAGTAACCTATACGAGCAGCTGGCGTGCAGTTGTTAAGAACGATACATCATCAGAACTCAGTTAAACTGCACTGCATAAAAGGCCAAAAAGGTAGGGGTAACAAGTAACGGTTGATAGTTAGTTTTGACCTCTGATGATGGTATGTGGTTGGCTGATTGTCCGTACTGTCGCACATAAAGGAATGTCAACAAACACTTGTTTGAACTAAGCAGAGCTTAATGTTTCTACCAGCTATCTCATCCATAATAACTGAAACTAAAGGTGTGTTTGGTTTGAGGAATGGGGCACTGGGCAGTCCATAATCTCATTACTCCTTACTTTTTTTTTTGTTTGGTTTGTGGAATAGAACGAGTTGATTCTCCACCGCCTCACTCCTCACAAGTTAAATAATTATATTAGTACAAACACAAGGAACGGGTTGGTTCCACCAAATTAATGGAATGCACTAATGATGTGCCACCTCATCTAGGATGAGTTGGTTCCATAAACCAAGCACAACCCAGCTTTTCTTCTGTATATAGTCATCACAATTCACAAGCAGTAAGCATCTGACATCTCAGTGGGTGGGTGCAAAACAATAACAACAATTAATTAATTAACAAGAAAAGGCCGCAAATCTCATCTTCCTCCCTAGTCGTTTTATGTACGTATGACATGAAAGTCGTTTTTTGTATGCATGTATATGGCATGAAAGCAGGCGCGGATGAGCGCAGTCAGATCGAACAGGTGATGGAGTCCAGTCCGCCACAGCAGAGCAGAGAACGATAGAGAGTAGGCGAGGAGGATGAGCATTGACCTTGGTCGTTGCGGGCGGTGAATACGATGGCGCCGGTCTCGTCCCCGACGAGGCACTCGGCGATGCGCGGCGCGCGGGACGGGGCCGCGGCGGGTGCCCCTGGGCGCGCGCGGCCGGGCACGGGGGTAGCGCTGACGACTTTGACGGTGAGGGTGTGCCCGTTGGTGCCCGGCTTGAGCTGGTCGACCTTGGTGAAGACGGGCTTCCGGAGCGCCGGCTTGTCGCTGCCGCCCTGTGCCGCCGCGGTGGACATCGCCGGTGAAGGGGTAGGAGTGGGGGTACGGATCGGGCTGCAGTCACTGAGGTGCGGAAACCCTAGCGCGTCTGGGTGGGGGTGCGTGCGGCGCGGAGGTGGAGTGTGAGTGGGGGTGGGGGAGTAAACAAGACGACGACCACCACCAGCTGCCTGCGTTAAGACCAGAGTAGTTGGGCCGGGCCTGGATTACCCCAATGTCGTGGGCCGGAAAATTCCGTTTCTTTTTCATTTCCTTCTTTTGTAATGATGATCCATTTTCATTCCGAAAAATTTAATTCGAAGTACCGCTGCAGATCAAATGCCGTTCTATTTTTCCGATTTTTTTTCAACGCGAGGAACCTTCCCCATTTCCTTAGATCAACGGAAATACATTGTTCAGCATTATTTACAGATAAGATAGAAGCAAAGGACACATAACTACCATAACAGACATCGACCACCGATATCAAGAGCTAAAGCCAGCCACCAGAAAACTAAAGCCAGCCACCATAAAACTAAACCGTCCCTGGGCAAGTTCGCTTGAACTTATCAGTTGGCTTATCAGTTAAAATCTACAGTATTTTTCTCTTACAACAAAATAGCTTTAGCCGACTTTAATACCAGTCGAACAGAACTAAACCGTCCCTGGGCCTTACCGCACTTAACGTCCAAAGCGACCTACAACCACTGGGCCCGTTCGTTTGAACTTATCAGCCGCCTTATCAGCTAGAATCTACAATATTTTTCTCTCACAACAAAAAAGCTTCAGTCGGCTTATCAGCCGACTTTAATACCAGCCGAACAGTTTTTGCCTGAAAGTGACACTTGGATCACACCAAGGTCGAAGTTTGTTTATACAAAAGACCACCACCGCAAAAGACTGAAGACTTCTGGCATCTTTCTCCAGGCTTTTTGTTGATTCACGCTTCGTCTTCAGGCTCTGATGATTCGCCATCACGAAGCAGTAGCCTGTTAACTTGCCTTGCCGTCTGAATCGCCAAAATCTCCTTATTAACCCTCGGCATCGTATTTGCGCCTTCCACCAGCTTGTTCATGATCTATTTCTGCATATAGACCTGACCAGTAAATCATAAGTGCGCATGCGTGACAGATTATCTCAAGAGGATTCTTAATAAGTTTTTTTTCTCAAAACAAGCCCGATTTCGACATTTCCAGATTGCCCAGCATATGGCGGCAACACCCCAGGGGTGGTATTGTTTACCAAAAGGGAACCATTGTTCACACCACTGCCAACATTGTTGAAGATTTGTGGGAATGTTAGAAGCCCCGAAGCATTTTGCAACAACTAACCAGATAACTTTGACAACTGGACACTGAAAAAACAAATGAGATACAGTTTTCACACAATCACATAAAACACAACTAGGATCTCCCTGTCATTTCCTTTTCTGCAAATTGTCTTTAGTCAGAATAGCATTGTTAGTCATAAGCCACAAAAATATTTTGATCTTTGCAGGGATCTTCCCCTTCCATATTCTTTTGCGATAAATTCCAGATTCAGATTTAGATAACCCATTATAAACTGATTTTACAGTAAACATGTTACTTTTTCCAAGCTTCAAAACTACAGTGTCATGATCACCCCTTAACTGAAAATTACAAGCATCATGCCAAATCTTTTCCCAACTAGTCCTTAGCAGGGCCGGCTCTATAATTTTAAGGACCCTTGGGCAAGCAAGAAGATAAGGGTCCGTTGAACTAATTTTTAATATCAAAATTACAGTATATAGTACTAATAATAAAAATTACTTTGCAACATATGTATAGCTCATAAAACATAACAATAGTGTAACAAAAAACTATAAACAGTAACCATTATTATTACCTCAAATAAAAATATAATGCTTCAGTGTCTTGAAAAAAGGCCGTCTTCGGGCATTTATTGATGCAAAATCTTTATGAACAGTATCAAGATTAATGTCTTCCAAAATATCCTTCTCAATGCTGCGATTCTACGAACTGATCTTCTTGTTTTCTTTTCTTTTTCTTTTCTGAGCATCCAACAAATGCTTCTTAGGCAACATCTAATATATTCAAATAAATACATTGAATTAGAAATTTATAACTCTAGCACTGTACAAGCATAGCGCATACAGAAAACAAATAAGAAAAAAGAATTAGAAAATACTAATCGATCATGGGTGTTGGTGTGTTGCTTACTGTGATCGCGTGCTCGTCTGCTCTCTACCGACCTTGCCGTTGCTGGTCACAGGGTGAGGAGCGAATCAGATCGGCGTCGGCGTCTATTCTCCTTAGCCAGAACCCAGAATAGCGCGGGCGTCGATGGGCAGGGTGCCAGGGTCGCGGCGGCGGCAGGAAACAAAACGTCGAAATGTGCCTGCGCTCCGCTCGATGGTTCCAGGCTGGAAGACTTCCCTACGGTTGTACGGCATGGTCTGGTTTGTGATGGGCTTTCAAGCGCTTATGTCAAATAGAAAATTATATGTACTAATTACATATGTAGTCTTGGGCCCCTCAGCTCCATGGGCCCCCAGCGGTCGCACTGCCTGACCTCCCCCTAGAGCGGGGCCTGGTCCTTAGATCCCCAAACAACCATCTTCTAAAAGAGATAACATCACCAGATAAGGCCTGGGCAACAGAAACACATTTATTTTCACATAATTCAAAGAGCACAGGAGCAATAGCACAAATTGAACTATCATAAACCCAATGATCTAGCCAAAATCTTGTTTGTTCACCATTACTAATCATAACACCCCTACCTTGTAGATATATGTCTTTTACCTTGAGTAAGTCACTCCAAACGGGTGAATCATTCAGCTTGTGCTGCACATCATGAATTGACTTATTATTCATGTATTTGTGTTTAACAATTTGCTGCCATAAGTCCTCTTCTTTTTCCAACCTCCACCACCATTTGCATAACAAGCTAATGTTCATTCTTCTCAAATCTTTAATGCCCAACCCCCCCCCCCTTTTTTGCTTTTGCATATCAATTCCCACTTAACCAAATGATATTTTTTCTTAGTCCCTCCACCTTGCCAGAAAAAAAGTTGTTCTTATTTGATCCATCTTTTTGACTGTAGTCTTGGGGAGCAAATAAACTGACATGTGGTAAATGGGGGAATTGTTAAGACTGGAGCTAATTAAAGTTGATCTTCTAGCTATAGATAGAGAACCACCCTTCCACACATCTAACCTTTTATTGCCCTTATCAACCAAAGGGAGCCAATCAATAACTTTCAACCTGCTTGGGCTGACAGGTACCCCTAAATACTTTATAGGGAGCAAACCAACCTGACAGTTAAAAATCTCAGCATATCTCTCTCCTAAATTCTCTTTGTCATTGATCATATAAATCTCACTTTTGTTAAAGTTTATTTTTAAACCAAAAGAAGTTTCAAGTGAACAGCCCCATCCATATCATTTTTTAGAAAAAAGAATGGTATCATCAGCGTACTGTAAAATGCCAATCCCTCTATGGATGATGTGACTAATTAGACAAGTGATAAGACCATATTCCTGAGCTTTGTGCACCATTCTAGCCTAACCCCTTTGTAACTTTTAATATAAGAACCAGTTTTGTTATTGACTTTCACACTCATAGTACCCCCTGAAACAACTTGCTTGATCCAACTGCACCATTTCTGATCAAAGCTCCTTTTTAAGGGCAAGTAAACAGCAGTTTCCAGTTAACTTTGTCGTAGGCCTTTTCAAAATCTAGTTGAAAGTGCAATCAAGCCCTAATTGTGGGTTTTGGTGATAGTGACCACGCAGTTAGAGAACTAATGAGATTTATCAAGATGACAAGCAGAGAATTCATATTCGAGGATGCTACACAAAACGAAGGAGCCTCCAATTACAAATGTAGATGGCTTCAAACTTAAATGAGGTTTAAATTCTTTTTTATTTTGAATTTGAGTATAGGAAAAGTTGTACTATAAAGGGGGACACAATGCTTAAGCTAATATGTGCTACCAAGTGCTCAAACATAGACATGCATCCTCAAATTCATAGCCAAGACAATCTGCACTTCACTCTTACCCTTACTGTCTTGCGTGGTGCGGCACTGCCGTACTTGAAGAGAGGCACTGCGGCACCGCCGCACTTGAGCCGCCGCTGTGTGACCGTTGCGGCACGGGGGTATTTATACTCTTCCCCTTCCTCCCCAACGGTTCTCTGCCTCTTCTTTCTCACTCCAGCACGCCCAAAACAGAGCAGGAGCTCTCTCTCTCTATTGTTGACCTCAAGCCCCCAAGCAAATCCGTTGATTTCCCCATCAATCCTTAAGGGAAAAGGGTCCAAAACTCGATTAGAGATCAGCTCCATTGATTCCCCAACTCTAAAGAGCACTTGGTTCACGGTTTGGCCGGCGGTTATGTTTGTTACTCTTGGAGCTTGGCTCCGAGCCGGCTAGAGCGTCGCCCGTGGAGCCTGCCAACTTATGTGGTAGCTCTGGGAGGTTTGTAACCATCTCTTAAAGTTAGTAAACTCACGTCTCATCTTGAGAGTTAAGTCTCTTGATTTGAGAACGATGAAGGCTTGGAAAGCCCTAAGCCTTAGTGGCTAACCTCAACAACGTGGAGGTAGGCAAGCCTTGGTGGCGAGCCGAATCATGAGATAAATCATTGTGTCACTTGTGCTTGATTTATATTACTTGCATGACATACTGTGGTTGAGGTGATTTCTAGGGTTTCTAGTAGATCTACTTATGTGTGGTGTTTCTACCACTTCTAGCTCTTGATCTATAATTGTCATACCTGCAGTAAGTTAGGAAATTTTTTCGATCTAAGTTTTCGTTCATGGATTTTGAACTGTGACTTGAAGTTGTCTGTAGGTGCGACAGTGCCGCTATTCTGGCCTGGCAGTGCCGTAGTCCGGCAGTGCCGCCCTCTAGAGCGGTAGTGCCACAGGGTAAATTTGATAAAAGTTCAAGTGTTTGTTTTGACAGGCCTATTCACCCCCTCTAGGCCAACCAGAGATCCTACAAGTGGTATCAGAGTGGGTTACCTCATATACGCTTCACTGCATGAGGTATGGAGCCCGGAGGAGGAACTAGTTGCGTGAAGCGGGTGGATGTTGACACAGACAACAGCGAGCTGAGCGTATCGATAGCAAGCAACACCACGCTACCACATCTTGAGGCTACCGATGCCGAAGGAGCTCTCAATGAGAATGAGAGAAGAAGAAGGAAGGAGGAAAGAAAGCTAAAAAGAGAAGCAAGAGAGAAGAAGGAGGAAGAGCGGTTAGAGGAGAAGAAACAAAGGAAACAAGAAAGAAGGCTCAAGAAAGAAGCAAGAAGAAAAAGAAGAGAAGCTAGGAAGAAGGAAGAAGAAGAGAAGGCAACAAGTGCATCATCAAGCATATCAAGTAGTTCCGAAGATGGAGATGATGATGAGTCATACCAAGTGTCGAAGGGGAACAAGAAGGAGAAGAAAGGAAAGGACAAGGCCGACAACAACAAATATGCCGCCGTACCCTTTAACTATTCTTATATTCCTATAACTAACCATGATCGGAGGTCTTTCATCAATATTCCCGCATGCAAGTTACCTCATTTCAATGGGACTAACTTTGCCAAGTGGAAGCACTTGATGAGAGCCTATCTTATAGATCTTCACCCCGGTATTTGGGAGATTGTTTGCAATGGATTTGAACCACCGGTTAATCCCAAGAACCCAACACTAGAAGATATGAGAATCATTCACCTCAATGGTCAAGCCACAAGTGTGTTGCTTAGTGCCTTGGATGATGATGAGTACAATAGAGTGATTGGAGTTGATGTTGCCAAGCAAATATGGGACACTTTACACCTAGCACATGAAGGGGTCGACAAAGTGAGAAATGCAAGAATTGACTTGTTGATGTTAAAGCTCAACCGGTTTGTAATCTTGGATGGAGAGGGGCCACAAGAGATGTTTGATAGGTTGATGACAATGGTGGGCAAGATTAGAGGCTATGGTTGTGATGAGCTAGATGATCATAAAGTTGTCAAGATTATGTTGGAGGCTTATTCACCTAGAAATGAGACCATAGTGACTCTAATTAGAGACAAGAAGAAGTTTGAGTACTTCACACCAGATGATGTACTTGGGAGGATCTTGACCTTTGACATGCAAAAAGAAGAAGCAAATGAGAGGAAGAAACTTGGAGAATTACAAGCAAAGCTAGAGGACATCAAGATCAAAGATGTAGCTCTCAAGGCCAACAAATCAAGCAAGCAAGGCTCTACAAAGCAAGTCCAAGATCAACCAACAAGCTTCAACTAGCAAGCCCAAAGCAAGCAAGCAAGTTCAAGAAAGAGTAGAGACCACATCATCTTCAAGTGAAAGTAAAAATGATGATGATCAATATGAGAAGATTGATGATGTTGCTCACTTTATGAAGAGATTTCACAAGGGCTAAAGAAGCAAGGCTACAAGGTAGTGAAGAGGAGCTTTCCAAACAAGAAAAAGAGGACATGCTACAATTATGGAAGCACCGATCACTTCATTACCTAGTGTCCAGATGAGATCAAGGATAACAAATACAAGAAGGACAAGAAAGAGGAGAAGGCCGACCGTAGAAAGAGCAAGAAGTACATGGGAGAGGCTCATATTGTGCATGAATGGGACTCAACTAAAGAGAGCACAAGTAAAAGGATGAGAAGGTTGCAACTATTGCTATTCATAAGACATCCCCTACACCAAGGCTCTTCAACGATATGTCCAATGATGACTACTACTCCCCTCACATTTGTCTCATGGCAAAGAGTGAGAAGGTAAAATCCAAATCAAAGGCCAAATCTCCTCTAACTCCTAGTGATATCTCTACTAGTGATATTAGTTATAGCTCTAGTGATGATTAATCTAGTGATGAAGAAATAAATATGATAACTAAAAATTTAGATGGAAAGACTAAATTATTCATCACTAAGCTAATGAATAATCTAGAGTGTCTAAGCCGAGCTAGAATCTAGAGAAGAGACTCTTATCCAACAAGAGGATCTCTACATTGCTAGCAAAGAAGCTCTTGTATTGGAGAGAAGTGAGGTAGAATCCTTGCGCAAGGCCTTGGCCAAAGAGCAAGAGGTTCATGCTATCATAAAGAAAGCAAATAAAGCTCTCAAGAAAAAGTATTGTGACTTAGATGAAAAGCACAAAGAACTTGAGATGCAATATAGCATTCTTTGAGATAGCAACTCACATCTCACTAAGGCAAAGGAAACCTCTACTCCCTCTACTAGTCAAGGTTGTGGAAAATGTTTTGATCTTGACTTGAATGCTTATTCAACTAACCTTGCAAACAAGGAAGCTATGAGAAAGGAGATTGGTAGGCTCAATGAAGTCATTGGAAAAGGGTGGATAAGTGTGACCCAATTCAATGATAAGAAGGTTGATGAATTAAAAGGGCCACAATTCAAGCAAGGAAGGCATCCCTCAATCAAGCATTGTCTTGGACACACAAAAGGAGCCAAGACAAATGGGAGAAGGATAGTTAATGGCTATGAGTGTGTGCAATTTGAAAGGAAGGGCAAAATTGGTACAGATCAGCCTGCATAGACCGCGGCAGTGCAGCGTCCCCTAGCGGTAGTGCCACGGTGAAGGGCGACAGTGCCGCGCCCCGCAAAAATGGGAAGGCTACTAATTCTGCTCCTGATCAAACTAAGCCGAAGAAGAAGATGTACCAGGAGAAATAGGTTTTCTAGAAGCCTAAGGAATCAGTGTGGGCCATAAAGAATAGTATGCCTATCAACCGAAGACTTAAGCACCTCGACAAAGCTTGACATCGTGCTTTGTTTTAAGGAACAACAGCAATGGGAAAGTGGTTGCAAAATATGTTGGAAAGGAAACCAACATATATAGGAATACTTCTATTTGAGTTTCTAAGATTCTTGTGACTAACATGCAAGGCCTCAAGTTAAATTGGGGACCTAAATCTAGCAACTAAACTTGTTTTGTAGGCATACTTATCCGGTGGATCAAGTTGGGTGCTTGATAGTGGATGTACAAATCATATGACCGGAGAATGGAGTATGTTCTTATCATATTCCTCGATGACACACTCAAATGAAAATATTGTCTTTGGAGACAATTTAAAGGAGGATGTGATTAGTCTCGGTAAAGTTGCTATAACCCTTGAGCATTCAATTACAAATGTATTACATGTTGATTCGTTGAGTTACAATTTATTGTCCGTTTCTCAATTGTGTGAGATGGGTTACAATTGTCTCTTTTTGGATAAGGGTGTGGAAGTCTTTAGAAGGGATGATTCCTCTATTGTCTTTATGGGTCAATTAAAGAACAAGCTTTACTTAGTTGATTTCAACAAAAGTAAAGCTAAGCTTGAGACTTGTTTAGTGGCAAAATCTAGCATGGGTTGGCTTTGGCATCACCAACTAGCCCATGTTGGAATGAGAAACTTGGCCAAACTTCTAAAAGATGAACACATCCTTGGACTAACAAATGTTCACTTTGAGAAAGATAGGATTTGTAACGCTTGTCAAGCCAGAAAGAAAGTTAGCGTACCTCACCCACCAAAGAGCATCATGACCACCAAGCAACCAATAGAGCTAATACATATGAATCTCTTTGGACCGGTCACCTACCTAAGTATCGGGGGTAACAAATATGGCCTTGTTATTGTTAATGACTATTCCCATTTCACTTGGGTATTTTTCTTGCATGACAAGTGTCAAGTTCAAGAGAAGGTGAAGATGTTTGTTAGAAGAGCTCAAAAAGAGTTCGGTATTGCCATCAAGAAAGTGAGAAGCGACAATGGGACCGAATTCAAGAATACTCTAGTTAAGGAGTTTCTTGATGAAGAGGGCATCAAGCATGAGTTTTCAACTCCATACAACCCTCAACAAAATGGTGTAGTAGAGAGGAAAAACTGTACACTCATTGACATGGCAAGAACAATGCTAGATGAGTATAAGACACCGTACATCTTTTGGTGTGACGCCGTCAACACCGCTTGCCATGCCATCAACTGCCTCTACCTACACAAGAAGTTGAAGAAAACTTCATATGAGGTTCTAACCGGTACCAAGCCTAAGGTGTCTTACTTTAGAGTGTTTGGGTGTAAGTGTTTCATACTTAACTAGAAACCCAAAATCTCTAAGTTTGTACCTAAAGTTGATGAAGGTTTTTTTCTTGGTTATGGATTAAATGAGCATACCTACCGTGTCTTCAATAAAACCTTCGGGAGAGTTGAGATTGTAGTAAACGTGATATTTGATGAATCTAATGGCTCTCAAGTAGAGCAAGTTGATTCAAGTGTTGTTGAAAAGGAGGATCCACCATGTGAAGCAATCAAACAATCAGCAATTGGTGATATTAGACCACAAGAAGATAAAGCCACTGAAGTGGAGGTTCCTCAAGTTGTTGTTGTACCAATTTCCACTAACGTACCTGATGCTACACTGCAGCAAACACTTGGTGCAACTCCAGAGCGCGGCAGTGCTGCCCTTGAGGGCGACAGTGCCGCACCTACATAGTCAGCAGCAGCTGATTCGACTCCAGCTCATGGACAAAACCTACAACCCATATTTGAGCAAGATGATGATGAAGATATAGAAGATGAACAAGAGGCCATTGAGCATCTAAGACTAAGGCAAACCATACAACGGGATTATCTTGTTGACAACATCTTTGGGAGTCTTCGAAAGAGGGTAACAACTCATTCATATTTAGCAAACTTTTGTCAATATTACTCATTTGTTTCCTCTTTGGAGCCTCTTAAGGTAAAACAAGCACTTGGAGACCCGGATTGGGTGATGGCCATGAAATAAGAGCTAAATAACTTCAAAACAAACCAAGTGTGGACTTTGGTGGAACGACCCAATACCAATGTCATTGGCACCAAGTGGGTCTTCCGCAACAAGCAAGATGAAAATAGAGTGGTGACAAGGAACAAGGCAAGGTTGGTTGCTCAAGGTTTCACTCAAGTAGAGGGCTTGGACTTTGAAGAAACATATGCACCGGTGGCAAGACTTAAAGCAATTCGAATGCTTGTAGCCTATGCCGCTCATCACAACTTCAAGCTATATCAAATGGATGTGAAGAGTGCATTTCTTAATGGCCCTATTTAAGAACTTGTCTATGTTGAGCAACCACTGGGCTTTGAAGATCACAAGTTTTCCAACCATGTCTACAAACTTCAAAAGGCATTCTATGGGCTTAAGCAAGCACCAAGAGCATGGTATGAATGCCTTAAGGAATTTTTGCTTAAATAAGGCTTTGAAATAGGCAAAGCCAATCCTATCCTTTTCACTCACAAAGTTGGCAAAGATATATTTGTGTGCCAAATATATGTCGATGACATAATATTTGGTAGTACTAATCAGTCTTTTTGTGAGGAATTTAGTAAGATCATGACCAAGAGATTTAAGATGCCCATGATGGGTGAATTGAAGTTCTTCCTTGGATTTCAAATCAAGCAAGTGAAGAATGGAACTTTTATTAGCCAAATGAAATACACCCATGATATGCTCAAGAAGTTTGACATGATGAATGCCAAGCCTATCAAAACTTCCATACCAACCAATGGACATCTAGATCTCAATGATAAAAGGAAAGCCGTGGATACTAAGGTATATCGCTCCATGATCGGCTCTCTACTTTATTTATGCGCATCTAGGCCTGATATTATGCTTAGTGTGTGCATGTGTGCTAGATTTTAAGCTAACCCAAAAGAGTGTCACATAGTGGCTGTTAAGAGAATCTTGAGATATTTAGTACACACTTTTAACATTGGCTTATGGTATCCTAAGGGCTCTAGGTTTGATCTACTTGGGTATTCGGATTCTGATTACACCGGTTGCAAAGTAGATCGAAAAAGCACTTCGGGGACATATCAATTCCTTGGACAGTCCCTAGTGTCTTGGAGTTCTAAAAAGCAAAATTGTGTAGCCCTTTCCACCACCGAGGCCGAGTATGTTGCAGCCGGTGCATGTTGTGCTCAACTACTTTGGATGAGGCAAATCTTTCAAGATTTTGGATGTCACTTCACTAAAATCCCACTCTTGTGTGACAACGAAAGTGCCATAAAGTTAGCCAACAATCCCGTAACTCAAGAACTAAGCACATAGACATCCGACATCATTTCTTAAGAGACCACGAAGCTAAAGGAGATATCAAAATTCGCCATTTGAGCATCGAAAAACAACTAGCCAATATCTTCGCTAAGCCTCTTGATGAGTCAAGGTTTTATGCTTTGCGTAGTGAGCTAAATATTCTTGATTCTCGTAATGTGGTTTGAACTATAGCACACCTTGATTGATGAACTAGCATGGATATGAGAAATGAATTGCAAAGGTTTAAATATTGTGCTTCAAAATGATTTATCATAAGAAACAACTGCATTATGATCATTGTTTGTATTGATTAACTGTTGCTGATCATAGTGTGCTTGATATAAATGTCCATATCCTATATGTATATAGCTATTTAGTTAGTAGCTAAATCTTGCTTTTCTGGAGAGTGCGGCAGTGTCGCACTGTGACAGTGCCGCATGTGAACTGCGGCAGTGTCGCACTTTGAATTTCAATCAAAATTTAGCCCATGACAGCAGTTACCATGGGGGCTCATTTACTCTTCTTATTTTACCTGGCCCTAGGGTTACTCTCACCTCATTCTCACCTGCAGCCGCCACCTCTCTCTCTCCTTTCTCTCCCTCTCGCGCATAGCGCCACCGCGCTGACGCCCTACGCTGCTGCCACCTTCAGCAGTGCCATGCCGTGCTGCT
This sequence comes from Miscanthus lutarioriparius, assembly GCA_904845875.1. Taxonomy (NCBI): domain Eukaryota; kingdom Viridiplantae; phylum Streptophyta; class Magnoliopsida; order Poales; family Poaceae; genus Miscanthus; species Miscanthus lutarioriparius. The sequence continues at coordinate 113,353,718 of CAJGYO010000006.1, read as the reverse complement.
GGTCTTCCTAGTCATCGCCATCAGTCGTTGTAGCTCATGGATGGAGCCGTTTCATCTCTTTCCTCCTCAATCCACGAAAACCAAGGTAAAACCCTAAATCCTTCCCGATCTATGCAATGTGTCGATTCTAGTTGTCTTCGATGGTTGATTGGAAGGTATATAGTAGTTTCGATGGTGTATTGAGGATTGATTGAAGTAGAAATCATGATTCAACTTTGAAACCAATTGACTATCATGCGGCGTTGTCAAGACCCTCGAAGCTTGGCAAAGGTCAAGACTCCCTCGATCTTGGCAAAGGCCGCACCTCTCGTGGGCAAAGATGGCAATGCTACACTCCTGGTTCGATGGTTGACTCACTTTATCTATTTCACTCAGCACCCAATGCTAAGATTCATGATTACTAGGCTTTCTCTCAATCATATCTAGATGAATCGATGACATAGACATGCATATGCTTTCTAAAATTATATAGTGGGCTGGGAGTCAAATTATGAAGTAAGTTCAGTAGACAAGAAGATGCAAAGTGCAGTCTTGGTGAAACAGCTGGTGCGGCAGTGCCGCTTCTAGGTGTGGCAGTGCCACACATCTGGGGGCAGTACCTCATCAGTTGCTTCTCTTGCTTGCACGTTGATTCTTCTTGATTACTTAACTTGCTTTATAGGGTAACTCCTACTCTCCATTTGTACAGTTCTCATTTTGGTCTATGTTTTTGCGAAGATGGCCTCAGGAGGTGATGATGGCCGGAGGAGGAAGAGGAAGATGATAGAGCCTTAGGATAAGCAGATGCCTCGTTATGGTCATGGCAGGACCATATGGGGCAGCAGTAGTGCAGCAGGCAGAGATATTGCTAGAGACAAGGGGAGGAGAGATCAGATGATCTAGGAGGAGGAGAACTTGAGAGGGTTGGCCGCACTATTTCTCCAGGTGCTTGCCTAGATACTCCACCTCATCTTGAGGAGTTTGATAGGAGCTACATCAGAGAGTATTATGAGGATATAGCCATGAGGCATCCTGTTGACACACGTGCTCATCCCATGCTCAACTATGCGAGAAAGCTGAAGATGGTAGAGGAAGCACGTGAGAACAATCCCTATGAGCAGCCAAAGGATTTGGAGATAGACTACATGTTTTGGAATGAGTTCCATTCCAACTTCTATGCATCTGTGAACTTCAACTCTAAGAAATCTAAAGTTATCAAGATACAATATGTTGATTGGGAGGAGATGAAGGCAAAGAATGAGCCAGAATTCAATAAGGTGATCAAGGCTTGCGAGTTGTTTGGCCTTACTGATATTATGAGCTTCAGATATAATTGGAATGAAGAAGTGCTAACCCAGTTCTATGTCACTTTCTTCTATAGCATCTACACTGATGACATTCACTAGATGATTGAGGGACGACATTATAGAATTGATTTTGTGACTTTTAGCCAAATCCTTAGTTTTGGAGAGGAGGAACGGGGCTTCACTTATATTCATGATGAGGCTAGAGCTGAGATCCATGATATTGCATATATATGGATTGACAGGAGAGGAGCAGATGGGAAAGTCAGTGGCCTAAAAAGCTATTATTACATTCTGAATAACTTGATCAGGCACACTATCAATCCAAAGGATGGAGCAGTTTCTGATTTTAATGGCTATGTCAGGAATGTGCTTGCTAGATTTGCTCCTGGAGGTGACATGTTTACTGTCTCTCGCTTCATGTGGCGTGAGCTGAGGAACGCCATGGAGGATGTGAGAAAGGGGATACCCTATGCCTCCTATCTTATGTTTATGATTGAGTGGGTCTTTGGCTATAGATTTAAAAAAGATGGTCTTCACACCGTCTACAAAATTAAGAAGACCCGAGGGACAGGTGCTAGCAGGGCAGTGAGACGCTCTCCATTAGTTGAGGATGTGCCTGAGTCATCCTGCTCTAGGACTCGCAAGAAAAAGAAGATGGAGAAATTTGGGAAGTGGATCAAGGCCATCTTCACCACATGCACTTATGCAGCGAGGACCGCATATCAAGATCGGTTGGAGAACCGTGAAGCCAACCGAGAGGCTAGAGAGCGTGCAGGGCTGCCACCTCTTTCTCCAGTTCAAAGTCACCGCTGAGGTTTGATGACCTCCCTAGCCTTTCTGAGACAGATTCAGAGGATGAGGCAAAGGAGGAGCAGGAGCAGCCAGAGCTTGATCCACACACCAGTTTGAGATCCACCTTGCAGTCCATGAGGAGCACCAGGCATGAGCGCCACACTTCGACCACTCATCGCCAAGGGAGGGCGATGGTTCTTCTTCTTCCTCCTCCGACGACAACGATGATGGTGGTGGAGAGGATGATGTTGAAGGTGCTAGTGGACCTGCTGGTGGGGATGATGTCGATTGGGACACCATCTAAGAGGATGAGGAGTGAATATTGGTCTTTCTTCTTTTCTTCTCTATTTGGTGCTTTATGCCAAAGGGGAAGAAAATTAGAGGGGTCAACAACTTTTTTGACGCCATGGAGGTTGCTACAGCTGGAGTTATGTTTGTATCTGTTTAGAGTAGTCTTCGTTAGGTGAGAGTTTGAGAGTCCATTAGAAACTCTATTTATGTAATAGTGCTACTTAAGTACTTTGTATATGTGTGGGATATGAACATATATTAATCTATGATGTCATTCGTGATACAATTGTGTTAGAATGTATATGTTTATATGTATCACATGCTGTGTGGTGTATGTTCTGATCTGTGCTGTTACAGCAAGTGTGGCAGTGCCACACCCAGCTACAGCAGTAAACCATGTTGTGCTTAAACTGTCATTTACATCACGTTTTACATACCTAACATAGTATGCAGCACCCCACAGGAGCATGGATGTAGTGAGAGCCCCATCACTTTCACTAAAATGTGAATCTTGGCTTCTTATGTCAATTTGAGAATTTAATTCTCTATTCACACATTTAGGGGGAGGCTCTATACCCATGGCTCGAAAATCTCAGTATTTATTTCATATCTTTTATAAGCTCTAATTGGGTTGTCATCAATCACAAAAAATGAGGAGATTAAAAGTGCAATCAAGACCTTATTATGGGTTTTGGTGATAATGACCACACAATTAGAGAACTAATGAGATTTAACGAGATGACAAGTAGGGAATTCATGTTCGAGGATGCTACACGAAACGGATGAGCCCCCAATTACAAATGTAGATGGCTTCAAACTCAAAGGAGGTTTAAATTCTTTTTTATTTTAAATTTGAGTATAGGAAAAGCTGTACTATAAAGGGGGACACAATGCTTAAGCTAATCTGTGCTACCAAGTACTCAAATATACATATGCATCCTCAGATTCACAGCCAAGACAGTCTACACTTCACTCTTACCTTTACTGTCTTGTGTGGTGCGGCACTGCCGCACTTGAGCAGAGGCACTGCCGTGACTCAAGTGATCATTGGGGGCTGGGGGGGTATTTATACTCTTTCCTTTCCTCCCCAACGGTTCTCTGTCTCTTCTTTCTCACTCCAGCATGCCCAAAACAGAGCAGGAGCTCTCTCTCTGTCCCCATTGTTGACCTCAAGCCCCCAAGCAAATCCATTGATTTCTCTATCAATCCTTGAGGGAAAAGGGTCCAAAACTCGATTAGAGAGTAGCTCCATTGATTCCCCAACTCTAAAGAGCACTTGGTTCACGTTTTGGCTGGCGGTTGTGTTTGTTACTCTTGGAGCTTGGCTCCTAGCCGGCTAGAGCGTCGCTCGTGAAGCTTGCCAACTTGTGTGGTAGCCCCGCATAGTTGGCCATGCAGCCCGTCAGCACGGCCCAAGGCCCATTTTTTTGGCCTGGCCCAAGCACGGCATGGCTCGGAGGAGCAGGCCGTGCCTAGGCCTTACCCTAGGCACGTGGGCCGGCACGGCACGGCCCACTATAGAGCAGTCGGCCCGCTAGCGGCCCGGTCTGTAGCCACGGCCTCCCAGCGCCCCCTCCCCTCCCCAAGGCCCAGCGTGGCCCATGTGCTCCCCGCCGTCCCTAGCCCTCCTCCCCCTCATATATAAGCGGCCACCGGCGCCGCTCCCTCATGCCTCACCCATCACATCGAACCCTAGCACCGGCGCCACTCCCTCTCTGCCTCTCTGGCTCTCCCTCACGCAGTCACGCCTCACCCCGAACCCCACCGCTCCCTCTCTGCCTCTCCCTCATGCCTCACCCCGAACCCTAGCGCCGGCGTCGCTCCCTCGCCTCACCCCAAACCCTAGCGCCGGTGTCGCTCCCTCTCCGCCTCTCCCTCATGCCTCACCCCAAACCCTAGTGCTGGCCCCGAGCTCCGCCCCGACGTAGATTCGGTGCCCTGAGATCTGTCGGCCTCCTCACCATCCCTCGCCTCCACGACGACGCTGGATCTCCGCCATGGATCTGGCCACACTGGGTCTTCTCCACCATAGATCTGGCTCCCTACCCTTGCTTCAACGTTGGCGCGACGCCTCCTCCCCGTCCCTGCCTCCCTCCCTCCCTCACTCTCCCTCGATGGTGCGCGGCTAGGAGCGCGCGGGCGGCCAGATCCGGTGACTCCCTCCCTTGTTTTTCTCCTCTCCATCTCGCTCACCCCCTCGGCCCCTCTTCATCTCCTCCTCTCCATCGCTTGAGGGAAGGCGCCACCTGCGCAGCTCCTGCCCCCAAGATCCGGAGCTCCGCCGCTCCTAGCCCCGGCGGCCACCTCCGCCTCGCCTCCCCACGCGGCCGCTCAATGGGCCTCAGGCTGGCACGGCCTGTGAAAATGGCAGTGCTTCTCGGGCCAGCCCAGCACGAAAATCGTCCCATAGAGCCATGCCTGGGCCGAAGGCCAGGCCTGTGGCCCTGTGAGGCACAGCCCGGGAGGCACGGCGTGCCGTGCCGGCCCGTTGGCTATCGGGCCGTGCTGGCACGGGCCCGTGCCGTGCAGTGCCAGGCTGGCCCGTTGGCCATATATATAGCCTCGGGAGGTTTGTAACCATCTCTTGAAGCTAGTAAACTCACCTCTCATCTCAAGAGTTAAGTCTCTTAACTTGAGAACGAGAAAGAGTTGGAAAGCCCTAAGCCTTAGTGGCTAACCTCAACAACGTGGAGGTAGGCAAGCCTTGGTGGCGAGCCGAATCATGGAATAAATCATTCTGTCACTTGTGCTTGATTTACATTACTTGCATGACATATTGTGGTTGAGATGATTTCTAGGGTTTCTAGTCGATCTACTTGTGTGTGGTGTTCCTAACATTTCTAGCTCTTGATCTGTAATTGTCATACCTGCAGTAAGCTAGGAAATTTCTCCGATCTAAGTTTTTGTTCACGGATTTTGAACTGTGGCTCAAAGTTGTCTGCAGGTGTGGCAGTGCCGCTGTTCTGGCCCGACAGTGCCGCAGGGTGAATTTGATAAAAGTTTGAGTGTTTGTTTTGACAGGCTTATTCACCCCCTCTAGGCTAATCAGAGATCCTACACTAGTTTTATAATAACCCCAACTTCATTCCTCCTTTTTGTTTCATGTAAAATTTCATGCAAACACATAATACCAGACATGATGTTTCTCTTCTTCATAAAAGTTGTTTGAGTATGATGAATTAACTTATCTGCCACAACTTCTAATCTGATAGTCAGTGTTTTTGTAATCAATTTATACAAACAATTCAAAAGACATATTGGTCTAAACTGCTGGATTTTTGTAGCATCTTTGATCTTTGGTAACAAAGTGATTATTCCATAATTAATTCTACTGATATCAACCTTGTGATGAAAGAAATCATCAAAGAGTTGTACAATATCTTTCTTAACAATAGCCCAGCAATGTTGACAGAATTCAATAGGGATTTTATCAGGACTAGCCGCCTTGTTTTTCTCCATTTGCCACAAAGCATTTTTTATTTCATTTTTGGAGAAAGGTTTACATAGCAACTGGTTATCATTTTCTCCCACTTTGGGAATGTCTTCCCACATATCAGAATCCAACTGGATATAATAATCAATGGGTGGGCCAAACAGGTTAGCATAGTATTCAGAAGCATGTTGCAGCAAATTCTCATCTCCTTTAATATTCACTCCATCTTTTTCTAAACTGATGATGTTATTTTTTCTTTTCCTACCATTTGCACATCTATGGAAAAAAGCAGTGTTACAATCCCCTTTAAGAAGCCAAGATTCATGACTTCTTTCATACCAATACAACTCCTCTTGTTCAAGACTCTTAAGATTTTCTCACATCAACCATAACTTCCTATCAACTTGGTTAACAGTTAGCCCCTCAGTCTCTTCCAAAGATTCCAACTCAATTAGCTTGTTCTGAAACTCTTTTCTTTGCTTTCTTAGTTCACCTTGAAAATTAAACCCCCAGCCTTTAAAATACTGCTTAAATAATTTTAACTTTTGATGAATTCTATCAAGAGTGGATTTAGCTCTACAAGGTCTATTCCAAATTTTTTTCAACCATAGCATAAAACTCGGGATTTTTTAACGATCAAACTTGAACTAAATAAATGGCAGATTCACTTTTTTCCCAGTGTAAACCACCAGAGGATTATGATGAGAAATTTCTCTTGGTAATTTACTCACCAAAGCCTCAAGAAAGAGATCTTCCCAATCCTTTGTCACCAAGACTCTGTCCAGTTTTTCCAAAGTGGGTTTTTCTTGATTATTAGACCATGTAAATAACCCACCATTCATCATCAACTCCCTCAGCTCATAAAAATGAATCAAAGAATTGAACAAAGGAGTATGCCTAGGTACCCCATCCATAGTATTCTTTTCTTTAACATATCTAATAATATTGAAATCACCTCCTATTATCATGGGTTTATAGTTTGCTGCACAAAATGTAGATAACTCAGACAAAAAGGAAAGTTTATTCTCTTCCTAGGCTGCTCCATAGACTACTAGCAAATTCTATTTAGTCTTTAACACCTTATCCCATAAATTCAATTGTAGCATGAATTCTCCTTTTTTAAAAGATCCCACATCAAATGTTTCTAACAAAACACCAACCAATATCCCACCAGACTTACCTTTGGAGGAATTCCACATCCAAAGGTTGTCTTGATTTGTATCAAACTTTCTCAATAAAGATTCATTACACTTTGCAATCATTGTTTCTTGTATTCCCAAAAAATAAAACTTATTATCATAGATAAGATTCTTTAGAAATGTGGACACACCTTTCTTCTTAAGACCCGTACAGTTCCAAAAAAAGACCTTGTATCATCATCTTTTTCTTTGTTTTTTCCTTTTATTCAAATTCACACAAACTTTAAGGTTTCTGGAATCATGCAAGCCAGGAGCTTCCTGATCTTGCTTTCTCCCCCCTAGGGAGATTCTTACACTCTTCTTATTCAACGTCATTTGACTTCTGAATAATCAACATTTCAAGATCAGGATCTTCATCAGATTTTTCATCTTCTATCAGAACTATCTCTATGCTAGGATCAAATTCCACAATTTTAACACCAGGGTTATTTTCTGATAACTTAGCATGTTTATCATTCAAACAATTCCTAGCAGACTCAAGATCTTTAAGCAAGTCAAAAGTAGCATAAGCATTATCATGAACAAGCACACACATATTTTAGCTAATTTCCCAAGCACATCATTATCCATATCAACGATAATATGAGTTTTGACATTGATACCTTCTAGGTTTCTTTTTCTAGCCATGGCTTCATTCTTTTCTTGAGTGGTAAAAATCACATCCTTTACCAGCCTTTCACTCCTCTTCACCTGAATTTCCTTAGCTTGATCTTTAGCGGCAGCTGTTTTGGATCCCTCAGCTTCAGAAATAGTAGGAATCATTGGGGCTTTGTTTGAACCATCATCTGTGATGACACTCTCTTGAGAATTGATGAGAGTATCATGTCCCCCCTCACTCTCTTCTTGACTGGTAGGAATTTGATAAGCTTCCACACCAACAGCCTTCATTGAATCCAGCATTTGAGTCAGATCAGTCCCTTGAACTTGTTTTTTCAGAGAGAAAATCTGGCCTTGGTTATCAACATTCTCATCAATTTCCATTGCCCAAACCTGCTATTCCCCATCCCCTTCCTTTGATTTAGAAGATTTTCCTTGCATTCTACTATCATATGCATCAATCTTTCAAAGCTTATCACTTAAAGTCTCACTTTCAGCATCAGACTCCTCAAAAGTGTCAGGTATCTAAACTCTATCAACCTGTTCTTCAGAGTTAGGTGGTTGAATGTTCTACTAAGTCACAACTTGTTTAGCTTTCTCATTACTAGCAATTCTGCCACCACTCACCTTAGGAGGTGTAGAGTTGGTGGTAACAGCAGCTTTATGTTGTTGCACATTCTTATCAGATCCAACCCCAAAGTTTTGGTTGCCACCTTGACTGGAAGAGCTAGTAATTTGAAGGGTCTTAGGAGGCTCATCAACCTTGAACCTTTTGGGTTGGTGATCCTTTTCAGTTATCTTGATCCCACTGGATAGAGTTTTGACAGTACCATCACCTTGCACCTCTCTCTCAAAGGTAAAATCATAGATGTATAGCCCCAGGGTGCTGTCTGTAGTTTTGGGAACTCTTGAAATGTCTCTGCAAGCAATCTTGACCCTCACATAATCAGCTCTAAACCTTGTCTTTTCATCAATCTCCATGACTTTGCCTACTAAGCCCCCAACTTTAGCAATGGTCCTAATCGACCTTTGGTCACCAGGGATGTCTTTGATCCTAAACCAAGCCTGCTACAGAACACCTTTAGCACCAATCTTGGGAGATCATTGTTCCACTTTCATTAAAGCATCAGCTGATTCCATTGCTAGTTCTTTGAACTTACTCTAGTCCACCACCATGTTTGCATTGGGGAACCTCATGACAAACCTATTCTCTCCAACATGTTTAGCATTCCACTTCCAGTTACTAGAACCATCCACACTCATTAACTGTTGCTCTATTTGTTTGCTGGTTGCATGCCCCTGTAAGATTGATATCACAACAATACTTTCTTTCTCCCTGGAGACTCTTGGGTCAATGGATTCCTCAATGAAGAAGAAGCTCTGATCCTCCACCTAGGCTGCACAAAGTTCTGGGCCAATATTCCACAAGATGCACCTCCTGCATTCATAGATTGGATGGTTGTTGAAGCCACAGATCTCACATACCATCCTTCGACAGTCTCTGCTAGTATGGTTGAAGAGCCCACAGTTCTCACATGCCACCCTATTCTAAGCCAGATTAGGAGGGTTACGAGGAGCATCAGCAAACTCATTACCAGAATTACCTTGATCTTCCCTAGGCTTGATCTTCTGTTCAGTAGCCTCTCCATGAACTTGATTTTCACCAGCTTTGTCGGCCGCTTGATCCCACTTTTCATTAGCTTGCTCTTCAGCAGCTGGAGCTTCTTCATGCGGAGCAATCTTGGGTTCGCCTTCCTAAGTTTTACGATCCCAGTCATTAAGACCCCTTCCTCTTCCAGCATCACCCCTTCCTGGACCTCTGCCAAAACCTTTAGGACCTCCACCGAAACCTTGATTACCACCACCAAAACCTCCGGCCCCGCCCTTCCATCCATGACCACCCACACCACTTCCCCATACGTTGTTGCGGCGACCTCCTCCTTGATTCATCACTCCAATTGTACCTGCAGGCACCGAACGCACCATAGAAGCAAAGGATTTGGATGGAGCTCCCCACAAGTGACCGACAAATTTGGAGATGTTGGATTTGGGAGGAGGGTTCTGAAACTGGGGTGGGGGGATCGGGGGTTAGGGTTAGAAACCCCGATCTGATGCGACTGGTTCTGTGGCTGCAGAATAGGAACGAGGAGGTGGAAAAAGCTTGGGTGACCAGATCCGGCGTCTCCCCCAACCTCTCGCTCACCCCTCCCGGATGGATGCCGTGTGGCCCTTCCTCCGGAGATCTCCCCAAAATCCCGGGTACTATCCGTACCTTCGGCGGTAACCAGAACCAGGGATGCTGATGCGTAGGCCCCTTGAGCTTGAATTTGCTGGTTCCCGCCATCGGCACTTGCTCTGAATCTCTTACGCTCGCACCAACTCCGCCCAAATCGCCATTGGATTTCCAATTGAATTTGACCGGGATAGACTTGATCTTCATCTCATTCCTCTCAATCTCCTCATACGGAAAGGATTTCTCTGCTGCTATGCTCTTGCGGTTGGAGATCGAGGAATCAATCGAGAATCCGAACTTCTTATCCTTGGTCCGACGGCGAGCACCTTCCGCGATCGTCGGGAACACATCCACGTGTCACTTCGCGCCCTCGAGACACCCCCCCCCCAGAGCTCCGTCCGAGATCCAACCTCTAGGGAGCTTCCAACCTGTTCTAGGCTCCGGAGCCAGCTGGCAAGCCGCCGGCGAGGTTGTGGACGCGGTGGAGGGCGCCGCAGATGGAGGCACGGGGAAGGAGGAGGACGGGGAGAGACGGTTACGGAAGCCATTGCAAAAACTCATCATCATCGCAAATTCACATCCATTTTTCCTATTATATAAGTCGTCAGAATAACACGATACGATTTTTGGCTGAAATCCGAGCATACTTGTACGAGCTCAGCTAGAGCTGTGATCTCGGCATGTTATCAGTGTCCAGTATATACTCTGCTCTGCGGTTGTCAGACAAACAAAAAAACTGATTCGCTGCATTTTGCCGACTGCACGCAACAGGTGCGCCATGTCTAAGCAGAACTCATGCACAGTCAAGAAAAAGATGCGAGCTGAAAAACAACAAACTGAAGAACATCAGAAACAGGCTCATCAGGTCCATATATATGTACTCCTAATAGAAAGGGAGGCTCTCGCATGCTGTATTATTCAGTCAAGTCAACCACCATTCGTTTTGTCACAACGACAAACTGGTGACGGCTTACAGTACTTGATTCAACAAGCAGCGAGGAAATTAAGTACCGTGACAGAGATACAGCTTTGTCGGGATTGGTCGCTACTGCTTGTATGGAACGGGGATCCTGTCGGGGCCAGACTTCATGTCCTCCCACAGCAGATCAGACAGCGCCTGCATCAGCGGCCCAACCTTCCCTGCACAAGCACGCACCAATTTCAGTGTATGATTCAATCCATGCCATCAATTCAATCCATTCAGATTAAGTACCGTCTCCGATGGGTTTGCCGTCCCACTCGACGACGGGCAGCACGGGGAGGCCGCTGCCGACGAACGCCATCTCCACGCTGCGCTTGGCGTCCTCGGCCCTGATGTTCCTGGTGCTGACGCCGGCGAGCAGGCCGGACTCCACGAGCCTGGGCGCCAGCGCGAGCATCCTCTTGGCGGTGCACCCGCCGAGGATCTTGTCGAAGGCCGGGAGCATGAGGTGCTTGTCCGGCGTGACGAACGCCACGTTCACCATGGGCCCCTCGGCGACGTACCCCTCCTCGTCCACCCACACGGACGCGAAGGCGCCGCGGTCCTCGGCGTCCATGATGGACAGCACGTTGGGCAGGTAGTTGACGTTCTTCATGGTGGCGAACTGCGGCGGCTTCATGGGCACCGTCGCAGTGACGGCGCGCACCCCGTCGCGCCCGCACTGCTCGTACTCCGACGCGATCACCACGCCGTAGAAGGCAGGCGTCGGGCAGCCCCTGGAGGAGAGCAGGAAGTCCCCGGGCCCGGAGCTGAGCCAGTAGCGGATGGAGCCCCTGCGGCACCCCGAGGCGGCCGTCATCTGGATCAGGATGCGCCGCAGCGCGTCGCGCGGAAACGGGGGCGTGCCCACGCGCGCCGCGGCGGCGGAGCGGAGGAAGCGGTCCAGGTGCGCGTCCAGCTCGTACAGGGCGCCGTCCAGGATCATGGCCGTGTCGAACACGCCGTGGCCCCGGTGCACCATGTGGTCGTCGATGGGGAGCACCATCATGGCCGGGTCAAGGATGATGCCGCCGAACACGCTCGAGTACATGGCCGGGTACGGCGGCGGCCCGGACGCCGCCGCCCATTTCTCTTGCACCTTCTGCAGCACCTGCACTCGGATGTTTTGCCCATTATTATTAAATAAATGCATAAAAAGGTCGTTTCTACCATTGTTCAAATAATGTTAGTGGGAAATTGAGATAGTGATGATGGAACAACAGATAGAGTATTAGTATCTAATTTGTGGGTTGTGACTCCTCACTCCTGAGCACCCATGCATCAATAATAAATTAACTAATGTGTGTCTAGTCATCTTGCAAGGAGAAATCGGCCATCAATAATTTGGGTCTGATAAGGACCCTTTAGTTTCCTAACTTTGATTGGTTAAGGTTATAGATACTATATTACAATATTGAACAAACTAATGCACTATATATATATGATATAGACTTGGTTAAACGGATGGAGTAGAGTAGTGTATATTGCAATATTGCAGGATGTGTCTATAGGTAGCTATCTGGTGCCCACTATACAAATATTTCGCCGAAAGGAAAATTAAAGCTACGGAGAAGAGGACGCACAAAAATCAACAAATAAAAGAAGATGGATGCGTATATGGATATGGATGAGCAGGAGAGGAGGTGGATGGGATGCGGGTGACTCACCTCGGCGCCTGACTCATACACCGGGACCTCCTCATCTCCTGCTCAGATTCATCAGAAGGAGGAACCCCAAAAATAAAAACAGTCGTCGATCATCGGTTGAGAATACCATGCGTGAATTAAGAGAAGAAATGAATGAAACATGAACGGAAATGAAATTGTTGAGCATATGGATCGGCCGGGCTCACCTTGCACGTAGGAACCCATCTGTCAGTGAACGGGATCTGCTCGCTGGACTGGAACTGGAACCCCTCTCTGCTCCGCTCCGACTCCGATCCGGCCGGCGGCTATGGACCGACAGGTCGTCCTTCAGAGTTCAGACTAGTTGATGAGATGAGCAATGAGGGTTGAGGAGGACACTGGACACTGGAGGAGTAATATAACGGAGGAAGCACCAGGTAGCCGCCGCCTGCAGGCTCCTGCTTCTCCTCCGATCCGATCCGATCCGATCCCCGGCCGGCCGCGCACCGGGCACGTTACGTCGTCGTTTGCGCACCAACGAGACGAGACGAAGACCACGGCCGGTCCGGGAGTGATCGCGACGGATCGGACGACGTGTACACTACTAGTCCTGCGTGAGATGAGAAAGACGACGTCCCAAACGACAAAAGAAGCGCATGCCCCCGGCCACCGCTTTTTTCTGTTGGTGCCTTCCTACACTGCTGCATCCTTCGTCCTCTGCCTCTGCTCTCATCACTCGTCCGTCGTTTCTTTCAGCCTTTTCCTCTCTGTGTTGCATGATTAGGATCTGATTTCAGCCTTTTTCCTTTTTTCTTTGTGCTGCATGATTAGGATCTGAAAGCTACTTCGTTTATAAATAAGTATTTTCTCCGTTCTAAATTACAAGTGACTTTTATAAGTACATATAGTTTTTTTTTTCACACACACATATATATATATATAGGGTATACCTATATAACTATATATAAATATGATTTACAACTTTTGTAATTCTTCTATGCATTTATACTTTATTTTTATAACTCATGGTGATATTTACCATAATGTTATAGTAAATCACTTACTATAATATAGTTTAGTATAGTAATTATCGTCTTCCGCTTGCATGTTATTACCAAAGAATATATATATATATATATATATATAGTTACGCAACTTATCCACTTTGAGATTCATAATTACTATGTTAATTTACGAAATTATAGTAACTCCTTACTATAATTATCGTAACTCAAAGTGGCTACAAAATAAGTTATTTTGTAGCCAGCTACGAAGTAGTATATATATATATATTATATATATATATATATATATATTATATATATATATATATGAGAACGACTTATAATTCTTCTACGTTTATTTTTTCTATCAATCTCGTACTTACTTTGTTTTGGCCCTTCCTTGCATGGCGCGCGCATCCATCCATAGGATCCGAATGTCCCACGGCATATTATGCTGGTAGATTTGTTGATTTGCTCGTAGCAGTCGTATAACTTTCCTAACATTAGGGGCGGATCTAGCACCAGGTTGCCCCCGAGTTGCCTAGGGCTCGAGCCCACGCTACCGCCATAGATGTATGGAGCCCCTTCTAAGTCCCCGCAACAAGTTTGTGGTCAAAGCTTAAAAGAAGAGGCTAAATATAGAAAATAAGGAAGAGAAGCCCCTCTAGCATATATTTCTAGACCCGCCACTACGTGACATCTTTTGATGTTGAAATTGGATTCGATGGTGTAACATCGACTTTACTTTGTAAAAGAAGCAAGATGTCAAAAGCGTTGGACGTCTGTAGACTACAGTGCGCCATCGATTTCGTTCTATGGGCCTCGCCATGTAACTAAAATGTTATAGCTGTGTATCCACACGTGAGTACATGTGCTCACTAATGAGATGATGATGTTTTTATGTGCGAATGTGCTTTTGTAGCTCGGTTTGGCTCTTATGCAGAATGTGCTTTTTGCGTTTGACACACATGATTCGACTCTCACAATGTCTTGGGTTCGCTTTTATGGCACTAAGGTTCAATTTATCTCTACACTAGATTTGCTCTTAGCAATTGAAAGAAAAATCATAAGGGATGGGAGAGACAAACAGCGGAACAAAACTGCAGGGCACTTCGCACCCACAGAATTGTACACGTCGGCGCCCGCTCTACAAAGGAGATTGAAGGGAGGAGGCTGCCATGCCGCCTGGGAGTAGGCCATGCCGGCTTGGAGGAAATGAAGCGGAGGGAGGTTGTCTTCATCGCTCCTCCTCGCCTATGCTTGCCGGTCATCGTGCTCCTCGATTTTTCCCTCCCGCCGGCACTCCTCTCTGCGACCCTCAGTGGCGGTGTTGCCATATGTTTACATTTTTTTCCTAATCATGCAAGCGATAGCCCTATCAAGCTAACCAGAAGGTGGGACGTAATGTCAACTTGTTTGATTATTAATCTGACATGTAAGAAACGGTCAAACTGAAAGATAGTCTGATTATGCCTCATTTCCATTCGATTTGCTTTCTTATTGGGATCTGGGAGAGGAAACAAATGAAATGAACATCATGGAATGGAACTCTCAAACCCCATGAAGTTGACAACAGGAGCGCCTCTAAGAAATTTTAAGAGCAACTAGATTGTGAACTCACAGTTATGTACTCATTTATGTAGTATTTGTACTCGGTGTTGACAAATTTTATGACGCCGCCATTAAAAGCATGTTTGCATATAATGACTAATTGCTAGCTAGCTAAAAAATTAGCTAGCTCTATTGCATTCAAATAAGAGGATCAATAGGTGGGCTAATTTTTAGCAAGTCTTAAACTAATTGTTTAACAACTAGCTAGCCGCTAATTTAGATTAATTTTTAGCCATAGCCGCGTGTATCAAACAAACCTTCAGTTTAGATTTCTCATACATCTTTACTAGATCATCAATTGTGTAGGGCGCTTGACTGCTAATGTTGGCGAGCACTTGCTTGTAATCAGATCTCCACTTGAAGAATGTTGCACGTGCCTTCCATCTATAGACTATATCAAAAAGATGGAACAAACAAAGCAAAACCGAACATGTACGTTGTACCCAAATTAGCCATTCATGCAACAAGTCAAGTCAGGCATGCACGTGGAAAGACTAAAGATTAAAGTGACAACTAGCTACAGAAATAGGGCTACTAAAGGTTAGGGTGACAAGAAGCTGCAAGTAAACTTTTTTTTCTTGTTCGCTTTATCAATAAATAAATTGAAACGAAGCCATTCATTATTATAATTAACCGAGCCATCCTGCCAAATTCAGTGAATAATAAATCCATCCATCTAAAGGATAAACTGGCTTTGACTGTCAAGTACACCATTTATTTAGTCAAGAAATTAAAGTCAGGTGAGGCAAAGTTACCCAAAAAAAAAAGCTATTAAGCTACCCCTAATAATAAACACAAAGAATAAGAATGAGCAAGAAGCAGGGATAATAAGGGTAGGGACGTATACCATAGTTACCATCTCGGCGCATGGACCGTGAAGCAAAATCATATCTGGATCGTCTGTTCCCGGACGGGCGAAGAAGAAGGCGTGCAATCCCGCGGATGGTGCGGATCCCCATGACCTGAGACGCGCCGCGGAGCAGAGCTGGCATGAGGATGACGGCGATCTTGCACGAGAGCATGGGCGCGAAGAGGAGCCGAGTCACGTCGCACGATGAGCAGTGCAGCAGTAGCAGTAGCAGGGCCAGGGCAGCAGGAAAGTGTACTGGAGGGGCCACAGCCCACTGGCCAGTCACGTCGCACGGTGGCACACGATGCTTGAAACCGCGTGTTGCGTGTGGGGCCCGCCCACTTCCGCTCGCATCGGAGAAAACCATCCCATCCGAATCAGGGCGGCGGCGGTAGATCTGCACCACACGGAGCGCCGCCGGTCTGCT
The DNA here is from genome assembly GCA_904845875.1 of Miscanthus lutarioriparius. Taxonomy (NCBI): domain Eukaryota; kingdom Viridiplantae; phylum Streptophyta; class Magnoliopsida; order Poales; family Poaceae; genus Miscanthus; species Miscanthus lutarioriparius. Next base: position 113,337,409 of record CAJGYO010000006.1, on the reverse strand, counting down.
CCGGCCAGCGGCCATGGACCGCGACGGTCGCCCGGGATGGCTGCCGTCGATGGGATTCGCCTTCCTCAGCTTCAACTGCGGGATGGCCGTCTACCGCTCCTGGGATGACCCCTACACCGTCGGCTTCGTCCTCGCCGCCTACGCCGCCCTCGTCCTCCTCTTCCGCTGCCTCCACCTGCTGGAGCGCCGCAGGGACCAGCGCCTCAAGCTCGCCGTCTGGGGCCTCTCCACGCTCCTCACGCTCATGTTCTCGTACAAGGTCGCCGCCATGATGCCGCCCTGGGCACAGCTGCTCGTCTGGGTCCTGGGGATCCTCACCATCGTCGCCGGATTCTACGCCTTCTTCGTCGCCCGCCCGGAGGAGCCCTGACCGATTCCTCCCTTCGTTCGTCTCCATGGTACCACCCCCCACTTGTTATATACTCTACTAGTGATATATGCAGCTTCCATTCCATCCTCGCTGACTTGACTTAGATCTGTTCAGACATCGCAACAGAGACTCGTGCATGCATCTGCCGGCTTGACTTAGACCAAAGACTTGTGTTCTTGTTTGCTATCTCTTGGCATGAAGCTAGCATCATTGACTTGACTAGATCTCCACCGCCATGGACAAGATTGTTGACTGACTTGACTTGATTGGGTCTGGTTCCGGTCCCAATTGGGGAATCTTTTACATGGACAACAAAACTGAATCAACCCTTGCATGTATAGGTATCATACAACGCGGTTGGAATTTCCCAATGGGAATCGGAAGAAATTATAAGGATACTTCTAGCTAGTTTCTCTGATGTGCTATGTCTGGATTCTTCAACAGATGGAATACTATTACTGTTGCAAACTACTAGGCCATCAAGTTTGATAGACTGGAAGGAACCTGTGTTGACACGCTGCAGACTAAGATGAAGAATGGGGGAGTCTCTAAACACTGGAACATGGAGATATGCATAGATAGAAAAAAGATATCAGGCTTTATGATTTTACGTCACATATTTTCTAACTTCAAATCCTGTTAAAAGAACAAGCTCCCAAATCTCAATACCGATCAGCTTTGGCTACAATAAAATAAAGAAAAAGAAATTGCCTCCCCTTTGGTTATAAACCCTTATCAAACTTAGAACAACTCAAAATCCCTTAGATTTTTAGGATGGGGGGAGTATGTTTTTAGGTTGGTTGTCTAATTGTTTTAAGTTATAAATAGTATGAAGCATCATTGACTTGACTAGATCAGTAGATCTCCATACGAACCACCATGGACAGGTCCCAAGCAATTATTAGGATCCGGATGTTGGAATTGTTGACTGACTTGACTTGATCGGGTCTGGTCCCAAGTGGGGAATCTTTTGGATGAACAACAAAAACTGCATCAACCCCTGCATGTAATAGGTTTATACAACATGGTTGGGACTTCCCAATGGGACCTAGAAGAAATTTCCATGAAGATTAGAAGAAGCCTTTGCTGTACCAAGTCTGAGCCTGGCATGGTAAAATCGCATAGTCAGTATAAGGATACTTCTACCAAGTTTCTTTGATGCACTATATCTGGATTCTTGGACAAATGGAATACTTTTTTTTTTTAATGCGGACAAATGGAATACTATTACTGTTGCTAACTACTAGGCCATCCAGTTTGAGGGACTGGAAGGAACCTGTGTTGACATGCTGCAGAGTTAGATGAAGATCGGGGGAGTCTCTAAATACTTGAACATAGATATATATGCATAGAGAGAAAAAGAGATCAGGCTTTAGGATTTCACGTCACATGTTTTCTAACTTGAAATCATGTTAAAAGAACAAGCTCTCAAATCTCAATACTGATCAGCTTTGGCTACAATAAAATAAAGAAAAAAAACTGCCTCCCCTTTGGTTATAAACCCTGATCAAACTTAGGACAACTCAAAATCCCTTCTATTTTAGGACAGAGGGAGTATGTTTTTAGGTTGATTGTTGTAAGTTATATATAGTACGAAGCACTGCTACCATCTTGATTTGCTTGCTCTTACTGGTTGTCCTCCACTATGTTATGTTACTCAGTGAAGATTCTACTAGACTTCACTTTGTTAGATCTGTTGTTCAGTAATGACTCCATCTTTGCTGACTTGACTTAGATCTGTTCAGACATCACAACAAATACTCTCCATCTGCTGGCTTGACTTAGACCAAAGACCTGTCTTCTTGTTTGCAATTCTCATGGCGTGATTGGCTTGACTAGATCTGCATACAGCCAGTACTCACTGGTCCAGACAATTATTAGGCTGGGTATTCAGTAATTGTTGACTGACTTGATTGGGTCCCAAGGCCAAGAGGCGAATCTTTTGGATGAACAACAACAACATGTATGTTTTAGATGACGCGATTGGGATTGTCCAATGGAAATTAGAACAAACATGTGCTGTAGTCAACCTGAGACATTCACGGTACAATCACACGGTGTACAAGGCACAAAAAATTGGGATGCAAAGACTTAATGTTGTGCTCATGTTTGCTATTTCTTGACATGGTTGGCTTGACTTGATTGATCCTATGAGGTAGCCTTTTAGATGAACAAGAACAACTAAATAGAAATCACGGTAATTAACCCTTGCTTGTGAAATTGCCAAGTATTTCTTCTACTCCCTCCGTCTCCAAAAGAATGCAATTCTAGAACAGTGTCATGTTTTAGTATATCAAGTTTGACCAATTGTAGATAAAAAATTATAAATATTTATAATGTCAAATAAATATCATTAGATAAATTACGAAATGTATTTTCATAATAAATTAATTTGGAGCCATAAATGTGAATACTATTTACTAGAAACTTGGTCAAACATGAAGCACTCTAACTGGCACGCAACCCATAGTTGCATCCTTTTGGGGACAGAGGTAGTAAGTTTTAGATTGGATCTCAGTGGTAACCATAAGAATGAGCACTTACTGCAGCAATGCAGTTTTTACGTTGTTTGCAATTCTCTTGGCGTGATTGGCTTGACTAGATCTGCATTCAGCCAGTACTCACTGGTCCCAACAGTTATTAGGCTGGGTATTCAGTAATTGTTGACTGACTTGATTGGGTCCCAAAGCCAGGAGAGGAATCTTTTGGATTAACACAAACAACTTTATCAACCTTTGCATGTATACGTTTTAAATGACACGATTGGGATTTTCCAATGGAAAATAGAACATGAAGCCTGTGCGGACATTCATGGTACAATCACATGGGGTACAAGGCACAAAAAATTGGGATGCAAAGACTTAATTTTGTGCTCTTGTTAGCTATTCCTTGTCATGATTGATTAGACTAGATTTTCATACAATCAATGCTGACTGGTCGAAAGAGTTTAGTAGGGTATTTTGGCATTATTGACTGACCTGATTGGGTCCTATGAGGGAAGTCTTTTAGATGAACAAGAACAACTAAATGGAAGCATGGTAATAATTCCCTCAAAAAAAAAAAATGGAAGCATGGTAGTCAACCCTTGCTTGTGAAATTGCCAAGCTATTTCTTCTAAGATTTAGATTGGAATTTCTCAATTGTAACCATATGAATGAACATTTAATGTAGCATTGCAGTTTGTAGATTGGGATTTTCACAATGATATTCAGGAGCCTGTACTATAGCAAATCTGGACAGTCATGGTAAAATCACATGGTGGGGAAAGTGGAGTGTATGAAGCATAAGAAACCAAATCGATAGGAATTGTTAGCTCATTAGCTTTCTCGAACAAAGGTAATACTATTAGTGTTGCTAGCAAGGTCCTCTGATTCAAGAGACTGGAAGGAACCTGCATTGACATGCTGTAGAGTAAGATGAAGGATAAGGGAGTCTGAAAATACTGAAAGATTGGAGATGAGACATGTAGAGAGGGACCAAGCTTATAACGCGAAAAATAATAATAATCAAACTTCCATCCCAAATATCGAAAATAAAGGATGTGCTCCATGTAAGGTGACTTGCATCTTACAAATCAATATTTTTTTTTAACCTGCTAGCTTGACTTTGACCGAAGGCTTAATTTTGTGTTCTTGCCTGCTCTTGCTTGGCATGATTGAATCGACTACATCTGCATGCAGCTAGTATTGACTGGTCTGAGCAATTGTTAGGTTGGAGATTTTTGGAATTGTTGACTGACCTGATTGCGTCCCAAGAGGGGAATCTTATGGATGAACAAGAACAACAAGATGGAAGCATGGTAACCAACAGTTGCATGTGAAACAACCAAATTATTCTTGTAGGGTAAATTAAATCAGGTGGTTGGGATTTCTCAATCAGAAGGTGCATGTATAATGCAGCATCTCTTAGGTAGTCATGGTAAAATTACATGGTGCGGAAAGTGAGGGTATAAGGAACATGAAACCAAACTGGTTCTTAGTTCCTTTGCTGCGCTATATCTGGTTTCTGCCTTTCTGGAACAAAGGAAATAACTCTTTAGTGTTGCTAGCTCTGTCATCTGATTCGAGAGACTGGAAGGCACCTGCATTGGCATGATGTAGAGTAAGATGAAGATTGAAGAATGGGGGAATCTTAAAATACTCAGACATGGGAGTGGTAAAGAGAGAAAAATAAGACATGCCAAGCTTATCTTATACTTATATGTCACATATATTTCCATACTAAATTGATTAAAAAAGAAATAAAAGAACTACCTTCTCTTGGGTTTGAAATCTGTTTCCTGTTTCTAGAACTTTTTGATTGGATGTGCTTAGTTCTGTTTCTTTGGGTAACTGGGATATGAAGGATTTAGCATTCCAAAGGCTTTCTGGCAAGGTGGTGAAGGGATATGTAGATACCAAGTTCTGTTTCTAGATCAACTATTTGATTGTCTGGGTTTTACTTCATAGGATGAAACAGTGGGAGCATCTTGATTTGATTGCCCGTTCCATTACTTTTCTTCTAGTCAATGCCAAACCAGCTGAAGTTAAGTGTTGATCGGAAACACGTATATGTTCTTAGGAGTATTTTTTTAGTGTAGATGATGATGATTGTTCAGCCAAGTTTGCTCAAGTACCGCCCTGTTTTTTTTTAAGACACATATGGTATGCATTTTGTTTTTATGTCTGGATCTGAACAAATTAAGTAAACAGGTTGCACCTGCAGCATATTCCATCCATTGGTGTTTTTTTTTGGCATTAATCTGTATAGCACAATCCTCTAAGGAATTTGATTGAAAACAGCAACATGTAGTAGCTGGACCTGTTCTCTTCCTCCCACACACCACCTTACTACGAGGAATGAATTTGTTGTTGTCCTGTTGCAGGATACTTGATGAGCATGACTGCATCAGTCTCAGTTATCTTGTGTACATTTATGTCTTTGCAGCATGCGAAGAAGTTGATGAATGTACCGAGAGGATGCTTAGCAAGTTGTGGGAACGTTCTGGGAGGAATCGTCTTTGAACGGGTTGGTTGCTAATAAAGTAGGGTTTCGTGTGTGTGAGCATGAACTTGTTAACCCCCGAAAAGATAAAGCAGTCTTTGTTCTGAAAGGACTGGTTATGTACAACAGTTTGCACCTATGTGCATTAATGTTTGAGCACCGCAGTACATTGGTTTGTCAATGAAAGAGGTAGTCAAGTCAATGCCTGTTGCGTCTAACAATGTCTCAATTTGTTGTACTAATACCCGGATGCAAGTCAAGTCAATACAGGATGTGATGATGACTTGACGGACTACAAAGAAAGATGGGGAGCCCTAATTTGTCGAACAAGTCTTACTTAACGTCATTATATGACTGTAGTATACAGAAGCCTGCCATGCCAATTGCCAGGCAATGACGCGAAGAAAGGCCTGCCATGGCAAAAAGCAAACAAAAGGTCTCAGTCAAAGTAAACACGAGCCAAGGCAAAGTGTTGATCAGAGTGGGATTGGGGGTGGATAGGCACTGAGCAAGTCAAGCAACGCAAGCAGCTGGCTGCAGCGTACTTGCTCCAAATCCTAATGCTCCATTTCATCTTCATCAGTGTGATAGTGAAGATGAGTGAGAACTGACTGGGATTCCATTCTCAGGCAGATGGGGTTCAGGTCCACATGTCGGCCTCCACTTCTCCTAGTTGAGTGCAGGACTGCAGGAGCAGTAGGGTAGTCACTAGTCAACAAGAACAAATTTCTCACGCGGAGGCACAACAAGGAAGAAGCCTCCGTCGCCGGCGATGGACCGTGACGGCCGGGCGGGGTGGCTGCCATCGCTGGGCCTTGCCTTCCTCCTCTCCTTTACCATCTACAGTACTCATGATCATTCCTGCTATTGCTACTCTGTTTTCTCACGTCTTCACATCACTGTATGTATTGCTTTGAACCAAGCGCTTACATCCATCTCTACTACTAGCTTCGCTTTGGTTTGCTATGGGCCAGTTCGCTGGTATGAACCGGCTGACCAGCTGGCTGGTCCTCCTCACAAAAATTAGTCAGTTTCAACCGCTACAGTGTTTCTCTCTTACAATAACCAGCCAATTTCAGTCAAATTTCAGACCAGCGAACGGGGTATATCTCATACTATCCCTTAATCTGCATGATTATTGCTCTCTTGAGTACGCCTGCCTGCCTTGAACAACCCTTGCTTGATGCCTTCATGGCTTCATTTCATCTTCATCTCACAGATGCAGTATCATCACTGTGCTGCTTATTACAGTAGGAGGGTTCATTGTGGATATCGATTTGTTCGACTGATACTACCATTGCCTTGCCTTGCCTTGGGTCCCACCAAGCCAAGTGGACCTGTAGTTTTGGATGAACAGCTGGATTGAAGATCCCACCAAGGACTTGCAAAGTTGACGTTTAGTTTAGTATAGGGAGACAACATGCATTATGCATAGCTTGCATATCACCGATGAGCAGTCGCTCCACTAGATTTGTGAATCTAAAACAAACCATCCAAAGTCACATGGTGGGGAAGGGAACCCTCATGCTCACCCTACCGCAAGGATCCCCCACATGAGGACAGTCTTTGGTTCTAGGATGCATATATATGAACTGCTAAATGGGATCACCGACGCATGCATGCTATTCTAGCTTTTAGTACTTCTTGGTAGAGCGCGCTAATTTCTCGTCGTCAGCAGCAACTCACATAAGGGAGCAGGTTCGATGAAAAAAAGAAGAAGAAGCAGGCTGTCGTAGCAAGATTGGAACGATGGTAACAATTACATTACGGGAATGCAGCGGGTAGGGCGGTCGTTTCGTCCGGAACGCGTATTGGTGGTCCTCGACACCTGCCCGAACAGCCCAACACTGCCATCTGCACGGAAGCACCCATCTCACGTTGCTCAAAATAAAAAATCTCCGCTTTCTCTTTCCTCTCGAATCGCCGCTGCCCCCGCATCCATTCTCGAACCCACTCTCAAATCGTCGCCGCGCTCGTACCACCGTGGCGTGCTCCACTGCCACCGCATTGCTGTGCCCACACCGCCGCACCCGCAACACGGCAGCGTGCTGCACCGCGCTCGAGCGCCGCCGCTTGCCTTCCTATCTCCCCACCGCGACTCACCACTCGCCGCCGGGTTCTCTGAGCCAACGCGGCGCGGTCCACGGTGACTGCACTGGCACGGCGTTCTTCACCGCGTCCAGTCGCTTGCCAGCTGCCATCCTCCCTCTCCACTGCACTCGAGCGCCGCTTGCTGGCAACCGTAGTTCCCTACCAGGTAGGCCGTGGCCGCTGGCGACGTCGTGTTTCAAGTGTTTCAGGTGTTCCAGAAGTATGTTTTCAAGTGTTTCGTCTGGATGTTGCGGATATTGCAATGCATACGCATATTGCAAGTACATGTTTCAAGTCTTTCAGTTGTTTCAGACGTTTGTTTTCAAGTGTTTCATCTGGATGTTGCAGAAGTATATCTGGATGTTGCATAACATGCATGTTGCAAGCATTTGTTTTAAGTGTTTCAAGTGTTTCATACGTACATTGCAAGTGTTTTATCTGGATGTTATAAAAGTAGATCTAGATGTTACAAAAGTAGATCTGGATATTACATACGTTTGCAATGGCTTTCAAGTGGTTTTAGGTGTTTGGCAAGTGTTTCAGACGTATGTTGCAAGTGTTTCAACTATTTCGAACGTATGTTGCAAGTATTTCATTTAGATGTTGCAAAAGTAGATCTGGTGTTGCACATGTTGCAATGGGACCATCTGCTGCAGCCATCTGATGCAGCTCTTGGGCACCGCCGAGTGGGCCAGACTGTCCCTGCCTGCATGCGCGTGCAAAGCGTACGTGGCACGAGCGATCTCCGCGTGTTGTCGGTCGGGCGGGTGGCGCATGCGGTTCGGATGGCGCGGGAAACAGGTGCTAGCACCGGCGTCCGGACGTGGGAGTCCGTTCGGACGTCCGGGCGCTAGCAATAATCCTGCATTATATTACATGGGAAATTTCATGGAGGGTATTCCCTCCGTCTACAAAAGGACGCAATTCTCACTTTTCTAGGAGTCAAGTGATTTAAAGTTTGACAAAAGTTATATAAAAAAGCACTAACATTTATGATACAAGATAAGTACCATTAAATTAATTATGAAATATATTTTTATAGTAAACCTAGTTGAAGATATAAATGTTAATATGATTCACTATAAACTTTGTCAAAATTAAGCTAGTTTTAATTACACAAATCTCATAGTTGCATCTTTTCGTGGAGAGAGAGAGAGTATATGACAGAGCCTACCTTGAAACAGCTCTTGCTTGATTCGTCTGATCTGACAGATGCGGTACCATTGTACTTCTTATTAGGTTTGTGGATTTGAAACTGATTTATACATACAATTGCCTTGGTTTGGGTCTCACCAAGCTAAGGGAACCTGTACCTTTCGATGAGCCGCTCAACTGAAGGTCCCACCAAAGACTTTCAATTCTAGATGTCGTTTAAGGCATGTTTGGCAGGGTTTCTCGTGGCTCCAGCTCCTTCTAAACCAGCTAGTAGCACTGTTCCGCAAAACGAATTGGGAGCACGAAGAAGCCACATTTTCTAGCTCCAGTTCCTCTGGCACTGTAGTATGGAGCCGGAGCCAGGGAGAACCCTGCCAAATAGGGCCTTAGCACGGGAGGACAACGTGGCTTCGGATACTATAGTAATGCCAAATGATTTATTAATGGCTAAAATGTTTGTGGCAAGTACGTGATTGGTGAAAGTACAACAGGCCGGATATCTTGACTTCTTGATACCGAGTTCCATGTCAACAAATATGTTTCCAGTTCAACTACTATTTCATATTTATTCTAGGAATAGGATGAGTGATCGCCATTGTGAGAGTCTCGGCTGGTATTATTCTGGTAATGTTTATGTTGGAATTTACTGTTTATTCTACAATATTGTGAAAAAAAACACTGCTCTGGCTGAAAAAAAAAACGAACTAGCCAGCCAAACATCACCAGCCGAACACTGCCTAGTTTGTTAATGCGGGTTATTTCTTGACCCTGAAGACACGCCACTTTTGATCTTGATCTGGTGCAAATTTAGGTTAGGTGCTTATAAAAATTTTGAGTTCACAATTTTTTTGCCAGGAAAGTATGCTCAAGCATAATAATTAAGCAACCTCCTTCCCCCATGTAATTGTTGTAGAAAACTAGAAATATACTCTTTGTATTGACGTTATGGAGACATCCAAATCTGCTTATTTTGTTGGTTTCATCAAACCCAAACCATCATCAACAATATTTTTCTCTCTCATAAAAACCAACACCAAAAATTTAAAACCAAAGATCACCCAACCAAATGAATGACCCGATCAAGAGGAAGGTTTGCAACAGCCATCTTTTTCCATAAGGTTGACCATACGTACTTGGACAACCCTTGAGGAATTTAAAATGAGACCAACATATACTGTACCTAATAGGTGCACTCCCTCCGTCCTTTTTTAAGGTTCATTATGGTATTTGTACAGGTCGGACTTTCTTAAGTTTAATTAGGTTTGTAAAAAATATTAGTAAAATTTGTATCTCTAAATAAATTTATAGAAAATATGATCTATCTAATGATATTAATTATAATAATATTTTCTTATATATATTTGATCAAAGTTGAGTTCTTTTGATTTATCCATAAGTGAGAAGGAAAGTTTAAAAAGGACGGGGGAGTACACTTTTTTGTGTCCGAAAAGGAAAAAATGTGGACAAATATAGCATACTTTTTTTTTTATGTATATTGTGGATCAACTTTAATGCAGTTTGGTTGTTTGTTGTTGTCCTGTTGCGTTGGTGGAATATGAGCAAGAGAGATTCCATGTCTTTGCAGCATGTGAAGAAGTTGATCATGAATCAGGCTAAAAAAAAAAGTTGATCATGAATCGTACGTATACGTACTGTAAAATCTTGGAAGGTAGCTGCTTGTGCAATAAAGTAAAGCTTCATGCATGCATGTTTTGAGACCATACTCCTACATTACCCGGCGGAGCACGTGGAAACGGTCCTATCTGGTATCTGGTATAGTGATAATATGTTTGCAGAGAGTGGCTATCTGCGTGTGTGTAAAAGGCCTACCACCCATTGGCGGACGCAGAAATTGAAAATTGAATATATATATATATATATATATATATATATATATATATATATATATATATATATATATATATATATATATATATATATATATATATATATATATATATATATATATATATACACGAACTAAACTATTGTGACATATGTAAAGCTAAATGTTCATCAATTCAAAGCAAACAGTCGCGTGTCCTTAAATCCAGCTTGATCCGCTTCTTTTTTTTATCCGAAACAGTGTTTTCCTCTCACAAATCCCTTCAGATTCATCCAAAATTATCCAAATTTTTCCAAATTCCTCCAAGCGAACGGGGCCAGTACTAGAACTAGAGTAGAGTATATTAGTACAATTAATTAATACATACAATATTTTTGAAGTCTCAACTAATAAAGGAACATTACAAATTTATTCGACGAGACGGCTTTTGGAATCGAGAGATGATGTATTCATCAACAACACATAGAAAAAATTGCTTCTCCGTGAATGTAACCAAGCAATCATTCAAGTACTGATCCCATGTTATTTCTTAGCTTGTTCTTTATGAAGTTCATCACTGAAAATGCTCTTTCAACACTTGCAGTTGCAACCGGTAGCAATAGGACTAATTTCAAAAGCTTGTAGACATACGAGTATAAGACGTGCTTATTTGTTTCAACAAGCAAAACTGAAAGCTCGACAATACTTTTCACTTTGCTAAATCTTTCATCACCACACATATCAACAATAAAGTTACCAAGCTGATAGGTTAGACGTCTCAAATCAGTGACTTAGAAGTTTTTGGGATAAAACTTTGCAAGTTTTACTAAGTTATCCTTGTCAAAAGAAGCAAATGAATCTTTGGGATTGAATGATGACATGCAAATCAGCAGATCAGTGTTTACCTCATCAAACCTATCATTGAGTTCTTTAAGCTGCCTATCAATGACACCAAGAAACATGTCAACTTTGAAATGATGATAATTTGTGAGTTTGACATAGTACCTCTTTGATCTTCCAAGTGTCTTGTATCTGCCATCCATTTTAGGAACTACAATTTTGCGCTTCACACAAAAGAAGTGACATTAGCAAGAAATTTCTCCCATCCATCATCCTCTCGCAACAACTCAAGTTGAGTCTTTGTCAAAGATATGAGTGAAACAACATTAAGAATATCTTGGTCCCTCTTTTGCAAAGCACAATTCAAGTCATCCGTGTACCCAAGTATGGTGTCCAGCAAATGTGCAAGGAACACAAATTCAAATGACTCAAATGAATACAATGCTATTTGAGCCTTTGAAGATTCTTTGTACTCTGTATCATCTCCAATTTGTTGAAGTACCCGTCGAATTGAACGATACATAAGAATAACATGTTGTATCGTTTTGTAGTGAGATCCCCAACGAGTATCAGCTGGCCTAGCTAACCCCATCTCTTGATTCAAACCACGACCACTTTCAATTTCACCCAACTCTAATGCTTCAATAACCTTTTCAGCTTGAGCAGCTCGAAGCAGTTGCAACCTCTTACAGGAGTTCCCAATGGCAGTCAACAATAACCCAAGCTGCTCAAAAAAACCATTTGCAATCTTGGTTCTCCTTGGCGACAGCCACAAGGTTAGTTGAAGCTGATGTGCAAAACAGTGAACATAATAAGCAGAGGGAGACTCATCCATAATCAGTTTCTTTAGACCATTAACTGCACCCTTCATGTTGCTAGCCCCATCATATCCCTGCCCTCGAATTCTAGACAAGCTCAATGAATGTTCCATAAGTAAAGTCTCAATAGCAAGTTTAAGGGTTGCAGAAGTAGTGTCCCCCACATGGACAACACCAAGAAATCGCTCAACAACCTTTCCCTTCTTATCAACATATCGCAGGCAAAGAGCTAATTGCTCCTTTTGGTACACATCACTAGATTGATCCGCAAGTATTGCGAAGTAGTCATCACCAAGATCATCCATGATACGTTTAGTAGTCTCTTTGGCACAACAGTTGATGAGCTCTTTTTGTATCCTAGGGGATGTCAGCTTGTTGATCTTTGGAGCATTCTTTAGAACAACCCTGTTAGCATCCTCAAAATTTTTTGCTAGCCAATTGAGAACTTCTAGAAAATTTCCTTTGTTAAGAGACTCCCCACTTTCATTATGACCACAACATGCTAACCCTTGTCTCAAAAGAAACCTCAAGCACTTAAGTGAATAACTCAAACGTGCTTTGTACATAACTTTCTCTTCCGTGGTTCGCTTCACTAAAGTGTTTGCTATTGATGTTCCAGTTATAGAGAAGGAATCAAATTTCTCTTGAGCTAGACGGTGTGACTTGCAAGCAGCATGTTTGTCAAATTTACTTGTATGATTCCAAAGCCTAAAGCCTCCATTCACAAAACTATTCCCACCTTTAGTTGTTTTATTCTTGAACAAATAGCAAATAAAGCAAAATACAACATCTAGTTTTACATTGTACTCAAGCCAACCATATGTATCAAACCAACTAGGTACAAAGCGACGTTTACCTCCAATATATTTTCTTGGAAAATCATGTCCTCGAGGTTGACATGCCCCCAATGCAATGTATCGTTTTCTCACATCAGCTTGATCATTGGGATTATAACTTGATATGGGAATCCTCTCCCTAGGATCATGTGGAAGCCAGTTAACATCATAAAATGCCTCTTCATTGATATCATAATCATCATCAATTCCCTCATGTTGATCTTCTTGTATTACCGCTATTGGCACTGCATCTCCCATAACTTGAGGCTCTGTGCTTGCTACCTCTGGTTCCACTGCATCTCCCATAACTTCAGGCTCTGTGCTAGCTACCTCTGGTTCCACTGTTTGCAATATCGGTGTCGAGTTACTAGCTATAGATGGTTTTGTTCTCTTTGCTGCTCCAATCCACAAAGACTTCAAATCAACAACTTTTAATCTCTTTACTTGACTGAATCCCTACAATTAAATATATATGCTTAATTAAACAAATATGAATCAATTGCAAATTTGCAACAACCAATCAAAGATAAACTAATACTGTCTACTGAGGGCTAGATGTCTAGAACACCAACCTGTGGTGGTTGTGGCTCTGAACTTGCTGTTTGAACTATTGCCGCTATGTCTGCGTGTGGGTGCAGCACCGGCGTGGCTTGCTCCATCTCGTCCTCGACGACTACGGTGTATTCGCCCAAGCCAGTCATAGCCTCCGCTTTAGATGCCTCCGTGCCAGCCATGGGTTCTTCTAGGCGCATCTCGTCCTTAGAGCTCAGATCCGCGCGACGGTGACCGACAGCCGTCCGGTGCCCGCCGACGCCTGGTGGTGCCATAGGCGGCGGCGCAGCGCAAGCGAGCAACTACAAAGGGGATTTCTTTGGTTCGAGTCGATGCAGCAGGGGACGATGAGCACTAGAGCCTAGAGGCGACCACGGTGCTCTGGTTCCCTCCGTCACTTTCCTTCTTGGGCTAGCAGGCCGGCCTAGCTAGATGGTGCACAGGAGGAGGCAAGAAACTAGCCTTTTAACACTTTCTTGGATCAAATATACAGAGTTTGGTCTACTTACATGTATTATACATGTATATGCATAGTAGCTGTAAATTTTTTCTCAAAATTATTGGGTGTACATCTGTACACCCATGTCCAAGTACTACGTCCGCCCATGCTACTACCTCATGTTAGATTGATCTCCACCCGGCTCGGTCCAACGACCGAGTCGGACCCTGACTCGTGCCCTGATCGGGGGTGCACAACCGATTCATGGTTGGTGGACTCCCATCGTGCTACGCTATAAAAAGAGGTGGGGGCTGACGGCCTGGGACACGAGGTTTATCGTGACCCCAATTCCCACCGATAGAACCCTAGGACTGATCCCTAGACGCGCAGAAGCAGCAGGAAGCACCGCCACCGTCCTCGTCGACTCACCTTCACCATAGCCGGGACGTCGCCTCCACCGGACGCCGCTCGCCCCTCTCCAACAACCACCAACTCATCGGCGTCCCCTTCAACGCCATGGCTAGCTCCTCCTCCAAGCTCGATGGTCATCTACCTCTGCACCTCTCTCTCTAGTTCATGTTTTAGGAAGAACTCGTTGTTATCCATTTCTAGGGAAGTCAGCAACCCTAGATCTACTCCTAGTCGGTCCTAAGAAATTCTAACAATGGTATCAATTGCCTACCTAGAGTGTAGATCTAGTCTAGGGTAGTCTAAGTTTCAGCATTTAGAAGGAGATGAATCGAATCGAACGAATCAAGTCAACTTAAAGAATCCTAACCCTAGAAGAAGGGGAATAAAAGGAAGGGGTTCCTACCTAGGCTCCGCCCGCCCCGTCGCCATGCCGGATGTCGCCTGGACGCCGCGTGGGAAGTCAACCCGAGCTGCCAAGGGGGGGGGAGAGGTCTCGTCGTCGCGTGGTCTCCACCTCGGGCTCTGGCAAAGGGCACCATCGCAGTGCCGCTCGACGGCGCCGTGCGTGGCTTCGGTTGCACGCGTGCTTCGACGAGGGGTACCACGGTGACGCCATCATCTCCTTGCGTCGTGTGCTCGGGCCACTGTCATGTTTTTCACCACCGGCTACTGGTGTGCGAGAGAAACGCGGGGGAGAGAAGGAAAATGACCTAGGGTTTGGGGAGCTCCCTGGTTTTGTTCTTGCAAAGATCAGGGACTGCCGTCCGATTGAAATCAACGGCCAGGGGCAGCTCGCGGCCAGCAGGCCGGCGGGATCAGGCGGCCCATAGGGGCTTTCTCGGCCTAGGCCCAGGTTAGGGCCCTATCGGCCTGTGCGGTTGCGCACTGTGCTGTCGTAGGCCAAAAGTTAAGATGGGCCTAATATGTTTATTCTTTTCCAGTGCATCTTAAGTCTTTTATTTTATTTTAGCTGCATTGTTTAAGAATAAGTATTAGCAAAAGGTTATAAGTTAATTATGCTGCTATGATTAAGTTAATCCTCTAATTTAATTAGAACCAACGGGAAAATTTTAATTGGAGGAGTAGTACTTTTTTGTTTAAGTTAAATGATGATATTGTTATTTTTCTAACCAACGTTGATGATAACAATATTATAAGTTTATTCATGAGTTTTCCATGCATTAATACTATTTCTGCCCAACGGTGATGTAGAATTAATATAGAAGAATGTTGTATTTATGATATTGCTATTTTCTGACCAAAGTTGATGATATCAACATTATAATTTTTATTAATGAGTTTTATGCATTAGTTCTATTTCTGCCCAACGGTGATGTAGAGTTAATGTAGAAGCACATTGTATGTTTTAATTTTGACCAACGTTAAATTAAGGCATGCGATTATTATGTCAAATTTTTCTCACTTTCTCTGATGTTGTTTCTAGGATACAACCCAATGATGTTTATCTTGTCCAATCCGCCTCTCAATGGAAGCAACTATAACGTATGGCGAGAGAAGCTTGAGATAGCACTTGCGCTGTCAGACAATGATCTAGCACTTATCTCTCCATGTCCCACTGAGCCTGAGGACCTAAATGAGATTGATGTAGCTTTCGCTACTTGGCAGCGTGACCATGCATCAGTGAGAATGAAGTACGACCTTGATCTTTTGAAGTGGGATAGTTCAAACCGCAAGTGTTTGATGGTGATTAAGGGCTCCATTGAGGATCCAATAAGGGGATCAATCTCAGAATGTACCACCGCCACTGAGTATCTCAAGAAGGTGGAGAGTCAGTTCACTGTCTCTTCAAAGGCTTATGCAAGCACTCTTATTAAGAAGTTAGTCAATGAGAAATACACTGGTAGAGGGATAAGAGAGCACATATTGAGGATAAGCAACACGACATCCAAGCTCAAACCAATGGACTTGGGGCTCAAGGATGAGTTCCTAATTCATTTGGTTTTTACATCTTTGCCCAAAGAGTATGAGACCTTTGTTGTTAATTACAACTTATAGCCAGATAAGTGGGACATTGAGAAGCTCATTGCCATGTGTGTGCAAGAAGAGGAGAGACTTAAGAGCTCACATGGTGACTCCGTCAACCATGTGAAGGGCAATAAAAGGAAGAACTTTAACAACAAGAAAGACAAACCATAAGGGAAACCTCAGTGGGACAATAGCTCATCTTCTAAGTCACAAGGAAAGGCCCCACAGAAAGATCAACATCAGAAATCCAACTATGTTCAAGTAGACAAGGACACCTGCAAATGGTGCAAGAAGACTGGACACTACCAGAAGGACTGTCCAGAAATCAGGACAACGGTTGACTTCTAGAAATTGGTTTGGAGGCCTGATACTTCACCAAAATTATTTAAAATGTTGGCCAGGGTGGTGACATCTTCCTTAACCGGGTTGACAAAGATCACCGTGTCATCAGCGTACATTGAAGTACGAATGGTGGCTGTCCTACCGCGTAACCTTGTTAACATTTGAAGTTTAGTAGCTAGCTCAATTAGCTTATGAAGAGGGTCGATGGCAAGCACAAAGAGCAAGGGAGAGAGCGGATCTCCTTGCCGTAGACCTCTACCATGTTTAATTGGTGCGTTTGGTACTCCATTGAGTAGAACCCGTGACGTGGAAGTTGAGACCAAAGCAGCAATCCAATCTCGCCACCTAGAAGGAAAACCAAGTTTCTGCATGAGGTTGAGTAGATACTCCCAGCGCACCGAGTCAAAGGCTTTTGTGATGTCTAATTTAAAAAAAAGGGCTGGAGTGTTGTTTCTATGGAAACGCCTTGTTGCATTGCGGACGACCATGAAGTTGTCATGGACGCTTCTTCTCTTAACAAAGGCACTTTGGTTCAGAGAGACCAGCTTGTTCATATGTGGTGCAAGTCACAACGCTAGTACTTTAGTGATTATTTTGGCAAAGGAATGAATGAGACTGATAGGCCGAAAATCACTAATGGAGTCTGCACCATCTTTCTTGGGCAGCAGGACGGTGTTTGCAGAGTTCAATAGGGGCAGGTTGGTAGTTCTTAGCAAATGGAAGGCATTTGCAGCATTTAGAACATCTGCTTTGACTATGTCCCAGCATTGCTTAAAAAAGGCACCGGTGAACCCATCAGGCCCTGGCGCCTTATCTGAGATCATTTGTTGTATGGCGCCTTTGAGTTCTTCATCTGTGAAAGGCACATCCAGGTCACTCAGATCATGTGTTTGTAACTGGAGGCTTTCCTAGTTAATGTCGCTTTGTCGTTGTGGAGGTCGACCCATTACTTCTGTGAAGTGATCCTGGACGACCAGCGCCTTCTCATCATGCACAATCACCCAGCCATGCCCTTTGCGAAGTCTTTGAATGTGATTTTTTTCTTCTCCGTGCATTTACCCTACGATGAAAATATTTTGGCCCCGTTCGGCTTACCTTAAAAGCCGGCTTATTCGGCTTCTTTTTTTAGCCGGAACAGTGTTTTTCTCTCACAACATTTCAGCTTTGGCGCATTTACCAGCTTGTGTTTGCATCTCCCAGCTTGATATTAGTGATCCGTGAGGCTTGCTTACTTCAGGCCCTTTCGATTACTGCTAGCCCCAAGATTCTTTTCTTGAGTTTGGCTCTGAGGCAGCGATAACTCTATTTTCCTGTGCTATGTCCATTTGTGTCGTACGTGTCTTACGTTACTGTGCCTGTCTGCTATCTATTGCACGTTCGTCATGCGCTCGATCGGGTCTGTTGTGCAACTTTTTTTTAAGTGTGTTTTTGCAAATAAGTATTAAACTCCATCCATTTCAAATATAAGGCGTTTTGTCTTTTCTAAATATATATTGTTTGTGTTCTGTATCTAGACACACACTATATCCAAGTGCATAACAAAAAAAATATGTATCTAGAAAAGCTAAAAATGTTTTATAATTTAGAATGGAGGGGTACTTTTTATCGGAAATATAAGTCCATCTATGTTGCTAATCGCTATCCACTTATGCTTAATTGGTTTGTGCTTTACCATGGAATCTTGCCTCAATTGTTACTACCAACACGCAGGCTGTCCGAATCCAAATTGTTCGACATCCTCCTTTATTTGAAATGTCGAGATCAGTGGTTCCTATATGTCGAGGATACATTTATTGTGTTTGACTTGTAACCGAGACTCACCACACGCACACGTCGTGCACAGAGTAGGGTCGGTTGCTGAAGTTAGCAACTCCTATTGTTGTACTACTATATAAACATTCAACAGAGATCAATACGTGTGGTTGGCTCCCACTTCTTCTCTACACTATATATCAAGATGTATTGCTGCCTGCTTCTTATCGGCCTTCTCTCTTGGATAGTACTATCCACTTGGTATATGGTGAAAGTCTCTACAAACACAAAAGAGCCCCATGATGGCTTCTATGAAAACAATATCGTCCCTCTTCAATGCAATCCACCCGGATATAAAAGGAAAGTATATCACGTTTTATTCGAATGTTTGCAATATTCACCTTTTTTTTGCATGTATACAATGTTGGTCAAAATAATTATACATGCATGAATATGTTGCAAGCACGTGGTTAGAAAAGAGAAGTTCAATGACTAACAATTTATTAAGATTATTCAATTGATCACAAAACTTAGGTCTCTTTGTTATTCCCCCTCTCTCAATATATCATATACAAAGGTTTGTATACCTAACACAAATAAATCATTTTGTTTATCCAATAATCCTAATAATGGCACTCTAATGATTTTTTCTATATAGCGAAGAAGTTTATATATCGATAAACTAGCTAGGCCCCGAGAACACAATGCTCTAACCAAAGCCAAGAATTGGATCTTGATCGATTAGTCCATGGACTTTTTCAAGATCGACTATATATATTGAGATACTAGCATATATACTCCAACATTCCAACAAGTAGGTCTACTTGCATGATGGAAGAAAATACAAATATCGACCTGGTTGTCAAATACTTTATCGCCATTCCTGGTATTATTCTGTTGTTTTATTTTTGGTTGCATGCAGTAGGTAGCCATTCCTTACAAGTTGAAAGATAGATACACAGGCTAAAGAAAATGCAACCCAATGTCAATGAGCAAGTTAGGGATCTTGTCATCTTGATGATGATTACATGATGTCACAAGCATGCCACGCGGATCATATGGCCAGAAAGTGATTATAGTGCGTACTCTCTCCGTCATATAGAAATAAAATACGTTGTTTATGAAAGGATTTGGTCAAATCTTAAATTTTACAAACATCAATATTTTTTTGAAATCATGTAAGATACTCCCTCCATTCTAAATTATAAGTCGGTCGGGCTTTTCTAGATACATAACTTTGAGTATGTATTTAGATGTAAATGTATATCTAGGTACATAGCAAAAGCTATATATGTACCTAGAAAAGTCGGAACAACTTATAATTTGAAAGGAATGCAGTATATGTGTATATTTGTGTTGGAGAACACTTGACATCACATATTTTGAGGATGTTAAGAACATGTTCTAGAAGATATCTGTCGACAGGTGAAAGTTGTCACACTAACTAATGCTAGCTTAATTAGTGTTTGGTAGAGGGATTTGAAGTCTATGAGCTCTTTCTACCAGAACTAAGCATGCGAGGATTTAACTAGTCCAGACCCCCACTCAAGGTTAAGCCATGCCTCATGGATGAGCCTGGATTTTGGGTGTATTCTTGTTCTAGGTGGGAAAGAGTCTTGTGGAGGCCCCTCTTAGGGGAACTGGAGAGAGAGGGAGAGCGCTCATCGTTACAAGTCATTGTGGCTAGCCTTTTATAGCCAAGGCCGAACTCACACCTAGGTATGCATGCATGTAAGAAACATGGACCATAACAAGGGTCTAGTGATTTTGGTGGTTGAGTGACAACATAACCAATAGGACTAACAATATATGTTTCTTAGTATACCATGGTTTAGTCTCAATGATGGACTTAGGCTAGGCTAAGGTGGATGCCAAGGAATCAACATCTCAAATGAAGCTCAAGTGGAAGCTTTGAAGACCCTAAAACACAAACAAGAAACTCAAGACATCAAAGTTGAAGCTCAAACAAAAAAAGATGCAAATAAATGGATGTCAGAGAGCGTTGAAGCTTTCTGGTGGGACACCGAAATTATCGGCAGGGCTAGTCCAAAGACAGTTTAGAAGTCCAAGACAATTTAGAAGGTAGATGCACGTACGACATACTTCCAGCGTGTATAGGAGAGGTAGCATGAGGACCAATAATAATTAAAAAAAAATACACCTACAATGCTAACAACCAAAGCGTACGCATACTTCAACTCTTCAAGGTCCTCGGTAAGAACTGACTAGCAAGGACCAATGTAAAAAGTCAATGACAACGGGTTCTCCCAAATACACAAAATCCAAGGATCTCAAACAAAAATTAGCTAGGACAAACATAAGGCGCCTTCCGTCCGTGAGCAAGGACCAAATCTTTAATTTCTTAGAACTACAGGTCCTTCCGTGAGCAAGGACCAAAGTTTAATTTCTTAGAATTAGCTAGAATAGAGAACGCGTTCAGCTTCAGGTGTTCTGCACTGCCGCTGAGTTTTCGTGGGCCACCGAGACGTGGAGAAGTATATGGGCCTTCAAAGTTCGGGCCGACATCCATTTTTTTCCAATAAAAAACCCAGACTGCGGGCTGCAATGCATCGGTTAGGCAGGCTCTCCAGCTGCTGCTTCTTCTTCTTCTCTGAACATGGATGGGCTCGGTTAGGCATGGAATTAGTTTCCAAGCCTTAAAAGAAAAGAAGCTGAACATGGGGGGTACTTGCCACTGCATGCCGGCTGGGATATGACGAGCCTGCTGGTTCATACTGCACTTGCACTGCGTCATGGAGATTTTTGCTCCTGGGATGCTACAAGTACAAAGTAGAATATGCCGGTGCCGCGGCTCTGGTGCTATGTCCGTGCCACAAAATATCTATCTGAACGTGTGGTCACCAGCGACATGTGATGCGCGCGTTCGATGATCCTTGACAGAAAGAAAAGGGAAAAAAAACCCGAAGGAAATTCCATGCTGGATGCTGACCGATCGATTTTAGTTTGCATGAAAAAAGAAAGAAAGATGTATCTGTACAGAGCCTTCGTGATTGATGATAATGAAATTCTCATGGTGCCGTGCCGTGTATTGTACATGGTATATACGACGAACCCTTGTTCTGTTCCTATCCTATTTTAGCTAAATAATTCCATTTTTATCTTTATCTATCTAGACTAGATAGACTGACTGGAGTCTGAGAAAGAGACGGGCGTTCTGCTTGCTGCTGCGTCCACCTATCATCTCGTTCTATCCGTCCGCGGGCGCAAGGACACGGGAGGTGAAAAAACTCACTGAAATGGGCTGCGCTTCACTGCCCACGCGGCCTTCTCCGACGCCGTTGCCCGCCGCCGGCCGCGCGCGCTCTTCTCGCTCTCACCTTCGCACCTGCACCACCACCACCACCACAGGTGCCTCGCTTGCTATCTCTTAGTCTTAATTAGCTTCCTCCCTCGTTTAGTCGTTTTGTTCTATATATACTGCTCCCGTTCCATTCCAATCACTGTTACCAATTACCATAGGAATTAAATACTCACTGGAATATGATGAAACCTGGGCAATCATATTATTGGTAAAAGAAACACGGGATCGGGATCTTTGCCTTTCAGGAGCTGCGTGCTGAATCTCTTCAGAACCCTTTTCGGATTGCTCTTTAATTAATCCTACTGATGCACCATTTTCTTTTTCCTGCATGGATTTATTATTACTCCGAGACCAGTGCCTTCTCATAATATTGTACTCCAAACGAGTGTTATCACTTCAACATGTTCAGAACAGAACAGGTTCTTTTGTGTTGTTGACGCTGACAGTTAATTAATTCCCATTCTTGCTGCTGCAGGCAAACCGAGGAGGGCTTTTTCCATCAGAGCAGCTCACAGTGGGCTCAGCGATGTATCTGTAGAGAGCCTTCCCCTTCCTGATAATGAAGCTCCAGTCACCGGTGCTGCTTACAGCTTCACAGGAGCAACGACATCACTCACCAACAGGATCCTAACATCCTCCAAGAAGGTTACTCTTGTCAGGCATGGCCTGAGCTCATGGAATGCAGAAAGCCGTGTCCAGGTTGGTTTGCTGCTACTCAATCATTCAGAAATCACAAGGTCTGTTTACTGTGTCGGATTGTAAAATGCAATTTGCGTGTTTCGTTTTTTTTTATAAAAAAAAGTTGCAGGAGCTCTGCCTTGCATTGAATTAAGGAAAATAGAAGGTTTTTGCCTCAATGGCAGACATGGCTCAACAAGCTACAGGACAACCACAAGAGAGAGACAACCAGCAAAGAAACGAAAACAAGACGAAAGCCCCCAAAACTAGTTTTGAAAAGGACGTTGTCGTTTATCAAAGTCCTCTCTCTTTTGGACGTAGCGCAACCGATAGAGCCGTGGAGCAATCATTTTGGAAAATCCGCCGATTCCTTTCTTTCCACAAATTCCACATGACCTAGATGCATACTCCGTTGAAGTGTCGTCCACAATTTGCGTTTAGTTAGTTACACGCTGGAAAGTATGTTCAACCAATCATTTTACCAATTCATTCATGAATCATCATACTTTTTTTTATCTATTCTATTCTAGTGTGACTGGGTTATAAAATATGTTCAACCTTTTTGAGTTCATTGCTGAAATCGTTGCTTTTCTCTAGGGAAGCTCAAATCTGTCTGTGTTAACAGAAACCGGCACCAAGCAGGCAGAGAAATGCCGCGATGCTCTTGCAAACATCAAGTTCGACGTTTGCTTCTCTAGTCCTATTTCACGAGCAAAGGTTGGCCAATTACATTAATTAATTCCAAGTCTACTACATATCTGAATGTGAGCTACTAATATGCATGCATGCATGCATGATGCCTATATTATGTGTAATGGTATAAGGAAGTGACATTTCTACGCAGACAACCGCTGAAATTATCTGGAAAGATAAGGTGGAACCCCTTGTGTTTCTCGATTCATTGAAAGAGGCACATCTCTTCTTCTTAGAGGGCATGACCAATGGTAATGAAATAAGAGAATCTTCTGGGAGTAGCTCGTTTTATATATATCTTGTTGTCCATTTCGGTTTCGTAAAACTGACCATATTACATGCTTGGAGGCAGCGGATGCTAAAAAGCAATATCCGGAGTTGTACACAACATGGAGGGAGGACCCTGCACATTTTCATGTCAATGGCATATACCCGCTCAGGGAGGTGTGGAGAACAGCAAGACAAGCATGGGAGCAAATCTTGCTCACTCCGGTATAATACATCAACCTTGCCCTACTTCTTCTCTTCAGGTTCAGGGTGTGTCATTGTTTGTCCTTGATTGAACTCCGGTTTCGACCCTTTTTTTTTCTCTCTTTTTGGGGGACAACAGGGAGAAAACTTCTTGGTGGTTACACACAAATCCATTTTGCGCGCGCTCATCTGCACTGCACTAGGTCTCCCTCCTGAGAGGCAAGTTGTCTGAACTTTTCTGTGGCACCAATTCTGAACTTTATTTTTCCCACGTTCATGATTGGGAAATTTTGATGAAACTGTTTGTCAGAGTTATGTCACCAAGATCTATGCATCGCTGTTCGCAAAAAAACTTGTTTTCCCCCCCTTTCCTCAAATACTCCAGCTAGTGAACAATGCAGTTATGCAGGTTTCGTGCCATTGATGTAAACAACGGTGGCATGTGTGTCTTCACGGTCAACAAGCAAGGAGAAGCTATGCTTCAAGCCCTCAACATGACAGCGCACTTGTATAGTGATCACACCTATCAGTACTAGTTTTGCTTTTGCCCCTCTCTTTGCATTACATTACCTTCCTTGTATATTATTACACTTTCATTAGAGGACAAGCCATTATTGAAATGGCTTTGGTAAATACTTTTTTGAAAGAAAATACTAATGTGACCGTAGTGTGCATAACGATAGGTTACAGTTACACAAATTGCTCGTGTCAGATGTGATTGTCCACGTACATGAATGTAAACTGAATCATGCGAAAGTCATTTGATCTTTGAGGAACTGTTCATCTCCATCTATAATGTGCTTGCTCACATACTCCCTGGAGAGGTATTTCTGCTTCTGAGAGGGATGTCCCCAAGAAGGTACAGTTCAGTTCAGATGCTATAAGCCTAAGCAGCTGGTATATGCATGCCTGGCCTTCTGAAGGACTGATACAACTTGTTTGGGACTGAAGAATTTTGCAGGACTTTCACTGAAACTTACGGAAAACATAACAATTCCTGACTGACTTCAATTTTCAACGAAGTGACTATCGTTGATGATGCTTTATTCATCGATTAGTCCAGAAGGAGATTCTGGTGTGCATGTATCCTTCCCGTTGACTAACAGCATGTTTTTTATGAGGAGAAAAATGCAGTTGTAGCTAGAATGAGATAAAGAGATCTGATGTTACAATCCAATCTACCATATCAGAAAGAAAAATGCAGTTGTGCTCATGGTCATGTCAGCAGAGCGCTTGCGAGTGTGTAAATGGAATACATGAGAAGGGAGAAGCAGAGGACAACTGCACTGCGACAAAGCCGGAGATGAGAGCCCCCTGACATGGTCGCAGAACGTCTGTAGCTCAGGGGCTGCTGTAGCTGCCCATCGTTCTTCCTCAGGTCCGATATGGCGCCCGCGGCAGCGATGCATGGCACTAGTGACAGTGAGCAGCATGCCCACCATCTGTGGAAAATTCACCAAAACGAAATAGCACACGGAGCACGATTCCAGAGGATGAATACATAGCTAGCTTTTGCAGTGTTTGTCACCACGTCGGCCATGAGGACGGAGGGGGCTCGCTGGCGGCATGCACGATGAGAACGAGCAGAGCTGTAGGCGCAGGCGACGACGTTTGCCACCACGAAGAAGAAGAACCTGTGATGTGACACCGGTCGGCCAGGTGAGGTGGCGACAGGGCAGCGATCAGTGCTCGGAAACGGCTAACGGATGCTAGCTGAGTAGTAGTAAGCTCCAATGGAGTTGGAATGTTGCAGGACCGGATCGATGATCCGATGCCAAGATAGGAGGTTGATGATATCATGTGCACATGAGTGAGCAACACAGATAAACCACGACCAGCCAGCTGGGAATTTTCTTTCTAAGGGAATGAATTTGATCACTTGAATTTTTTGATCTTGTCCATTGCTTAATTAATTTTGTTGTATTATTACTTGATAACCGGTGTAATCTACCTATGAATCCTGAGAGCTATGGTAGAATTTAATTTTGAAGAATAGCTGTCTCTCCATCCCAAAAAATGCAATTATAGGTTTGAAACTAGTCAAACTTTCTCAAATTTGACATATTCTATAAAAAAATATCAATATTAATGTTTGCAACTAGATTTACTATAAAAATATATTTCATAATCAATCTAATGCTACTTATTTGATAAAAAATGTTAATACTTTTTTCATATAGAGGTGGTTAAAGTCCAAGTTGTATGATTCCTCGAAAGTGAGAATTACACTCTTTTTAGATGGAGGGACTACATAGGGTGTGTGTATCAGTATGCTCCGAGTAAAGTCTACCCCTAAGATACCATGTGCTTTGTGTACTTTGTATTCACATGCACATCCAATGAAATTGTGAATGGAGGACATATCCTTAAGGGTGATGATCCTTCCTCGTGGATGTAAGGATACTCATCCTTTTTCGGGTTGAAGACAAGAGGACCTTGGGACATATAGCTACCACTATCTCTCAACATCTGGCAACTCAAGCCGAATGTGAGTATTGTCGTGACAATCAGTCTCCTATATATATGCATAGCATGTGATACTAGAGCACAGTCCTTTATTAAAACTTAGTAACATAGAAAGTGATTGATATATAGAAACATCTACTCAGACGAGTGTATGTGTGTTTGGATGGTGGGATGGAGGATGGAGAGGTTAGTTCTTGCTAGTCTTTAGTTTAGGGACAGACTGAATTGAGCAGCTTCTCAAGTGGAATATTGACTTGGTTTTTCGGATAGCCTATCCCGGAAAAATAAATTGATGAGCTTGCCACGCAAGCTCAAAGGAGCTACTAGTGTGGAGGCACAAACAGAGGAGGTTAGAATCAACATGATCAAGTAGTGTCTAGAGCAGCTATAGGTGGAGACAGAGGCCGACTAAGGCGCGGTTCACATATAGGGTCATGCAAGAAAAAATTAACAATATTATAGGAACCATTCCATCCTTAACGTGAAGGATGAATTTATCCCATCGCCTACTAAACAGACGTAACTTATCACTTGTTTTGGGACTCGACGAAATTAAATAAGCAAGTCTTTTCCTTTTTTTAAACCACAACAAGCCCTTTAATTTGCCAATAAATTTACCCCGATGGCTTGTAACAGGTGAACAAAAAACTTCCATCATTGTTGTAACTTGTAACACTGTCTGTGGGCTAGTGTGTGCCTACATATAATAGATTAAATAGGATACGAGCTACTTGATCTGGAGCATGTTGTTTCCGCTTGATCAGCCGGGGAAGCGTATTCAATCTACATCGCACAAATTGTTCTTTACTTAGTACGACCTTCTTTCTCCACCGCTAGTCGGTGATTTGTGTTTCGTATGTTCTCCCACACAGGAACGGTATCTCACTGTGACTCTGTCTGTGGAGGTTCTAAACTTTCCACATCTACTTAATGAGCATGTGCTAATGCACGTTTTCAAAAAAAAAACTCTTGTCATTTTTTGGGGTGGGTGGGGGCCAACGACTTTCGGGCGTGGACGGGTTATTACAGTTAGTGCGTGAGTAACAAGAAATCTCAGTTGAGTGAGAAACAGTTGAGTCAAGAAGATCCCGATATATATAAGCTTACTGCGTTGTCAGGACCCACCAACCCTATCTCGGGGTGGGGCCCGCCTATCGTCCTCGCGCGCCACGGCATTGGTGCTTATGTTATGAAGGCCAAAGCACTGGTGGAATAAGCCTTTAGCGAAACCATATTCTGGACTCGCACTCACCTAGGAGGGCAGCATAGTAAGATTTAGGGTATAACAACACAAGGCGTGCAAGTGTTATATAAGAACCCCTTCCATAGGTCATCACTTCACCCTCTATATATATAGAAATATGTTCGGTGGGAACTAATGCCCCCCTATGCCTCCATATAATAGATTAAGGCTCTGTTTGGATGGACTAGTACTAGTTGTTAGCCATGGCTAAAAAATAGCCAGCTAAAAATTAGCCAACTAATTGTTAGTCTATACTTGTTTGGATCATGAATTAATTGTTGGGTTCTACAGACTGGAACTAATTGTTAGCCCTTGATAGTTGAGTTATATGGACTAGTGAATTAACAACTAGTTGGGGCTTTGGCTAAACTTTAGCCCATCAATTAGTCCTCCTATTTCGATCCGCGAGGGCTAAAGTTTAGCCAACTAGCTGTTAGTCCAAGGAATCCAAACAGAACCTAACAGGATACGGGCTACTCGATCTTAAGCATGTTGTTTATCGACATGCATTGTGTAATGCAGTTTGAAATCTTTTGTGTATTTGTGTGGGAAATCGCAACTGTCGGACCTTTGATCGCAGGTAACACCATTCGAAAACAATTGAGGGATATATAGGGCTGGGTTTAGCAGCCTGTTGCTCACCGCTCAAGACCCACCCGTAACCCTACATCGCACAAATTGTTCTTTAGAGGGCGCCTTCTTTCTCCACCGCTATCGGTGCTTTGTGTTACGAAGGTCAAAGCACCGGTAGGACAAGCCTTTAGCGAAACCATATTTTGAGCTCGCACTTATCCAGAAGGGCAGCACAGTAAGGTTTATGGTTATAACAGCATAGGGCGTGCAGGTGTTACATGGGAACAACTCCCATAGGTCATCATTTCACCCTCTGTATATGTGAAAATATATTCAGGGGGAGACTATCGCCCTTTGAGTTGTGGCTTGGAGGGATCAATCAAGAGGAAAACAGAGAGTTAGGCCCTATTCGGCTGGTTGTTAGCCATGGCAAAAATAGCGGTGAACTAATTGATGTCTATACTTGTTTGTTGTGAGAGAAAATTGTTGGGTATTATTTCAATTGTTAGCCCTTGATAGCTATGGACTAGTGAACTAATAAGTTCAAACTTTAGCCCATCAATTAGTCCTCCTTTTCGAGAGGCTACCAAAAGCGTCCAAGAATCAACACAAGCACCGAAAAGAGCGAGGTGCCTATTGGCATGCAGTTTGAAATCTCTTGTGTGTATTTGTGGGGAAATCAGGCTTCAGCACGAGTAACAAGAAAGAGGAAAGTGAAGGCGCCCACGAAACTCGGTGCTTATGTTATGAAGCCCAATAATAACCAGTGGACAAGCCTTGCCTGAAACCACCCCATCCAATTCTAGAATTTCTTAAGAGCTAGCAAATTTTACATGGTAACATATAGGCACCCCCTCTGGCCCAAGATATATTCAGGCACCCCACTAGCCTAGTTGTGGCTTGAGGATCAATCAAGCAACACTTTCTTCCGTTGAAAAAATCGGTGATCGCTGTGAGAGAAAATACTGTTGCACGCGTAGCGGTACGGACTAATGGTTTTCCTTTAGCTACCAAAACGCCTCGCTTGCCTCGTGTGGCGGCGGCGAGTCCGAGGAGCTGTTAGAGGGCGCCGCTAACGCCGGCCACGCCAAGTCAGTGTGCCCCCCCCCTCAATTCCAGTCCTTCTTAAGAGCTAGCAAATTTGCCCATATAGCACCCCCATAGCCTTCCACACAGCCTAACAAGCCGAGAGCTTCCGAGTTCGCTTCACCGGAAGTGCACGCCAGCGCGTAATGGCGGACTCCCTTGCCTCGCCTGCTTGCCTGCTCGTGAGCTGCGAGTCGAGTCCTCGAATGCTAAGGCGCCGCCAAAGTCTCACGCCAAGCTGTGTGCCTCATCATGTTGTCCACCCTCTCGCTCCACTCTCGCCAGAGCGAGGGTTCACCTCGTCCCCCCCATCCCCTCCCATCGGCCATCCGCCCCTCTGCCTTTGCTATTGGCCATCACGCCCTACCGGCTACCAGTGAGTTTATCCTCAATCAAATTATTTATATGTGAAATTGTGAACTGCAATTTGATTATGCAAATGAATGAATTATAGGACATGATCGATGCTAATAGAATTTCATGTCCGGATGAAATCAATTGGGATGAGGAGATTAAATATGACCCCAGTTTGGGAAAGAAATTGATGCTTAGCATCCTAACTTGAGAGAAAAGGTGAGAAGAAATGAAGAAAGTTAGCAATGAGAGTATGGTTGGTCGTTTCATGATCATGGAATAAAAAGACGTAAATATGATCTCTAAGAGTTAATGCAAATGCAATGCATCTGCTTTCAATGGATGATTGTACACTTTCTTTGCTAAATAATTGACATGTTTGTTCTCTTTTGTTTAGGCTGGATCACATATTTTGCTATATGGGACATCTTTTGTTCATTGTTTTGGCATTCTTATAATCACTACACTACAATGTCTTTATTTTGTTATAAACGATGAGTGTTATTGCCCTTGCCCTTACCAGTTTGCTTATGTTTTGACCAAAGTCACATTACTATTACTGTAAGTTGAATTTTGATGTTAAAAATTATGAATTAATTATGCTATTTGTTTGAACGTAATATAAGTCACTGTATTCGTGATCAAGTTGAGCACCTCAACCCATTTGCTCTCCACTGGCCGAAACCGAAACCAACCACACTTCCACAAGTATAGTCCAGTAGTAGTGATCTAGTGACGGACGGAGTGACGCTGATCGTGGCAACAGGGACGACCACACACAATTCCCTTCCCTCCCTCTGTCTCAACTCTCAAGGTTCTCCCTCTGACGGCAGAGGCTCCGGCGGGGAGGCGCCTCCTCCCTCCCTCCGTCTTCTACTCTTCTGTCTTCTCCAATGGCGGCGATTACCGCGCCGCCGGCCCCTCCTCCGGCCTCCACCTCATGCCGTCTCCTCCGCCGCCGGGCGCCACTCATCCGCTTCGCCGCCTCCTCCTCCTCCTCGTCGTCGTCCCCATCCTCCCGCTTCCGCCCATCCTCCTCCTCCTCCTTCCCCGGTGCAGCCGGCAGCAGCAGCAGCGGCGGCGGGGGCGAGATCCTCCACATGTCGCCGCCACCCCCGCCCGCCGCGCCCCCGGGGGCCCCCGTCTACGTCACGCTCCCCGCCGACACCGTCGGCCCGGGGGGGCGCGTCGCGCGCCGCCGAGCCATGGGGGCCTCGCTCGCCGCCCTGGCCGCCGCCGGCGTCGCGGGCGTCGCCGTCGAGCTCTGGTGGGGCGTCGTCGAGCGCCACCGCCCCGGGGAGTACGACTGGGCCGGCTACCTCGAGCTCGCCGCCATGGCACGACGCCACGGCCTCCGCGTGCGCGCCATCCTCGCCTTCCACCAGTGTGGCGCCGGCCCGCATGACCCGCCCTGGTGCGTCTCCCCACCCCCTTGCCCGCATCATCAGCTATTCAGCTCCTAAAAAGATCCCCTCTTTTTTCTCCCCCCACCCCTGCTCTTCTCTTCACTTCCTTTGTTAGGTTCAACTATACATACAGGATATGTATGTTCACATCTCAGTGGGGTTGACGGGCTGTGCATGTTCTAACTCACTTCTTTGGAACAAAATTGTAGATAAAAAGGCTGCATTTCTACTTCTCGGTGGTATAATGCTATAAGCAGTTGTTAATCATTAATGTCTATTGGACATGCAAGTATGGTCAAGCACATCACTTAACTTAAATTCACATCTCGTGGAGTTGAACACATCTGCTGACTGCTGCCAAACTTGAAGATTGATGCCCAATTCAATTCATAACTATTCTTCTGGGTTGTGTAACTAGTATTTATGTGGTGATATGGTTTCTGTTCAGAATTGACTGAATTTATTGATACTTGTGGTTATATCCTTTGCTACACGTGGCATGCACTTTTGTCCCGCTATGTGGCACAAAACGTTTAGTAAAAAAGTTCTTTATTAGTTGACGCTCACAATTTATCATTTATGGTTTGTTATTTTAGCTCAGGAGGTATGTAATCCCTATCAATCATTTGGATTTTATTTACTACTAGCATTGAGCACTGGTATTCTATACAGCACTAAATGGTCATGAGCATGCCTTGCTCATGGATTCCCTATCTAGACATAACAGATTCCCATGCTAAGCATGAATGCATCGTGCTGATACTATTCACGTTGCATTGGAGAGAAGTGCTTCCCTTACACACGTGTGCACCCAACAATAAGGCTACAGTTAAGGTCTGAAGTAGAGGAATCTAGTGTAGAGAGAAGGAGACTGATATCACTGCAAATTTTGCTTTTTTTGGGCTCAACTCAACTGCTCAAGTCATTAGGGGCCACTTCAATATGCTCATGTGATAGAAATGGAACCTCGTTGGTACATGGTTAGAAAGTTTATGATGCTTCGGTTTCAGATCATTGATGTAACTATCAAAAGCCTACTGATTGTTTTTTTTTGGTGACTTATATCTGAGTATTTTAATCAATGGATTGCCTCAAAACATCATTCTTTTTTTATATCGGATGTGCTGGTAACAATCCTTTCCCAAAATGGCAGCTACAATAAATCGTCTACCTAGTAATGCGAAACTACATGACATTATATCAGCTATTCATGAAATAGATCCCTAATGAGTTTGCCATTTAATAACTGCTTTCCTTTCTTGATTTTTCAAGTTGTCCTGTTACAGTCAACCTATTATTAATGCTTTTTGTTGCTGTGATGTAAAAGTTTAATCACTTGGCCTTGCGTTGATGCACACACAAGTATATCTCCTTTTAAATTCATGGTTGGAATTTCCTACCTTTCCAGGATTCCTTTGCCACAATGGGTGCTTGAGGAGATGGATAAGATTCCAGACTTGTCATATACCAATAGATACCAGAAGAGAAACAAAGAATATATATCACTGGGATGTGATATTCTTCCTGTTCTGAAAGGAAGATCACCTATGCAAGCTTACTCCGACTTCATGAGAAGCTTCCGCAATACTTTCGAAGATTTCCTTGGGGCCATAGTAACAGTTTGTATTCTCCCTGTTTTTTAAACACATACAATTAATTCTGAACCACCAAAGGACGTATCCCTATTATAACATTGTCTCTCAGGAAGTTCAAGTTGGAATGGGTCCAGGAGGTGAGCTTAGGTATCCATCATACCCAACTGAGAAGCTAAATCAGCCAGGCAGTTCATCTGAACTTGGGGAATTTCAATGTTATGACAAGGTATGATGGGAAATAAAATTCTTTCTATAAATTCACTACAAAATGGAATGTTTTTGGTAGAGCGGGAGGCATATTGGATGATCAGTCTCAACATTGTTTACTCTACTTATGCAATTCGACATGCAATGTCTATTTGTATCTTCAACTTGTAAGTAGTACCAGTATGGGTTAGCTCCCTACCATTTGGGCTTATACTGAATCTTCTATATGTGAGTTTGCATTTGTAGAAATGACTTGTATGTTCTGTTCTACTTTGTTGTTTTGAGCCATGCAATAAACAAGGACAACATCTGCATTTCTGAAATGATTGAAACACATATCCTATTCGTGCATCTGATGCTACGTTACCATTACAAGATTTAACTTCTGATAGATGTGATCTGTTGACAGTTTATGCAAGCTTCATTGAGTGCTCGTGCGCAGATTTTTGGGTTACAAGAATGGGGTAATGGCGGTTCAACTGGCACAGATGGTTCACAGCAGAACCTTGAAGAAACAAGATTTTTTCACGCTGATGGAGGCTATTGGGATACACCTTATGGTCACTTTTTCCTTGAGTGGTATTCAGGAATGCTTCTCCTCCATGGAGAGAGGTTATGCATGATAGCTGATGCAATCTTCTCTGGTACTGGTGTGACCATCTCAGGGAAAGTTGCTGTCATACATTGGCACTATTATACTTGTTCACATCCATCTGAACTGACAGCTGGCTACTATAATACACTATTAAGAGATGGCTATCTTCCTATAGCTCAAATGTTTGCCAAATACAAAGCTGCATTGTGCTGCGGTTGTTTCGACCTGAGGGACGCAGAAAGAACAAATTCTGAGAGCAGTCCAGAAGGTACTCTCCAGCACCTTGCAGGTGCTGCTAAAATGTGCAACCTTCCTCTTAATGGTGAGAATTCTGTGACAAGGCTAGATGATGCATCACTGAATCAAGTCATAAGAAGCTCGAGGCTCTACTCAGGAACATCTTTTTCCTTTAACTATGTTAGGATGAACAAAACCTTGTTTGAGTTTCACAATTGGAATCGATTTACAAAGTTTGTTAGGCAGATGTCAGATGCCAGGACCTTTCTAGCAAGACTATATGTCAGGAGAGGGCAGCAATACTTGTCTTCAATGTCGGCTGTTTGGGTGGTTAGTCGGGCTTGTGCATATACATGAAAGTTGTCAAAAGCTATTGGGGAAATCATGTACTTGTAATCTCAGCCATCAATGATTCGACAACTGTGGAAAGAAATGTTTTGCTCACTATATGGCTCATTTTTAGTTGCCAGAAGGGCAGGCAGGCTTATGCTCAAGGCTGTACTGATTTCATGCATGTACATGTATTAGTTTCATGCATATGCCATTGCTGAACAAAATTTTATATGTATTTGTTGTAAAGTGGTAGTGTAGTTGCTGCCAACAATATTGAATCTTGAAAAATATGCCCCTGTTAAAGGTCCCACGAGGGTCCTGTTTAGCCATTGTAGAAATACTTAGTTGGAGCCTTCTGTTTTCCCCTTCCAATATGAATGCTTTTGAACTATATGCCTATGAAAATATGTATACTTCCTCTTGTCACAAATGTCAAATATAAGTCCATCTAAGTTTATCCTAAGTCAAACTTTTCTAACTTTGACTAACAACATTATAAAATTGATTGACAGTGAATGGAGTACGATCCATTCCTGAGCAATGCTGGATTCACAAGAGGTCTAGTACTCTCCATTTCTTTTTTATAGAACACATTAAAATTTGGAAGTTTTAGAAATATATATTTTAACCACCAATTTCTCATAGAAAACACTTTCAATTGCTATAAAATCAATGTCATGTTAAAATACATGTGAAATGTGAATTTATTATTACGATTTTTACACACTAAGCATGAATCTAATTTAATTCATTTAGCCATTTTATCAAAACTTTGAAGTTTGTCTTTTTTTAATATATTACCCCCAATAAAAAAGGAATGGAGGGAGTAAAGTGCAGCTGATATTTTATGAAGTTGTCAGTTCTATCACCGCAATAAGTTAAAATCAGCATGCATCAACTTCATGGATCACAAAGATATAAATAAAATGAATAAATGTGTTTACAGCATGGAATTATGACCTACGAAAATCTGCTACATTTCCAATACAATATAATCATCCTAACCCAATACTGTTCTGCACAAATTCTAGACGACAACAACAAATCCAGTTTATAACTTGAAATAGAATTTCCAGCACATAATATATACAAAGTTGACTACAAGTGCATTCTGCACAATTACATGTATTTTTTGGGGGAAGTACAATGATACATTTATAAAACACAATGAAGCAGCTAATGCTAACTAGCAACAAAACTACAAGTGGAACTGAACTCATGGTACAAGCACTTTCGAGTACCCATTGAGCAGAGCAAAAGGCTGACATGCATATCAACCAGAGTTTCCACAAGAACTGCCAAAGTGTGCTGCAATATCACTAACCAGTAGCCTGATGACATGGCTACCAGAAAGCCGCGAGATCTCCATGCATTCTTCCAAGTCTGCGTTGCACGCCAACTTTACCCACTCATGGTCATCATCGAGATACTTGATATCGAACGTACCAACATCCATCCTTAGCCTTTTCGCTACCTCCTCTTTCAATACAATAACACCACCTGAGCATGGGAAACGGAACCTTACAATATCTTCCTTAAAACTTGCCTTTATCGTAACAGTCCCTGAATGCTTCATTGACACCAAGTTGTTGGGAGGGGCCAAAAATGGTTGGTCCGATGTTGAAGTGAAGAGATTCTTCAAATCTTTGGAGCTACCAGAATCTTCAATCAGCATCCTGGAAAGTGGTAGTTGTGGTTCTTGAAAAGGCTCTTTGTTGAACTCTTGATTAAGTTGAGGTTCTGCGAATGTTGAAGCAATTGGCTTACAAACAAATGTTTGGTTTGCTGGACTTCCCTGGCATGAGCCTTCTGAAGTGCGTGAATTTATGCTGCCTTCTCCAGATGAACTTCTCGAGTGAGAAGCTTTGTCAGCTTCAAGCTGCGTGTCATTGTTATTGTCTATAAATCCTTGCTGGGCCATGACTACACCAACAAAGAATCTCTGTCACCATCAACAGCAAGATTCGAAAGATCTGCCACTTTACTTTGAGTTAATTTCTCTACATTGAGAGACTCCGATGAAGGGCCAACAGGTATAGGAAGAGGACCTGTGATAGATGTGAGATTAAATGCCGCATCGGAGCCTTGAACAGACTCGATTACCTGCTTTAATTTCGAGAGAGACCGGTTGACCTTATTAATTTTTTGAGATGGCCAACGAGAAATTCCATGCTGCCGGCAGATGCGCTTCATGGTTGTAGGACAAACTACGAGATACAAAAAAAATGAAACTAGCTAATGCTCACAATCTCCAAGAGTCAACCCCTTACATCGTTATCACAACTGAAAAATCCACTGTTTTGCCGCCTCTACTCCCTCTTTAGGCTCTATAAATGGCAATTGATGGAAACAGAAGTTGACAGCATGACGGGTTTATAACAAGCGGACAACAGACCCACAAGACACAAGAAGCTCCTCTGCAATACATGCGACTATGGATAGGACACTTCTAATAATAGTACTATAGCAAGCAAGATTATAGAGGCAACTGGCAGCATCCAATAAGTACAGGGATATCGAAAGAAATTCTTTCCAGGTTGTTTCTGCATACATGATTGCACGACCAATTTATCCAAATCCCAATTATCCAAGCAGTATGCCAGAATGACAGAGATCCAGTTTTAAGTCTCAAAGGCAATTAGGTCTAACCAAGTCATTGCCCTTTCAAAAGTATTTCATGCAGGTTCTACCTAACAATGATGTACAAAAAGTCAAAAACACTAAACTGCAGAGAAACACAATTTTCCCTAATCAACTCTTCCTGTTCTAAAATCCAAACACCTCTGAGCAGGCACTATCTGCTATAAAGTTCAATATTTTAAGAATAGATTCGACTTAGTCAACAATTTAACCATGGTTTCACAGCATGTCAACACCATGAACTCAAAATAAAGAGAAAATCTCAAATGCAAACCTGTCAACTATAACTAAGCCCTCTTAATTGTCGAGAAAAAGAATTAGTATAGCAGATGAGCTGCATATGGTATCATTTTGAAACTAAAAAAATGCACAGTCCAGACTACCATTTCAAAACTTAAAACAAAACTGCAATGAGCTGGATATGACCATCCAAGAGTTAGCATTAGGTCAGCAACAGTGTGACACTAAAAAGGAGTACATTGAACTTGAGTATTAGAACATACCACCAAGGCTTTTAGCTGCGTTTTTCAAGCTCCGAGAAAAATATTGCTGAAGAACCTCTAAACTAGTCTTTTCAGCTTTCCCACGTCTCCTTTCAGGGGGTTTGTTGGTTTTGTGAAGCAATGAAGAATCAGAAGCACCGCTACCATTTGGCCTGCCAGCAGAAGTACCATTGTCTTGAGAGTAGTCATCAGTCAACAATTGCCCCTCTGTCACATCCAAAACTTTCTTGTTCCCGTTATCAAACTTGTGGGCTCCTCCATGTCTATCACCATCAGGTGATTCACGAAGGGAACCATCAGAGTTATCAAACTGTGCATCTGTTTTGAATTCTTCATTCTCAAGTTTTAGCACATTACTAAGTTGAAGAGAAGCCCCACTTGAATCTCTGTCACCAACTACCTTTAGGCTACGAAGACACCGCTTCATCAGAGTTAATATAGACTCCAGTAAGGCATTTTGGTCATCTTCGTCAATACAATCGGGCGGCAAGAAAAACTCTAATATGTAGTCGTCATTCCCGGTATAAGAACTTTGCAAGCATATTGCAAAGCAGCCAGCCAACCCAAACATGCGAGCATAGTGTACAAGGGGATATGCCAACTTACAGAACTTCTGGATATCTTTTGAAAAGCAAGGTTTGTGTGAGATAAATGCCTTTCCAGAAACTCCTTGTCCCCTCTGTAGGTGATGCTCCACACATGCATCTTTAAATCCCCACATATGAGCATCAATCACATGAAACGCCACATCACTAGTTGACATGCAGACTTCCCCCATGCAACTTCCATCGAAACTTAAGCAACTCTTCTTTAAACCACCACCATGTGCCAATACACTTCTATACTTGCAAGGAACCCAGGTCTGTGACAAAGGAAGCTTGTGCTCTTCACACACTACAGTCAGGATCTCCAGTATTTCGACCAGAGCAGCTTGACGGCCTTCATTACATATCTGAAAAAACAAGACGGCGAACAAAAATATAAGCCACCTAGAGCATGGACAGAAATAATCTTCTTGTCCATAAACCATAACCATAATGTAATGAGTGAAGGCTCACCTGGACATTTGGATGGTCCAATATTTCAGTGCTTTTAAGATTTACGGCCTGCAGAAATATTGTCAAACTGTAAGATGATAGCACAACAAAATTTAGGCTACAGGTGGTTTGCTATAGCTCACATGTAAGGTTACTAACATCAATCTTAAGCAATTTGCTGCTCCACTGAATGTGCATGAAAAAATACAGCAAGCAAAAGAGGAAAAGGACCAACCTCAAGGGCTTTGCAGACTTTATCGACCTCACAGGCATAGTTTATCTTCTTTGATGTCATTATAAGTTCGACAACAGCAATACACAACTGAGAGGCAGGATCAAAAACAGGCAGGGCAACTGTACCATGGACGTTTTAACTGATCGCATGGTTAAGTCGTTGATACTCACCACTGCTATAGTACTGCACATTTGGTGTCCACTCAGGCACCTTTTGCTTATAAACACGCCCAGGTAGGCCCAGCTCTCCAACATTTTCCCCATCAACTGAAAACACGTACATCATGGATACAGCTCTGTATTGAAGTAGGCCAATGCTCTGGTGGTCAAGCACAAAAGGTTGTCCTGAAGTAGTAAGCACATAGCGGTCTCCGTTCTTGACTGGTGCCCAGACTTGGACCAACAGGTGTTGATCTGTGGACTCCTTGAAGTACCAAAGAGGTTGTGTAAGCTTCTCTTTGACCAAGCTAGAGTTATCTGTGCCATCTTCGTCCAGAGATAGATGAAGCTGCCATTTGTGATTGATTTGTTCAACTCTCTTGCTTGAAGTGTCAGAATTCCTTGGATAATAGAAGCATAATGGTAAGGCGAGGAAGGATGATATAACACCCTAGCCCAATAAGAAAGGGATGCTGCTGTATTTAAATGAACCACGAGTTCTGCTTATGCTTGACAATATGATCCAGACCTAGCGCTCATGTGAATAGTTTAAGTCCCTGTTTCTACCTATGGACAAACCAAGTTTACCACAGTCATCGAAGCTGGAGAAAACATAATTGATTTATGCTTTCAATAAAGTTAAGTAACATCAATGCTTCGACACATAACAAAGAGAGAGTGTAGAGCCCATGCAGTAATGATGTCCTAGTTTATTTGGCACATAAGTAAAGTTGATCTCATTGTCGTAATTTAATTTAACTATAATAACCATAAGCAAAAGGGCGGGCCTGGTGCAAGCGGTAGAGTCTTACCGCTTGTGACCGGAAGGTCCCGGGTTCGAGTCGCAGTCTTCTCGCATTGCACAGGCGAGGGTAAGGCTTGCCACTAACACCCTTTCCCAAACCCCGCACAGAGCGGGAGCTCTCTGAACTGGGTACGCCCTTTTTATAATAACCATAAGCAATATAATGAGACAAGCAAGGCGTTATCCAACTGCTTCCACTTCCAATACATGCAATCTAGCATACGGCCCATGGCGTCATAACCCACCAATAAATCTAGTAAGTGGGTGTTTGGTTCCTCCTCCTAAATTTTAGTCGCTGTCCCATCGGATGTTTAGACACATGCATGGAGTATTAAATATAGACTAATTACGAAACTAATTGCACAGTTTGCGACTAATTTGCGAGACGAATCTTTTAAGCCTAATTAGTCCATGATTTGACAATGTGGTGCTACAGTAAACATGTGCTAATTACGGATTAATTAGGCTTAAAAAATTCGTCTCGTGAAGTACTGACGGATTATGTAATTTGTTTTTTATTAGTATCCGAACACCCCATGCGACACCCTCATTTGACACCTCCTAAATTTTAGTCACCGGATCCCAACACCCCTAAATACAGCACGAGCTAGCTTTAGAGACAGCACACGAGCACTAGGAGACAGAGCAAAGCAGTCCACACATTATATATACCATAGTAGAGTACCGAATGACTCAGGCAACAATAGCACAGCAAAAGAGGGCACTTTCTGTATGCACAGTAAATATAATCAAGTAGTACAGCCTCTCCCTTGTAGTGGAATCCAATTTGCCATCAACAAATCTTGGCAATGATTAGCGTTAAAAACGAAGCATGGCCCCACCGAGGGTCGGGAAGAAAGGGAGGTTTTTTGAGCCGCCGCGGCACTATCTAGACAAACGCAGTCGTATTGTTGCAAACTAAGAGACGCGGATAACTTTCCAGCATCCTATCCGTATTCTTGCGACGCAAAGATTCTGTTCCATCCAAAACTCGCAAGCCTAAGGCATACGAACAATGAAGGTGTCCGTAATAATAAATTTATTTTATATATATTGGTAAGATTTTTTAAAAAAAAAGAGGGGTGGCATGCCAAAGTCAAACGTCAAGCTGGGAAGCTGATGATAGACTGATAGATAAGGTTAGTGCTAGCGTATTGGTGACAAGAATAGGAGCAAGATTTCAACTTTCCGCGAATCTAATCAAACCAAAATCGCACAAAGAAGTGGAGCACAAAATCTCAGGGGGGATTGGAATCTCCCGGAGACTGAATTGGATCCCTTTGGCTGGCGGGTGAGTGTTTTTTTTTTCTCTCTCTCTCTGCAGCGAAATCGAAATTGTGCGTGCGATCCAGGAAGAAAGATGAGACGAGAGGATGTATGGCAAGGAAGCGCAGTTGGTGGATAATAAGATAGTAGGAGCAGAAAGGAAGGCTCACCGGAGCGTGGCCGCTGGACCTCCTCGACGACGGCGGCCACGACGGCTGCCTCCGGCGCGGCGGCGGGGGCGTCGAGCGGGAGCATGTGGCGGTCCTCGAAGAGCCAGAGCGGCGAGGGCGGGGTGAGCCAGGAGGAGGAGAAGAGCATGGACGTGGTGAGCGAGTCGAAGGGCCAGGCGTCGGCGCAGCCGCCGCCGTCGCCGTGGGCGGAGGCGGGGGAGGGGTCGAGGTCCATGGGACCTTGCTGCTGCTGGCTGGTGCTGGCGGTGCTAGTGTGATCGGACGACGGCGGCGGCGGAAGAGGAGCAGGAGGCGACGGCGAGACGGGAGGAGGACCGGGGGAGGGAGTGGAGGGGGAGGGTGGGTGAGACGCGGTGCCATGTGGGGGGAGGGTGGAGGGGGGATCGTGTGCCGCCGCGGTCCGTCGGGAAGGTAGTGGTGAACCGGAATAAGATAATGGCATGGCTGCCTCTGTCGACAACTGGGGTGGGCCCGGATCCCTCTCCCGCCGGGGGATTTCTGCTCGGGGGCTCCCGGAATCTACACAGGTGGGTGCTGTCATAAATAAATAAACTAGTATTAATTGGTGACTGGGCAGTCACTGGTGGGTCGGCTGTGGCAGAACCACCCAAATTATATGGCCCACATACATCTGTCATTGTCCTAAAGGTCTCTGACTACTGCACATGAGAGCCAGATAATCCAGATAGTTTGTCGAGTGTCCTCGAGGAACCCCGAATCATCCATATTTTACAACTCATACAGGATCAACATGGAGTTACCACAATATTACAACATTTGGTATAAAAACAACTTACATCGGAGTGCGGCAAATTTACAATATTAGGTTACAAAACATGTTCAAGTAAAAACTTAACTCAAGCTCCAAAAGATGAGTAAAACTGTGGAAGCAACTAAGGTGAAGCATCTAAAGTAGAAGAGATGTCCAGATCATATCGAGCCCACCGACATGACCTCAACTAGCAGCACGAGTCAGATTCTGCATTACAGGAGTTAATAAACCCTGAGTACTTAAGGGTACTCAACAAGTCTTACCCGACTAAAAGAAAAGACTCCAAGGGTATGCAAGCTTAAAGGAAAGTTGAAAGCAAGAATAACTTTTTGCAGAAAAGGTTACTATAAGTGGATCCTTACTTTCAATGTTTTAGCTTCGTATTAGGTCATTATAGGTATCCAGTTTGCACCTAATCTAAACCAATCACTTCATTAATCATCTCATCTCATCTTATCTCAGCTTGTATCCATCAGTAACCATGTTCCATTGATTAACTATGATGTATGGTTAGAGGGTCGAGTCTTCGTCTCCAAAAAGCAACGTCAATTCGAATCAATTGGCCCAGCTGGGGTTTCCTTACCACATGACATATACAGATCATAGACCTATATATATCAACCCTCACGTAGATCCTCCAAAACAAGAACGGGTTCGCGCCACCCGAGAATACAGTACTCCA
This sequence comes from Miscanthus lutarioriparius, assembly GCA_904845875.1. Lineage (NCBI taxonomy): Eukaryota > Viridiplantae > Streptophyta > Magnoliopsida > Poales > Poaceae > Miscanthus > Miscanthus lutarioriparius. The sequence continues at coordinate 113,295,461 of CAJGYO010000006.1, read as the reverse complement.
CCTCCCTACACCAACCAAGTGGTTTCACAGGATGGGTACACGCTACTCTCGCCATCTCTCCACTCCCAGTGCATGGTTGTCCTTTCTCATAATGGAATAGCCGAGGTATTAGGTTTACCGGAGTATGTGGCCAATACTAGCAAAGTCTCAACCACACACAGGCCTACAACGAACGGTCCTCAATCGACACAGGCAGAAGCACTACATGGAGACTCCATTCTCGATGCAAGCCACCCGCCCGGTCTCAATTTAACATTATCATAACCATGGTATTCACAATCCATAACCAGAGTTGAGAAGAGCAAGGTAAACCTGTTTCTCTCGAACGATGAAACCATCATTTGACTTCTAGCGAAGTCTAAGCATTACTAAGCATAAGAGGTGTCGACCTATTCATACTAGCAGGGTATTACTAAGGATACCTGAATATCAAGATAATCATGCAGCAACGGTATTCGACCAACTCCTAATTACTTAATGCACATCTCACAAGACTTAAAGTGTAATAAAGATTTATAAATACTAGAGAAGGGTTTATGCTTCGGGGCTTGCCTGTGTTGCAGAGAAGTTTAGTTTCATAGAAAGGTCCAAGAGTCAGACTTGGCACCAACACCTCTAGTGGATGGACCTTTCCTCGAAACTTGATCAACACGAGTCTTCTCACTCTCGTAAGCACTACACGTAATAAATGATGTTCGCTTAACATGATGGACTATATGCCATGATACATGATGAAAGACACACAAGTGTATAGCAGAGCTTAAACTATTCTAAGAAAGTTGAATACAACTTTCCTTCGCGGTCCAACTAAGGTTACACTTCACAAAACATTTTAATTACTTGATTACAAGTTGATTAAGTGTTCACCAAGAAAGTAACACCTATGACAATACACTAGTTAAGCAAAGCAAGACTAGAGCAAGGCCACATCATGACTTAATTACACTCATCCACTAACAAACTTGCATAAGCAACACATTTATTCATTATTAAACTATTAATAAAAGATCATATATATATATATATATGTGTGTGTGTGTGTGTTTATCCAAAGGCTCAAACTAGCATCAGCATACTTGAGCCACCACCTTATACTATTGCTTACAAATGATAACCATAGGACTTATACACATGCACTTAGCTTAACTAAACAATTGAGTCATTTTAATTATTAACAAGTTGATTATATAACTATAAAAGAAGAAACTAACATGCCAAGGAACATCAAGGGTTTGAGTGTTCCAAGGCCCACAATCAAAGTATGAAATACACCAAAGTCATTTAAGTATTTATCTAATTTATTTTAGCATTTATTAATTAAAAAAAAGGCATTTAATTGCACTTAAATTAATTAACCAATTTAGAATTACCAAAACAATACCAAACTTTTTGTGAAGGCAGGTATAAGCATGTATTACACAAAAAGTTTCATGATTAAAGGTTAATTATTTTAGTCTATAAAAATCATGCAAGCTCCATTTATTAATTAAAAGAGGTCATTTTTAAGCATAACAAAACTGTTGAAAATGAATCTTTCATATTTTCAAGCATATGATAACAAGTTTACCCAAAAAGTTTCATAATTTTATCATGCTCCAATAATTAGTTATGAATTAAACAAAATTCAACACATATTAATATTTTCTGAAAATCAAAAGCCATTGAAATTCTTTTGTTACTCAGCGCCTCCCTACCCGCAGTCACTAACAGAGGGACCCAGGGAACCCCCGCGCTTGACCGCGGCACAGACATCGTTGACCGGTGGGTGCTCGTCGTCGGTGAGGTCTCCAGCGACGGCGCGGACACCTACGTGCTAGGGACAACCTCACGGACGTACCTATGGTGATAGTTGAAGCTCTAGGGCACGACAATGACCACACCAGCAACCATGGCGGCCCGGTGGCGCTCTGGTGCGGTGGAGGTCCCCGACGGCGAGATCTCCGGGGACAACGAGATGACCTACAGACTCAAAGAAACCTCTCGAACACGTCTATGCTATTGGATGACCGGATTAGGGTTTCGCGCGTGCTCGGCCACGACCATGGTGGCACGGCGCACAGTGGCACGGTGGCAGCGCGGTGGCTACTGCCCCTAATTTAGGTACGAGAGGGATTAGCCAAACAAGTTTTCGGGTTTTCAAAATTTATAACGCACGTGAAATGATAAACAAATTCTATGTGGCTCACTTTCGTGGTTGGGAAAAATCAAAATAAATAGTGTTAACTACTGCTCTTGGGAGCTTAAAAAACAAATTTGACGTTAAGATAAGCTCTTTTCGTTAAGTTGGCAAACACTTGAACTATTATTTTAAATACCATTTTTGGCGAAATGTATTGAGCAAAATAGTTAAAATAGTGCTTAAATATTTTGCTCCTATGGGTTAGTATAAGATATGGACTATTGCATGAAATACTTGTTGGTAGCAGTTAATAGGGTTTAGGCCTTTTAAAAATTATAATAAAAGTGTTAATGGCTGTTAGTTCGAACTGAACCTTAACTTTTTAAGTATGGGAAAAGTAGTAAGACAATGCTATTTTAACATTTAATTTCTTACAAAAATGTTTAAACACTAGCTGCATGTTTTGGTATTTGAAAGTGCATCTAGCTCTTTAGTGGGTTTTGGATGATTGAATGGCAACGTGATTAAAGGTCTAACCCATTTGCTAAGTGTGGACAAGTAATAGGTTATCTCACATGTACTTAATCAAAGCCAAAATGATGTGTTGTTGTATAAATAATCTAGTTCAAGCACAAGACAACAATGCAAATGGAATTCATGCAAAGGCTTATTTATTGTGGGATTTCCATGTACTGTGTGAAAGCAAGCTCGTAAGAATTAATTAATGAGACATGAGGGATTGCATATGGAATGGTCTCATATTTGAAGCTTGCTAAATTAAAATGAAAAAGATAACAATACAAATGAATGGATGATTCAACACAAGATGTGAATTGATGGTTTAACATGGTGAAGATAGCAAGGAAAGGCTTCGAGGTACTAAGTAAGGGTGAAGGGCAAGCAATGGCTTGGCGGCTGAAGAACCTAGCTAGGGTGAAGAAGGAAGTACTTGCATTTAGTTAAGGTACTAATCAAGCTATGATAGTCATGTTAATGTGAAGGATCAAATCACTATTAGAGTGTTTGATGGAAGTGACTTGATACATTTAGGATTATTCAAATTTGATGAATGAAATCAAGTCACATGCTCAAGATGGCTAAGCTCAAGTGAAAAGATCAATATCAACATGTTGGCACCCTCACTTGATGAAGATTGAAATACACGGCTTCGATTGAAAGAGATCAACTCAAAAGGTTTAAATTTGTTATACTTTTAAATTTAAGTTAATAGGAATGCTGTACTATTAAGAGGGATACATCATGTTGGTAGATAATGTTTCATAAGTGCTCAAGCCAACCCATGCGAGTTTTAAGTTTTTGAGAGACAAAAGAGCTAACCTGTGTTTTGCTGGTCTGGCATATTGATACCGGACGTGTCCGGTATGTGCTCAAAAACGATAAAATTCTTGTTGTTCTCGGGCTGGTTCGTCGGGAGTTCTGACGTGAGTCGAAAGTTCCGACGGTCGGGAGTTTCGACGTATCATGCTTAACTGACTTAGATGGTTCACTGTCCTGGTCATATCGGACGTGTCCGGTATGGACGACCAGAGGCCAACGGCTAGTTTTCAAATGCCTTGAGGGTCGGGAGTTCTGACGTGAGTCGGGAGTTCCGACGGTCGAAAGTTCCGGTATGCATCGGGAGTTCCAACACCTCACTAACTTCAACTCAGTACTTAGTTTTCAAAAATGCTGAGGGTCAGGAGTTTCAATGTGAGTCGGGAGTTCCGACGATCGGGGGTTCCGGCATTCATCGGGAGTTTCGACGCCTCACATTAACACTGTAACTTAGTTACCGTTGGTGCAGTGTAAGTCATACCTGGCAACGGCTATAAAATAACTAGTTTTTCAAAGGGGCTATAAATACCCCCAAGCCTCCACCTTTGGAGGCTGCTAATTCTACTGATCCTCTAGCACGTTTTTGAGCTTTGCTAACTCTCCCAACCCTCTCTTAGTGAGTGTTTGATCAAATTTATCAAATCAAACTGTGGATTGAGTGAAATTCAAAAAGAGAGCAATCCAACCACTTGAGCACTTGTGCATATTGTCAATCTCATGATTTGCATTTGTTACTCTTGGACTCTTCGGTCCTAGACGGTTAGGCGTCGCCAGAGAGCACCCGAGAGATTGTGGTGTGTCTCGGAAAGTTTGTAACGGTCAATTCCGCCGCCTCGGAATCAACTAGTGGAAGGAAAAAAATGAGTTGGAAAAGACTCCGGCTAGAGTGACCTTCGTGGTACCCTCTAGGGTTGACCTTCGCTGGGTCGCCCATAGCCCCCTCAATGGAGAGTAGGACTCGAACGAGTCCGAACTTCGGTAAAACAAATATCGTGTCTCAATTCGTATTTTATTTGATATTTGTGTTGCTCTAGCTCTTATGTAGGCTCTCTGTGTATATTATCATCTCTAGTAGGTACCTATAGTTTGGCTTGAAGATAGAAATCGAAAGAAGCAAGTTTGGGGCTGCTCTGCAAAAATCGTGTATACCGGACACGTCCGGTATTTCCTACCTATGCTGAAAAATATTTATTCTCTATTCTAACTTTGTGTTGCAGAGTTGTAGCTTCTAGATATATTCTTTATACCTTGTTTACTCTGTGGCTAACTTGTGAGGGGTGGTATTTCTCTTAATTTGGACTTTCCATTTTAGAAACTCCTTTTTCTAATTGTTTCCTCATTTAAAGGTGTTAATTTTCAGAAACACCTATTCACCCTCCTCTAGGTGGCATCCTAGGTCCTTTTAGTATTGTTGATTGCATCAAAGTGAGTACTTGAGCATGGTAAAGGTCAAAGTTGTGTTGGATATCACGTTGCCCGCTCTAAATTTGCTTAAACCTCCTTAGAATACGCTGTGAACCATCATTTAGCATGATGAACTCATGTTGGCACCTCTCTATCTCCCTCTCTGGTTCCTCCCTGGTCGTGACGATTGCTTCGCTAGCTAGCTGGCAGTGTTGACCTTAGGTTCATAGAATTGGTTGAGCCTTTGTCGAATCAGTGAGCAGTTTTTTGCCCGCTTTAAAAAGCGTGCGTGGCATCGTTCCTAGTTTCTTGACCTGAGGCCGCGATCACCACGTGCGCCAGTGTGTTGTCGGTGATAAGCTCGGACCGTGGCCGGGTGGCTGTCGCTGGTCAGTCCACGGGCCGTTGTTGCGTGTCGCTTGGTGCCGCGCAACGCCTTCGCAGGCCAAACCTGGTGGTCGACCAGCTGTGCGCCAAGCTAGGCTTGGCCTCCACTGCCCCGTGCTATGTGCACGTACTGCCAAGTCGCACACAAGACTATACTCTGCCTTCCCTATCACCTTGCCTCGCCCTGTAGTGCGCGTTCACAGTAGCTCACCTCACCTACCCCGCTCCTGCTTGTACCGCCTCCTGCCACATCGTGACGCCACGCTGCCGCGTACACATGGCCGCATAGGCACCCCTAAAGGCTCCACCCGAGCATTAACCACGCGACCCTTGCCCTCACTTGTGAGGTTGTGTCCTCGTGTTGCCATGCCTTGTCGGGTCTTGGTCGGGTCACCTCTGCCGGGCCCACTCCCTGCGACATGACGGTGGCAGTGCGCCACTCTCCTCTCCCCTTTATAATCACCAACTCAAGCCCTCCCAGTCCAATTCCTCGCACCGGTGGGTAGCTTAGCAAGTTAGGTAGGTGTTGCATTCTCCTTGAGCCCAGCCTTGGTCTGTCAGTGGTCAATTTTGGTTTCTCCTCGCCGTCGGTCATGTGCGCCACTGTGACCAGAGGGTTGGGGGTAAGGCCCATAGGAGTGGTAACAGTTCAATTGCTCGTAACCCTAAAATCGCCTTGACTTCCTCTATCCGGTGCTCGCACTATTTTGGCCAAGGAACTCATCGGTGACGTGGGGACGCGTCGGTGTCCGGCTTGGGGCATCGCCGCCGTGCCCGAGCGCACGTGGCTAGACCACCTCAACTTTTCCCTACCTCAACCGTCACCACAACACGAATTTCGGTGAGCTACTGGTGCTTCTCCGCTATCTCTACCACCCTGATAGAATCTTAGGCCGCCAAAACAGTCACGCCGCCACCGCGGATAGCCGCTCGTCGCTGCAGCCCACGACAGTGCGCCTCCGAGTCCCTAACCGCCACCTAGCCTTGTGCGTTTAGCTATAGATGGTGGTCGGCCCTTTAATTCCGTCGTAGCGAGCCTAGTCTACCCGACGTAGCCGCCTTATGCCGTCGGTCGCTGCGCCGGCAGCGCGGGGTTTCCCGGAATCTCCCCGTGGTAAAGGTGAAAACATCTGAGGGTTTGGTTGCAAGATTACTGATGGTAGGAATAGTGCACATAGTAGTCATATTAATCTCTGAAAGCTCAGGGGCTTTTCTGCAAAACAGCCAACATGCGCGGGCGCCGGGGTTGGTACCGGCCCTTTCCTTTTTCTAATGCATTTTCTAATTTAGTTTCTAAGGCAAACCTGTAAATGCAATATAAATTTGTGTAGTTGGCCAAAAATTATGAAATCAATTTTGTTAGGTTCCTAAAATAATGATCTATCTGCTGAGTATATTTTGTTCACATAGTTTTATAATATTTTTAGGAGTTATCTAATTAATTTGAGATGCTTAATATTGTAAGATATAAACTTATAGGAATTTTGTGATAAATTGATAATAGTGTTGGCTCTAAAACTTTTATAGTAAATTTCTAACATTATTAGGTGCTCACTGTAATTTTTGTAGCCCCATAATAATTAGTTTGCTAAGGTAGCTAAATGAGTCCTAGTTCAAAAAATATATTTAATCAATAAAATGCCGAAACACCTTGAGAGTTTAGAACTAAAACACTTGATGGGAAACAACGCCTTATTCGACAACATGGTACGTAGCCTAGCACGTTAGTTATTATAGCTATCTCATTAGCTTGCGAGGTGTAATCGTATTTCTAAGAGTTTCGATTACCGTTGATTATTTACGTCTCTGCGTTGCATCCACGAATATCATAATAGGAACAACGATGGATCGTGGAGTCGATCAGGGAAATAGAAAAGTTGGTGCCTCGGTGATCGTGTCACTATGATGGAATGCTAACTTTTGGTTATGTCTTACCCAGGCAAGCCCCGCTAAATAATCCCTATTATTCTGCACTTTATTTTATGCTTGTGCATTAAGTTTTAAGGAGTTGAGTGAAACCTACTTGCATATATATATATACCTTATGCTATGAGTCATACTAGTATGTCAGGATCGTGTAGATTGCTATGCCATGGGATCTGATAGAAGTCGAGTGATTACCTGTCACTCGCGAGTGATAGGAAAGATATTATTGTTGTTATTATTATATTACTATCACATGGAATATATATATATATATATATATAGGATGATAATTGGAGACCGAGCGGAATGATACTTTGGATCTAGACTTGGTTGGGCATTCGAGCGAGTCTCGGATTGCACTTGTTCCGCCTATGTCGATTGAGGACTGTTCGTTGCTGTGGATGGCAGTCAGGTCACAGACTTATTATCCTAAGCACATACTTGCATATGGGAGCATGAAGGCTCATTATGCTCTTGTCGTGGGTTCTGACTCTTTCCGGACCGACTGATTGGAGGCGGGGAAATGTGGAGGTCTAAGCACCATACTAAAACCGGGTCTTAAGTGTAACAGAACCGACCAATTATACGAAATTAAGTAAGAAAATCATCCGCCAGAGCAGACGATTTAGCAAACTTAAGCCCGTATAACCCGGTAGTCCGTGAAATCACGAAGGATTTCAAACCAACTCACATACCAGCCAAGATCGTAATAAGTTTAGCGATCACCATCACATATTACATAAAATTTCGCATCTCAGATACATCAGAGTTTAAACATAGTTATTACAAAACGAGTTCAAATAGAAGTAGCAGAAGCCATTTGTTTAAAACCACACACTCACACGGAGTTCAAATACAGTGCCAGCTAATGATCATCTCCAACAAAAGCATCAGACGAGACGTAAGGAATGACCATGCCCATGGTCCTAAGCATCACCCATCGTAGGATAAAGACAGTTGATACAGTAGCCGTAATACATCTGCCCATCTGCAACAAGTGGGAATAAAACCCTGAGTACGAGAAGATACTCAGCTAGACTTACCCGACATAACCGAAAATAAAGTGACACCAAGGATTATGAAGGGCTTTATAGTAGGGTAGCTGACTCATTTGCAAAAAGCGACATTTTTAGTATTTCAAGAACCTTTCCAAAAGCATTATTGTCAAGTTAATTATGATTAACCTGTCGACTACATTTGCACCTATACTAGAGCAAACATGTGATTAAACAAATAATGATAACCAATGATCATTAACAACTTTCATAATATCATATTCATTATAACTGTCCAAGTGTTCCATCAACATTACTACGATGAAGTCACTCAAGTCAAGTGCTCACTATCTAGGAGCGATGGCGATTCGAATCGATTCCTAACCAGCTGGTGATTTATTCCTTACACAAACCTCACTCACCCGCTAAAGTGAGGTATCGATCACCGAGTCAACTATCCAGGAATCTCGAGTTTGCCAGGAACCACATGTACCTGGGGGCCGACCGACTGCTCTTTGGTCTTATCTTCGCGCCCCCGTGTCCTACCACACCTGCTCCGGCACAGTGCGCTATGGGCAATCTACTCGGCCCGAATAATCTCCCAGCTTCGTGGTCGAAAGGTACTTTATTCGGCCAACTAAATGTAAGGCATGCGTTCAACATGACCTAAGGCCCAACAACAGTCGGTCCTTAATCGACACAGACGGAAAGCACTACAGTCCAAAACTCTATAAGTCTCCGTCCGGTCTCAACTTCATTTAACACTTAGTTATACCATGACTACATAGTTCTCCAAGCAGATCCAGGTAACCACCTATAGCTCGCAGGTGATAGGAAATCACCCGACTTCTACCGGTCTAAGCCAGCTAAGCATTGACTCGACTGTGGATACCAGGGTAACAAGGATATAGTATAACAAAGGTAGACAAGGTATAATGCAGCAACGGTTGTAAACAACTACTGAACGTAATGCATCAATTAAAGTAAAGCATTTAATTAATAATTGCAAACCGGGGAGAAAAATGCTCTGGGGCTTGCCTCTCTCGAAGGAGCTCGGGCGGTGATCGGGGCACTCCAAGTTCCTCAACGTCCTCCTCGTCTGCTTCGGTCACTTCCTACGGCTGCACCTCGAGCTGTTCCTCAAGCTCCTCGGGTATGATGACTGGGCTCTCGGTTTGCGATCCTATATGATGCAAGTGCGTAAGTGCTTATGCAAAAGGTGCATCGAATGAAATGAGCACAATGGATATGCTTGAATGCAAGGTAGTCAACATCATCTAAGAACATGTACTACAAGCACATGTCATCTACTGCATTTTCTTCTACTACTAATATGCTAAGTCAACACATCTCATTAAATGCTTCAAAGATACACCAAAGCTTCACTAATTCCTTAATCATGCATAAAGCATCATTTGATTAAACCCTAACTAATAATAGGTTTGAATAGCAACATCTATTTTTATAGCTTAGAAAAATCTTAGAAAATTACCATAGCACAGTACTACCCTAAGTAGTCTACCATCAGATTTTTATGGCATTTGGATAAGTAGAATAGCCTACACAAAAATGACAAGCTATGACATAATTATGAACATGAAAATACTTTGTACTATAAAAGTGTCAAACAACATATGTAATATTTTTTCTATGTTCTACACAGCAAATAATCACTGTACAAAAATTATCACATGCATGTTTTATACAAATTTTGTTCTCTAGCAAAAATAACAAAAATCAGCCATTAAAGGCACTTGAACTACACCTCATAATTTTTCTACAGAACATGCATGGCATATATTTTTCACAGAAAGTACATCACCTAAATAGATCAACAAAATTAGAACCATATTTTTCTGACCTATTTTATATTTATTATACATTTCATAAGATATCAGCAATATCAAGAATTAAATAAAGCTCTACATTAAAGTATCTCAAAAATGACATGCAATATTTTTATCAAGTAGATCTGGTGACAAGGAACACAACAAAATTTGTTTTAACAAATTTGAAGCCATTTTGAGCAAGTTATAAATTCACAAAGCATTTAAACAGAAATCTAAAAAATCATTTCTTAAACCCTTTCAAAAATCAGCCGACGAAAATGCTGGGTGCACCCGGTGATGTGCACCCAGACCCGAGCTAGGGCGCTGACGAGCGGGCCCCCACAGTCAACGGCCCCCACCTGTCGGCCAGACCGAAGCAAGGGCGGCGCTGACCGGCCGGCTCTCGCCGACGGTGAGCCAGCCGGTGGTGTGGTCACCACCAGCAGCTCACCCGCGACGAGGCGAACATGGTGCACCAAGAGAAGGCACGGGAGGAGCTCGAAATAGGGCTCGACGGCGCCCATGGCGGAGCGGTGGCGCTGCTCACCGACGGCCGGCCATCTCCGGCTGAGAAGGGGCACGAGAGGTGGTGTGGGAGCTTCACCGAGCTCGTGCGGTGTTTGTGCGCGCGAAGGGAGAGCGAGAAGGAGGACGGAGGGGCGAGGTCCACGGAGCGGAGTGCTCCGGCGAGCTCGGCCACAACTCCGGCGAGAGATTCCTAGGGAGAGGGAGCTTCTCACGGCTTACCGAGGCGAGCACGAGGTGCGCAAGGAGGAGGCAGAGCTGCGGGCGAGATGGAGGGTTCAACGACGAGCTAGGACGGTCACGCGAGCGAGTTCCGGCGAGGCGTGGCGCGCGGTGGCGAGGGCGGGCGTGCGTTGTGGCTGTTGCTGCTGTTGAGCGAGCGAGAGCGAAAATGAGATGGAGGAGGGGAGGCGGACGCGGCTCGGCAGATGGAGGCGAGCGCGTGGAGGGCGAGGCAGGCCGGGGCTGCCGCGCGGTGTGTGTCGCCGGCGCATGGCGGCCACGCCGCGAGCGCGTCCTGACGCCGGTCGGGGCGCTGGTGTGGGCGAGTGGACGGCGGCGCGGAGGCAGGCCGGGCCAGCCTGTGCGGCTGGGCCGAAAAGGAGGCGGCGGCCCAGTAAGGTGAAAATGAGATTTTTCAAATTATTTTCAATTCCATTGTCATTCAAACGAAATTTTGAACTATTTCAAAATAGTTTCAAAAGTTGGTGTAAAAATGAAAGTTTTTCCATTTTTCAAGATCTACAACTTTGCTTTTATGACCAAAGTCCAATTCCAGATAGATTTTGAATTACAAAATAAAATTGATATTAACTCAAAACCCTAATTTTTGGACAATTGTTTAAAAGCAAAATTTGGCAAACTTTGAATATGAACTTGGCTCCAAATTGTATCCTAAATATTCATAAGCTATTTTAGTGATCAAAACAAGAACCATGGCATCCAAACATGAGCATGGCATTTCACATCATTTGAAACATGAATAAATTTTCAATCAACTTAAGCATCACATGAAATGATATTTCATTTCTTTCGAAATGGAATGTGTGAATGATGCTTATGCATGAGGTGATGATGATTATGCTCATGGGATGAAATGGTAATGCACGCTTAACACCGAGGTGTTATAGCCCTCCCCCTTATAAAAATCTCGTCCTGAGATTTGTGTTACGAACCATTTATTATAAAAATCTTCATAAGCTTTTTGTAGATATTCTCCCATTTCCCAAGTTGCATCCCCCTCATCATGATGATTTCACTGTATCTTGTATGTCTTCACCACACTATTCTGAGTAGCACGTTCTTTAGTGTCTAACACACAGACCGGTTGCTCACGATACACCAAATCTGATTTGAGTTGGATGCCTCGAGGCTCTATTCTTTCCTCTAGAACACGCAAACACTTCTTGAGATGTGATACATGGAAAACTAGGAAGACGGTACTCATTGTCTCAGGTAACTCTAACTTATAAGCTACTGGACCTCTTCTTTCCAAGATCTTGTATGGTCCTACAAATCTAGCGGCAAGCTTTCTCCGGACTCCAAACCGTTTCTTCTTCATTGGCGTGACCTTCAGATAAACATAGTGACCAACTTCAAACACAAGGGGTCTCCTTCTTCTGTCTGCATAACTTTTCTAATGTGATTGGGCCGCCTTCATATTTTGTTGAATAATATGAATTTTCTTCTCGGCCTCTTCTACAAAGTCAATGCCATAATACCTTCTATCTCCTGGCTCGACCCAATTCAATGATGTTCTACATTTTCTGCCATACAACGCTTCGAATGGAGCCATCTTGATGCTTTCTTGATAACTATTATTGTAAGCAAACTCAGCTAATGGTAACCATGACTCCCATGATCCCCTAGAAGACAACACATAGGCTCTTAACATATCCTCTAGAACAACATTCACTCGTTCAGTCTGACCATTTGTCTAAGGATGATAAGCGGTACTACGAATCAAACTAGTTCCTAATCCTTTGTGCAAATGCTCGCAAAAGTGAACCATGAACTGTGGCCCTCTATTAGATACTATAGTCTTTGGTATACCATGCAACCTCACAATTTCTGCAATATACTTCTCGGCATATTGAGGTGGTCGGTAAGTTGTCTTGACAGGTAGGAAATGAGCGGTCTTGGTAAGACGATCCATGATCACCCAAATCGAATCATGTCCCTTTTGAGTAGTGGGCAAACCCGAGATAAAATCCATACTTATATCATCCCACTTCCAACTAGGGATGGACAAAGGTTGCAACAAACCGGTAGGTTTCATATGAATAGCTTTCACTCTACAACACGTGTCACATCTGGCAACATATGCTGTAACTTCTTTCTTCATCTTGGTCCACCAATAACGAGGCCTTAGTTCTTGATACATCTTACTACTTCCCGGATGGATAGATAGCTTAGAAAGGTAAGCTTCATCCATGAGTTTATTCCTAAGCTCTCGATCCTTGGGAACCACAAGACGGTCATCAAACCACAACACGTCCTGTTCATCCACTTTAAAGTGCTTAGATGGCTTTTCTTTTATTTTCTCTTTGATGTGAAATATTCCCTTGTCCGTTTTCTGGCCTTCTATTATCCTACTCTCCAAAGAGCAACTAATCTAAATACTATGTAACACAGCAGGATGCATCAGATCGAACCCATCTTCAAGTAATGGCTGCACATTCAAGCAATGTGACTTTCTACTCAAAGCATCTACCACTACATTGGCCTTTCTAGGATGATATTGCACATTCAAGTTGTAATCTTTGATCAATTCCAACCATCTTCGCTGTCTCATGTTCAGCTCTGGTTGGGTAAAGATGTACTTGAGACTCTTGTGATCTGTGAAAATATTGCACACATTACCAAGTAGATAATGTCTCCAAATTTTTAGGGCATGCACAACTGCAGCAAGTTCAAGATCATGTGTTGATAGTTCCCCTCGTGCTTTCTCAATTGACGTGAGGCATAAGCAATGACTCTTCCTTCTTGCATAAGGACACAGCCCAATTTAGTTTTCGATGCATCGCAAAACACATCAAATGGTTTCTCAATGTCCGGTTGTGCTAGAACAGGAGCAGTGGTCAACAGTTTCCGCAAGGTGTGGAAAGCTGCTTCACACTCCTCTGTCCATACGAACTTGTTATCTTTCTGTAGCAGACTTGTCATTGGCTTGGCAATCTTCGAGAAGTCTGGTATAAAACGACGGTAGTAACCGGCTAATCCTAAGAAACTTCTAATCTCAGGAACTGTGGTCGGTGCCTTACAATCCATAACCTCTTGCACCTTACTTGGATCGACTAAAACTCCATTTTCTGATAAAATGTGACCAAGAAAAGGAACTTTCTTCAACCAAAATTCGCATTTGCTAAACTTAGCATACAACTTATGATCTCTAAGTATGGTCAAGACAATTCTCAGATGCTCTTCACGATCCTTCTCGTTTTCGGAGTACACCAAAATATCATCAATGAACACAACCACGAACTTATCCAATTCTGGCATGAAAACTGTATTCATAAAAAACATAAAGTATGTAGGAGCATTTGTCAAGCCAAAGGACATGACAAGATACTCATACAACCCATATCTGGTGGAAAATGCAGTTTTTGGTATATCTTGTGGCCTAATCTTGATCTGATGATAACCGGATCTCAAATCTATTTTTGAGAACACCTTAGCCTTGGCTAACTGGTCAAATAGAACATCAATATGAGGCAAGGGATACTTATTCTTGATGGTTACAGCGTTCAGTGGCCTGTAATACACGCACATTCTCAACATGCCCTCTTTCTTCTTCTTCACAAATAAGGCGGGACATCCCCATTCAGACTTGCTTGGTCGGATAAACCCCTTTTTTTATAACTCTTCTAGTTGCTTCTTCAGCTCAACTAATTCATCTGGAGGCATCCGATAGGGTCTCCTTGTAATTGGAGCTGTTCCGGGGATTAACTTAATTCCAAATTCAATATCCCTATCTGGCGGAAGACCAGGTAGCTCATCCGAGAATACATCCAGAAACTCACACACTATCGGAATCTGATGAATAGGAATAACTTCAGTAGCACATGTCACACTTACAAGGTCTGTTCTCCGAGGCAATGGTACTTAGAAAGTACCCTCACCCAGGGGATCCTTAAGGGTAAGTACCCGACTTCCTGTATCTATAACTGCTCCCCAATCCTTCATCCAATTCATACCTATAATGACATCCAGAACTAGTCCAGGCATAACTATCAAGTTCACTCGAAACTTTCTGCTACCTAATTCAAGGGCTGCCCCTCGAACCATTCGGTTGGTCAAAACATCAGCCCCTGCTGAACTTATACGGTAACCATAACCCAATTCTGTGCATAGTTGTTCATGTTTCTGTGCAAATGCTTGACTCATAAAAGAATGCGATGATCCAGAATCAAATAAAACAACTGCAGGGTTTTTATTGACAGGAAACTTACCAGCGGTTACGGGCTCTCCCTCAGGAATCTCATCCACAGTCGTACTATGCACCCGAGCATTATAGGTCTGCTGCTTTTTCTTGGGCGGATAAGGACAGGACCTTGAGAAGTGGCCGGGTTGATCACAATTGTAGCAGGGCCCCCTTACTGTACCAGTAGATCCCACAGCTCCCTTGGAACTACCCTGTACTGTAGTTACGGCTGCCTTGTTAGACTGTACTGCCATCTTGTAAGGCTTCTGGGGTCCCCGGAAATTCTGACCTCTCTGCTGTGGTGGCCTGAACCTAGCGCCAGGTGCAGATGGACGATAGGGAGGACGACCTCCCGCAGGTGCTCTTGCTTGGGATGGACCACCTTCTAGGGCTCTCTTACGAGTCTTGGCTGCGGTGCTGGCGTTGTTGTTCTTTTCCTGCTTCAGACAATCACTGATGAAGTCATTGAATCTGGCGCGGGTGTTGGTACCCACATGCTTCATCATCTTTGGATTGAATCCTCTCTTGAAACTGGTGATTCTCTTAGCATCGGTGTCAACCATGTCGGGAGCATAGCGACACAAGTTGTTGAAGGCATGCAAATATTGCGTCACGGTTTTGGTGCCCTGATTCAACACCAAGAACTCTCCCAACTTCATCTCGGTCAGCCCAGGTGGAATATAAACTCCACGGAAGGCCTCAGCGAACTCTCTCCATGTAATTTGAGCATTTGGAGGAAAGGTTGTGCGATGGTGCTTCCACCACATTCCCGCTGGTCCTTGCAACTGATGTGCAGCATACTCAGTTTTCAATACCTCAGTCATCCTCAACACACGGAATTTATCTTCCATAGTGTTGATCCATTCTTCAAAGATCGAGTGGTTCTGTTGCTTCCTTGAATATTAGCGGCCGGTGTCCATAAAATCTTTGAAGCTGCTATACTTGATTCACCCCAATGCCACCACCTTGATTGTTACCGCGCTGAACATTGTTGGCGATGGTATGTAGAAAATCCTCCATGTTCTTCGGGATTGTTCCGTGTTGCGCTGACTTCCGAAAGCAACTGTGCTGAGGAAGACCTCTGGGTAAACGGGGAGGAGGTGGAAAATGTGGTTCATAGGGAGGCTCATTGTTGTTATCGTGGTTTCCACCACCACCACCGTCCCCGCACCGTTAGCACCGATCTCTCAGCGGCCTCATACGTGGTATATGACGAGTATTTGTCATCTGCAAATTTTAGCAACAAGTAATGCTTGAGTGAAGCTGTAATAATCATGAGTGAATGAAAAATATGCCAAACTGAATTTCTTTGGAGAGAATAAATTCATACAATAAAACAAAGGGCGCAATAATCGCATCCCAATTAAAACAACGTCACTAATTAAATTACTTCAACAAAGAAACATCGCGTCCATACAACCAAATTGCCAAAGATACATACACTTTGGACTTTTATGCGTTCAGATATCGCATTACTAGCCAAGTTCCAATCACATGCCAAGTCTCATAAGTTCGAAGCAAGATACATTAGGTTACATGCCAACAAAAGAAAGGTCATCGCGACAGGACCTAAACACTAGCGCAAGGCAACTAGCCTACTCCTCGGGGCCATCGTCGGGGTCGGAGACGTCACCATCGCCCCCAGGTGAAACTACAGGCTCGTCCTCGTCGTCATCGTCGATGTCCATGCCAGCGGCGTCTGGAGGAGCATATGGGCCAACCCCATTGTATAGCGTGTGAAACTCCTCGTGCAGGTTGACGTTGTACTCCTCTAGCTCATCGACCCTCTGCAGCAGAAGGTCCCTCTCGTCCCAGGCTTCATTCCTTTCCTAAACCAACTGTCCAATCATGCGGTCTGCATTGTTGTTGGCTTGAGTCAACGTATGCACCCGCTGCATAGCTCTATCACCTCTCTCTACAGCCTGGGGGTGTGCTCAATGGAACTACGTAGTTTAGTGTCCTCTCATGAGTACTTAGTGTCTAATGGAAGACAAGTACTCATGGGAGGTATTAGATTAGGCGGTTCTGCCACAATTGGCCTAGCTAAAGACGGTTACGCGTCAGAGAGGCTCACCACACCTTGCTGCGCCTAATGCTTGAAGCGAAGGTGAAGCAGGGGTGACTGCCGTCAGGAAGGACGATGACAGTGGCGCGGATTGGGCGGCGAGCTCATGTTTCGACCGGACCTGCGCGGTAGCAATAAAAATGAATGGTCGATGAGCATCACCAGATCACAAGGGAGCGAGAACACCAAATGGAAAGAGGAGAGATGCGCCCCAGTAGACTGGCCACGGTAGAGGTAACCACGGCGGCCATGGTGGCGCCACCGCGACAGAAACGGCACGCACGACTACGTTTGGCGATGAGGGGTGAGGTAAGCGGCCTCAGACGACGCGTAGGGTCAAGGCAGAGCTATGGGCGCGGGGAATTTGATGGAGGTGGAGCGAGGATGATGAATTTGATCGATGAGGTGAGCTCAACGGCGGCGGAGCTGAGGGAGGAAAAGAGAGAGACGGCGGTCGGCTCAACAATTTGAAGGCGAGGCGAGACTCGAGCGAAACGTCCAGGCATGCCAGCTCCAGCTCGCGCGAGCCACGCAAGTAGCTACGTGTCATCGTGCACGAACGCGGCGTTGCAGGGCGGTGGCGGCGGTGCGCAGCTGCGTGGCAGCTGCTTGCCAACCTACTGTTCACCATCTGAAACTCCAACTTACTCCCTCTCGTTCTCTTGATTTCACGTGGCAACATGGAAAATCCAAGAACGAAAGATGTTCAGCTACACGTGCTCTCCATCTTTGTTTAAAGGATCGACACTCAAAACTTGAGGGTTTTGAAGATTTCGATTTGAGAAGATGAGTACAGTGAAACTGATAGATTGAATTCAGTTTCAGGTTTTGAAAAGCAGTTTTGATTAAGCTACTTTGGCATTTAATTACTAATCAAACAATAATCAATAATTACAACTTATTACACATTAACAAAGTACGAACATAGTACCAAACAATGGAACAAGGGTTGAAGAAATTTTATTCATGAAAATTCATTTCATAATTCCCCAAGGTTTGAACTCACTAACTACATTTCAGGGACTTGGGCACCAAGGCCAAGTGTAAGAAACAGTTAGTGAATTCAATCTTGGAGCTCAAATTTGAACATATTTGACTTAGAAATATTATCAATCTTTGATTCCTCATTATAAAGTACACTTAAAACAACAAGGTTTATTTTAACAAAATTTTAATTGTTTAAGCAAATTCTCATATTTAAATTCACATAGTTTCTTAATCACCTTTATTGGCATCATTTTATGCAACATGTGAAACATGACACATGCTACATATGAAACATATGAAACACTATATATGCAACATAGCAAAGCTATAAATGAAACATCACTTATGCAACATATGAAAGCTATTATTGCAACATGAAATGCATTTATGGCATGACACTTGATGCTTATGCTTGATGATGCTCATGATCAAGTTTTAATTGCTATGGAAACATCTGGGATGTTACATCGGCAGAGTTCGGAATCAAAATATTCTGCAAGATTAACGTGAATGGATCTGCATTACCGCTGTGTCAGACTGATAGTTGTGCCCAATACCGACGTTCTAGCCTTGCAAGGTGTCTTTGTAGGATCCATATACGAAAAAAGCAATCACGGATCTTAGCATCACTTTAAGACTACTAACACATACAAAATTATGTGTTTCGGTATAAGAAGATGTGTTCCATATCAACATAGTGATGTTGCATACATTTTGCATTTTTATTAAATACCCAATCATGGGTAATAACCTAGATAGATGGCACATTTATGTATGTGCTAAAACGATGTATACCACCGTGATTGTGTTTACATGACACCCGTGTTCGCTTGTTCCTGGACCTTGCTATCACTCAAGAATCGAACCGCAGCTGTCTCATTATATGGGTCTTGTGATTTTAGTCGGACATGTCGATGTGTACACTTGGGTGGTAATGAAGGGAGCACATACAAGTGCATGTGAAGTAAATGGCATATATAAATACATGTGGGTGCGCTATGTGATCATACTTTGGAAAACCTACGAGAGCCGCTTAATTGATTGTATCCGGATAACAACGAGGTTGGTTTGTCGCGTACATGTGGCAGCAAAAATAATACCAAGTGGCTCGCTACCTGCGTCACGCCAACCCCAGTGACCACACGGTGGCGCACCATGGATGCATTTTAGACAACAAACACAACAATAGTTAGTAAATTAATAAGCAAGTAGGAGTACATTAGTACTAGTACTGTGTTAGTGGTACATATATAAACAAGGCAAGGCAATGGTGGGTGTGCCGGGTGCACTCCAACAACAGGGCGTAGCAAATACTGAAATACTACTGGCAATAGCAATAAATAATGGGCGCGCGGCCGAGATGCGGAAGGTGACGTGGCGCCCGGGCCTGGAGCACCACGTGTAGAGCAGGGAGTGGGGCCGCCGCTGTGGCTGTGCGCGCTCCGGTCACCACGTCACCACGTCGCAGCAGCCCAAGGTTAGGTCCCCCCTCCGATCTCAGACGGGCGGGCTGCGGCCACCAGCCACCGGGCAGTAATATTCTATCAGAGCAAGTATTATAAGTGGCGAAGAGCTTGCGAAATCCGACGTGGAGAGAAAGCAGAGAGAGAAGAAAGCGGACGACTCGTGAGACGCCGACAAAAAGCGGGAGAAATGCACTGTGGCTGCCGCTCTTCCACTCCAGTTCTTCCACGTCGCAGCGAAGCATTAAAGATCGGTGGGGTCCACCACCATTGCTCGACAGCTCGAGTGACCTGGAGCTTCTTGCAGCCGACGAGCGGCGTATCCATTAGCCTTGCTCTCACCGCCCCCGCGCTCGATGGTGGCGCCTGTCCTGTCCTGACGGCGACGGCTACGGCCGATTACGGGAATAGTAATAGTGGCCGGGCCGGATCGATCGAATGAAGAAGAGGAGGTCGTCGAGTCGATGGCCACTTGCAGACCAGGACCGGATGGATGGATGGGATGGGATTGGGATCGGATCGGGGCATCAGCAGCTCCCTAGCATCTCCGATTGTATCCGAATCCGATCCGTCTGCTGGATTCCGATTGGCTGCATTGCATTTGCTTTGACTAGCTGCTCTGCTGCCGCCTGTCGTGTCTTGAGCTCATCCATCGATCAGTCATCACCAGCTTGCTTCAGTCTTCAGATCATGCGTGCGTCGACTCGTCTACTTTTAATAATAAATAAATAAATAGTAAATGGCGATCGACAAAATTGTACGGACATAATGAGTCTCCTTTCTGCCTCTTGGGAGCATCGTCCGTCCATCGAAGGTCTAGTTTAGATCGGGATTAGGAATTAATTTGGCCTGTAGTATTTTTTCGTTTGTATTTAATAATTATTATTTAATCATGGACTAACTAGGCTTAAAAGATTCGTCTCGTAATTTACAATCAAATAATTAATTTTTTTATCTATATTTAATACTTTATACATGTGTTTAAAGATTTAATGTGATGAAGAGAGTGAAAAAACTTGCAATCTAAATGAGGACGGAGTTTATAATTTTATTACGGCACAAGCTGAAAAGCAGTGAAGGCTCTGAAGTGAGGAGCCGCCCCCACCCGACGCCGTCGAGTCCGTACGGCGTCTCTCCGATCCTCTGCTTGCCATTGCAACACGACGCGGTGCCTTGCCTCCAATTCTCGCTATTTATTAATACCGTATATTTAGGGTATAGATCTGAGTTGACTGAAGCTCTCTTCTATCATCACAGTTGCCGACTCGTACGCCCGTACACAGTCGTCGTAGCCGCCGACTTGCATACTTGCTGTTACCTGTCTCTGTTATTCACTCCACCGTGACACTTCTAGCTCCTGCTTATTGATCATCCTACTAATTAATTACATATCTAGGCCTGGTTTAGATGACATCAAAGTTCCAAGTTTTTTCACTCTCTCTCCATCACATCAATTTTTAGACGTATGCATATAGCATTAAATGTAGATAAAAAAGTAACTAATTGCACAGTTTGGTTGTAAATCACGAGACGAATCTTTTGAGCATAGTTAGTCCATGATCGGACAAAGTTTGTCAAATACAAACGAAACGTGCTACCGTGTCCAGATTGTAAAAATTTGCAATCTAAACATGGCCCTAGACACAATGATAAGTGTCTTGCATTGTTATTTATTACTCCTTTTATTCTAAATTATAAGTTGTTCTGGTTGTTTTAGTTTCACTATGTATCTAAACATAATCTAAAAAAAATCTAAACATAATATATACTAAGTCTGTTTGGTTACTGCAGTACCTCCTAAAATTTTTGTCACATCAAATATTTGGACACATGTATGGAGTATTAAATATAGACTAATTACGAAACTAATTGCACAACTTGCGACTAATTTACGAGACGAATCTTTTAAGCCTAATTAGTCCATGATTTGACAACGTGGTGCTACAGTAAACATGTGCTAATGACGAATTAATTAGGCTTAAAAATCGTCTCGCAAATTAGCCTCCATCTATGTAATTGGTTTTGTAATTAATCTATATTTAATGCTTCTTATTAGTATCTAAACATTCGATGTGACATGAATTTTAGAAGTGACTAAAGAACCAAACACCACCTTATTCATCCATCTCGTTTCTTCCATTCCATGGGCACCACACCACCTTCCCAGGCTCAGCCTGGGCGTTCGGTTTTTACCGACGGTTCGGTTCGGTTTGTTCGGTTTTTCAAAAATTCGGTTTCCAGAAAATGACCCCCGATCGGTTTGCTAAAATTTCAAAAACCGACCAATTTGATTTCGGTTTTTAGTTCGGTTTTTTTCGGTTAAAACCGAATAAACCGATCAAAAAAATATCGCATAAGATTTACAATTGATAAGATAAACTTCGGTTTTTAGTTCGGTTTCTCGGTACATTAAAAAAAAAATATTTAAACACATTTTAAGTTTGGTTTTTCTTATTAGTTCGGTTTCTTGGTACAACATTCGAAAAAGTTATTCTGACACTTTTAGTTCGGTTTTTCGAAATTCGGTATGTCGTAGAAACCAAACCGGCCAAACAGAATCGAAATCAAACCCCCGAACTTATTCATCCATCTCGTTTCTTCCATTCCATGGGCACCACACCACCTTCCCAGGCCAAGTGATGGAGGTTTTCAGTTGTTTGTTTGTTCCTCGCCTTTGTTAATTAATTAATATAATATAATAGTCTCTTCTTCTGACTGCATATGCCTGCGCAGGCATGCAGGTCCACATGCATTAATTGTGGTGGGTCGACCTCTCGCTCCATGATCAGGCGGTCGTCAGGCCAGCTCGATAAATAGATCGATATATGAATTAAGCACATGAATGATATGCGATGGTAGCGACGGATGATCGGATCGATGTACCCCCAGAAATTAAATGAGAAACAACGGCCCCTCCTGATTGAGATTTGAGCATCAGTTAGTCACTCCATCAGGCATCAGCATATATCTGTAGTGTGCATTGCATGGATGACAGGATGAGTATAATCGACCACGCAAATGCAAATCCATCAATATCCAAGGCAACCACATCGATTACAATCATACATATGTATGCATGCATGCTGGTGAGATCCTTAGTCATTTAATTGTTCCATTTTTTATGGATCCAATGGGCATCTTCTGTCGCTTTCACAAGGAGAAGGAATTGAAGCAGCTATTGGCCAACAGCAAATAATGATGACAATGGTATTACGTAATTGGTAGTACGTGTGTGGTCGATGCAAGATTTTTGTGTCGTTGAAGAAATGGCCACAACACACATACTACAGTATTATTCCCTCCCGCTGGTGCTTTTCCCTCTTTAATTTAAACCCGTGTCTGTTAAAAAGACTAAAGAGATTGTAGCACTGTGATTGTCTAGCACAAGAGAAGCATGCACGCCGGAAATAAGCCCATATAGAGGTAAATCAATAAAATGGCCCTAGAAAACACATGTCATGGGCTAGACGAAGCCCAAGAGAGGCGCAGGGGCTTTCCATTCCGGTTTTGTCCTGAGCCTTAATTTTCGTCCTGATTTGCAGCAGCTCTCCATCTCCCAGCCCAAGCCCAACTTCAACGACTTGGACAGTTGGACTACCTTGTACACTTCGGTCTCCAAGATTTCAGTACGTGAGATCGCGTGAAGCGTTGGCGCTTGTGGACTAGGCCCAATAGCAGCAGACTGGAATCAAGCCTAGCCCATGGAGTGACAGACAGATTGGATGGTCTTCGTGGTCCTCGTTAGATTTTGCAGTCATCAATCATCAATTCAATCGAAAGCAAAGTTCAGCGACAAGCAAAAAAAAAAAAAAAAAAAAGTAAAGACAACGGCTCGCTGAAATTTGGCTGATGCTGATACTGATTTGTTGTGAAAAAAAAAAACATTGTTTCTACGCTAAAAAAGTAGTGCTGATAATTTCAAGCGAACAGGGCCAACATGGTTTTGAGTAGATTCTAATGATATACATGCACCCTGGTGAAGTGTTCGGTGTGGAGACACAATAGATCTCGTTCCAATATATAGCATCACATATTTTATGACTTCATTATTCATTGACATGCCATAATAATTAAAGAAAGACATGGAATAAGCTTATGCCATCGTCTTTAAATTCCTGGTCTTCCTAGCGACTTTGGCTTCCATGACTCAAGGATTTGGCCTTGATGCTAGCTGAGGTGGTGGTTGGACAGTGTAACCTGAGAAACAAAGTCGAGGTTATATTTACTATCCACAATATAGTACCACACATATATATATTTCTTGATGATAACGGTAAAGATCGAGATAGCGTCGCTTTGCTGCTCTACGTTGACAATATCATCCCAATGGCCTCCTCACAGGACATCCTGCATCGCATCAATGCACGCCTCAGCTCGGAGTTCGCGATGACTGACCTTGAGGCGCTCCACCACTTCCTCGACATCTCTGTCACGCACTCCTTTGACGGGTTGTTCCTCTCACAGCGCCAGTATGCTACTGAGCTCCTCCAGCGTGTTGGCATGTCCGAGTACCATCCTACCACGACGCTTGTGGACTCTTAGTCCAAGCTCTCAGCTACAGATGGTGCCCCGGCCCAGTCGCCAACCCGTCTGAGTACCGTAGCCTCGCCAGGATGCAACAGTACCTTACTCTCACCCGCCCCGGCCTGGCCTCCAGCAGGTGTGCCTCTTCATGCATGACCCTCGGGAGCCACACCTTGCCCTTATCAAGCGCGTTCTTCGCTACGTAAACGGCATTCTTTCCGTTGGTCTCCACATTGGCACCGGTCCTATCCAGTCTCTCACGGCATACTCAGATACGGACTGGACAGGGTGCCCCGACTCCCGCCGCTCCACGTCGGGCTACTGTGTCTACCTTGGCGACAACTTGGTGTCTTGGTCATCCAAGCGTCAGAACATTGTCTCTTGCTCCAGTGCTGAAGCAGAGTACCGTGTTGTCGCTCGTGTCGTCACCGAGTGCTACTAGTTGCGCCGGCTTCTCCAAGAGCTCCACTACCGCTACCCTCCGCCAGGTTGTCTTCTGTGACAATGTCAGTGCTGTATACATGACACCTAACCCCATCCATCACCACCGGATCAAGCTGAAAGCCCTAGTTTGGTTTTAGCTAATTGATGAAACCTATTTGGACTAATCTTTGCATCTAAGTGTGTGACTAAATAGGATGGTCCAACCCAAGTGAAGGAGCTAGGTGGCGCTCCTGGATGGAGATGGCCACATGAAATGAAGTCCATGGTGGTGGTGTGGACATGTGATGATGATCAAGCTCTGGGACTTGGAAAAGAAGAAAGAGAAAAATAAAATGGGCTCAAGGCAAAGGTATAATTATAGAGCCATTTTGTTTTCGGTGATCGAGACACTATAGAGAGTGTGATCACATTTAGGATAGATGGACGTACTATTAAGAGAGGAGCTCTTATCGGACAACTCCATCATCTAGTGCCACTAGGTGTTGAAAAACATGCATATGCATTTTAGGCCTAGTGCACAATCGGTGAGAAGTGATTAACCTTTGAAAAATGATTGTGAAAATGCTAACACACTTGCTCGTGATGGTGAAACACTTGGAGTGTTAGCACATTTGCAAAGGTGGAGAAAAAGGAGAAGAAAATGAGGTGAAACTTGGCTTGGGGTGCTGCCCCCGGGGGCAACGCCACCCCTTGTCCGGTGCACCGCCACCCCTATGGCGGTGACCGACTGGAGAGGCCGAGAAGGAGGCGCTCGGTGGGGCACCACCACCTTGTCCGGTGGCACCGCCACCCTAGGGCGGTGCCCACCTGGATGTGGCCGAAGTGAGCTAGTGCAGGGGCTGGCACCGGAAGTGGCGGTGTGCACCACCACTGGCGCGATGGTGCACCACCGGGGCACCACCTCCCTATCCGCACCACCCCTTTTATCCAGAGAGCGGGGAAGGAGAGCTGGGCACTGCCGCGAGCACCGCCACCCTATGGCTGCTGCTGCCGTTGTCCATTTTGTAGTGATAGTGACCCATGATGGCACCGTAAAGGTGGTCGCTCACTGCTTCTCTCATCTATCACAGATCCATTCTACTATATCGATCTCGGACAGCGCAACCTTCGCTCTCATCAGTGACAAGCACAATCATTGGGATATAGAACGCCAAGCCCCTTGGTGGCATTCCTACCCCTTGCCACAATATACGTGGTCACGGATTATGCGCTTTGGATACCTTGGCATATTGTGATTGTAACAGAACCGACCAAATCATAAGAACGTAAGTACAAAAACAATCACCGAAGCGATCAAATTCCTGTACTTAAGCTCCCATAATCCCGGTAGTCCGGAAATCACGAAGGATTTTAACCAACTCTCGACATACAAACCAAGATCGTAATGATTCAACACAACACATCATTCGTTACGACATTTCACAAGTAGCATTCGGATTACATCCATCAGAGTTCAAATAAAATATTACAAACCAAGTTTGAGTGTGCGGAAGCAACATAGTTTAGTACATAACTTCATAGTTTCAATTACATTGCCAGATCGAGTCATGTCCCACAAAAGTATTATCGTGCACGAGAACTAGTAGAGACCCAAGCGTCCAACGGTCTAGTCTTCATCCCCAAAGAGGAGAAAGGCGTGCCTTGCAACAACCAAAGAAGAACCGGTCATCTCGCAGCAGGAGGGAAATAAACCACAGTACGAGAAGGTACTCACTAGACTTACCCGACAAAAATCGAAATAAAAGACACCAAGGATCATGCAAGGCTTTTCGGTGGGCTAGCTTGACACATTTGCATAAAAGAGCTTATGAGCATAGTAACCAATTTAAACTTAGCATCAAGCTTATCATCATTTACCCCGTCCACTAGATTAGCACCTGTACTAGAGCACTCACTTATTAGGAGCAAACAATATTAACCATAGCGGTATAATAAGGCACATCATCATATCATCATTTACTGAACCATTAAGATATTAAGTGTATCTACATTGGAGATAAGCCCGTCAAGTTCTCACTAACCGGGAGGCGGCGATTCAATCGAATTACAACTCACCGAGGGGGGTATTCCTAACTCTCACCCCAGCATACTTTGCAAGGGTAGCCGTGGTCACCTTTGGAACATCTCAGAACCAAATTCGCGGGTTCGATCAGCGCCAAGACTCTCGGGATTACCCTTCCCGCCAGATTTATCAGGACTTTTAAATCACCTGCCCTTGGACTCACGCCTCGGCTCCTTCCGAGGCGCACTTTATACTTATCGACTCCCGGCCGAGGTGAGCTACTCGGCTTCGTGGTCGGTCTCCGCACCCGCCAACTAAGAGAGAGGCATCGTTTCAACATGAACAGAAAGGCTCCAAGAATCGGTCCTTAAGCGACACGCACGAGTCATCGCAAACCGGCAAGCCTCCGTCCGGTCTTCATTTCAAATTAAGATCGGTTCTTTTCCACGATAGCAAATATAGCCAACCGTGCCACATGTATCATCCTATATCTCGCAGTGACAGAAATCACCCGACTTCTACCGCATTTAAGCGGGGCTAAGCACTACTCGAGCTTTGAGCTACATAGGATTCGTGGTAACAATATCTGGACAAGGAATGGGTAACCAATGCAAAGAAGTGTTTGCATCCAATACCTAAACTTAATGCAACAATATATATATATATAACAATAATATCAGAATCGCATTTCGGAAATTAGGAGGCTTAAAATGCTCCGGGGCTTGCCTTTCACAAAGTTGCAAGGACGGTGGTCAGGGCACTCAACGGCGACCTCGTCTGGCACTTCTCCGTAAATATCGCTCCTCCGAATCTCCCGTGGCTTAATTGCTGCTTTGCCGCTCGGTTCCTCGAATTCCAACAGGGTTACTCCTTCCGGTACACCTATTGCATGCCGATGCACAAGATAAATATCATGGATGCATAAGGAATGACATGATGCTCATGATGAAGGGATCACAATGGGTGTTTACGAAAACATCACTGGACACTCGTTTACCGAGTAATTAGCTCTATTCAAATCACTTTAAGCATGTATCCAACTTAACTTAAATAACAAGAGCAACTTACCTAACTTGCATAACCTAAGATAAAGATGCTCATCTTCAGTTAAAGGCCTAACACCTAGGAACAGTACCATGAACTTAGAATAGTAAAGACATACTTAAAATAACAGTTAAAGCTTCATATGCAACAAATAGTAACTTAATTCTATCATAACCAGAGTTCTATAACTCCAAATGACTTGCAAGAGGACATTCTGGAAAGCTTATGAAATTCTCTACAATTCACTTGTAAACATCAAGGCATGATTCTGAAGTTAACCAAATCAATTTCCAGTAGACCTAGAATCTGTCCAGAATGACGGGGTTGCTAACTTAATTATTTAATGATGGTGCAAAAGCCTAATTTGACCAAATCAAGTTTACCAACTTGTTTTTCATATCTTAGAAACATCAGAAAGTATAGTGCTAACTTCTAAATAAATTATTTAATATCCTTTTCCAATTTATTTAGTTAATTAGGTGATTTAAGCAATATATAGCAAAACTATTCATAAAAATCTACAAAAATTACAGTAGCTATCTCATGCTGCACATAGACTACCATAAAAATTTCAAAGCCATTGGACCAACATAACTTGCTGTATCCAAAATAACAGATGACATGTCTATTTCTAGCATAATTAGGAAACCTTATTAAAAAGTGTCAAGCAACAGATTTTCTATTTTTCCTAGCATCCTTCTAGCATAAGAATAGCACCCATAAAATTTCACCTTCACTGGATCTATAGAAAAATTATGAAAATTCACACAAGATCCACTTATTAATAAAAGGAAATTCTATAACTTAAAAACTACACATGCACTAGCTCTAAAATTTTTACCAGAGCTTCACATCAGCAATAACAGACTGCCCACAAAATTTCATAATTTTTGGACCACAGAAACTCAAGATAAAATTCAAACAAGTTTGCATGCTTCTAAAAACACATTTCAAACTCCTATTTAATTCATCAAATTTTTCTAAAACATGTGCTCATATACTATTTTTGTTAAATACTAGACAATACTAGGAACTCAACAAAATTAGAACCATAGCCTGTGGATCTATATACTAGGAAATACACATTTTAGAATCATGCACATAAATCTGTGAAAACAAATAAACAAAACAAATAAGAAAACAGAAACTGTTGAGCCGGCCCGGTCAGACACGGCGGCCCACGAGCGCACAGGCGCGGCCCAGACAATGGCGCAAGCGGCCCAAGCTGGGCTCCCGCCTCAGCAATGCCGACGCCGACAGGAGGACCCGCGTGTCGTGAGACAAGCGAGGAGGCGGCGACGGCGGTGGCGTGAGTTTCGCCGACAGCGACTTCTCCGGCGACGAGGAGAGTACCTTCGTGACCGTCACGACCTCCCGCGTTGATTGGTGCCCCAAACACTCTCTCTACCGGTCCCTAGGTACGCCGGCCATGGCGCACGGCGGCTCGGTCATGGCGCACGGCGGCGCTCCGGTGAACCCCGGCGCTAGGTACCCAGGCAAAGCGCGCGATCGCCTTCCGAGAGACCAAGGCGGACTGTCTATGCTATCGCTAATGGTCGTGGTGAAGTGCGCGTAGTGTAGCCATGTGATGTCACCGGCGCGACCATGGCGCGCGGTGGTGCGCTGGTGCCGTGTTCGGCTCGGCCGAAATGGCTTCGTCGATAACGTCATAACTAGAGCAAATACGACAGCTAGAAAGATGAAACGAAGGCTAGGGAAGCGAGAGCGGTGCGGAGCTGCAGCGTACGATGACCCGCAACTCCGGCGAGGTAGGCCATGACTACTGGCGTCGGAAAATCGCCAAGGTCCTCACCTACAAACCACGATTGGCTCAGCTAGAAGGTGGGAAGGTCCGCACAAACACGACGGAGCTATGGTGAAGGCGTAAAGCGGAAGTTGCAGTTGCGGCGAGAGCAAGCTCTGCGACGGTGGAGCTATGGCGGAGTGGTTGCTTGCGGCTGCGCTTGCGATGGCGAAGCGGAGAAATGAAAAAAAAGAATCGGCGAGGGCGCTGGCGGCGCGGGGTGGCTTCAAAGCGCGTCTGCGGACGCCAGAGGGGCGACGCAGCGGCGTGGCCCGGCCATGGTCGGCCGGCCTTTCGACCAAGGCACGCTACGCGCGTCCGGCGCGTTCAAAAACGCGACCATCAGCTTCCATTCGGTCGGGTGAGCGGCTGACAAATAGGTGACTTCCTCGCGGTAAACTGGCTAATCCGTTGCTTGTTTGCAAAAACAGTGTTCATGAAAAATGTAGACCAAACATCCATCTGCAATTTACTTTCAAGAACCAACACCTAATTCGCCATGGATCAGAAGTTACAACAAGCCAAAGATGGCTCGATCACACTGAAATGACATCCATGACTTAGCAAGATTTTTCAGTGTTGATTTGCATGAAATTCTGACTTGTGGGCCATGTTTGAGCATGTTCTAGCCATTTTCATGAGTTGATCATAAAACAACTTTTGTTCCTTGATAAATTAGCTACAACTTTGCTTTAGGTTGCTCAGACATGCATAGACTCTAAGTTGCACTTTTTAAACAGTCAAACAGTGAGACTCCTAGGGTCAATTCAAGTCAAACATGCAATTAAGGGCATTTTGGTCATTTTGATCTACATGAACAATGTCCAAACAAGTAACCTAAGTGTAGTTAAGGTGTATTAGACCATAATCAACCACTCTACAAACTTGTTATACCACTTCTAAGGATCACATGGAATAAAGCGACTAAAACAAACAATTCACTCATACGTTGCAATGTAATGTTTCACATGTTTCATGGCTAGGTTGTTATTCTACACTTGTCACATTACTACCATGTTGCCATGTTTCCAAGTATG
This sequence comes from Miscanthus lutarioriparius, assembly GCA_904845875.1. NCBI lineage: Eukaryota > Viridiplantae > Streptophyta > Magnoliopsida > Poales > Poaceae > Miscanthus > Miscanthus lutarioriparius. The sequence goes on along the minus strand of CAJGYO010000006.1, from coordinate 113,265,148 downwards.
AGAGTTTCATGTTACATTCACATGTTGCACTACTACCATTCACAAGCAATCTAGTACGAAACAAACAGAATATGCGAATGTTTCATATGTATGTTTCAGGGAAAATGACATGATGAGATAAATGATGCACATGTTTATGAGACGAAATGCAATTAGTAGAAGCCAAACACCGAGGGTGTTACAGTGATTGGCCAGATATGGCATGTGTCTTGCTAGTCTGGTGTTATGCACAATTTTGTTGCCTGAGTGACCGAGAAGTGTGGTCTAACAACAATATTTCTGATGGCCGGTGGTTGAAGGTTTTGGCAACAATCTAGCTACTAGTTGTCTGTCTCTTTGATGATGACGTCTGTGGATGCCACTTCCACTAGAGGCACCTTCATAGCTACCCTTTTTCCTCGCTTGCAAGAGCCTATTTGGATAAAACCCCAACACTAATCATCTAGTCATGTGATGGCGTCGTCTTTGGACGTTATTCTCTCCTTAGAGATGTCACATTGGAGGATCCCCTTGAATTGTCGATGCCGTGGGGTTTTGGTGTCGCTTGATGGTGGTTGTCTTGCTCTTGCTCACCAAGGCCTTGGTGCCATTATTGCAAGGTATCTAGAGACTTCAACAATGGTTGATGTCCTACAAACTCTCATGGTCCTCAAAGGTTTAGAGGCATGTTTTGGTGGTGAATTCTCAACTTATTGGTTAGAGTTCTTCTAGTAGGCGGAGTTTGTTATTTCATCTATCTTGGATTTAGCTCACGCACAGTTCTTTTTTGACCCGAAGTGTGGTGAAGCTAGTTCTTTTAGAGCTGACATCACGTGTAGCAACTTGGAATGATGTGAATGACTACTCAGGTTATGTTGTGATGATTTGGTTTTTCTTATTTTTCTTTTGTTTTTTAGTTATATCAGGTTTATTTGTCGTCTTGCGTATATGCCCTTTTGGACATGTTTTCTGTCGTAAAACTAACTACCTTTTCTAATAATTGTGATATGATTCATCCTCAATAGAAGATGACTGAAGCCAGAAACTTTTTATTTTCTAAAAGTGCAAAAAATGCAGAAAAATAATATTCGATACAACTTAAAATCTAAGCATCGGACTCTATTGTGTAGAATGTGGAGTTCACATCCATTTTTTCTTGAAATTGGTAAAGCATACCCATCATCGAGAGAAAAAACCAACGAAGGATGGTGTGGTTACATTACATTGCCTAGAGGCTAGAGTGTCATAGGGACACAAGTGATTTATGGATCGAGTGGCTAGAGAAGATACGTGTGAGACTACAGGCGCGGGGGAGGGGGGGAGGTCGATCCCCAGTGGCCGCGAAGTATACATTTTTCACGTGAAAAAGAACTTGACTTGTGACTTGCGACGGCGCGGGGTCGCCCCTGATAAAAAAAAGAATTTGCTATTTTTAACCCGATTTGTGATCTCTCTATAAAACGATTGCAGAAGCAGTTCGCTTTCTAACTGCCACTACAAATCAATTTCTATAAATGGATGGTTAGGAGCGCCTAACCCATCCACCTCTACAAACCATATAGAGCCGTGACTAAAAATCCTCCGTATAGTACTGAATTAAGGTTTGTTCTATAAGTTAAAATTTACCTTGTCAGCATTATTTTCCATGAAAATTTGGCTCTAATAATTAATAAACTTCAATGTTAGGTTTGACCAAGACTAAGGCCCTATTTGCCAATCGAGTTACGCGGTTGTTTAAAACTTATGTGCCTTTTGCATCAGAATTGAGCAGCCTCCATCATGTGTCTGTCGTATAGGCACGTGAATGAAAACGGGAAACCAACCTTTTGGCAAAGCAAAACATCACATATATCAAAAGATTCAGTTAACACCAGACTTTGGTTCCAACATCCCAGCAATCAGTACTCATCCAAGTAACTGTACAACGACTCATCGTTCCTCCACCGGCGCCTCGTGAGCAGCGACTTGAGGAAACCCCTCCCTTTGCTTGAGCTTTTCTCCTGTTCCTTGTGCTGATCCCAGTCGGTGTGCAACTGCATCGAAGTTTGTCTCTGCACATTACAAAAGGTTGACCGCATTACAAAAAGTTGTTTTCTATGATCAAACACGACAGGAACCCAATAATGTTTTTAGAAACCTATGCCTAGTAAGCTAGAGATCTAGACAAACAAGGGTTAGCCAAAACTGACATAGCAATGGGTAAACACTATGCTCAGGGCATACCAAATGCTTTGAGTTCAATGGCGGTCTTCTTGCAACTGTAGCAGACCGTGCCAGAGGATTAGAATTTGGTATCGGCAAGCCTGCCCTTGTTTCTGTGTAGCAAAAGTGAATGCGAGAATATCCAATTAATGTCCTTTTATTATGCAAGCTTCACATTCAAATATCCGCTCAGTCAGACAAAGGACAATGTACCTTTTGTAGTGTTTGTGTTCACGATTTGAGGAGATAGAGATTTAGCTCGTGCCTTCCGAGAAGGTGACAAGGACCGTGACCGATGATATGCATCGTTAGGTGTAGGAGATGGTTCACGAGCACGCCTGCAGCAGACCAGGCATTAAAGAAAAATTCCAGCAGTGTATCTCTTTGGGCATTGAACATTGAACAGTTGACTTTGACCCCTAAACAAAAGTGAAAGGGACCTGAGAGTTACTATCTGTTTACCTCATCGTAGTCTGCCGACAGACTGGAGTAGAAATGGCTGCAAGGAGGACTTCTGATCAGTTTCAAAGTAATCTTTTGAGAAATTCAGAGATTAGAAATGTGATGAACTTACAAGACTGAGACTTGTGCATTTTGCGACTTGTATATTGCCTGTTATACCATGGAGGTTCCGAAACCGGGTGAATGGAAGATTCCAATAGATCCAGGCCTATACAAAATACAACTTAGCTATGATGATCTGTACGTCCAAAAAGGCCTACTATATAATGTGTTAGTAAAATAGAGCGTGAAATTGCCTGGTAATATGTAACGCCTATGGTACTTTGGCGCCTTGATGAGAAGAGCTTGTTGAGATCTTCCTTCCTGGTCAGTTGTCTGTTGGCAAATTCGAACCCTCTACAATCATAAGAAACAGTGGTCGATATGAAGGGTACAGATTGAAAAATGTAATACTATCTCTGATATTCATTCCATCTTACCAAACTTGTAAAACAGGGTCAAGAGAACAATCTACTAGGAGGAATTTTTTCCACAGTAGGCACTTAAGCATTATACCTGTTCAACTGAAGACACTAGAAATTCAGTTTCGTTAACCTCATCAGCTTTCTCGCTGACAAGATTATCCACCTTGTATGACACAAAACCCAGATGGTCCACTGTGCTAACAACGGCCTCAACTGTGTAATCTTTCAAACTCGTCATGACCCTACATAAGAAGATCAGTGCGAACATAATGAGAGGATAAGTGTTGCTACTTCTTTATTGAAGCAAACAGCAAACAGGACAAACAAGGAAACAAAGATCCAGAAAAGGATTCATACGTAGATTTGTGCGAATTATTTCGGTAGAATACTTCAAAATATTCTGCCGCTGAGTACAGTTGTGACCGCAGATTCCTCAGGTCCTACAAATAAAGCATACTTTATTAAACCCAGGCGGATAGGGCATAGGAGATAGTAATAATAAATGCCAGCTAAGCACATATGGAAGACACATTAATCATTAACAAAGGTATAGCCATGTGGGGGTTTTGTTGTGGTTGTGGACAAGCAGCCTGTTCGGGAGGCCGTATCGTATCGTGGATTATTTACTGTTGGCTGGTTTGATGTGAGAGAAAAACACTGTTCCCGGCTGAAAATTTACGATCGTTTACGAGCAAGCGAACAGGCTAGGATCCTATCTGCTTTTCTTTACCCTAAGCAGAGACAAATTTGACAATAGATGGCAGGAAGCACGTTATAGGTTGACATTAGCAGAGCAATAAACTCGGTAACGCTCAATTCAACGGCAGGTTAAAACTTTTGTCGAACAAATAGCACAAGCATATATGGCAAAGCGATGACATAAATCACAAAAAGCGTTGATGCTGCTTTATTAGCAAGAGCCTTGGTGCTGAGTCGGTGTCGTGTTGCCGTTATGCAGACAAGTCCATTTTCAAACTCTAAATGAGATGGCGCTTTAGCTTAATAAGCGCAAAAGTAGGGGGAGAAAAGGTGCGGCCATTATAGAGTTGCAAAGGCAGTTATTATACCAGTAATGCATGATTCTCTCACTTTTGTCGAAAGGAAGAGAGCAATGCAAGATTTCAAGGTTAGACCTTCATAAATGGTAAGATGTTATTGGTTGTAGTATACTCCTACTCCTACAAGATTAATTGTATTGCTGTAACAAGATATGGACAGGACAACACACCCTACAGTAGCACAGTGTGTGATAGAGATACTAGACGGATAGACCTGATTGGGGACAAAATCTTGTGATTGACATGGACAGGAAAGCGCACAGGGAAATGGGACACAGCATCGCATTTTGTTTCTGTTTTTGGTGTGAACGCCGGCAGGCAGTAATCAGCCTGGTTTCTTCCGCAAGCGCGTGAGCTAGATCCACAGCAACAACAAGAACAGAGAACAAGATGGGGGGAGTGATAATAAGTAGGGGGGAAAATGTATCTTTGCGTAGATGAGAAGAGGGGGATGCTAGTTACCAGTACCTTGAGGGTGTCGGAGAAGAGGAGGCCTTCCTGCAAGGACATGTCCTCGGTGCCGGAGGCGACGTCATGGTCGTCGTGGGTGTGGGTGTGGGAGGAGACGGATGACGGCGACATTGCGACCGCCTCCATGGGCAAACAGGACGGCTCCCTCCCCTGTTGCCAAGATAGATTCGTCCTCCCAGGCACAGGAGCACCAAAACCCCTCCCCCCAACCTTGTTGGGGAACCAAAAACCCTCAAGAAAGCAGGGAGATTTTGAATGAGGAGGATGAGGAGACGAGGAAGCTCCAATCCCTGGGTGGGCGGCGGTGGCTCACCTATGAGCCTATGAATATGACACGAAAAGAGGGAGAGGGAGGGAGTTGAACCACCTCAGCCCTACTCTACCTGTGTTTCGGGGGAGTAGTGGTGTGTTGCCAAGATCTGGTTTGGGTCCCCTCACTTTCTCCGTCCGTCCCAGAGTAGAGCAGAGGTTTGAAGCTTGCTGGTGCGCAAGCCGCTAGAGATTGGTGGAGCAAGGGTGATGGGCCATGGGAGGGGAGAGGGCGGATCGGATGAATGCGACGGACGGGGAAGAAGATGGATGGAGTAGGTAAAGAGAGGGAGGAGGGTACAGGACAGGATTAAAAGAGCCTATTTGTTGTCTGCTGGGACTGGGAGTGGAGTAATTTGCTTCAGACGAGCACGACGAGCATGAGCTTCCGTTTCACATTCAATCCTCGTTTCCACTGGTTTTGTGCAATGAACATCACAAGGCAGGCACAACACGACGGCGGAAACCAGAGGGAGGTCACGTGACACGCATGAGTGGAATGGACCGCTCCGGTGTGGTCGGACGCCATGGCCCATGGATGAGGATGACCCTCCCACTCACTCTCATGGCCTCACTTTTGTTACTGTGAGTCTGGACTCTATTTGGCATGCTTGTCGCCGGACTAAAGTTTAGTTCATCATTAGATAATATGCTAAATGTGGGTTAATTAAAATTTTCTTTTTTCTATTATGTTCTACTCATCAGCTAGCCTCTATTAGTTTTTGCTAGACCCTGATTAACTTATGTTTAATCCTTTTATTTGGCATCCAAAACATAGACTAAACACCCCTTCAATACAGAAAGGAGCCAAAGCAAGTGAGGCACAAAAAAAGTTTTATTGATTACTTATTTATTATAAAAGAGATGGTCTTATTTGGCATGTTTTCTCTACAACTAGTTTGACATAAAAACCAAAAGAAAACGTAGTAGAAGTCACATTTAGATGGCTTTCTCGTTGTAGTAGTAAAAAAATGGCTTCTTCCCTCCGAATCTTCTCCTGCGGAGTTGTTTCTTGAATTAGTGTTTGATAAAGATTCACCTACAACAACATCAACAATAATAATATAGCCTTTCAGTCCCACCAAGAGCCCCAAGTCATGATTCAGACACTTCAATAGCTGTTTTTCAAGCACTCCTATTCAAACATAGATCTCTAAAGCTTTTAAATCTCTTTTTATTGTCTCTCCCATGTCAATTTTGGTCTTTCTCTATCTCTCCTCGTATTATTAGCTTGGCTTAGGACTTCACAATACACTGATGTCTCTGGATGTCTCTTTTGAATATGGCAAAACAACCTCAACCGATGTTGGACAAGCTTTTCTTCAATTGATGCTATCTCTAGGCGCTCACGTATATCATCGTTCCGAACTCGGTCCATTCTTGTGTGACCGCAAATCCATCGCAACATACGCATTTCTGCAACACTCAGTTATTGAACATGTCAAAACTTTGTAGGCCAACATTCTGCTCCATCCAACATAGCTGGTCTAATCGCCATTCTATAAAACTTGCCTTTTAGCTTTTGTGGTACCCTCTTGTCACAGAGAATGCCAAAAGCTTGTCGCCACTTGATCCATCCTGCTTTGATTCTATGGCTAACGTCCGCATCAATATCTTCATCCCTCTGTAGCATCGATCCTAGATATCGAAATGTATCCTTCTTAGACACTGCTTGACCTTCCAAACTCACATCTCCCTCTTTCTGTACAACTCCGCTAAAGTCGTATCTCATGTATTCGGTTTTAGTTCTGCTCAATCTAAAACTTTTAGACTCAATGGTCTGCTGCCATAACTCTAGTTTTCTATTTACTCACGTCTGGTTTTTGTCCACTAACACTACATCATCAGCGAACAACATACATCGAGGGATATCCCCTTGTATGTTCCTGGTAACCTCATCCATTACCAAGGCAAAGAGATACGGGCTTAAGGCTGACTCTTGATGAAGTCTAATTTTAATCGAGAAGTAATCTGTGTTACCATCGTTTGTTCGAACACTAGTCACAACATTGTTGTACATGTCCTTGATGAGGGTAACGTACTTTGATGGGACTTTATGTTTGTCCAATGACCAACACATAATATTTATTGGTATCTTGTCATAAGCCTTCTCCAAATCAATAAAAATCAAGTGAAGATTCTTCTTCTGCTCTCTAAACCGCTCCATAACCTATCTTATTAAGAAGATTATTTCTGTGGTTGACCTTCCGGACATGAAACCAAATTGGTTTATTCATATCTGCGTCGTTCCTCGTAGACGCTGCTTGATGATTCTCTCCCATAATTTCATAGTGTGGCTCATCAACTTAATTTTTCAATAATTAGTACAACTTTGGATATCTCATTTGTTCTTGTAGATTGGTACCAATATACTTCTTCTCCACTCCTTAGACATCTTATTCGATCGAAAGATATTGTTGAACATCTTGGTTAGCCATACTATAACTATATTCCCGAGATATCTCCACACCTTGATTGTGATACCATCATGGCCCATCGCTTTGCCCCTTTTGGTCCCGTTCGCTTTGCTGAAAAATCAAACTGAAACACTGTTCCGGCTGATTTGTCATGAGAGAAAAACACTGTTATGGCTAAAAAAATAAGCTAAAAAAGATGGATTATAAGAGAAGCGAACAAGGCCTGTATTCTTTTCAAGGCTTCTATCACTTCCGATTCTTGAATCACCAAAGAAAACAAAAAAGCCACAACTAAAGCCTTTCAAGAAATCATCCCAAACAGACTTATAAAAGATTGCTACTAATTACGGTGCACGTCGAAGCAGACGAGAGCTCCACTTAACTAGTACGGAGTACTAACCAACTTGAAGAAAAAGTTTCACACAAGTATATGAACAACAAGATATATGTGATGCCTTCGCTAATTTTCAAATGGAACATTTATAATAACATCTCCAGGATTTGTAAAACAACTCCCTATTTTATTTTTTTAGTAAAACAAGTCGAGCGGAACTCTGTATCCACTCCCCTCCAGGTGTTTTTCTCGAAAGATCGGAGTAAATCGAAGGCATGAGTTAATTAAGAAAATAAAAGGGTTCTAGATGAGAAAGTGACGAGTGACAAAGAAAATATTAAAAAGGGTTTAGTTGGTTAGAAATAATTCATGGTTCTTAATGGAAATTGTTTAGAAAGTTATTACATAAGACAGTTGAAGAAGGACAAAATTTAAGGCTGCTATTTTTTTCCACAAACTTGCTAGATCTATTAGTTTAGCAAGTAAACTGTACTAAACTCCTGGAGATGCTCTGATGTTAGAGAACTCCAAGTGTTCTTGTTGTAGCAATAAATAGATAGAGATGATTATCCTTGAAATATTCTTATTTTTTAAAATGTTTAAAAAAGCAATAAATAGATAGAGTTGATTATCTTTGAAATATTATATTATTTTTAAAAATGTTTAAAAAAGAAGGTGTACCCTGCCCGCCGTGCCGCCGCCGGCTTGGGCCATCCGTCTAATCATGGGCCGGGCCAGAACCCGAGAAGCCCAGCAACTGCCGAGTAACGAGAGCAGCCTCGGCGTATCTCACGGTCGCCTCCCGCCTCTCGCTGCCGGTGTCGGCCAAGCGAACGCAGAGGCGGTGGTCGCCAGTGATCCCCACTCGATCGTTCTCTTTCGCAGGCAATCCGATGAAAATGCTATGGAATACATTACATGTTTGTTCTGTAATTAGTAGTAGTAGTATATATATAAGTAAATCTCAATTGAGCGAGGGAGGATGGGTAACAACAGCTCTTAACTAATTTTCAGCAATCCTTTTCAGGCATCTGACTGAGTCTGGCTTGCCTCGCCCATTCAATTCAATTTTCTCTCCCTCCCACAGCAGCTAACACCTCAACAACCTGTAACAATATGAGTACTCCACCTCAGGTCTGTCTCAACCAGGAAGAGTCAAGAGACACCCCTAAACTTCAATTTACATGCGGTGTAAATTAAAGAACACCAGTGACTGTGACTCTAGTCAGTACTACTATGACACTACAAACGAGCAGCCTGTTCGGGAGGCCGTATCGTATCGTGGATTATTTACTGTTGGCTGGTTTGGTGTGAGAGAAAAACACTGTTTCTGGCTGGAAATTTACGATCGTTTACGAGCAAGCTTACAGGATGTTGGTCATCGATCTATATGTTGGTCAGCTCTACAACACAACTCCGATTTACTCATTTACAAGCGCCTGCAAACGTTGGTCTAGGTACAGGAAGACTACAGCAGGGAGCCGGGAGAAGGAAATCACACCAATGCCCTAACATGACCAACAAACCTCAAAGCATCGGTCTAGAATCTACACTCTCCTAATCACCTGAAACAACAGGGGTCATCAGCACGTCCTGCAACAACCAACGAACCACCTCCACAGTCGCGCGGCTGGGCATCTGTGCCACATGCGGAAGAATTCAGTAAGCAACTGGAACTATTCCTGTTGGGCTTCTATGTCTATCATGTTACATCTCCAAAGAATTCCGTAGGGATTGGTGGTGGGCACTGCTTCCTTGCAACAAATTTGTACTGATGAAGGAAAGGGAGGGGATGGCGTTAGTACTACTAGCAACAGAGTTGTTAACTGAAGACATTCGGGACCAGGCCCAGTCAGTTACCTTATGTTGACTGTATTTTTCTCTGATTGCTGGAAGGTTACTCCCAGGACCAACGCTGAAAAGCCGGTGCAATGCCTTTACACAGTCACTCAGTTCCGACGGCTTATACTGTGTGTAATGAGCAAGTGTGGAATTCTGCTCCAATTCACAATGAGATGCGTAAGTTAGCTCATAATGACATTTCAGCAGGCAACTGCTACGAAGATATGTATGGAAAAAGCAACATGGTTATGCCTCCTACCCAAGGATACTTTGTTGGCGGGAGTACATATCTTGCCAAGAAAACAGCTGAGGCAGCTATAAGTGATGGAGGGTAAGAGAGTAGATTGTACTCCAGCAGTGATAGCTCGGCCATGTAATTGGCGAGGAACTCGAGATGCAAAGCAGGATCCTGTACAAGATAAGTTGTCAGTGAAATGGTATCATATATCATATATGTCACTTAAGGAATTCCTCCTTCCAGTGAACAGAAGCTGACTATACAGTACCTCATTACACGCTTGTGCAGCACGGGCAAATCTCCTGTTGTAAGCAAGAAAAAGAGTTAGTGAAGTTAGGTTAGTATGATAGTCATAAACCTTACTTAATAAATGAAATAAAACAGAAAAGAGGAGGAGCGACGGGAGGCGGCGAGGGTCGACATCGTCGGTCTTGGCGAAAGAGGATCCCCTGGCCGAACCCCCCTCCTCGGTCTAGTCTAGGGCTAGGGTTTGGGCTTGGGGGAGCAGGGAGGAAGGTTTGGGTCCCGGCCCGGCAGTGGCGAGGCGAGGCGAGGAGAAAAGAAGAGGAGGAGAGGACGGGGGAGGGGATGGATTATTTAGGAAAAGACCCCTGTACTTTCAATTGTGTTATGCCGCCATGGTAGGTAGGGTAGGGTGATTAGGCCGTTGAGTACTTGCGTTGATGATGATTCCCCCACCGTCTTTGAGCGCTTAGTGTTGAAAATCAAATTGGAAATGGTCTCCCTAGGACGTCCGACGCTCCGAACGTGCCTTCCTAGGCCTGCGGAGCCCAATACGGAGCCTGCTACTAGCTTCTCGAAAAAAAATTGTCGATTCCCCATTCCTCTTCATCGCGGCCTTTTTTCACCGCGCACATGTGTCCTCCATGGCTGACTCCACAGCGTCGCCCGCCCGCCGCTCACCTTCCTAGCGCGGGGGACGTTCGCCGCTGGCAGCACAGTCGGCCAACGTTGTCGCCTCCACTGCGGGAGACCGCACCCGCCCGTCCTGTCGCTGGGAACCGCGCAACAGCTCGTCATTGTCCGCACTGCCGCTCACCGGGGCTGCAGCCGCAGTTGCCCGCCCGCTGGTATCCCCCCAGCGCCATCCGTGGCATCGAGCTCCCGAAGCTGCCATGTGTAGTGTAGGATTTAAGTTTACTATCTTGCCTCATTGTGTGACGATTCTAGGAAGAGAAATACATCGAGAAAGAAAAATAGTTGCACCTTCCTTTATAGTTTTTGTTTTTTTAACTAGATGGTAACAAGGAAAATGAATCAGAGCGGAAATAGAAATGACATAATTTCACTTTAAGACCCCTTTAGAGTGTGGGGTTATAGCTTCAGAAATGCAATAGTCGAGCTATAGCCCCTATTTTAAACCTTAGTCCTAACTAATTTACTTGCACACTAGAGTTGTGGAACTAAACTTGCGCTCGATTTGGCCATGATGTTTCCCGGGGCTGCTCTAACTAGTTGCTTATAAGGACCTCCATGGTGTGAGAGAAAGCGAGAGAGTATTCTGCCCCATAATATCACGTATTATAATCCCCATCCGTTCTGTTAAGCCATATCGCTTCATGGACAATTGGATTCACATAGTTAAGAAAAGAAAACCAAGTATTTATCTCGCCTCCTCACGGTGTCTCCTAGTCGATTTTTCTAATGTGGCAACACATGCCACAGCGTGGGAAGCGATGACAAGTCATTCAGTTACAAGGTGTTACTGCAACGACACATATTATGGAGAGCCTAATGTCATATATATCATGGATTCATGGGAAATGTGCACACACATATTGTGAAGGGCCTGATGTCCTATATACCATGGAAAATTTGTATGCTATAGGCGTCTAGCCATGCATGTACCAAGTGTGTACACACTTTCTTTCTTTCAATGTCATGTGTTATAAGTGAGGGTCTGTTTGGAACGCGGAAAAAGTTTTCTATTTATGTGTTTTTCTTGTGAAGTTGAACTAATTCGTTTGAAATTTATATATAATTCCTATAAAATATCTGCGTCCCAAACTGGTCCCGAATGAATGCTATACAGTTAGGGTGCGTTTGCGAGGGTGGCCCAGGCCGGCCTTGCGCTCGTGGGCTGCAGGCTCCCGTGTTTGTGGCCTTGGCCTGCGAGCAAGCCCGGCTCCCAGGAGTCAAATACGACGCCGCCGCCTGGCCCTGGAGAAACGCCGCTAGGGTTCATTTCTGGCGAGCTCGGATGCGCGCGGCGCTCACGGGCGATTTCGGGCGGCGGAGGGGTGGCTCGCGTGGGCTCACGCGGGAAGGTGAAACTTCCGCGCGCGCTTGCCGCCGCGCGGGAAGGCAAATCCACGCGCCTATAAGTGCGGCCGCTCCCCCTGCCTCTCCTTCTTCCTCTCCTCGCTCTGGTCACCTTCCACCTCCCTCCTGAGAGACCGACGGTGAGCTCATGTGCGTGGTGGCGGCGGCGACCTCCGGCGAACTTTGCCTCCGTTCCGTGCCTTGGGGGTTCTTCGCCGCGTTCCTGCTCCGGCTGCTGCTGGTACTCGGTGGCGTGTTGGTGTTCCTCCTCTTCTCCGTCCCCGCCTGCTTCGACTTTAGATCGATCCGCTTTCTCTACTTCCAGATCTACCTCCTCTCTGGTTCTACGACCCTGAGCCCAAGGTGAAATGGACCCCCCCTCCATCTTGTTTTTTCCCTGGATGCGACATGTATTAGGGTTTGGTAGCTGATGATGTTTTTTATTTTTTGGTACCTGATGCTGCTGCTGCTTTGGTTCTGTTATGGTTTGGTACCTGATAAGCTACGGTTTGTTACTATTTTATTAGATGTGGTCCTTTTTGTGCACTGGGAGGCATCAATACATGATGCAGCCGTGCTATTTCCTTATTCATTCATTTCATGAGCATGTTGATGCCTAGCAGGGTCTGATGATCTATATTCCTGTTTCAATTTTATATGGTTGTAGATGGATCCCTCGTTGAGCCATGAGATGCTGTGTAGGCAGGCCGCTGCTTTGACTGTTGTTATGGTTTCCTTTGTATCCACTAGGCTAAAAAGAAAAAACCCTGAACCTGATACACCCTAGCCTGACCCTACAGCACTTGCACTTATTAGGGATGTAAATGAGCAGCACAGACTGAGGACAATGCACATGATTTACCACTCCACTGATATAGAGTGTATATCCATGATTAGGATGAAGAGAGCTCCTTTTTTAGAGTTAGTCAAAACGTTTAGAGAGAGGAGCTTGGTCACTGATAGGGATGGGGTCTCAGTAGAGGAGCAGGTAGCCATGTCCTTTAGGAGGTCCATTCAAACAGTGCACAAACACTTCCACCAGGTTTTGTATGCTGTTGGTGAGCTTAGGAATGAAATGATCAAGTGAAAGGTCGAGATGGCGGACTAGAGGGGGCATGAATAGTCTTTTCTAAAATTAATCGCGTCGGCTAACCGATATAAATGCGGAATTAAAACAATCGGTCTAGCCAAGACTACACCCCTCTATATATGTTCACTAGCACCTTGCTAAGATACCAATTATGCAACAAAGGTGCCGGGCTAGCTAGAGCTCTCCTAAACAATTCTAAGAGCAAGGTTACACAAACCTATGCCACTAGTATTTTAAGCGACAAGAGAGCTCCTACACATGCTAGTAAGCAAAAGCACAAAGCTAACTATGCTCACTAGCAATACTCAATAACAAGGCAACCAATGTCTAATTAGAGAGCGCAAGTACTTAGTTACACAAACTAAGCAATGTGACTAACAAGGTTACTAAAACCAAATTAGCCACGCAAGGGAGCTACTTCTATGCTACACAAGCAAGAAGGTAATTAGCAAGCTATACAAGCTATCTAATTACAAGAGCAACTACACAAGCTTAATATGTATAAAAGTAATTACAAGCTTGTGTAATGGGGATGCAAACCAATGGGAAGAATAAGGTTGACACGATGATTTTTCTCCCGAGGTTCACGTGTTTGCCAACACGCTAGTCCCCGTTGTGTCGACCGCTCACTTGGTGGTTCGGCGGCTAATTAGCATCACCCGCTAAGCCTGCACGTCGGGCGCCGCAAGAACCTACCCCTTGAGTGAGGGTAGCTCAATGACACGCTTTACTAGAGTTGCTCTTCGCGGCTCCCACGGGGCGAGCACAATGCCCCTCACAAAGCTCTTCTCCGGAGCGCCGCACAAGCTTCTTGCGGGCTTCGACGGAGACCACCACCAAGCCATCTAGGAGGTGACAACCTCCAAGAGCAACAAGCACCATCGGCTTGCAACTCGATCACCTAGTGCCACTCGATGCAACCTCACGATGCAATCGCACTAGAATCGCTCACTCACACAATCGAATGATCACTATCAAGTATATATGTGATGGAGGGCTCCCAAGCACTCACAAGCATGGACACTAAGTCCTATTAGGTGCTCAGCACCAGCCATGGCCGAGGGCCACTTCTATTTATAGCCCCAAGGGCTAAACTAGCCGTTACCCCTTCACTGGGCAAATGTCGGGACGACCGGACGCTCCGGTCCGATCGACCGAACGCTGGACCTCAGCGTCCGGTCGTGCGATGCACGCCACGTGTCCCCTCCTTCAAACGCTGTTCAATGGATCTCAACGGTCATCTGTCGACCGGATGCTCCAGCATGAACTGACTGGACGTAGCAACCCCAGCGTCCGATCGTTTCCAGTAAGGTACCGGACATGACCGTACGTGTCCGGTCGGATGCGATCGGACGCAGCACCAGCGTCCGGTCACTCTCAGCTTTTCAACTCTGCCTGCGTCACCATACGTCAGCTCTGACCGGACGTAGGACCCCAGCGTCCGGTCACTACGTGACCAGCGTTCGGTCCACTCTATGAGACCCTGTCTTTACTATCTAGGGCGCCGGTGGCACCGTCAGACTGTCCGCACTCTACAGGCGGACACTCACGCCGGTGGAGTTTCTCCTTTCGCCTCTATTTCTTCACCGAGTTGATCCACATCAACTTCAACTTCATCTCCTTTGTAAATATGCCAACCCCACCAAGTGTACACCACCATGTGTATGTGTGTTAGCATTTTCATAATCATTTTCTAAAGGATTAGCCACTCAACTTGCCACGCCACTCGATCCTAGCAACGATGCAAAGTTAGATCACTCGAGTGCCACTAGATGACCAATATGCAAACAAGTTTGCCCCTCTTGATAGTACGGCCATCTATCCTAAACCCGGTCATAAACTTCTCTACACACCTATTACCGGTGAAATGAAATGCCCTAGGTTATACCTTTGCCTTGCGCATTCTATTCCATCTCCTCCAACGTTGATGCAACACATGCACCAACACGATCAACAATGATATGATCCACTTCATATCATCACGTGATCATATTGGTTCATTGATCTTGACTTCACTTGCTCTTCACCGTTGCCATCGTCCATCGACGCCAAGTTTTGCTTAAGCTT
Source organism: Miscanthus lutarioriparius (assembly GCA_904845875.1). Classification (NCBI taxonomy): domain Eukaryota; kingdom Viridiplantae; phylum Streptophyta; class Magnoliopsida; order Poales; family Poaceae; genus Miscanthus; species Miscanthus lutarioriparius. The sequence continues at coordinate 113,249,932 of CAJGYO010000006.1, read as the reverse complement.
CACCGCCACGTGGTCCATCACTCCAAAGCCTCCGACTTGCCCTTCATGCTTGCAACCGGTCCATCAAGCCAAGTCTTTGTCTTGATCTTCTCCACCTTGATCACATGACTCAATGTCATGTCTCATTTGCAATAAGCTCCTTCATCATCACATGTGTGAGCTTTGCAACATCTCCAAGCCATTGTCACCTTCATGGCATATGTTGCTCACACACATGTACCTGTGGACTAATCACATGTGTATCTCACATAAACACAATTAGTCCACCTAGGTTGTCACTCAATTACCAAAACCAAATAAGGACCTTTCAATCTCTCCCTTTTTGGTAATTGATGACAACTCTACAAAGATATGAAAATTAAGCTCTTTTGGATTCATGTTGCTTGCCCAAGCAATTTTACCATGTGAAAATGATTTTGGACAAGTACCACAAACCCGAAATGGTAGTATTAGCTCCCCCTACATATGTGCTAGAGTATTTGATTCTAAGCTCATACATATGCATAGATTGAAAATGTGGGAGAGTAATTACTACCGAATGATGCTAAGGTGTATAGAATAAACCTTTGAAACATGATACCAATTGGAGTTGCACCTTTAAGTTCATCCTTAGCACCATGGTTAACTAGACATCACTTGAAAATAAAATCACTAGATACCTCATGAGATCAATATTAAAAGCAAGGTACTAGTATTACTTGAAGAACATACCAAGTGTCTAGCTATCATCCTATGCATGCTAGTTTTCATTTATTCAAACAAATTCTACAACTAGTATACGCCACACAAGCATTCATATTGAATTTAAGAACTTATGCGATGCAATGCAAGCAAGCACATGAATATGCACATATCAAATGCAATCAATCAAAGTTCATGAGCTTGCTCCCCCTACTTGTGTGCTTCTCTTGTCCAAAAATTTTGATCCATCTCTTTTTTTCAATGTTGCTCCCTCTTTGTCCATATTCATGTCCAACCTCTTAAGCTTTCATATCTTATCTCTCCCCTTACACAATTTATCTCTCCCCCTTATAAAGGCTTTCATATGTTTGTACAGTCTCTCCCCCTTTGTCATCAATTTCCATAAAATGTGTGCTTCTCATTGATGCAAAGGTATGTATTTGGGGTAGATGGTTGAGGCTTGAATCTTACATTTTTATGGACATTACTTGATTGTTGGAATGACACCACTTGAAGATACCACTTGTAACTTGTACCAATTGTATCTTGTGTAGGGAACTTGAGATACCACACATAGAATCTTTGATCTTGATATCAATTTGTGGTACATCTCCCCCTATGTGATAGCATGGGTCATCCATTTGATACACTTGAGCTCTTGTAGTTTAGGGAATCATTCTTCATTTGATGATCACTTAAAGTTGATGATCACTTGTGGAAACATCGTCTTGCATGATTGATACCATGTGTAAATATTACTTGAAAGAATCTTCTTGTATGGAACCACTTGTTGGATGTATCAATAAAAACCATTTCTTGAACATTTGCTATCTTCATGAGTACCACTTATAGGATATCACTTGTGAGTTGATCTAGACATCATTTGTAGATTCTTGATGAAATAATTGAGTCTAGATACCACTTGAAACAAACAAACTATATATCCATTTGCATTATTGTCTTGTGCTTGTACTCTTATCACTATCATGGGCTTCTATGATTGTCTTGAACTAAATTGATTTGCCTAAGCTCTCAAGTCCAGTTTGAACCAATGACAAGCTTCTTCACACCTCTTTTAAGGGTTATCTTGTCAATGTTGTACTTGTTACTTGTTTAGCAAACCAAATTTAAATTAAGTACTTGGGTTTACTAGCTCATGAACAAATTCACATACTAACCACTAGATCAAATAATCATTCAAGCAATAGTGGTAGGTTATGAATTTTAAATATTTCATTTGTAATGTATGATCCTATGAAGCATGTACTATATGCACTAACCGCATACTAGTAAGGAATGAAATGATCATGCACATTACAATGATACCTTTGCTATGTTGGAGTAGAGGATAGTCACACATAGATTCCATTTTATTACTCCAATAGCAATGTGAAGTCCAATTATAACCTTGGTGAAGACCAATAGATACCATTTTGAATTTCATTCTTCACCCATATGAAATGAATACTACTTATGATCAAGTGCACTTTATTATTGTGGTTGGCTTGCTTTATCTTTTGATCAATGCTTGCATGAGAGAACCATTTGAAATACCACTTGAAATATCATGACTAGCTCTCTTTTGGGTGTTGCTTGGTTTTCTTGATCAACCCTTTTGATTGCTTCAACTAAGCATCTCAAATGATCCTCGGATCACCACTTCCATGTTAGCCTTCCAAGTACCACACTTGATTCACCTACACATAGGTGGCAAGCCCCTACACTTAGGGAGAAGTGACCTTTCTTCAAGAACCATTCTTGATACTCACTTGAAATGACTTGATTGATTGATCCAAGTAATTGACTTAACTTGATGAGTAACCTTGATTCCTTCTTTAAGTCCTTTTCTTTCTACTTGTTTAAGTCCTTTTCTTTCTATCAAATGATTCTCCAATCATATTTAGAACTTAAACTTCATCTTCATCTTGAGTTTGATCTTGATCTTCATCTTGAGTACCAAAAAGTGTGCAAAATACACTCCTCAATCAAATGGCCTTATACTCATATCTTGTCATGCTTAAAGATCATATTAAAACCAAACTTAGGTACCTCAAACACTTGTAACCATGTTTCCAACTTGAGGACCTTTCAATCAAATTAACTCTAGATCAATCTAATACTTGTCACTTTTATGGTAGATTCTGTACTCTCTAAAGAAATAAGCATATCTCCTAAAGTACAAATCCAAATACCCCGAAATTTTGTGGAGATGTGCATTACTAAGTTATATAGTATCTGTAAAAATTTGAGCTTAATTTGACGTCTAGATTGCTACCAAATTTCAATTCATCCACCACTGCTACATGCTGAAAACTTCTGTACTATAGCTAACAAGAACTACTCCAAAACCGAAGTATTTCTTATCCAATTTCCATGAAATTTCTATAGAATCTTATTACATAAGTCTAGAGCATGTACACCAATTTTCATGCCAATCCAATAGGTTTTGATTACTTAAACATGGCTAAGATCATAGCTAGCTCAGATTCTCAATTATAGGACAGATTTCATCAATTGAGCTAAACTTCATCAAATGTGAATCAAACTTAAAACTAACTTGTTTGAACACTTCCATAAGACATATATCCATTCAAACCACTTACTAAAAGTCATCTCATGAATTTATCTAACACAAATCAATCCAAACTTGATTACTAATCAATTATCCATTCAATCATCTCATAGCAAGCAACATTGCATATTTATCCAATTCAATCAACTCATATGCACCCGAATGAAATGATCAACAGGAGATATACCTTAGTGAGCTCATGATCATCTAATTAACAAGCTTTAACTCAATTATTTGCAAGCCATCAAATAATCCAATAAATCACCACAACTTGAACATGACACTTGTATGTTGTAGCATATTTGGACTTAACTAAATTTGTCATGGCATTGGGATAGTGATCATCACTTAGCAATACTTGGCTCAACTATATGATCAACAAGATAAATATCATTTGAACCAAGCCTCCAATGTCGATGGTACCTTCAAACAATCATCCACTTTTTTATGGTACCCAAACAAGTTTGGGTCCTCTCAAGTTAGGAGCAACATACTTAGGCATAGCCTTAATATGAATAGTGGGATATTTTGTAATTGCAACCAATGAGGTACAATTGCCATCCTTTCTAAGCACATTATTATCATCAATTGAAATAGGCTTAGAAATATTACCTAGGGGACATGAATGTGCCATGTGTCCCCTTTCCCGGCATGAGTAGCACTTTATCTTTGATTGAGCCTTCTCTTCTTTGCTCATGTGGTGCTTCTCATTGCCTTGCCTCTCATGGATTGCTTGAGCCTTCTTCTCAAGCTTGTTAGGACACTTAGAGGCAAAGTGTCCCATACTTTCACACTTGAAGCACTTGATGTGAGCATAATCTTTCTTCTCATCTTCATTCTTGCTCATTATCTTAGCATCTTGAGTTTGCATTGGATGCCTTGCCTTTCCACCCCTTCTTGTTTTCTTCTTCTTTATCATCAAATCACCACCATCTTTATGGTTGGTCTTGATTTGCTCTTGGGTGTCTTCTCTTGCTTAACTTGTGGCTTTGGTTGAGGCTTCACTAGTTGCTTCACCAATTGCTTGGTTGGGCATATTGAGGTAAGATGACCCCAAGTGTGGCACTTGAAGCACTTCACATTCTTGAGCCTCTCTTCTTCTTTTATCTTCTTGAGCTTCTCAGTGTTAGGGCAACCATTTGCAAGGTGTCCCACTTTATGACACCGGTAGCACATGGTATGAGAGAGCTTTCTTTGTTGAAGCTTCTTCATCTTTCTTTCTCTCTTCATTTTGCCTTTTGTCATCTTCTTCTTGAAGCCAAGGCCACACTTGTCACCATAGTATCTTTGAGTTTTCAACATGTGCTCAAAGGTGACTTTAGAGTTGTAACACCTCTCTAACTTGTTGCTCAATTTCTTCACTTGTTCATTTAGCTCATTGTTCTCCTTCAAAAGGTTAGTCTCACAAGACATAGAAGTAGAACAAGCATTATATGTGAAGAGCATGGCATATCTAACAAATCATCACAAGAGGTAGATACATGCTTCTTCTCTACATCACAAGGGTTAGCAACATTTTGCAATTGATTGTTTGATCCATGTGATGAGCTCTCATTCTTTTTAAGTTTCTTTGTAAACACTTTAATGAGAGAAGCATGTTGTTCTATTAATTCATCATGAGATGCAAGTAGTATCTCATGATTCAATTTAAGCTCATCAAGTGAAGATTTATAAGTATCAAGTAATTTATTATGTTCTTCACAAGAGTTCTTTAGAAATGAGTTTTCATTTTCTAATGTCAATGTTTTAGCTTTCTCATTTTCTAAAGACATGGTCATGCTAGCAAGTCTACTAACAAGCTCATCATATGAATCAACATGATCAACCACATTATCATTTGATACCTTGGTATCACCTTGTGACATGAAACAATGTGGTGTAGTTGGAGAGCTTGTAGTAGCATCATCATCATAGCTTGAGCATGAACCAACATCACCATCAAGTGTGCATAGGGTAGCATCATCACTTGCAACACTTGTGGCATCATCATCAACCTTGTCAAGTGAACTTGTAGTAGATTGATCATCATCATCCTCACTTGACAATGAGGTGGAGCAATCTTCCACAATCACCAAATTGTGGTTATGCTCAACACACTCATGTGTCTCCTTCTTGGGCTCATCCTCCTTTTTGAATTTACCATCATCCCATGTGGAGGATTCACCGAAGGTGTCCTTGATGGAGTCCCATATCTCACGAGCGGTCCCCTTGTAGTTTACTTGCTTCATCAAATCAAAATATAAAGCATCCAATAGAAAACAATAAGCATGTGCATCAAATTCATAGAGGACTTTTTGAGCTTTGGTTAGAGTTCTATGATCTAAGACATGGGTGAGACCATTAGTGACAACCCACCAAAATTTAGGTCCATTTGCACGAAAATGATCAAGCATGTGATTTTTTCAAAGTGCAAAGTTTGTGCCATAAAAAATGTGATTCTCACAACCATCTAGCACATTAGGCGCCATCCTCTCGGGTCGGTGAAGACCACAAATGAGAGACCTCACTCCGATACCAATTGAAAGGTCAAGATGGTGGACTAGAGGGGGGGTGAATAGTCTTTTCTAAAATTAATCGCGTCGGCTAACCGATATAAATGCGGAATTAAAACAATCGGTCTAGCCAAGACTACACCCCTCTATATATGTTCACTAGCATCTTGCTAAGATACCAATTATGCAACAAAGGTGCCGGGCTAGCTAGAGCTCTCCTAAACAATTCTAAGAGCAAGGTTACACAAACATATGCCACTAGTATTTTAAGCGACAAGAGAGCTCCTACACATGCTAGTAAGTAAAAGCACAAAGCTAACTATGCTCACTAGCAATACTCAATAACAAGGCAACCAATGTCTAATTAGAGAGCGCAAGTACTTAGTTACACAAACTAAGCAATGTGACTAACAAGGTTACTAAAACCAAATTAGCCACGCAAGGGAGCTACTTCTATGCTACACAAGCAAGAAGGTAATTAGCAAGCTATACAAGCTATCTAATTACAAGAGCAACTACACAAGCTTAATATGTATAAAAGTAATTGCAAGCTTGTGTAATGGGGATGCAAACCAACGGGAAGAATAAGGTTGACACGATGATTTTTCTCCTGAGGTTCACGTGTTTGCCAACACGCTAATCCCTGTTGTGTCGACCGCTCACTTGGTGGTTCGGCGGCTAATTAGCATCACCCGCTAAGCCCGCACGTCGGGCGCCGCAAGAACCTACCCCTTGAGTGAGGGTAGCTCAATGACACGCTTTACTAGAGTTGCTCTTCACGGCTCCCGCGGGGCGAGCACAATGCCCCTCACAAAGCTCTTCTCCGGAGCGCCGCACAAGCTTCTTGCGGGCTTCGACGGAGACCACCACCAAGCCATCTAGGAGGTGGCAACCTCCAAGAGTAATAAGCACCACCGGCTTGCAACTCGATCACCTAGTGCCACTCGATGCAACCTCACGATGCAATCGCACTAGAATCGCTCACTCACACAATCGAATGATCACTATCAAGTATATATGTGATGGAGGGCGTCCAAGCACTCACAAGCATGGACACTAAGTCCCCTTAGGTGCTCAGCACCAGCCATGGTCGAGGGCCACTTCTATTTATAGCCCCAAGGGCTAAACTAGCCATTACCCCTTCACTGGGCAAATGTCGGGACGACCGGACGCTCCGGTCCGATCGACCGGACGCTGGACCTCAGCGTCCGGTCATGCGATGCACGCCACATGTCCCCTCCTTCAAATGCTGTTCACTGGATCTCAACGGTCATCTATCGACCAGACGCTCTAGCATGAACTGACCGGACGTAGCAACCCCAGCGTCCGGTCGTTTCCAGTAAGGTACCGGACATGACCGGACGCGTCCGGTCGGATGCGATCGGACGCAGCACCAGCGTCCGGTCACTCTCAGCTTTTCAGCTCTGCCTGCGTCACCATACGTCAGCTCTGACCGGATGCAGGACCCCAGCGTCCGGTCACTACATGACCAGCGTTCGGTCCACTCTGTGAGACCCTGTCTTTACTATCTAGGGCGCCGATGGCACCGTCAGACTGTCCGCACTCTACGGGCGGACACTCACGCCGGTGGAGTTTCTCCTTTCGTCTCCATTTCTTCACCGAGTTGATCCACATCAACTTCAACTTCATCTCCTTTGTAAATATGCCAACCCCACCAAGTGTACACCACCATGTGTATGTGTGTTAGCATTTTCACAATCATTTTCCAAAGGATTAGCCACTCAACTTGCCACGCCACTCGATCCTAGCAACGATGCAAAGTTAGATCACTCGAGTGGCACTAGATGACCGATATGTAAACAAGTTTGCCCCTCTTGATAGTACGGCCATCTATCCTAAACCCGGTCATAAACTTCTCTACACACCTATGACCGGTGAAATGAAATGCCCTAGGTTATACCTTTGCCTTGCGCATTCCATTCCATCTCCTCCAACGTTGATGCAACACATGCACCAACACGATCAACAATGATATGATCCACTTCATATCATCACGTGATCATATTGGTTCATCGATCTTGACTTCACTTGCTCTTCACCGTTGCCATCGTCCATCGACGCAAAGTCTTGCTTAAGCTTCACCGCCACGCGGCCCATCACTCCAAAGCCTCTGACTTACCCTTCACGCTTACAACCGGTCCATCAAGCCAAGTCTTTGTCTTGATCTTCTTCACCTTGATCACATGACTCAATGTCATGTCTCATTTGCAATAAGCTCCTTCATCATCACATGTGTGAGCTTTGCAACATCTCCAAGCCATTGTCGCCTTCATGGCATATGTTGCTCACATACATGTACATGTGGACTAATCACCTGTGTATCTCACATAAACACAATTAATCCACCTAGGTTGTCACTCAATTACCAAAACCAAACAAGGACCTTTCATCAAGGCACCTAGCACTTCCACTCACCCAAAGATCCTTGGAAGCCACAAATGGAATCCATATTTCAAGGTAAATGTTTACCTTCGATTCATAAATTGAATAGCACATGGTCCAATAACTTACACATATATTTTAGGACTGCATTGGCTTCATAGATGGAACACATTTCCTGGCTAGGGTGCCTAGGCGCATCCAACAAGTTTTCAGGGGTAGAAAAAAGGACTCCACTCAAAATGTCATGGTAGCTGTGAATTATGATCTTCTATTGTTGCCTACACCTTTCTCCTGGACAACAAGGCCCAAGGCAGGGGCTTTGTGAACATGACTGATGCCCATAGGACCATTTGGCTGCATACCTTCTTAGCCAAAAACTACTTCATGTAGCTGCACTACATGATGGTCTGCATGGACAGGAGTGGGTTGACTGTTGAGATGTATAGTTCCTCCACCCCCTCACTCACTCTCTTCTTTTGACTACAGCTAGGATTTTGTTTGCTGTAGAGCTTTTGTGCAGTGTAGGTTGATCTTTTGACACATAACCTTCAGTAGATGTATGCTTGGGAGGGTGGCTGACAATAGGCAGCAATTTGGTGCAGGCTGTTCATGTGCAAGAACTGTTAAATGTTGTATTTTGGCCAATGATGACACAATGGATCGATGCATTAGCTGGCTACATATCATTTTGCTGCCTCTTATCTGTTTATGTGAACTTCTTCGTTTGTTGGCTTCAAAACTTGACTAGCGGATGCTGCTGTTCTTCTTTACTGACTTTGATTATCCCATGTAGCCAGTAATGCCATGAATTGTTAAACTAGCATGTCTGAGGCCAACTATTGCATGCTGAAACTTTGATATGTTGTTGTAACGGTTATGGAAGAGCAACCTCATTCTTCTTTCATTCATGTCCATTTCTGTTTGTTGTTATGGGCCTGGCCGACCACAGCCAAATGACAAACACTATCTCGGTGTGACAGTTGGTGACGGTTAGCATCTTAGCCCGACTGCCTCTTCGATGACAAACATAGCCTCGTCTGAGTCGGGCTCACTGGGTATACAGGCGCAAACAAAAGCTGTTGCACCACTTGGGGCAAGCTTGCCCAGGCCTGGGCCAGTTGGGCTGGCCAGGCCGGCCAGGTACAGGGTCACAAACGCGCTCTTAGAGCAGTGTGTTGGGAAGGAAAAAGAACTAAGGATATCACCCCCTTGGTGGGTTTTTTTTTGACAACATCCCCCCTTGGTCCTTGAAGTAGTTTTGATAGCAGACAAGAAATTATAAAGATAAACTTTTGGCCAGCCAGAAGATCAGCTATCCAGTCAGTGCTGCCGCTGATTTTGCCACCACGCGTGCGTCGTATACTCGTCTCTCTCACAGCACAGCAGAAAAAGAAGAAGAAATTTTCATTTCTTTGCTGCGGCCATGTTTAGATTGCAAAAAATTTCAACCTCATAAATAGTAGCACTTTCGTCTTATTTGGTAAATATTGTTCAATCGTGGACCAACTAAGCTCAAAAGATTCATCTCGTGATTTCCAATTAAACTGTGCAATTAGTTATTTTTTTTATCTACATTTAATGCTCCATACAAATGGCTAAAAATTGATGTGATGGAGAGAGAGTAAAAAAACTTAGAATTTTGAGGGTATCTAAACAAGGCCTGGGTTGGCAATTGGCATGGCCGGTGTATTGGGCACTGTTCGAGGTGGGAGGCCGGCAGCGAGACGCGACCGCACTGTCGGCTCGGCGGTGGTGCCGTTGGTTTTGTGTCTGCCTTCACAGTTCACACCATCTGCATGCGTGACAGGTCAGCTGGGCCGCCCGTCAGACCGGCCTGGTATTTAATCTCGGGCTGGGCTACAACTCGAGAAGGCCCAATGGCCCCAACCAAACTACTGCCAAGCACGACCCACCTCCAGCCGCGCCCCACTCGATCTAGGCCACCTCAGGTCACATTGCCAAAAAAAAAAACAGCAAAGGGCCTATTTGCTTGGAGGAATCTTGATGAATCTGGAGGAATTTGTGAGAGCGTGAACAATATTTTTCATCCGGAAACAGTGAAATCCGGCTGGTTTTCACACCAGCCGAACGCAGCCAAAAATCCAAATTCCTTCCAATAGTACATCACAATATGCGATCCTCATCAGAATCCAGAGCACTGCAACACAGTACATATACAATACAAACGAGTCAAGGATGTCACCCAATTTTTAATGTCATCATAATAGTAACACCTCCCATATATATAAGATGATATACCAACTACTTACTAACATAATATTTACACAACTTACATACCCAAGGTCTATCTTATACATCCATCCTTGTTATTGCTTGTTGCCCGTCACTAAGGCTTTCACTAAGCTTAGGCAGATTATTACTAGACACGCATTAACTGTCATCTTGTTCAAACCAAACCAAACTAAAAGACACATTATCAAATCTTTTCTTTTCTGCAAAGCCTATGTTACATCACTTCTTCCTTCCACTGAATTCTTCTGAAGAAAGAACTGACGCCAGCAACCAATCTGTTGCGTTCTTCGTCATCGACAAGCTACGCCATCATGTTTCAGACTTTCAGCTACATCCCCTTGGCCAGCAAAACGACCATGCCAAAGGCTCCTAAACCCCACCCCTTCCATCCCTGCCCTGCTACCCTCCCTTCTTCTAAAAGCCCCTCTTCCCATCCTGCCCCGGGCAAGGGCAAGCCTCCATATCGCTCCCATCTCCAATGGGATGGATCACGATCTTCCTCGCCACCTGGCAAAACTCCCTGCAAGAGTTATTATAATGTGTGTGATTAACCTGTATAGTATTAAGCTCCTGTCTATTTTTTCTTTTCAGGAGGATATGCACAAGGTAGCTTACTGCCAAGGAACAGCTCCGACTTCCATTGTCTCATTCTCATCGTTAGTGAAAGTAACCTTCCATTCCTCTTTGGAGCCAAGGTCTTTTATCTCAAACATCCCTTCAAGCTCACCCATCAACTGCTCATACCCATCCAGATTTCCTAAATCCACAGCTCTGCCCACAGCATTTCCATGCATTTGAACCTAGCACAGATCAAACACACAGGTTACCCAGCAGTACAAATGGCAAGACAAGGAGAAAGAGAAGAGAAAAACAAAAAGTCGTTACCTTAATACGACTTCTTCCACTGCAACTCTGATGGCTTTGGATTTCTCGGGGGCTTTCATTCACCATGTGCGTATGATCTTTCGTGACTCTTGAAAGCGCCGATAGCTGACCAGAGTCTTCAAAAGAACCAGCACCTCGCATCGATGTTTCCCCTACCCCCACAGTCGTCTTGTCAGCAGTAGCACTCCTCCTAGTATGGTTAACCAAATTGACACCAAACAGACGGAACATGCCGGGTTCCTTCTTTTCTTCGACAGCAATGGAAAATTTTGGAGCAACCTCTTCAGTCTGATAGCTGCAGGGAGCAGTGTTGCAGGACAACTTGGAAGAGGGCTCCTCAGCTTGATAAGCAGAGAGCCCAGGCCAAGGAGGAACCCTCGCGTCTTTGCTGGTGACCTGAAACAGTTTCTGAGAAATCTCTGGCAAGGAAGGGGAGGCCCCTTTGCTTGAGGAATTGAAGTCCTTGAACCAGCTCCCAATTACTGCAGAATTCTGACAAATCGAACTACTCATGGCACTGTATCCTGGGCGTTCACTTGTCCAAGCGACTTGATGTACAGATATACAATTGGGTTCATTGGAGCTTATACTTGTCTTCTCATGCTGTTCAGGCCTTCCAGAGAGCCAGAATTCTTGAGCAGGTTCTGCAAAATTAAGAACATTAGACCCAAATTTCCAGAGATCTTTTTCGAAGACCAGCAATATGAAATTTTCAGTGTCATACCCAGCACATGAATATCCAGGCTTTCAGCTTGTCTCCCTAGGCCTTTTGTTTTTCATTGATGGTTGCACGGGTATGTTGATGGCAGGTGCGGATGCATCGAATGGTTCAATTTCCCAAGAGGAAACCCTCTCAGGGCCATTGAAGTTTGTGGCTTCGTCCCATTTGACCTAAACCAAGAAAATTGAGAAGATGTTCAGCATCTTGTCTAAGGAAAAAAAGTCAAATAATGATAACAAATAAAGCAGATCAAAGTGATCTTACCTTCAATGTCTTCCATTCAGAACCTTGCCATTGTGGAGAAATATCTCCTTTATCGACAACAGTTCCAGAAAACCTAAAGGGTTAAAAGAGATGGACTGATCATGTCAATATGAAAGGACAGCAAGTCAGCAACAAATTAAAGGAGAAACATATAAGGTGGCAGGATGAATAGTTACTTCTTTACAGGGACGTCTTCCCCTTCAAAACTCATCTTAAACCTCATGCCCACATTAAATCCAATTTTACTAGATTCAAGGTACTTGTTCAGAGTGACGATGTATTGGCTTTGGCTCAACCTGAGGAAACACACAAAAAAGAAACAATTAACAGAGAACGATAAGAACAGTTATATTAAAACAATTGATGTTAGGAAGTGTCCAACCTTGGTCTATAATACACTAGGAAAATGGAATTAGTCTTAATGGCATGTGATGCACTTGCAAGCACCCCAAGATGCATGCTTTGGCTTGATATAACAGATGCTGGCATTGTGCTTTGCTTCTGCACAAGGCGCCTCACTCCGACACGCTGCTCTCCTGTCTCACTCCTAAGAAAAAAAAAGCATGGTACCTTGTAAGTTGTACACATACTTGATACATGAGCATGCGCACAAGGTTTCCTTTTTTTGGATGCACAAGCTGTTTGTTTAAGTTCAGCTGAGATCTAACCTCAGGTAGACAAACGCATCACCAGCAATCAGCTTCTTTGATGTGACAAACGTGCTCCATCCAGTAGTCAGAAGGTGCCGACGGGGTTGGCCTAGAGAACCAAGAAATGCAGAATTAAGCACCAGAAATTACTTAAAGGTGCCATTTTTCCCTTGATCTGTGGCCAAAATGATTAGAAGACAATTCAGTGGAGACTGTACTGTACATACCCCTGTAGATGTGCTTGAACCTCCATTCAGATCCATGTAGGTCCTTCGTGATAAGCTCTTGGGTCGGGGTCGGCATCGACATATCCTGATGGTTAGCATGAAAAAAAAAACTAAGATTTTTCCGTCTCTGTACCACTTGAAGTGCTTAAAACAAGAAAACATGAGAATTATGCATACCAGTGGTGGGAGGCATTCGTTTGCATGACGCCGAAGAACGGAGAAGCCGCCATGAGTACTGGTGTCGGATGGTGTGAGGATCTTGCAGAAGGAGTGCACCACAGGCCTTGACGTCTCCGGCAGGGGTGGGTCAAGTAATGTGGGCAAATCCACTTGCTGCAAGCAACAAGAACAAATTACAATTTTTTTCACACAAATCCACACAGTAAATTCTCCTAGTACGACTATACGAGTGCACACTCACTGAATTGCTTTGCCTACAAAAATCGACATACTTGCAAACAGAAGAAGAGTTCATAACTGGGGGGATCCCATCCAAAAGGGTATGTAAGATGGGCAGAATTAGGGAGGGACAGCAGAAAGGACATTTGCAAAGCAGAGAGCAACCAAAAAGAAAAACTAGTAGCAAGTAAAATGATGGTGGTCCAGTCAGTCCACTCTGTGTCTGTACTCACATCTGGTTCGGGCTGCAGAGTGATCTGGGCGTACATCTCGTCCGTTTCTGTCTCGGCCTGCAGCACAGGTGCAGAGACACAGGGAGGGAGAAGACGAACAGTTAGCAAGTCGGGGCCTGGCACCAAATTGAAGTCAGAGAAGAGAAAGGCGAGTGAATTACATTGAGCTCGACGTTGACGACCTTGCAGAGGATCTTGTTGGGCACCTGGAACATCTTGATTTGCTCGGCCAGCAGCGTCGGGTCCGTCGGGTCTTGCAGCTGCAGGGGCAGCACAGGCGCACAGCAGCAAGAAACAATTAAGAGAGGAATTCAGAAAATATAGAAGAGAATTCCATAAAGAGTAGAGAGGGAGTGAGGAGCGACCTGCTCCAGGTGACCCTGGAGGAAGTAGAAGACCCTCTCGTCGGTCTGGGGCAGCTCCACGAGCGGCCCCGCGCAGGCGCGCCACAGCTCCGCGAACAGCTCCGGGTCCCGTCCTGCTCCTGCAGACAGACAGACAAACAAGCAGCAGGAGGGCGTTTAGTTTGTGGCCACGAACATGAACATGAAGAAGAGACGAAGGAACGCGGCGGTAGTATGCGGGGTGGTCTGACTGACTGACTCACCTTGCGCCATGGCCACGGGCTGTGGATTTGCGGTTCTTGGCTTGGCCTCCTGGTCCTGGTCCCGGGGATGAGAACGAAGCGAGCGAAACTGAGGAAGGGGAGAAGAGAAGAAGCGGGCAGTGTGGTCACCGCACCGGTGGTGGTGGTGGTGTCTCCTGGCCTCCCCTCTGCTGCTCCTGTTTCGAGTGTTTGTTAGCCTCACCCTCGCCCCTTGTTGTAGGAGAGGAGATGGAGATGGAGAGAGACGGAGATTGGAGCAGGGAGGGAGAAAGGCGCAGGCAGGGAGAGAGAGAGTGGCCGCGGCGGAAGCGGAAGCGGAAGCGGAAAGAGAAGGAAACGGCGGCGTTACAAAGCAAGTCGACTTTATGCCGCGGGACGTTTGGTTCGCGGGAAATAGAGGGTAAAATAGGGAAACGAGCTAGGGTGGAAACCGTATCCATTGTTTGCTTATGTGTGATTTTTATAGTATTATTAATTAATTATAATGTCATCTAAATATTTTACTGATGTGGAAGGAGAAGTAAAGATGAGAGAGAAGAAAAGCGACTGCACCGCTAGGCCTCGCCGGATGTGGTTCTCGTCATTTGCGTCGACCCCAGGGGCGGACACACGGGGGGCCCTCAAGCTCCCCTACCCGTACCGGAGCAGTGGAATCCCCTGTGGAGCCCCCATGAGTTTTTAGACAAAGTTCTATAGTGTAGGGGGCTGAGACTTAAGATCAAGCAGCAGTGTTGTTCAACCTCTCCCTGAAATATTTCCTGGATCCGCCGCTGGCCGCCCCGGTGCCATCTTTCTAGCCGAAACTCTTACCGTGCGCTCCTACACCACCTACCTCCGATCAGGTCCACATCACACTACTCGTACTCGTTAGCCTGACTGCCACGCCGTTGTAGCCTACCGCCCCACGCCCTACCGTTGCTTGCCGCCCACTGGTATTGATCGCATGGGAAGAGAACGGGAGCGAGAGAGATGTGGATAGGAGGGAGAGGAAAGTGATTGGCTAAAATATTTTAGGGCCTTATTAGAAAAAAATTTATACTGTGTGACGGAGTTTTTACGAAAAGTTTCTTAGTGATATGACATCTATGAAAATTAATAGATGTTTTTTAAGGCTAGGACTGCTCTTAGTAGCTCACCCCCTATGTAAATGCCACATGTGGCTTTAACACTCATGCCCCTGCATTTCTTGTTTCTTCCCTCTCACCAATCTAAGCCTCTTTATAGCCATTCTTTCTAGCCGAAACTCGGACCGTGCGCCTCTACGCCGCCTAGCTCCGATCAGGTCCATGTCGCACTGCTCGCACTCGTTAGCTTGGCCGCCACGCCCTACCGATGATTTTATAGCATTATTAATTAATTATAATATCAGCTAAGTATTTTGCTGATGCTAGAAGAAAAGTAAAGATGAGAGGGGAGAAAAGCGACCGCGCTGCTAGGCCTTGCCCGTTGTGTTGCTGGTGGTCTGCGGCCGCCCCGGTGCCATCCTTTCTAGCCGGAACTAGGCCCGTGTTTGCCCCTATGCCACCTGTCTCCGATTGGACCCATATCGCGTTGCTCGCTCTCGTTAGCCCGGTCGTCCACACCGCCACAGCCCGCTGCCCCCACCCCTACCGTTCCGCTTGTCACCCACCGGTATTGATCGTCGAGGAATGTGGATAGGAGGGATAGGAAAGCGATTGGCTAAAATATTTGAGGGGCCTCACTAGAAGAAATATTATTGTGCTGGAGTTTCTATGAAAATTTTCTTGGTGATATGATATCTATGAAAACTAATAGACGGTTTGAAGGTTGGAGATGCCCGTAATAGCCCACCCGTTATGTAAATGCCACGCGTGGCTTTAACAGTCGTGCCCCTGTCTTTCTTGTTTCTGTCCTCTCACCAATCTAAGCCTCTTTTGCACGGAGACACCCACTTTGTTTATAAATTTTTAGATTTCATATCACTATTTTCATTTTTATTTTTTGCAACCTATGTAATCCATATGTTGATATGTATAAGATTTGCCTGTCAAGATGGTGCAGTTCAAGTTCAATCAAAATCCAACTTACTAAAAAAATTTCTAGAGACAGGACACAAGTAGAAAAGGATTTTTTTATTCAAACACACGTAATCCAGGTCCATTGGTGGAGCTTGAGAAAAAATTAAGAGGACATCAAAACTACAATACACATGGATTATGGACTATATATGTGGCTATTATTAAGCTTCATCAACGAAATTTCCTAAATATGTATCATTCTCTAAAGGATGTTGCACAAAATTAAAGAGGGAGTGAGGCATGGCCCTCTTTGCCATTAGGAACTCCAACCTTGTCTAGGTCTAATAAGGAGATTGAAAAGAAAATATACTTACACACAATAATGAATGTATATAAAACTCTTGGATGATAGAGTATCATTCTAGAGATCAGGCTTATTACATTTATCTTTCTTTCCAGAACATGATGGGTCTGAAAAATAGGAACCCTTTTCCTTAGTGGGAAAAAATAAACTAAGTTTTAATTTAGCCTTCTTATTTTATCCAAACAATTCCTACATGGAAGTGGCCACTGTGAGAATAAAATGTATCTAATTGTCTCTCATCCAGTGTCAAATCTAAAAAGCAGATGAAACATGAATATGGTCCATTTTGGCAACATCGAGAAAATGAATATATCTAAAATTGATCAGAATTATATTGGCAATAATACTTTTTAATGCTCTTTTGAACCACCGTCTACTTTCTACTCCTTTAGATCATCGTGTCTTTTGAATTGTAAGCAATAGTGATCATTTGCATACACAAAGGTACACAGGAAATCAATTTTGCAAGAAAAACATTCCAGGTTGTTTTGGATTTATGCTCTTCAGCAAGCCCATGGTTACATCACGGGTCATTAAGAATCCAAACATTGCATCAAAGAGGGAAACAAATAATATCACAACACATAGTTGTAGAGTAATTCTTGATTATTAAGGATTATTGTTTTTCCTTATGCTACATAAATAAGGCACCTGAATAATTAGGAATGATGTTAAATCCATGATTGTCCCAACATAAGCAATTTATTATTATACATGAAAAAGGTGTCTGAATCGTAATGAGTTAAGAAAGAGTAGATAGATTTTATTATTAGTGAGTATGGCGACTACGCTGTTGTACCCTATTAGACAATTCCCGTATACATGGTCATATATGGATAAATTGAAGATGGAATGCAAGTATCTTATAAATGTGTAAAGAGGGGAAAAAATAAAATTCTTACATAACTGATGTTGACTAACTGTAACCGTTGCTATATCAAGCCACTACACACTGTGATGTAATGTGTTCCTTATGACTTCCAATTCATAGGAACATGCGGGTTATATAAACGAATTTTATACTTTGGAGCTAATGGTTGGTTATCTTCATTCCTAACCTCATTTTGTTAGTGTTACATCATTGCTCGGAATGTAATGTGTTTCTTTATTCCCAAAGCTCAGCTCAGGATTACATCATCATTATTGTCTACAATCCGAAGATCGTAAACAGCTTAAAAGTTACATCCAAGAGCATTAAGCTCGATTCTCACACGTGAGCACAGAAACTAACACAAAACAATGAAGATGATATGCAAATACCTTAAGTAGACGTGTACAGATTCGAAAACTACAATTCTTATATATCAACCTACTACATCGTGATGTACTAACTACATGTCTATTTGTAGCGAGCATGATACCTTTCTCTATTTGTAACCACATGCATATACTCCCTCCATCTCAAATTATAAATTCATTCTAACTTTCTTGGAGAGTCAAAACATCTCAAGTTTGACCAAATTTATATAATACAATAATAACATTTATAATACCAAATAAGTATAATTAGATTCTTCATTAATTATATTTTTATAGTATACCTATTTGATGTCATAAATTTTGGTAATTCTCTCTAGAATTTTAGTCAAACTTGAGATATTTTGACTCTCCAAACAAGTTAGAATGACTTATATTTGAAAGGGGGAGTAGTGCTGTATAGTTAGTTGTGCTGAGGCGATCCTATTAAAATCGGTTAGGACTCTTATGCTCTAGAGAGAAATGACACATAGACACGGATGACTAATTGACGATAGGTTGTACGTGCACGAGTGCCTCGGTTTCTACTACATCCTTTTCAAATTACAAAATATTTAGGCTTTTCTAAATATATTATTTTTACTGTGCATCTAGACATAGCATATATCTAAGCACTCACTAAAGTATATATATATATATATATATATATATATATATATATATATATATATATATATATATATATATATATATATATATATATATATATGTGTGTGTGTGTGTGTGTGTGTATATGTGTGTGTTTTATATAAAGACAAGACATCTTCTAATTTGGAATAAAAATACTAGTTTTTTTTTCATATAAAGTTTCCGGGATGGGAGAGGCGGCACACACGCGTGGTGTGGGGGCAGGGGGCCTGCTCTGATCCGACTGATCGACGATCACGATATGCACAATTATGCATGTGTTGTGTCCCATGCATATGGCGCATGCATGCATTCATCCATGGGATCCGGATCCGGCCAATCCTTGCAGAGCACGTACAGTACGTACGTTAGACCGGTCAAGGTAGCTAGATCGATGATGATGACGATGATTGTTTGAGCTGCAGATATATATATATAGCTGGATTATATATATTTTTTCGGATCGTCCATCGGCCGGGGTTGTACGTGCACGCATGTATGGCCGGCCGGCCGGGGTTGTACGTGCACGCATGTATGGCCGGCCGGCCGGTCGCCGGTGGGGCAGCAGCAGCCAGCAGGCCGGGCTCATCGTCATCGTCAGGGCTGCAGGCCAGCTGGTGCGCATGCATGCATGCACGTCCGGCACGGTACGGCCGTGAGACGGCCACACGGCTAGCTGGGCCAGCATCGATCGATCTCGATGAGTCGGCCGGCCGGGTACGTATAGTGTACAGACCGACACGACGACCACGGCCGGACAGCAGGTGGCGCGGGCGGTCGAGATAGCCGACGCCGACGCCGACGCCGTTGCTAGCTAGCACCGTACCGCCGTCGTGCCCGCCCGCCAGTCGTCCAACGTCCATGCATCAACCTCCACGCATGGCGCGCTAGCTTTTGCTCCTCCTTTTCGTCGTCGTCGTCGTGTCGTCATCGATGGGGATGGATGACGGATCGGACGACGGGCCCTGCAGGCGCGCGGTCACGGCGGCGACGCCCGTGCGCGTGGTCGGGTTGGTGGTTGAGGACGCATGCAGGGTCCATCCATCGTCCTCCGATCCACACACAGGGCCTGTACAGTCCAGAGTGGTTCTTCAGTTCGTGTTCACGAGCAGGGGAGCTAGCTATGCTAGTGGCTAGTGCTATCAGTACGTACGTCGTCGTCCAGTCAGTCCAACAATACGCGACCCCACCATTCGATTCGATACATCCATCTTTCTGTGCGCTCCTGAATTCATCATGTGCGCGCTATTATATTAGCTAGCTAATAAACGTCTTGCCCCTAAAGTTTACTTCATGTCATATTGGATATTTTGACATATGTATAGAGTATTAAATATAGACTAAAAAATAACTAATTTCACAGATTACGACTAATTTACGAGACAAATTTTTTAAACTTAATTAGGCCATGGTTTGACAATGTGGCGCTGCAGTAAACACGTGCTAATGACGGATTAATTAGGCTTTAATAAATTCATATCTTGGATTACCGACGGATTCTGTAATTTATTTTTTTATTAGTATCCAAATACCTCATACGACACCCCATATAACACCCGATATGATATCCCTAAACTTTACTCCCTAAATTTAAACACTAGCTAGCTGAATCGATGGAATCAGCTCTTAAGTACTCTTCTCTGCTGCTGCTGCCGCCGCCTATATATGCCATATACCTACCTAATGCAAGCCTCGCTACCTACCTACCTAGCTCCCCTACTCCACTACACTACACATTATATATAGCCATGCACTATATATACACTTCTCAAGTTCTCTTGTCGTCGTCGTCGTCCAACATTTTGATTTTTATTAGTTTTTATATAGCTACTTATACTTAACTAATAATTGCACATGTGTCTTGGACACTACTTATATACTCCTATACATATATATAGCACTAGTTTGAAATAATTACACAACGAAAATTCAATTCAATTACTGGACAATTATTCGAACCGAGAGAGGTGGGAGAAAAATCGAGTCTTGTTTGGAGTTTGAATAACCAGCATGGGGAACAAATCCTCGTTTCAACGGAGAGCTCTTATTCTAAGAGCAACTCCAGGAATCTATTTGTATCCTTCCATGTTGATATGAATGGAGGTTTTGATGAAAAAAAATCCCCTCTGGTCTGGCAGCTTCTTCAGTTAGATCTTCAATTTTTTTTTGCATCCCATATTCCTGGTTTCTCACTCACTAAAGATAGAGAGCCGAGCTGGTTGTCCCAAGTATCAAACGAGATTTAGAGAAGTTGTTGGACAGTGGATAGATATATAGAATGGCTATCCAAGTAGATCGTTGTAGAGAATGAGTTTAAGAAAGAATGTTAAAAATGCTCTAATAAAAATCACTCTATATATCTCTACACCCTCCAACAACTTGTTTATATCTTGTTTGACACTTTGGAGAGGCAGCTACACTCTTCTATCTTTATATATCCTCAATTGCTCGTTCATTCTCAACGTCATCACCATTTTCGCTTATGTTGGGAGAGTGCATATTTTCTACAAACGTCTTACTTAAAAATATTTTCTCTTTTTAAAATTATAATAGGCCATTTTGGCTAAGCCAAATAAACGACTTATAATTTGAGGAAGTATCATGGTAGGCCAAAAAAACTCTTTCGGTCCTTTATTCATAGGGACAAAAGGCTACACATGAGTAGATGTCTCTTAGCTTAAACACATGAGCTAGCTTAGGGGGCACCAAAACTATACAATAGCGATGATTAAGGTGCATGCATGCTGAGAGTGTGAATTATGCAAAAGACCATGCATGATAGATTTTTGCATCTATATAAGGCTCACGGTAATTCCCTTAAAACGCCAAACATGGAGGGAGAATTTGTAAAACGCACCCCCACTTTTAGTCTACGAAGGCACACTTGCCGGGTTTTTTTTTTTACTTTCTATATATTCTATAGAGCGAGAAAGCAGCATGCATAATAACCATCTCATTTCAGTTACTACTTGATGGCGTTGTTATGTCAGATTGTCAGTTGAACGACGGCTAAAAGGGTCTTGGAAATCAGCTCCCCTTTTTCTCCAGGAATCAATTAACTTATATGTTTCTTATGGAAAAGGAAGGGCCGGGCATAAAAATTCTTTTTGAGTGCTATATATTTATTTATATATAGAAAAACACGTACGCATACCAGCTCTCTCTTCTCACGCCATTCTGGTGGTCGATCACATATATAATCCGATCCAATCAAGGCGTGCCTAGGCACTCCACCACCCACCATGCAACTCTTGTGACCATATATATATATACTGGAATAAATAATAATAATAATGCCCCATATATATATATTTCATGCATATAGTATGAGTCTACTATATATACTCCTGCAATCTAGGACTACATGATTAACAAGGTGTTAAACACAGAGCGTCCATATATAGATACTGGAACAACCCCCTGCTGCCATTGCATGCAACTAGCCAGTACTCTAAGCAAGATCGAATAATTTAGCTTTTGACAAAGCGTGTTAGCACTAAATCTTTATATAATAAACAATGCGATCTTGTGATCACCGATCGGCAGCATATATGTAGAAAAGGAAGTTTTTTAAATTAAGATTCCCAACAAACCGAACAGCAGGAATCTAGAATCTCCATTTGGCAGGCACGTATACCTGGTACCGGTGCTACTCCCTCCGTCCTAAAATAAGGTGCATTCTGGCATTTAAAATTTATACTCAAATATAGTACATTCGGGGAACAAGAAGATAATGTTTACTTAAATAAAATACATGATTATTTCGTATAAAGAAAATAATTCATGTACTTGCCATATTTTGTATAAGGAGACTAATAGTTCACCCTTTAATCATGCAAAAAAATCAGATTTCAATACATTAGAAAAGCAAGTGAGGGGTACATGTGTTTATTGCACTCTCCCTTATTTTATCTGAAAATGGCCAGAATGTGCTAGCTGATCTCTCTCACCGTATGAGAAATGAACATGCATGGCAAAAAAAAAACTTGTATTAACAATTATCTATATGTATCTTATAATCTAAACCTACTAGAATTCTATCTGGACATGTAAGCCTTTCAGTAGGCCACTAACATATGCAATTATGACACATGCATATCTATTTATGCAAGCTATACACGTTAGCAGGTCACATTATCTACTAACATGTATTATTTTTTCCACGTCAGCATACTACATCATATACTAGAATTTATTCGTGATACCTGCAACAACAAGCAGAGTATATATGCTTCAAGTTATATATATTGAGGATGCACATTAACCATAGTGCCTCGTTGCAGTTCTTTTGCATGCCACACATTGCTCATCTATATTTGCGGATTATATTATTTTATTTCTGTAAGAGGAATTAACTTTTGGGTTTGCCAGTGGGTTTCAGGATTTGCCATCCACATTGTTTCACCATCATGAACATAAATATAATGTGTTGTCATGACCACACACAACATGCCAACATTCGAAGTGAAGAGAATCAGACTATGTACCGTGACTGCTCGCAGGGGTGAATCAAGGATATTTGATTATTGGGTTCAGTACTCTAAAGCCTAAACATAGTGTTATAATACCAACTTAATTAGAAGAAGAATTTATTGATCTTAAAGAGGAACTATAGTGGAGGTCAATGAAAACACTTGGCTTTGCCCCTGACCAGTAATAACACACTATTTCAGCTCCTATAAACATCGAGTAAACCAATTAGGGCTATTATCTCTAATTCACGTACTACTATTCTTAATAAATTCAGATAAGACTCTTATGCTCGAGTGAGTAGAGAGGCAGATAGACTCAGGAGAGAGTGAAAAAAGGTCACCCTATATATATCAAAAACAAGGGAAATTTTTTAATTATTATGAGCATCATCTGCTTTGCTCACACGCATAGGATCACAACCGATTGACATCCCGATCGTAATCACAACATCGCAATGCCAGCTGTCATCTATAACACAAGAACAACATACTCAATCATCCATAGCCTCCTTGTACTTTATTTAGTCAATTAATTAATCAAATCATGGCATTTTTCTATCGGAGAAATATATCTTGCTTTTTTTTGTGTTGTATAGTAATCACTCGCCGGGTGGGGAATATTCGTGGTGAGAGAGTCCTTGCATTGCATCCACCCATGGGTTTGCAAGCCTGTAAAAGTGCCCTGCCTACGAAGTAGAAGGTATTTTTCTTTAATCAATTAGTTGTTTAATGGTTTGGAATCAATCAAGAGCACACTTATCAGTTTACTATGTTAGCTGGCCTTTTGCATGGGTTAGTGTTAGAGGTGTAGTGCTAGGATTGTGCATGCTAGCTTTCCATTACTTAAGCAGTTAAGCTTTGCCATCTCTCTCTGATCACACACACTCTCTCTAGCTATACATGGACGACTATAGGTCACAAATGCATGCCGGTTGTTGCCTGCAAAGTTCAGAGTTTAAAATAATATGTTACCGAGCGCACGCCTCCATGTGGGAGCCAAAAACCTAGCTGATGCTGACTGGCTAGCTTCAAGCGCGTGCACACGACTCACCGGCCATGGTCAAATTTATAAGGTAAAAGGGTAAAGTAAACTTTTCAACCTCCAAGTAGCATGTCAGTTCGATTATAACTTTTAGCTATAAAATCGGATATATTTGGTCCTCTCTAGCGATTCCAAAGGTGATTTTCTATTTTCTAAAATGATAAAAATATGTCTTAATATCTAAAATTTGTAGTCAATTTATTTTAAAACCAAAAAATTTATGAAACTAGCACCAATTTTCTTCTAAAAATGTTATATCTATTAGCCCTCTTTGGAGTTATTTGGACTTATTTGTTTTAAATAAATAATGAGCATGGCTACTAGCAATAAAGCACTACAAACATAAATAAACCAGTTTAAAATAACTATATTATATGAGTATGCCATAAATAGGTGGATAACATTTAAAAAAATTGGTACTAGTTTCATTTTTTTTTCTAAGTTAAAATAGAATATTTATGAAGTTTTAGATAATAATTCAGTTTTTACTATAAAACAGAAAACCACTTTTGAAATAGCAAGGGGACCAAATTTAGTCTGTTTTGATAGATGGAAAGCGTCCCTTATCCGATTTCATAGTTTGTGGTTGAAAATCAGACTACGGTGGAGTTTGGTGTAAGTTTACATATATGGAATCCCTCGATGTGATAGGATGCTGCAAGGTCCAAGAGTTCGTTGATTTTTTTACTGTTTATGTGGTGGACTTAAATTTTTCTTTTGAGGGAGCGACTGCAGACAATTCTATTAAGTGCTTACATAACTCATTTCTTCAAAAGGAAGTTAAAGATAAACGACTGCAACATTTTTTTGAAAAAAAAAGTGAATCAGATAGGAGAGGTATCGATTGTATTATAAAAAGAAAAAATCTAGACCGGACAAAACAACGGTACAGCAATAACCCCATAGGAGACCGTAACATTTTTATCCAACCTTATGCGGTCAAACAAAGAGTACGTGTTTAGTGATCAGATCTTCTTTAAACGACTGAAATTTCTTCAACCTTCCCTTTCAAATAGGGGCCCTTGTAGGAAAAAGAAAAAAATCAGGACGGACACAACGGTACACTAACCCCATGTGTTGTAACATTTTATCTGCCTTATGCGGTCAAACAAAGTTATGTTTGGAAGAATCCTTTGGAAATCTTCAACCTTCCCTTGGAACTGGAACAGTCACAGAAACTACCAGTCTGCTGCCGGTTGTTAGATAGGAAGAAGATTATAAACTGATTGGTTTACTAGTAGTGCTAGAGTGCTATTTGTTTCGAGAGAGTGAACTGCAATTTCAGTAGCAATTTCGCCACTGACCAACGTACAACAAACACCGATATATATCTATAGATATCATGTATATATGTTACTGAATCTTTGACTATATACAGATAATCTGTTGCATTTGCATTGGGTGGTGTCTGTCTGTCTCTGTCCTAGTAGATGCTCAAAGGAAAGGAAAGGATCTTTGTCTCCCACGTCACATGGACAGAATCGCGAGGAATATCCTAAATAATTGGAGACATTATTTGCGTGTAATTGTGTCATGATGAGGTGAGCGTAACCCAATCACACGGGTAGGGTATGGCCTAGGCAAACAAACCATGAGACAGAGAGCAGCCAATACAAGGTGTACAGGCAGCAGCGCATTAGGCGTCCCTCCTGATTGGCTGCTACTGGCTCCCAAATCTGAATGCATGTCTAAACTAATGCCCTGTTAGTTTAATTTGCATTGGGCACCAATTAATAAACATGCCCACTTGGGCATTAAGAAACCTCCTGACATTGATGTGGAGATTACATTACATATAGATTTAGTGTATATATGGGTGGTGTCATGCTGTTGGATTTGTCGTTTGCCAAGGGGGATTACATTACATTAATTACATGCAGGCTCTCCTCTCCTTTCCTGCCTGCCTGCCTCTTGTACTCCTATTTGGCAATGTCTTGGTCACCCATCCTTTGTTTAATCTCAATGTCTTTCTAGTCTACTAGTCCTTAATGTATATATATAGCCACCATAATAGTTGGGCAGGTTTATGTACAATGCACTATGCTCATTATTGCACTTATCCTTATTAGCTCAGATGAATGGACTGGTTCATCACTTACTTGAATGTATCAGCATCTGGGGAACAAATTTGACCTGCTAACTGTGTTCCACAACAAGACAAGTAGCTGCAAACACCAGGAAAAATATATATTTAATTTGTAAGAAACAAGGCTATTCATTGTTTACAGGTAGGTGACATTATATTGCCCTATCTCACGGTGACATTGGACTGCCCAAAGTGGAGGAAACAATATAGTAGGATATAAATGAGTTCACTGTCTGTCTGAATAGATGGCGAGAAATAATGTTTCAGTAACATTCAGCAAGTTATGTGTACCAGAAAGCTTATTCAGCTTAAAGGCTAGTTTAGTCAGTTGTTTGACACCCATACGAGGAGTTGGATTGACGACTTGGGAGTCTTGGCAGGGAAGATATGCCAGTGTTATCTACTTTTCTAAGCTTTGAGGCAAAGCCTACATACATTATTACTCTATAATATGGCTCTATGCTTGCAGGCAGGCAACTACTGGCTTTCTAATTACCCACGAATAGACAGCAGGCAAGGGAATTAACAATGCAGCCTACTATGGTTTTGCTATGTGTATGTGCGAGGAAGAGGCCGGAAAGCTCCTTCCTGTAGGAGTAGGATAGGCAGGCAACGAATATGCCATGCAACTTCTTGTACTACTGCCTGTTAATTTTGACCAGATTTCTTTGGTATGCAAATCATGCTCCATCCACTCTGCACCGCGAAGATTAGAACATCCCCATCGATCGATCCGCCAGTGAATTTTCCAGGATGCTTCTCCGCCCTCTCCTAATCTGCTCGCTACTAGCTCCTACTATATCTTATAGATCGGTAGACTGCTGCATATATATATATAAAATCTCATCATATAGTAGTAGTTATGATAGCAAAGATCACATTCTTGATTCAAAGCAGCAACCACTTACTCCCAACTGTCAATAAACTAGTTTTTAATAATCCTACTCGCGCGCGACAGAATAACATGGCCAGTGTTCATATATTTGTCGATCAACCGATTCTCTCACTCTGTCTCATCCAATGCGCTCGCATTTGCGATCATCCCTTCTTAGGTGCTGTGTGTACATCAGTACATGCTAGCATTAAGCAAAGTGTTCCTGTTGTGGCATATATGGTACGAGAGATATAATATATATACACACATATGGGCTAGCTAGTGGAGGGGGGACTTGAAAATGCATGCAAAAGAAAAGCATAGCCATACATACATGAAGGAGAAGGAGCAAGCTTAATTGGGTTATTAGTAGTAGTTAGGCTCCGATCCTCTAATCTATGGAGAATTGGAGATGGATGGAGGGGCAGCAGGCATTTGCATCTCTGACCACTAAAGGATGGATGGCTTGAGGCCTTTTGATGTGCGTCCACCTGTCGACGCGCAGTGGGATAGTTCATCATATTTCATTCCAGAATCGCATTATATATATTTCTGCGCGCCAGAATAAAGCGAAAGACAGGCGCCTTTTTTATTTACTCGCGTTCCCCTGCGCCTTCGCCTCTGTTTCTGCTAATCTATTTTATGTCTCCGTTGATTCTTTTCCTCCTCCTAATGCTTATGCTTGCTTATAGTTTTTCTTTTCATTCAGCTCAAGTTTATCATATCGTCAGTAGAGTAGACCCCTCAGGCGACCTCAGCAGTGGATGCTGATAAGCATGGACCTGGCCAAGGAAAACCCCATTGGCCGCAGCTGCAATCCCTGCACCAAAACGACCCTCCTCCATGGCCATCTTTTCCCTGCTAAACTGCCAAGAATCTGAATGTTGGATCCAGCACTGTCTGCACATAAACACAATGCACTTGGTCCCCGGGTCCTAACCTATCTGCGCCCTAGCTAGAGCCATATCAAATGCTTCGATCATTCACCTCTGGGCCGGTATCGACCGATACATGCAAAATGCGATGGGAACCAACTTCTGTCCATGACTCCTGTCATCGCAAATCAATGGCGCAGGAGGAAGTATGCATGCGTATCTTGTCACTGAATTCAATCCAACCATTAAAATCTACAGGAATTGAAGTGTTGTCTACGAAATTTTGTACTACTGACGGTACATGTTCGTCCAAGCATTGCCTGTTAGCTAATCAACACAGTAGAGAAAGGCGGCGCCGACTTTGCCGCCTGCTGTGTGTGAACATAGCAAGGTAATACGGCGCCGACTTTGTCCCCTCTCAGTGATCAAGATGGCAGCTGCAGTCTGCAGGCCGCACGCGGCTCACTGCGCAAAGATCAGAGGAATGAGCAGAGCGATGGCCGGCCGAGTCGTCCCCTATCGGTTATCTAGTTCTTTGTGCCAGCATGGGCGCTGCACATGGACTAGATAGTTAGAGTTGTATAAATAGACATGTCTGGCAACTCAGTAAAGAGGGTTCAGATTTACCATCACACAGACAGGGCCTCGACCAACGTTGTTGTCTTATATTGTGCGTGCTTGCTCTGTTCTCCCTTCTTCTCCCAACTCCGTCCATAGTGTGTGGGTACGGACAACGCCGGTACGTGGTCTGCACGGCTAGTGGGTGCTCGACAACACTAGCGCGTGCTCGACGAGACCGTCAAGTGCTCCACTCGCCTGAGCCGGTGCTCGGTAAGATCGGCTAGAGTGGTTCACTGTCGTGAGCCGGTGATCCTGTGAGACCAACGGAGTGGTCTGGAAGGCCATCTCGGTGGTCTGGAGGCTATCTGTAGTGGTCGGGAGGCTAACTGTGGGCCAACAGAGTGGTATCAGAGCCGTACAAGCGCCGTCGTCATTCTAACCGATGGCGATGACAGGCGGTTCGGAGTTGGGCGACGGCAGTGGCACTGTCGTGACTGCCCAACCACTACCGAATGTAGTTGTTCGCACGGTGCGGGAGATCAGCGGCACCACTTGGTCGACGCTGACTCGCACTAACTATAGAGAGTGGTCGGTGACCATGAAGGTCAAGCTCAGAGCCCGACGGCTCTGGAATGCTGTTGACAAGGGCACCGACGTGAAAGAAGACGACATGTCAGTGTTGGAGGCTATCCTCGCTGTTGTACCGGCGGAGTACAGGGAGCCGTTGGGGACGAAAAGCTCAGCTAAGGAGGCGTGGGAGGCCATTGCGGCGATGCACGTCGGTTCCGACCGCGCAAAGAAGACGACGGCCCAGCTTCTAAAGCAGGAGTACGCAAACCTCAAGTTCAAGGATAGTGAAACGGTGGAGGGCTTCTCCCTCCACCTGCAGACGCTCATCAGCAAGCTGAAGAGCCACGGCATCACCATCGACGAAGAGGAGGCGGTCTCCAAGTTCATCCACTCCGTGCCGGCAAAGTACATCCAGATCGCTCTCTCCATAGAGACGATCTTGGACTTGTCCACCCTCACCATTGAGGATGTGGCGGTCGTCTGCAGGCGGTGGGCGAGCACACTGGGCAAAGCGACAAGACAATGAAGGAGACGCGGAAACTCCTGCTAACAGAAGAGGAGTGGGCTGCTCGGCGAAACTCTGGGAAGGCAGCCTCCTCCAGTCGCGGTGCCAAGGGCAAGCAACGAGACAGGGCTTCTTCAGAGAAGAAGCACGTCGACTCCAACGCCTGTCGGTGTTGCGGGAAGATGGGCCATTGGACACGGGAGTGCCCAAATCGCAAGAAGGGGAAGAAGGCTCAGGCTCACCTAGCGAAAGCCGATGATGAGGATGAGGCCACTATCCTTATGGCGACGTTCTGTGCACTGCATGACGTCGAGGCCATGGAGAGGGAAGAGGCGACAACGGTGGAAGGATCTAGCAAGGCCCTGAAGACCGTCAACCTCGACGAACCACGCGTCCAAGTCCATCTCGGGCGTGTGGGCGCCGACCAAGAGCAGCCGTGGTATCTGGACTCTGTTGCCAGTAACCACATGACGGGCTCCAAGGACTCCTTCTCCGAGCTCGACGGCGATGTTACCGGTACGATGAAGTTTGGTGACGGCTCAAGGGTGGCTATCCAAGGACGCGGCACCATCATCTTCAAATGCCAGAACGGGGAGCACCATGCGCTAACGGATGTATACTACATCCCACAGCTGCGTTCTAGCATCATCAGCATTGGTCAGCTAGATGAGCGCGGTAGCGAGGTTCTGATCAAGGACGACGTTCTGAGGATCAGAGACCGGGAGCAGCGACTTCTCACCAAGGTGAAGAGGTCCCTGAACCGGTTGTACCTGCTCGACCTGAAGGTAGAGCAGCCGATTTGCCTGGCGGCAAGGCACTCCGAGGAACCGTGGATGTGGCATGCCCGGTTCGGACATCTCAGCTTCGACGCGCTTGGTCGGCTGGGGCAGATGGTCCGAGGGCTACCCCACATCAAGCACGGAGGCGAGCTGTGTGACAGCTGTCTGGCCGGGAAGCAGAGGAGGCTACCTTTCCCAAAGGCGGCCAAGTATCGCGCGAAGGAAGCTCTCGAGCTAGTTCACGACGACCTCTGCGGGTCGATCACGCCTGCTACATGCGGTGGTCGGCGATACTTCCTCCAACTCATGGACGATTGCAGTCGCTACATGTGGCTGCAACTCCTGACGAGCAAGGACGAAGCGGCGGTGGCGATCAAGAAGTTCAAGACGCACGCGGAGGTCGAGAGCAGCAAGAAGCTCCGCGTGCTGAGGACTGATCGGGGTGGTGAATTCACTTCGGTGGAGTTCGCTACGTACTGCGCGAATCAAGGTGTGGGGCAACATCATACCGCGCCGTACTCGCCACAACAGAATGGCGTGGTGGAGCGATGGAACCAGACGGTCATCGGCATGGCCCGATCCATGATGAAGGCCAAAAGGATACCGGCGAAGTTCTGGGGAGAGGCGGTGACCACGGTGGTGTTCATCCTCAACCGTGCTCCAACCAAGGCCCTGACGGGCAAGACGCCGTTCAAAGCTTGGTACGGGAGCAAGCCGAACGTGTTATTCCTCCGGACATTCGGTTGCATCGGCCATGTCAGGAAGACAAAGCCAAACCTCACCAAGTTGGAGGACAGGAGCACACCCATGGTGTTCCTAGGCTACGCGGAGGGTACCAAGGCGTACCGGCTCTATGACCCAACGGAGACAAGGTGACTGTCTCGCGCGACGTTATGTTCAACGAGGAGGCGGCTTGGGACTGGAATAGTCCGAGCACGGGGGAAGCGGGAGGCTTCACCAACACCTTCGTCGTTGAGCACTTGGTCATCCACGGCGGTGGAGACGCTGCGGAACAGGTGTCACGCACTCCGGGAGGAGGGCCGAGCACTCCAGCGGTAGAGTCGAGCACTTCTAGGGCAGTGCCGAGCACTTCAGGAGAGATGCCAAGCACTCCGGGAGGAGTGTCGAGCACTTCTAGAGGGATGCCGAGCACGCCAGGAGTAGAGCCAGAAAGTTCTGCAGTGGTGGCGACCACTTCAGGACGGGTACCGAGCACTCCCGTGGCGGAGCCAAGACGTCTTACTGTGGTGCCGACCACTCCAAGACTGAGGCTGGGCACTCTTACAATGTGGCCGAACACTGCAGGAGTTATGATGAGCTGTCCAGAAGCAGTGCCGAGCACTCTGGGTGCTCTGACAGGCACTCCAGCGAAAGAAGGGACTCTGTCGACGCCGATCGAGTTCACCTCACCTCCAAGTGACATCACTGAGTTCGTGGACGCCTACCACGAAGGTGAGGAGTTGAGGTTCCGTAGGCTGGACGATATCGTCGGCGGCACAGGTCCCTCAGGTCTGGCGGGTAGGCTGCTCAACGACGCAGAGCTGCTACTCGTTAGTGCAGAGGAACCACCCATGTTCGCGCTAGCCGAGCGCGATGGAAACTGACGACATGCGATGCTGGAGGAGATGAAGGCGATCGAGGAAAACGAGACTTGGCACCTCGTCGATCCACCTCCAGGATGCCGTCCGATCAGCCTGAAGTGGGTGTACAAGGTCAAAAGGGACGAGCTCGGCGTCACTGTCAAGCACAAGGCGCGCCTCGTCGCCCGAGGCTTTGTCCAACGCGAGGGCATCGACTTCGAGAAGGTCTTTGCGCCAGTAGCGCGCATGGAGTCGGTCCTTTTGATACTTGCTTTGGCGGCAGCAAAGGACTGGCACGTCCATCACTTGGACGTTAAATCGGCCTTCCTCAACGGCGAGCTGGCGGAAACGGTCTTCGTCAGGCAACCTCCAGGGTTCGTCGTCAAGGGAGAGGAGCACAGGGTGCTCCGACTGCACAAGGCGCTCTACGGGCTGCGGCAAGCCCCTCGAGCATGGAACGCCAAGCTTGACGCCACGCTGGGCGAGCTTGGGTTTCAAAGGTGCGCAACCGAGCACGCACTCTACACGCGACGACGGGGGAAGGAAGAGCTCGTGGTTGGCGTGTATGTGGATGACTTAATCGTAACCGGCGCACGCACGGAGGATATCAACAGCTTCAAGCGAGAGATGGCAGCTCGTTTCCGAATGAGCGATCTCGGCGCTCTCTCCTACTACCTCGGCATCGAGGTGAGACAGGAGAAGGAGGAACTCACGCTCGGGCAAAGCGCCTACTACCTCGGCATCGAGGTGAGACAGGGGAAGGAGAAACTCACACTCGTGCAAAGCGCGTATGCCTCCAAGCTGTTGGAGAGGAGCGGCATGGTGGAGTGCAAGCCATGCGTGACTCCGATAGAGGAGCGGCTGAAGCTGACGAAGGCCAGTACTGCGGCGAATGTGGATGCAACACTCTACCGAAGCATCGTCGGCAGTCTGCGCTATTTAGTCCACACGAGGCCAGACATTGCGTTCGTCGTGGGCTACGTCAGTCGCTTCATGGAGGATCCCAGAGAGGATCACTGGGCTGCGGTGAAGCGGCTACTACGCTATGTCAAGGGGACGGTGAATCATGGAATCATCTTCCCAAAGATCGGCGGGAGTAGGCTGCAGCTCACGGTATTCAGCGATGCAGACATGGCGGGGGACATCGACGGACGACGGAGCACCTCTGGCGTGCTCGTCTTCCTCGGGTCAGCCCCAATTTCATGGCTATCACTAAAACAGAAGATGGTGGCGCTATCTACGTGCGAGGCAGAGTACGTAGCGGCGACCACAGCGGCGTGTCAAGTTGTGTGGCTATGCCGGCTGCTGGGCGAGCTGACCGGCGTGGAAGCTCACCTACCAGCACTGATGGTGGACAACCAGCCCGTCATCGCCCTCGCGAAGAATCCAGTTCTGCACGACCGGAGTAAACACATCGATGTAAAGTTTCACTTCTTTAGGGACTGTGTTGATGGAGGGCAAATCGTCATCGAAGTTAAATCGAAACCGCTTTCGGCAGGCTCGCGAGCGTCCTCATCAAGCCGCTTCGGGACGACTTCGACTCACGGAGCTGAAGGAGATGATCGGCATGGAGGGGGTACAAGGGTTAGCGATGAATTAGGGGAAGATTGTTAGCTAATCTCATCGCCACCTTGTATGAACACAAAGAGAGGAAGGCGGCGCCCGACTTTGCCGTCTCTTTGTGTGTGAACACAACAAGGAAGGCGGCGCCGACTTTGCCCCCTGCTGTGTGATACTGATGGCAGCTGCGGTGCAGTGCGCGCCGTCGGCTCACCTGCAAAGACCGTGAGGAACATCTGATGGTCGGCGCAGAGTCGATCTGTCGAGTTATCTAGTTATTGTGCGCAAAGATAAGCGCCGCACATGGACTAGATAGTTAGAGTTGTATAAATAGACATGTATGACAACTCAGTAAAGAGAACTCAGATTTGCCATCACACAGACAGGACTTCGGCCAACGCTGTTGTCTTGTATTGTGCGTGCTTGTTCTGTTCTCCCTTCTTCTCCCAACTCCGTCCGTAGTGTGTGGGTACGGACAACGCCGGTACGTGGTCTGCATGGCTAGTGGGTGCTCGGCAACACTAGCGCGTGCTCGGCGAGACCGTCAAGTGCTCCACTCGCCTGAGCTGGTGCTCGGCAAGATCGGCTACAGTGGTTCACTATCGTGAGCCGGTGATCCTGTGAGACCAATGAAGTGGTCTGGAAGGCCATCTCGGTGGTCTAGAGGCTATCTGCAGTGGTCTAGAGACCATCTCGATGGTCTGGAGACTATCTGTAGTGGTCGGAAGGCTAACTGTGCCAACATCGCCATCGATGATCTTATCGTCGGCAAAAGCAAAACAACACTGTTCCAGCATGTGCTTGAGCACGAGTGCAGATTGCAGATGGCAAGTAAAGCCTCTGTGATCGAGGATAGGATCTGGATCGAAGCCTGGGATTGAAATGGGCCAGCTTCGTTCTATCATCACCATGTGCATTCAATCTAGCGCAGCGTAGCGTTAGGTGAGACAACTGACCTGATGATGATGACAAAAACCATTTCTTTTTTGGTTTTCCGCTGAATTTATTTGACCTGATTTGATCGATGCAGCTGCTCACTCTCACGTCGAGAGGGTTTGCATGGCTCCTTTTCACAATGTGCCATGTCGAGCCAGTTTTGGACGTCTGAAATGACTTGCAGATTGACCCGGTGCAAAGCAGGCACGAGAGCGTTGCCATCCGTGTCTGCAGTTTTGCAAAGGATAGCTTTGCCTTGCTATGAAACTGTGACAGATTTAAAATGTACGGATATGAAACTGTGACAGATTTAAAATGTAAGGATATCAATATATCATCAGGTGTATCAAGGGTAAGTTTATTCTCTAATTTCCAAGTCACAGACGGAAGGCAACACAACTCAAAAGAACAAGATGACTGAGCCGACGCAGACATTTTTCAGTTGTAATGGCGCTGTGACTGAAACACTACTGCATCACATAAGGCACAGAATGGCACTGGGAAGGGTATTAGTAGTGCATGAAAATGGCACATGTGCATTTTTCAGTTTTGCTTTTCTAGAAGCCTATATAGTTTCAGCGCTTGTATATGTTGTTTCAGTTTTATAGCTAAGCAGATTAGAGTATAAATGTTCTTTAAAACAAGCATCCCAAAAGACAAGAATTGCCATTGAATCACCATCAGAGCTCCCAGATAATGATGTAAGAAATTGCGCATGACCTGACACTTGCAAGGATGGAGAGGAAAACAGAGAACAAGATGTCTGCCAAAGACTGACAACACGATTCACATATATCCGAGTCTGCCATGGTCCAAATGGGGCAAAATTTTGACATTTGCTTCGTATAGAAAAATGAACAAAAAAATTGCACTACAGGGTTTACAGATCACCATATCAAAACCATCAAATTCAAACTTATGTAGTCTACCAGGACTGTTTGCCTTCACTTTTAAATACGATTCATACAATAAAGACGTAACAATATGCAGGGGGCCAAAGCGCCTTTCCTTGCAAATATTGGCACCTTGCAACCGCGTTATGGTATCACCCACTTTTTCGTCTGAGAAACAACTGCACTCCAGATTTCTTGCTTAAAAATTGAGCAGCAGCCTACAGGGAGAAGAAAGGAACAAAGATCAGAAATCTCAGTATAATAGGTTGAAAATTTTCAGTTTTACACATATTATCCTTTCTTGCAAAACTTAAGCTTGACCTAAAGAACTGTAAACAGAGCAGACTGTCGGGATGTAAATGTAAGAAGGAATCACATTTGACCAACTTTTGAACTGTTAGAGGCCCTTCAACATGGTATTGTCAAATGAGAACTTGATTATCCCCACAAAAGTCAAGATTTATGTCAACAGCCAACAATGATGAGAATACATCAATACAAAGGAGAGTCTGATGAAACAAAGACTTCACAATTTTGCATGCTCAAAAGCATCAGCATAAATAGTTACAGACACATGTGGAACATGGAGGCAAACGATTTACGAACAAAGCAAAAAGATAAAACAATGCGAGTTCAAACTGTTCTTTGGAATATCTTCACATAGGCGCAAACAGTTCAGTAGTGAGTACAAACTCCTTATCTTCACAGCAAGCAGATGTAACATACTTGATTTGAACATCTGGTCTATTAGTTCATAATCTTTATGTACCACTTCTAGAGAAAAGGGGGAACATCTCTATGTTTTCACTGTCATTTTCGCTTAGTTGGTTGAGGTAGTCTTAAGTTCTACTGTAATACTGTTCTATACCTGATGGATATGCAACTATAGCTTTTAACACACAAAAATGAGTTATCACATTCTTTAGTCAAAGTAGAAATATAAATATAGCACAATCATGCACCCAACCAGGTCCAGCTAAGGTAGGTTCAAGTCTCATTTCCTGTCACAATACACACTGCCACAACTGGTATTTCTCAGGAGTAGTGAAGCCAGTAAACTCACCAGATAAACTACAGTCTACAGCTTGCCCTTTATTTTTTTAAAGTATCATACCTCCAACTCTAAATTGCTAGAATGAAGAGACAGTTTCCACTCTAAACTTGACCTTATCATCTATATGATGCGTCTGGAAGGAAAAGAGTACATATTTAGGAGGTATTAAAGCATTTCTTATGTGTGTAATCTGCAGCTGTGCAGTCTTTTCCTTCAACACATCCAAAGATGAACTATTGGTGACAATACTCTTGTGTTTAGTTTATATGTGATCTTAACAAGCATGAGATAAAGGCTGCAACAAGGTTTGATTTAAGTTTTTTTTATTGCACGAACGCACAAGAACTTATATTACAATTTTTTTCCTCGAGATATGCTACAGGCAAGCCTGGGCAAAATACCCGATACCCATTACCCGTACCCGAATTACCCAAACCCGGACCCGAATTACCCGAACCCGAGGTACCCGATCCCAAATTCGGATAGCGATTTTGATTACCCGAAATTAGTTTGGGTAATTCGGGTAATATCCCCCGGTACCCAAACTACCCGAACTACCCAAAGATTTGTTTTTGTCTTCGTATTTATCATGTGTTGTTAGCTGAACCATTTAACTTATCACTTTATTAGAATATAATTCTCTCTATTTGAATGAGTGACTGTAATATATTATTCTCTACAAATTGCTATTCAAATTCTATACAAATTGCTGCTGAAATTATGTATAGATCGCTACTGAAATTTAGTGTAGTTTGTTGTTTTTTGTAAATTTAGGTATATCGGGTAATACCCGAACCCGAACCCGAATTATCGGGTACCCGAATTTGCGGGTAGTGTTTTTTCGGGAGTAATATCGGGTAGCAATTTTCATTACCCGAATTTTGAATTACCCGAATTACCCGACCCGAAAAAATCGGGTAACCCAAACGCCCAGGCTTAGCTACAGGGGTAGAAGGATAAAGTTTTAAGTCCCCATTACCACACTGATACTAGGCAGGCCAGCCATCAGACAAGAGAGTCCCATCTGGGGTCTGCTCCTCAATTCCTCTCACTACTTATCCATGTATGCAATTAAAGGTCTCAATAGATGATATATGATGTAATGTCAATATGTCATGCATGCATCTAGTATCATGCTATCACTTCATATCTGATGCCATGTCATACAAGCCAACAAACATCAACAAGCTATGGTTCTGTGGCTGCTTTTCCTGTTTTCCATGAATCTGTTACTTATAGTACATAAGTTTTCAGTTTTTGCCATGCTAAACAGAACTTTCACAAAAAGATGAATCTTTGTGTTTTGCAACAAGATCATAAATATGAAGTTGTTCAAATGCCTCTATTTCATTTTGATCCTCCTTAAGTCCTAACCCGGCATCCTGGATTTGCTGTCAGCAACTGTTATGAATGTGATTCTACTCAAATTGAAATCAAGCAGCCTGTTCGCTTGCTCGTAAACGATCGTAAATTTCCAGCCGGGAACAGTGTTTTTCTCTCACATCAAACCAGCCAGCAGTAAATAATCCACGATACGATACGGCCTCCCGAACAGGCTGCTTGATGATGAAAGAAAAAACTATTTTAAGACCGGACATGCTAACCAAGAAAGGAACCAAACTCCAAAGAATAAAAAAGGTTCATGAATAATGGTGATCAAAGATCACTTTGAATATTAATATAAACCCGGTCAGATTACCAAAGCTATGGGTGCTTCTTCATTGGCAATGACCAGGTCAGAAATCCTATCATACAAGGAATGCTGGTTTGTTTCTTGGATCTATACTGCAGCAATAAGCGGCATTGCTATTGTAGTATCCTTTTGGATCTTTTTTTTCCAAAATAAGTTGTGCAGTGACATTTCGTTGGCAATGGGCACAATATCCAGTTCCTCAAACATTTATTGCATCCATATTACCATACATATGTACAGGGTACACCAGTTTAACCACAAATTTTGACTCAACAGGGCAAAATATTAGTTCTCAATAAAAACAACTAAGAGAACAGAACGGGTATTCTTTTTAATACTAAAATTATATGAGAATACAAGGATGGCATTGCCACTACTTTCATGCAATTAGAAATGTGTGCATTCTAAATTCTAATATTCAGACCCCATCCACAATAGACTACACTTTTTTTTTTTTGAACAAAGTGACCAACACTATGTACTTAGTATATGCACGTCTAGATTTCACCACCTCACCACTCAACTCTGATGGATTCAGATGGACACTAAACTCCACATCGCCCATGTTACGGTTGCCCTTTCTGCTTTAGCTTGGATGCTTTACAACTAAGGCCAGGGCAAGTATAATCTGAAGTTGTGTCTCTAGGTTGGGTTGTACTTATTAGATGTTGGGTAAGAAACCTGGCCCAGGCTATTGTGTGCAAATTGTTTGAAGCAGGAATCATGAGCCTAACACCTCCAATCCTGTTTGCAGCTTTAACATTGGAACGTTGAGCAAGCAACTAATGCACTTGAACCATATCATATTCAGCTGCTGTCATCACGTCCAGCAATGGATACAGGAATACAGCCATTTGCCATCAGAAGAAGAAACCTTAGACAACTGTGCCACAAGCTGCAGAAGAAGAAAAAAAAGGCCACCTTTTTCACAATTCCATATGGACAGTTGGATGTCAGGACGAGAGAGAGAGAGAGAGAGAGAGCCCGCACAAGACATTATCATTTCACATTTGTGCTGGAGGTGGGGACACAGCTAGCAGCATCCAGCAGGATAGACAACCTCAGCCTTCCTGGATCCTCATCGGTCGACTGACCACAGCTTTCATTGCTTGGTCAAGATTCAAAAGGAGATTATTTGTGAAGATGGCGATAAAGATTGTAGGATCCCGAGTGAAAACCACCATAATGTGGATCCGAATTCCATAAGATCTGTCCTAGGTTGGAAGGATTGGTGAAGACTTGCTCCTATACCACCCTAATTTGAGAATGCGGTTCGACAAATGCTAGTCTGGATAGTGAACAGAACACATGGATCCCCAGTCTCCAGCAAGCAGTCGCATTTTCGTTGGGGTTTTTTTTGGGGGTGTTTGTGTGTGTGTGTCAGTGTCAACCCTGGAATGATCCAAATCATGGAACGGAAGTAGAAGAAAGGCCCTGGATTTGATTTCCGTACGTACCTTGGAGGTTGTGTAGCTATTTACCGACCAATGCAGCTGAATCCCCGGCAGACTGCGAGCCAGGCGGCGAAGAGGATTGTGAGGAGGAGGAGATCCGCGAGGATGACCATCCAGAGCTGCCGCCTCCACGTCCAGGCGGGTCCGGCCCGGCCCCGGTGCGAGGCTCGGTCCCTCTTGGGCGTGGTCCGCGCGGCGAGGTCAGCGTCCCTCCGCGCGGCCTCCTCCTCCGCGTGTGCCTCGGCGGCGGCGACCTCGTCCGCCTCGCGCGCGTCGTCGCCCGGCGGGAGCGGCAGGCGCAGCGCGAGGCGCGGCATCTCGTCCCGCATCCGGGCCTCGGGGAGGCATCGCAGGTGGCGGAGGAAGAGCAGGAGCTGCGACGCCGGGAGGTGGGGCTCCCGCGAGATGGCGGCGAGCGCGAGCGGCGGGGACAGGAGCAGCGCGTGCGCGCGCCCGGCGGCGGTGTGCGTGAGGTGGCGGTGGTGCGGCGGCGCGGCGGCGACGAGCGCGGCGGCGAGCGCCGGGAGGTCGTCGTCGGGGGCGGGGGCGGGGGCGGGGGAGGCGACGGGGTCGGCGGCGGTGGCGGTGGCGGTGCTCTGGGAGTGGGAGTGGGCGAGCTCGGCGACGAGGTGGGTGTCGCGGAAGACGCAGG
This sequence comes from Miscanthus lutarioriparius, assembly GCA_904845875.1. Taxonomy (NCBI): domain Eukaryota; kingdom Viridiplantae; phylum Streptophyta; class Magnoliopsida; order Poales; family Poaceae; genus Miscanthus; species Miscanthus lutarioriparius. The sequence goes on along the minus strand of CAJGYO010000006.1, from coordinate 113,209,732 downwards.
CGTAGAGCAGCGGGTGCGAGGCCGGGAGCATCCGAGGCAGGCCCCGAGGCGGGGGAGCGGAGCGGCGGGGAGAGAGAGAAGGATGTGAGGGATCCCGGGCCGGGGTGGAGTTGCGCTGGCGGCGAGGCGATGCGGAAGATGAGGAGAAGGGAAGCTTTGTAGTTGCCTGCTCTGCTCTGCAGGACAGGAACTGGGGCCACGACAGACTGGACTTTCAGTTTCCTGACAGTAAGTACTCTAAAAAAAGAAATACAAATCTGAATTTGAACTAAACTACAACAAATTGTTAAATTTGAATGAGTTCGTAGAAAACTGTAGTAACACTTATGTCTCAGAATAACTTTATCATAAAAATACCCTACAATTAATTTAATAATGTTAGTACTCTTTTTCATAGATTTGATCAAATCTAAACCATTTGACTTTTTTGAGAGAAAAAAAACATTACTAAATTAGAGCTGGGATACAATGTTATTGGATCAAAGAGCAATGGATGTCCATATCTAACCAAGTCCAAATCCAACATAATCCAAGTGCAAAAATCCAATTGGATCTTGGATTAAGCCAAATTCATTCTCAGGTAGAGCTTGCGTTTGTGTTTGATATGACTTTATTACCTAAACAACCAGAGAAACTAGAGCTGAAACCGCTCGTAAAGCCAGCTAAAGAAAACTAGGGTCTAGGAAAATGCGGGTGTGAGGTCCATTTCAATGGATAGTTTTATTTTAATGTTGCCAAGAGTGATTCATTATCTAGAGTTGTTTGTAATGATAAACGAAACAATTTTCTCGATGCATAGTTTCATTTTTGTTGCTTCATAGGCCTCCTTTGGAACGCGAGATTTTTTCCCCCTGTTTCTTGAGTTTTTATGTGAGAATGAACCGATTTTTTTATGGGTTTTGAAAGGCCCTTAATGTGTGATATGTGCTCGGATGATTACTTGATGAAAATAAACTTTTGTCCCTCGTACTAGTGTCATAGTGTGAAACAGTTTTTAATTTTTGGAAATACTTTACACCTAATTTTATCTAGATAAAACTCATTTTCTCTCTTTCTTTATGACTCTAGTGCCATACCGCCATGTCATCAAATTTATCAGTGTAGGAGTGGCACTCTATTTAATGAAAATAATGTCATGCTTGGTAGAGCCTCGGGTAGCTTCGGCTTCTTTGTGCACTGTAGCAAGGACTCATTTATCTTTCTTCTCTTAAAATAAACTAGGAATCACTGAAACCACTATTTTTGGCTTTACCGGCTCTGGATCATGCCAAATGGAACCTAAAACCCGCCTCGCTGAGACTGGTTGAACAAGAGACACCTCGGACTCATGGGATACCTCAATCGCCTCATGCATGTACTCAGTGCATCCTAAGATAAGTTTACATCTCACGTCTCGAGATTTTTTTTTCACGATTAATCTAATGATGTTTATTATGTATCATAAATACAGCTTTTTTTTGTAAATATTTAGTTAACCTTGAAAAAGAAGATACGATGTGCACATACTCCTACCTTGGGACCGATGGAGTATGTCAGTTGAGTTCCTGAATGACGTTGCTGTGCCTGATCCGATCGAGAAATGCGCAGCGAACAAGAACGACAGACTGCGATGGATCAAGCCTGAGGCTGTCATTGTGCCAATTGCATACCCCTATCCTACGTGGAATCACGCCGTTGAGATCCATCCATCTCGCAGCAGCAGTATTTCATTTCATTCATTCTCATGATGATGATTTATTTGTTCGTGTGTTGCTCAGGCAGACAGTAGTGGTCCATGCTGCTGCTGCTGGTTGCTGGACACAGCAACAGCATGCATGTCGGCCGTGTACGTTCTTTCTATCTACTAGCTGAAATGCCTGCTGCAATAGTAAGATCCAAACCCAAAATACATACAATATACATGCGTACGGGTAGGTGGTTTGATTTCTAGTTGCATGCAATGCAACGGCCATATATCCATGCACGTGCTCCTGTTGGCTTGCTTACATCTCACCTCAAACGTTCGTTGCCCTGGATCGACTTGCTCCATCATCAATCGTATCTGAATTGAGTTATATACAATCCCCGCGACACGTCTTATATAAATTATGAGTTTGAAAAATGGGAAAGCTATAATCCATCGGGGTGTTTCTTCCCTTATCTATGCATAGATTCCCCTCCTCTCCCTTCAAGAACGGATCTAGAAACATGCTTCTAGTGCTCAGCCTTGCTCGCGTTTAGTCGCAGACTAGCAGCCATGTAGTCTTTTTTCACTCGCACGGGTGGTCCTGTGTTGTGTGCCTCGTCATCACTAGCGGCTCGCCATGGATGGTTCTTGGTTGTTATTTTGCTAAACTTCTCCTTAATGAACTACATGTGAAGTCATGTTCTCGAGAAAAAAAAAATGCAGTATGCTACATAAGTTCAATAAACCAAGCTGGATGTGAATGTGGTGCAGTACTGCCCCTACGTTGTTTTACTCTGCGTGGGTGCTCAAAGAAAGGCAGAAAGCAGAGGTGTGGGCGTGTGGTTACTCTGTTCATTGCCTCCGTGGCAGACAACACAACTTCAACTCTTTAAAAGTTGGACAACGCACAAACTACACTACACTTGTGTCATGTTCGTTTGGGCTGGTTTGGCTTATAAGCCATGGCTGAAAGTACTGTTGGCTAGTTTGGTGTGAGAGAAAAATATTGTTTCGTTGGCTGATAAGCCATGACTTATAAGCCAAATATGACTAAGCGAACAGGCTGCTGACTTCTTGCACTGCATTCATGAGTATAGACACAATAGTATAATATAATGCTTAATGCAGAGATCAGATTTGAACGAATTCATCAACCTTCATTTAATTTGCACAACTCTACCGTCACGATACTAAGCAATACGGATGGATATGGTGGATTTACAAAGAGTTCACTTAGAATCACTGATAATATCTGGATACAAGTAGCGGTGGAATCGGATGACGCCGGTGATCTCGAGCCGTAGCTCGCCGCCTATGCCGTCGCCAACCAGGACAAAGCAAAATCGAATTCCTCTTCTTGCTCGTATAGACGTTACAGCTGTCTTGCAGCAGTACTCCAGACACAGCTAGGCTTGGCCTTCTTTACTTCTTCCAGTCTGGCCCAGTAACCCGCGAGTTGGGCTTCCTGGTTCGCTTGCTCTTGATGCTTGGTTCTGGGCTCTTGACTCGGACTATGACATCCCCCCTCCTTTAGCAACGTCTTGTCCCCAAGACGTGAATTCAGGAAAAAGGCGTAGGATTTCATCTTCGTCTTCCCACGTTGCCAACTCCGGTGGCTAGTTAGTCCACTTGATCAACAACTGATAGTGTGTGCGTCTGGACTTGGTACACACACGACGATCCAATACCATTTCTGGCGGTTGATCAGCAGATGTATCCAGAGACAGGGAACAAAATGAAATAGGTGCAGAGCCAGTTACCTTCTTCAAGAGAGAAACATGGAAGACATGATGTATATTGGAGTGAGGAGGCAGCTTGAGTTTATAGGCAACAGATCCCACTTTAGCTTCCACTTCATACGGCCCAAAATACCGATAAGAGAGTTTGTGACAAGTTCTGGAGGTAACTGACACCTGAGCATATGGCTGTAGCTTCAACCAAACTTGATCACCCACCTCAAACTGGCGTTCAGAACGATGTTTGTCAGCTTGAGTTTTCTAACGCTGCTAAGCACGCAACAACTGTTGATGAAGCAAGGCATTAGCAGTTTTGCGGTCTTGTAACCAGCCTCCGAGATTAGGGACATGGCAATCTTGATTGGGATCAATGCCAAAATGTTTTGGACTGTGACCATACAGAACCTCAAAAGGTGTATGCTGGTGGGAAGCATGATGACAGGTATTATACCAGTATTCTGCCAGATGTAACCATTGAGACCACTGACTGGGGCAAGACTGAATAAAACAACATAGATAAGCTTCAATACATTGATTAACTCTTTCTGTTTGGCCATCACTCTGAGGGTGATAGGCTGAACTCATATTCAACTGGGTGCTAGACAAGGAGAGTAGTTCCTTCCACAAATGGCTTGTAAAGATCTTGTCCCGGTCAGAAACTATGGCTGTAGGCATGCCATGCAATCTATACACTTGCTCCATATACACCTTGGCAACTTGGAGTGCAGAGAAAGGATGCTTGAGTTTAATAAAGTGAACATAATTACTGAGCTTATCAACAATGACCAGGATACAGTTGAACTGAGCAGATAGGAAAGCCTTCAATGAAGTCCATAGTAACAACTTGCCAGGCCTATTCAGGAACAGGTTGAAAGGATCAAGATGCCCAAGAGGGGGGGTGAATTGGGCTAATTCTAAATTTTCTTGCAATAATCAAATCCTACGGATAGCCCAATTAACCCCTTGTGCCTAAAAAGTGTTTATACCAAACTAATGCACAACAACCTCGCAACCAATGTTCCAAACTTACTCTAGCAAGCAATTCTATGGATGTAAGACAAGTATTGAAATGCTCAAAGTAAATACTCAAAGTAAGTGCTCAACGTAAATAGAGAGAGAAAGGAACGCGGCGATGTTTTGCCGAGGTATCGAGAGTCGCCACTCCCCACTAGTCCTCGTTGGAGCACCCAGCAAGGGTGTGTAGTTCCCCCTGATCCGCCGCAAGGATCAAGTGCTCTCTCACGAGTTGATTCTTCGACACTCATGTCGCGGCGAATCACCCAAAACCGCTCTCACAACTTGAGTTGGGTCACCCACAAGCTCCGCCGGGTGAACACCAAACTCCCAATCACCACCAAGCCGTCTAGGTGATGGCGATCACCAAGAGTAACAAGCACGAACTCTCACTTGACCACGCCAAGCCTAATGAGAAGATGGATGCACACTTTGCTACTCTTGATTTGCTAGTGAGGCTACTCTCTTGGATTCTCAAATCACAAACACCTCACTAGGACCTTGCTCTTCTTGGCACTCACAAACGTGTTTCTCAAATTGTTGGAATGAGCAAAAGATACTCCACTCACGAGTGGACCTTCTATTTATAAGCCACCTAAAAAACGAACCGTTATGAGCTTATGACGGCCCGGACGCTCGATCGTGATGACCGGACGCTCGGTCAGTTCAACCCAGCGAACCAAGATTAAAGAGTCGACCGGACCGGTGGCGAGGTCCGATCACTCTTGACCGAGACGCGTCCGGTCGCATAAAACCTTATCGAACCTTCTTGGACTCGGCCGACGGACGCGAACCCTCGGGTCCGGTCAAGACCGACTCGGACGCGTCGGTCCTCTTTCAAGTCTGGACCTTATCGAGACGGACCCGCTGGTCCTCGTCGGTCACATCCCTTCCAGCAGCGTCCGGGTCACATCAGACTTGTTCACCTCAGTCAAATGAACTGACCGGACCCTGCGGCCAGCGTCCGGTCGCACCGGAGCCAGCGTCCGGTCAGTGTTTGACCCTCCATTCACTTCCAACTTCCGAATATATGTGAATGAATTTTGCTCCAAAAGATCTTAGGCATTCATAGGAGCTACCTAGAGCTAGTTTAAACAAGTGTGCACCACACCTAACTCACTAGACTTAACTAGGTCAAGCTACCCGTTCATACCCCCCTTCATAGTACGTCCAAAGGAAAAACAAAGTCCTAAACTACTCTAAGTGTCTCTCCAACTTCAATTGACACTTAGAACTAGTTATCCTTAACCTTGTCGTCCATCCTTTGAAAACCGAAACGATTTCCATCGTAGGGGCATGACAACCTCAATTGCCCAATCGATCTCCATTACCATGACCTAACTTAATTGCCTCTGCAAAACACACGTTAGTCATAGTAATCTTGTATTGACATCAATCACCGAAATCCAACTAGGGGCCTAGATGCTTTCACAGGTAATGGCTGGAGTAAGCCAGGGTAAGGGACATGCTCAGATTTAGCTTGTTGGCAAACAGAGCAAGAATGGACAAAGTCTTTAATGGTCTCTTTCATGTGTGACCAATAGAAGAGCTTCCTTATCCTTTTATATGTAACCAAGAAGCTGAGTGACCCCCAATAGGGCTAGAGTGAAGCTGGTCAGTCACCATTGCCTGAAACTCAACAGAATGAGCCAACCATATTGCCTTTTTATACTTAATAATGCCTTGATCCAATGAAAAATGCCCATCTGGAGTCCTCGAGAGAGAGAGAGATGCAAGAAGCTTGGTAGCTACAGGACTGTCAGCATAAGAACTCTGCAATGATTCCAACCAAGTAGGCATAGCCACTGAAATAGCATGCAGAATACCCCTAGAGTGAGTAGCTCGAGATAAGGCATCAACAGCATAGTTGGTATTACCCTTCTTATAACAGATCTTATATTTGAAACTCATCAGCTTAGTCATTGCCTTCTGCTGCCAATAGGAGTGGGGTTGCTGATCAGTTAAATGTACTAAGCTTCGTTGGTCAGTGTTGATGATAAATTCAACAGTTAATAGATAGGCTTTCCACTGGTCAACAACTAATAGGATGGCAAGGCTCTCTTTCTCATATATGGACAACCCTTGGGACTTAGGGCCTAAGGCCTTGCTGACAAAGGCAATAGGATGGCCATCTTGCTGTAGAACAGCTCCAATGCCAAAATCAGATGCATCATTTTCTACAGTAAAAGGTCTGTTGAAATTAGGGACCGCCAACATTGGAGCAGTAATCAAAGCCTTTTTTAGTAACTGAAAGGCTAATTCTGCAGCTTCTGTCCAAACAAATAGGACACCCTTCTTTAACAATTCAGTGAGGGGTTTAGCCAATAGACAAAAATCCTTGACAAACCTTCTATAATACCTAGCCAATCCTAGAAAACTTCTCAAGTCCTTAGTGCAACTTGGACTAGGTTAGTTCTGCACATCGACTATCTTGGAGGGGTTTGTGGAGACACCATTGGGGCTGAGAACATGTACCAAATACTTAAGTTGTTGTTGGGCAAATGAACACTTAGAGAGTTTAACTTTGAACTGATGGTATTGTAATAATTGAAAGACTTGCTTGACATGTTCCACATGTTCCTCAAAAGTTGCGTTGTATATAAGAATATCATCAATAAAGACAACCACACACTTCCTAAGCAATGGAGCCAAAATAGAGTTCATTACAAACTAAAATGTAGCTAGGGCACCGGTCAACCCATAAGGCATCATTGTATACTCATAATGGCCTTGGTGTGTCTGAAAGGCTGTCTTGTACTGATCATCTGGATGAACCATAATCTGATGGAAACCATACCTCAAATCAAGTGTGGTGAACCACTGGGCCCCATGAAGTTCCTCAGTAATGGGAATGGGAAACTTGTTCTTCACTATATAGGCATTGAGTCTCATGTAATCCACACACATCCTCTAGTCACCACTTTTTTTTTTCACCAACAGAACAAGAGAAGCAAATGGACTTGAGCTCTCTTTGATCATATTGGTGTCTAGCAGATGTTTAACCTGCTTTTCTATCTCATCCTTATGTAGAGGAGTATATATGTAAGGCTTCAGCCTGAATGGTTGTGCTCCTGGAATAAGAGGAATGGTGTGGGTGTGAGATCTTGTAGGTGGAGTACTAGTTGGTTCAGCAAAAATGTCCTCAAACTGTTCCACCAATGATGATATTACAGGAGGAAGTGTAGAAGCAACATTCTGGGAATCAGACTCAACTGCATATACCTCAACCATGCCCCAAAATTCATGAGTTCTTTCCATAGCTGATAGCTGATTAACAGTAACCTCCTAAATCTTAGATGGAGCATCCTGAATTCCTAGCAGTTTGACAGACTTGCCCTGATAGTCAAAACTCAACCATTTATGCTTCCATTCAATTTGCATAGGACTAAAGGATTCTAGCCATTCCATGTCAAGTATGGCATCATAACATTGTAATAGAAGGATCTTAAAGGTGGTATTAAATAAGTGACCATCAACTGACTAGGAATAGTTGACCACCTCATGGGTACACTGCAACATAGCTCCATCAGCAACCCTGACAGCCATGGAATGAGGTAAGGCCGTCCAAGGTGTTAACTTTGCAGCCAAGGCTTCACTAATGAAGTTATGGTAGCTCCGTGAATCAACTAATATGATGGATTGAAAATTCTAAATAGAAGCAGCAAAATTCAGAGTGTGAGTAGCAACGAAACCTTTGAGAGCATGTTTAGACAAAGCCATCAGTTCATCATTGTCATCAGAATCAGACTGAGTAACTGTAGCCGATCCAGGATCAGACAATAGCTGCCAAACTTCTTCAACCAGCTGCAAAGGGATGGTAGCTGAACATTTATGTTGAGGTCCCCATTTGGCACCACACTTAAAGCATAAACCTCTGGCTTTTCAATATGTCATCAGAGCATAAAGCTTTTCATCAGTCTTAGCCTGAACAGTATTAGGACGAGACATATCTGAGACAGCAGAATCAGTAGTTTGAGATTTCACTGATTGGCCTCCTGAATAGCTGAAACCGCGTTTGGTATGTTGTGCATAATCAAGCTTCTTGTATTCTCGAGATGGTTGCCCCAATAGCATCTCCTCCTGCAAGATAGTAGGGGAACTAGCAGTGTCTAGGTCTTTGGGTCATTGCATCATAATAGCAGGTTTAATGGCATCATTCAAGCCATCAATAAACTTGCTCATGAGAAAAATAGGATTAACAAGAGGATCATGAGCAAGTAACTAATGCATGAAGTCATCAAACAATGTGATATAGTCTAAGACATGACCAGATTGTTTATCGTGGAAGAATTGTCTAATGAAATGATTGAACTGATCGCGCTCAAAACGATCAACAACATTCTAGCAGAGAATCTCCCAAGAGCATTTATGCAAATTAAGCTCAATAGTCTGCATCTAGAAGGCTGCAGTACCAGTGAAGTTGATGGTGGCTAGCTTAACCCAATTACTAGGTGGAATATCATAGAGATCAAAATAAGATTCATGCTGTTTGATCTAGAATTTTGGATTAGAGCCAGAGAACTTAGGGAAATCCTGCTGGGGTAAGTTTTGATTGAAATTGGTGTGGTGGCAACAGGAATTGAAGTGATGATCATGATCACTATGAGGTGAGGTTGGGGGTGTTTGGGGCTCACCTTTGACCGGAGGTGGTTCAAGGGTCGCATCGCCCCCCGAACCCGACCCCCGGTGACTCGATTCACCGCCGTGGCCTAACGGCCCTTGCGCCGCCCCCGAAAGGGACGGGTCCAGATGAGCGGACCCCGGCGACTTGGTGTAGACGTGGTCATCCTCGACGACATTCTTCAGCTTAGGCGATGTTGAACGCAGCTCGACCATTTGACTGCGAAGGGAGTCGACGCAGGAGCGTAGATCCGCCACCTTGGAATCTACTTGGGGCCGCCACTGCTCGAAATCGTCCTTCGCCGCCTTGAGATCATCGATGGAGACCTGGACCTCATTGATCTGGCGATTCCCCTCGTTGATCCCCTTGGTCGGTCCGTCGAGCTTGGTTAGGATGAGAGCTAACTGGTCCTCAACCTTCATGGTGACTTGCAGGCAAGTACGGTGGGCGTGAGCCAGGATTTCGACGCCGACCCGTCAGACCTCGGATCGGACCTATGAAAACACGCAATCGACAGCGAGGTGGATCGCGCGATTCTGCCGACGGGGATTACAGACGCGATCAAGGCGACAAACTCTAAACTCCCGGGATCTAGATGAATCCGATACCAAATGTCACGATACTAAGCAACACGGATGGATATGGTGGATTTACTACGTGTTCACTTAGAATCACTGATAATATCTGGATACAAATAGCGGTGGAATCGGATGGCATCGGCGATCTCGAGCCGCAGCTCGCCGCCTATGCCGTCGCCAACCAAGACAAAGCAAAATCGAATTCCTCTTCTCGCTCATATAGACGTTACAGCTGTCTCGCAGCAGTACTCCAGACGCAGCTGGGCTTGGCCTTCTTTACTTCTTCCAGTCCGGCCCAGTAACCCACGGGTTGGGCTTCCTGGTTCGCTTGCTCTTGATGCTCGGTTCTGGGATCTTGACTCGGACCATGACGTCTACAACCATACGTATATTGCAACAACATGCATGTACTCCCTCTTTCAATTTTCAACTACAGTAGCACCGTACTAACACAAGATTTTACACATCGTATCGTACGTGTACAATATATATACGTACTATATAAGGATTCTATATAAATGCGCCTACGTCCAAATCTCTTTGTACGTACTGTGTATAAAACTGCAACTGATGGAACGATCGTCAAACGTATACTACTGTACATGATGCCGTATGTATGTTTTTGCATGCATCCATGCAAACAAATGAGCTCTGCAACTGCAATGCAATCAGTGGCAGATGGGGCACATCATGAGCCCGTTCTCGTTGCACTTGCCGCACCTCTCCGTGGTGGTCGCCGTCCCTCCGTCCGCCGCCGCCACCACCACCTTGCAGCTACCACCGCACTCCCAGCACGGCACGAAGCGGGCCCCGCCGCAGCCCTCGCAGCCGCGGCCGTCCTTGGCCGCGCACGCCTCGCCGCGGGCCTTGGCCCACCGCATCATCTCCCGCAGCTTCCCTGACTCGGCCAGCCTTTCGCACTCCTCGGCGCCGCCCACGTAGCGTCCCATCACGAAGAGCCGCGGCGGCGGCGCGCCCTCACCAGCCAGCTCCCGCAGCTCGCGGAGGTACTCCCCGTGCAGCGACACGTCGCGCTCGTCCACGGCCGCCACGCCCGCCGCCGCCGCGCACGCCTCCACCGCCTCCCGCGCGCGCTCGCAGTCCTCGAACGTGCGACGCACGCCGCGGAGCGTCGTCGTGTACAGCACCACGCCGCCGCCCGTCGCGCCCGGGGGCCGCCGCTCGGGGCATCCCTCGAACGGGTCCCGCCGCTTCCACCGCGGCGCCGCGGTGGTGCCGTCGCCCTTGCTCTCGCGGTCGCGCATCAGGAACGGGTTGTCCTTCACGACGCGCCGCCCGGAGAGCTCCGGCGGCGCGGGCTTGCTGCTGCTGATGTCTGGTAGGTCGCCGGGCAACGGCGGCGGCGCCTTCTTGCAAGCAGCGTCGCCGTCCGTGGCAGCAGGCACCACGGGCGCCGCCGTCATCGTCGGCTTCTGCTCCTGCTGCGGTTGAGCAGCTTCTGGTTGCTCTTGCTTCTTCTTCTTCTTCTTGGTCTTCTTCTTTTTCTTCTTCTTGAGAGCAGGCGGCGGCGGCTTGGAGTCGAGGACGGGCTTCATGTCCTCCAGGACCTTGCTGACCTCGGACCACGACGCCGGGGCGAGCTCGTATCCCTCGAGCTTGTCGAGGAGCGGGAGCGGCACCACGGTCTTGGCGGCGGGCTGCTTCTCGTCGTCGTCCTCTTCGTCGTCATCGGTCGTCTCTTCATCCTCCTCCTCGTCGTCGTCATCATCAGCGGCTTTGCTCTGCTTGGCGATGAGCCAGGGCTCCTCGACGGCGCTGATGTCGAAGAGGGACACGCTGGTGGGCGGCGGGCGGTAGACGTCGGCCACCGCGACGTCCTCGCTGGCCTTGGAGCTCGCGCACCCCATGGTCTAGCTACCTAGCGGATGTGGAGCTGAGTGGAGACAAGAAGAGTAGTTTGTTGGCGCATGGAGCATGGAGTGAGAGGTTGTGGAGGGAAGAGGTGCAGCTCAGCACAGTTTTTGAGTGGCTGCCTTGCTCTCTGATAAGATGATGATGACGATGCCTGGTTGGGATTTGGATTTGGGAAATGCACGCCTGTCAACCTCCATGGCTCTATCCGAGCCCTCTCCAACCTAGCTAACCTACTGCGATTTCTCTCTTCTGCGCCGTAGAAAGGAAAAGGAATAGATTAATTCCCGTTTGCTTTTTATTTAAAGTAAAAAAATTTGTTATCAGATTTGCGCAAAATTCACAGCTTTTTTTCTTCAAAAGGAAGAATTCACATAACACAGAGAATTCATCGATGGATACATACTTCTCTTCAAGTAGTGCATCAAACACAACATAGCTGTATGTAATCCCGCCGTCTTAAGGCTTAAATTTTCACAGGAACTGGTCCAGTTCCCTTCCCATACAGCTTAGACTAGATAGGAATCCGTTCAATTCACAGCCTACATACAGCACGGATATAATACTGTGAAAACAGACCAAAAAAAAGGACCCAAAGTCAGGTCAGTATCACTGAACACTGATGCAGCCTGTGACAAGTGACTGCCTTGCCCACCATATATCATATGGTCCACGTACTCTACATACATTGCCGTGCAATTTCTTGCCTTCCTTGCATTCATTTCAGGCCACCAGTTGTTATTTCTGGCTGCAACACGTTTGACCCCCTTTTCCTTTTTCTTTTTGCAAACAGAAATATGGCAGCTACTTGTATCATCACAATCAAAGTTTGAATATAGAGACGAGAGGTTTGAAATTATGTGTAAGAACACCATAGGCGCGGCACCGGCACAAAACCTCAGTCGCCACTATTATGCACTGCTGCTGCTTAGAAATACAGATATAAGCCGGACTGGAAATACAGATAATGGTGACATCTCACAACATCAGTACAAAAAGGTTAGATAGAAGCCCTTCTCGGGTCCAACAATACTGCTTGCATAAGCAACACATTTCTGCTGCTACTCAAAATGTTGCTCCATATCTCAAATCAAGTGACGAGTTTGGAAGATTTTGCAACAACCTATAAAGATTCTCCCAACAGACTGGAACTCTAGTCTCTATGTTCAGCCTAATTAGCCTCTTGGAGCATATGCCACTCTGCAAACAGGGACACATGTGACATATTCACAAACATGAACCCACATATTATCACTAGCTTCACTGCCTACACAATTACCATCATCAGAAATCTGACCGTCTGCTTTAGATTAATATATATATATATATATATATATAGAAATAAACGAACAAAACATTAGAAAGCGATGTGTCATCACCTCTGAACATATCATGGGGCAAACGATTCGCTCATAACGAATGCTTGAACAAGACTTCGGGCTGCATGCATCTGGTCTGGTGTGCCAGATATCAAAACAGGAGTGTCCATTGCATCGGCTATAGGTTCAGCAACACTTATCTTAGCTTCAGAAAACTGCACATAATTAATAGGTCAAGCACGCTTGTCAAGCTAACAGTTGGACACGATACACAAAATACTAGTTGGATACATACCTCACGGATCCTATCCAAACAACCTCCATCCTCACCACAGAGAGAAGGGATAATTAATCTTGGAACTAAGACCTCTGCAGTCAAGTTTGGCATCATAGATGGCTGACCAGGACTGCAAAGACAACTTATCAGGTTTAAACACAATGTTTCCTTAAGTTGTTGATTAAGAAGAGTATACCCCCAGAAAAAGAAAATGTGAGAGAACAAACAAACCCAGAAAATCCACCAGCTTCTCTATGCCCTGCTCCAGGGATATCAGATATTGACACTGGATCGCTGAGATCACGCATGCCCTGCAAAATTTGGGCCAGAATTGCGTTCAGAATAAGAATCTTAAGGAACATTGAAGTCTATAGGACAATGTATCATGCCACAAGCTCAAGCATGTGTGATCAGTTGGTTTGGTACCTTCACTGTCCAAGGAGCAGAGATCCCATCCAATGGTCGTCCCATAAAATCTTTATGAAACAGGGATGGAGATTCATGGTTTCCCGCAAATGGACCAAACTGAGAATCTAACAAACCAAAAGGTGGCCGCATATTAGGCCCCATTGCAGGCATTCGGAAAAGGTGGTTACGAAGCCTAGCAGTAATCTGCATTAGAGCTTCTTGAATAGCTTCACAGCCCCCGCTTATCTAAAAATAGCAATTTACAGATAGTAAGCCAAAAATAACTAAAGGTAAAGTAGATAAAGGAATGGATACTTTCTTTCAACAGTTACTTTGACAATTCTTGGATACAATACAACAAAAACAGACCTGAATAACTTCATCATGCTCTGGGACACCCCTTGGAATCTTGTCTTTGCTCAACACTACTATAAATGCTCCTGACAGCTTCCTCATTTCAGCTATGATACTACCACCTTTGCCGAGAACACAACCAACTTGGTTTGCTGAAACGATCAGCCTACATATTGCAGGACCTTCCTTCTTATCAGAGGTAGGTAACATAATTTTACGCTGCACATGCAGAATGGCATTCTGTGCAGGGGAAATTCCATCACTCGGATGCTACAGAACAGACACGAAGGCAAATAGATACATCAGTCATCACTGACTATTCTGTCCTCGTAAACTTCATACGATAATGAAATACTGAGAGTTAAGTCCATAGAAATCTTATAAAATTCTTTTTAAGTCATTAGAATTGCAAAAAAAAAAAGGGAAAGGGCACCAAATGAATTAATACCTCTCAAGAGTCAAATTAAAAACAAAATAATAACTTAGCTAAGCAAGAAAGAATTGCAAAAAAAAAGTCTTGCCATTCCTAATAATGGTATCCCATACAGTAGTGCCAAGACGGAAATTTGTAAATAGAGCATGCAAAAATGTATCAACATTGCACTAACACTAAATGGACCCACAAAATTTACAACTCTAGAAATAATGGATGGAGTCTCACAAAATAAAGCGTAAGGCTCAGCCGAATGCCATTTTTCCCAGTAAGCAGATGGTAAATGCATTAAATGCGAACAGATGAAAATCTAATACAATCATTTGCAACAAGAGATAGTGAAAGTGGTTACCGCAGGTCCAGATATACTTATGATGCGATCATCTGTTTTTGGAACAGTGTCAAGAACTTTAATTTCACAGCCCGTATCTTTTTGAATAGTTTTAACAATATTTCCACCCTTGCCTATTATACTGCCAACCTTGTCTTGTGGACACAGCATCCTAAAGGAGAGGAATTCTATAGGCACTGAGGCATGGCCATGTATCGGAGGTTGAAGATCAACGATATCAAAAGGTCCATTGGCTTGGGATGGCCCTTGCAAAGGGATATGGAAGTTAGATTGCATTCCTGAAGGAAGACCATCAGACTGGTTGAACAAAGAACGTGATGATGATCCAGAAGAATGAAGACCAGCAATTGCATCAGTTTCCTTGGGTGGATGAGCTAAGAGCAATTCAGATACAGCATTGAGACCTTTCCTTACTGAGTCAATCTCTCCAGTGATCTGTATGAATGATATATCAACAAACACCAAGAGCAAAGGTAAGTATTTACAATAAAAACTGAGACCTTACAGCATGATCTCAAAGGAAAGTTACAAAAGACAACCATATGGAACATGACAATGAAATCCAGTGCTGAAAATTATACCTGGCAAAGTTTGTCATTCAATAATGCACATGATGGAAGGTTGTCTCTCAAAACACGGATTTCACAGCCGTTATCAGCTGACATTTGTTTAATCACACTACCACCCTTACCCAAGAGCCAACCTGCTTGGCTGTACAGCACCAACAATCGCAAATTAACAGGAGTGCTTGCAGCTGACGCATTCCCAGTTTCATTATTATCTTCAGCTGCAAAAATCCTATCGAAGACAAGCGAAACGGCCTTCAGTGCCGATGGTATTACCCTCTCTGGTTCTGACTTTGTAACTTCTGGAACAAAAGGATCATCCTTTTCTTCCTTATCGTGTTCTTTCTCTGAATGATCCTTCTCTTGCAAAATGTGGTCTTTCTCTGAATCATCCTTTTCTTCTGTACTGTGGTGTTTCTCGAAACCGTCTTCTTCTTCCTTACCGTTTGCTTTCTCTGAATCATCATTCTGCTCCTTGCTGTTGTTTCCCTCTGGATCATCGTTTTCCTCCTTGCTGCTATCTTTATCCCTCTCAAGGTCACCACCAGTAGAATCAGCAACACCTCCGTCATTCTCTCCGCCTCGCTCACTGCTAGCTTCTTCATCCTTCTCGGCAGCAGTAATGAAAATAACTCTCTCGTCACAACCGGGGGCTGCTCTATCAACCCTGATTCTCATTCTGGTTTCTTCCCGTATCTTTGCAATAATGGCACCTCCTTTGCCAATTACATTACCAGATTTTGAAGCAGGGCAGAGGATACGAAAAATGGGAACACCAGGCTCAATTTTGAACTGAGATTTATGTGGAGAAGAATGCTTTGTCTTCTGCCACTTGCCCCGGCCATTGAAGTCTGAAGAATTTTTCTGAAACGGCCTCTTGGAAGGCGTCATGCGTGAAGCCATGCCTTCTCCTAGGCGACAAACAAGCAGAGAGCAGCAATGTTAGTGTAGAATGAGGTACGACGACGGCCAGGGCGGGCGGACCCAGTGAAGGACATGGGTGTACATATGCACACCCAATATTTTTGCCACCCCAAAAGAAAAAAGTTTGTATAGGCATACATATATATGCTACACATGGAATCGGATCATATCAGATCCAAATACACATAGCTAGGGTTTGGATGCTCGGGTTCGAACAGCAGGAACGACGGGAGACAAAGCTAGGGTTTGGATGCTCGGTTTCGCATAGGAGAAACGGAAGACAAGGGGTGTGCGTACCTGGTGGGTGCTCGCCGCCGACGAAGGTCACGAAGATGGAGGCCACGACACCTGGCGTAGGGTGGCGGTGGCGGCGGCCGCCCAGTCGTCGGCAGCAGAGAGGAAACAGAGCGCACGCGAGCGGCACGGGAGGGAGAGAACCGAAGGAGAAAGAGAGTAATGAATGAACTGGAGAACAGAAGGCAGGCCGGGCCGGAGGGTGAAGATTCCGGCCCACTATTCTCTTTATTATTATTATTTTTTCACTATTCTCTTTATTATTAAGATTTGATATTTTTATGCCTACTATATGTTGAATATTTAGTCATTTTACAGCAATGCTTTAATCCAAAAATAAGACATCAGACACATCATGACACAAATTAGCCTGAGAGTGTCACTTAATGCATGTCAATGTGTTTGGCTCGATTGTCTCTCCTTTGATAATTGGCAACCTTCAGTTTGAGTCCATTGTTTAGCTCTTTGCTACTCCAAGAGCCTCAACACCATAGCTTTAGCCTGAGAGTGTGACGCTCATCGAGACTTCAGAGAATCTAGCCACTCAAGGCAATAGCATATATATGAGCATGATTAGCGCATCCAGTATTATTATTGAATCCACTACAATTACGACAAAACCAACCAAAAAGGAGAAGCCAAATACAACTACTGATGAGGCAGTTGTCTAGTGGGAGTGAAGACACTGATTGCTCTTAGTTCATTGTTACTCCTCCAATCGGCACGTTAACTACACTTGGTCCTCTGGTTTCTAACGCATAGAGTTGTTCTATATTTGGTGCTTTGATGCCAACGTGGGAGTGAGGATGTAAGACTTAGGAGGTAACAAGAGCATCTCTAACTAGGGGCCTTGGTTCTTCTTTGCATTGCATGTTGGTTATGTACTTAAACTTTGTATTACTTTTGTATGTGTTAAACTAACCCATTTGGTTTTGTGTGACAAGTGATTCCTTAAATCTTTATTGTCTATCTCTTGTTACTGACACTTGTTTCATGGGGTTTTCTCTTAAATCTTAATTGAAACAAGTGGTTAAGTTCAGAGCCCATTTATAAATCACTCGTGTCCTTTTCGTGCTCATGGCTGGTTCAAATTTCACATTTTTAATCTATTAGAAACGTGTGTTGTCATCGATCGTCAAAAAAAGGAGTAAGATTGAACACATCTATGGCTCTAAATTGGTGATATTTTGGTTTTTAATGATTGGCGAAGACAATAATTGTTGCTATCATGTGTTTTACAGTTGTATTAACATTGGAGTTAGTTACAAGTTGAACGGACACAAGTGCCTTGCCCTCGAAGACTTGGATCCTTGTTTGCAAGGTAAAATGTGTTATTTTAAATAAACTCAAGCATTGGGTTAGACATAACAAGTAGCTTTGTTGATAAACTCAATCACTCATCTAGTGCTACACGGGATAACACCAGTAGACTAATTTATGGTACAAGTCCATTGCTTTTATAAGTCGGTAATATTCTTAAAAAAGAAATATGAACATCCTAAATTCTTAAAGAAATTGAAGAAATCCCCCCTCCTCCCAAGTTCCTTAAGAAAAATAATATCATTCAAAGCAGCAATATATTTATTGTTAACATAGATTTATGTCATTTTGTGTGGACAATCGGTTGCCTAGATGGAAATCACTTGAAACAATAAACCATTTTGCGAGGAATGAATAACGTACATGAAACAAAAGTGGTCTCACTGTATATACTTTCCTTACACGAAACATTTGTAATAATAGGCACACCACTCGTGACTCGCATGGAACTTTATAGTGTAAATACGTCACCGTATGCATCACCCTCTAGTATAAAAGAGGTTTAGTGGTCGGTTAGTATTAGAATTTTGTAGAGTCAGCGAAGAGAGCTATAGTTAGCTGAAATATATCACCCCTTCCTGATAAGCCTTCGTGTGTTAAGAGAAAGCTAGAAGCTCTCGTTGAATCCATCAAGGTTTATATCGTACTTTTTTCAGCTGTGGTACTCAATTCTTGGTTCAACTCAATACTTATTTCTTATGAAGATAGAGGGGATCTAGTATCAATCGTGCAAGCGCCCCGAAGACTAGGAACAAGGTGATGTCTGTCAATAAGCCATGTTCAGTTTGTTACTATGCCCCTTTGATTCGAGAATCCTATATATTATTCTCCATATATGTGCTTGTAAAATTAGCACATGATTGTCTGTCTCAAATGATTTATTTCATGGAAGCACCTCATCTCAAACATATAGCTAGAGTTGAGGTGCCTACTTTTATCCATGTTTCACATGAGTATGTGGTGTGTATATGTACCAATATCGATAGTTTTGTTGTCATATCCTCGGCACGGTGGATCCATGATATTTGCTCTATGATGAAAGTTTTGCACAGGAAGGGTGGCCTATCTCATGAACTCAACAAAAAGAAGTAAGTTAATCTCGCTTGTCTTTGCTGTACTTGCTCAAGTAGGTAGTCTTATGTACGCTCTTGGAATGATAAACAACCTTATATTATCTAAAATTACCTTGTGGCGTATTTGGTGTCGTCAGAGTTAAGGTTTTATATTCGTTCGATCTTTTGTTTCTGTGTAATCAACGAAAGTATCACTTCTGAAATGTTCATGTTCATGAATAGCACCACCACCGTACCGTTTTCTATAGGATCTACACCAGTTGTCGTGTTAATTAACTCAATACCAACTCGGTCGAGAATAACACATCTTAATGGAGTGATTGGGTACCATGTATTGAACCGCAAGTAACCCAGCAAGCTTGCTCACCATGCATAGCACCGCTAGAAACCGATGAGTTGTCAGAAAAGCTACTTTATTAGTTAGCAAAGCAACAAACAATCTGATGACCCAGGTCATCATGTATATCTATCAATCAATGGGACAAAAAACAAAAAAAAGACACTTTAATCAGCAAGGTAAGATGGAGTCCCGCGATTCATGCACAAATTCTGGCGCCCGAAAAATGAAGCTCTAGCTTCGCCTTCAATTTCAGCACTTCCGAGCAGGGAGATCATCACTAAACCCCCAAAAAAAGTGAACACAGCTGGCGTCACGGGCGGGGCTGCACACCATGTCGCGTCACGACGAGAGGCTACCACACGTGTGTGCTCCAGGTTAGCGTGTTAAAACTAAAAAAAATACATGTAAAGACAAGTAAACTAGGTACGATATATACATCGCATTGTACGATAAGTAAACGTATACTAATAATTAAGCCTCCCGGCCTAGATGAGATGATGAAATCCCCAGCACTGACTCATGTATGTAAAGACAAGGCATAGCGTCCATGCACATCAGCGGTGAGTTAAAGGCGCTTTAATTTGTTCCACAAAGTATTTAGCAACCAATTAAGTACGTACTACAAGACATTTTTTTTATAACAAATGTTTTTTTATAACAACGTACTACAAGGCATTGGCACCTCATGAAGAACACTTCCTCTTTACCGACCACGTCACCATATGCTAACAAATCGATAAGACGATAACACACAGGCCCGTACTGCAAGCGTACGCAGGATGTGCACCTGCAGTCCTGCACACGCCTCTCGTTCGTGGCCTCGTACTGTTAGCAGGGTCCACCTGAACAAGGCAATGTCTCCATATGTTTATTTAACTACTGCTCCCTCTGTCCCATCGAAAGCGTCGGTTTTTACTTCTATACTTGTTTGACCATTTGTTTTATTTAAAAATTTATATAAATACTATTTATTTTGTTATGACTTTACTTTAATTATAATTAATTTATTTTATTATTTGTATAAAAAAATTGAATAAGACGGATGATCAAATAAGAAATCTAAAAGTCATTTTTAATGAAACGGAGGGAGTACTAGTCACTAATCCGAAGAGACAAAGCATGCATTATTAGCAAGAAAAGAAGGCCTTTTCTTACATCCCCAAGATACTGTTCCTTGATAATGTAATGTAGACCGTAGAGGATATTTGTATTTTTGATATATATGATGTGATTGGTGCTTATATATAAGAACCTTTTGTTATCCTTTTTTCTAAAACCTATAGCGAGCCCATGTTTTGATTTCGCACAGTGCAGGTCTCTAAATTTTCTGGTACGGCCCAACGAGCCTTAATAACCGGTCAGTGTTCTCAAACTAACCCAGCTACAGCTACAATGGCGTGACGAGGAGCAGGTCTCGTCTCTAAAGATGAGATGAGGAGCCATGGCATGGTCGGCCGCGGCGACAATGGCTTCGAGTAGAGTAGGCAAGCCGCGCGCTGTCCATGGCGCTGCCGTGGCAGTGGCACCGTGCACGCCCATCACGTTTGCCTGCCGCTGGGTGTGTCCAATCCCATAACGCGGCTGAGCGTCCCCTGGCCCCGCCCGTCGGTGAGGTGCGTAGGCTGCCGTGCAGGTGCGCCTCGGGCGGGCGCACGGGTCACGTGGCGTCACGAGGTCCCCCTGACCTGAATGTGAATGCCTTCTCTTCTCCCGATCCCTCCCTTCCGGCACACGTGGCCTGCACGTGCAAGCTCACGCGCCGTAGCCTGCCTCGCTCGGGCTCCCGGCTACAGCCCGAGCCGAGCCGATCAGTGGGAGGGTTCGCTTCCCGCGAAGTCGCGGTCGCGGGAAGAAGAGAGAGTCAGAGAGTGAAGCCGAGCCAGGCAGCCGACCGGTGACGAACTGACGGCTGTCGGCTGGCAGCTGGGGCTCGGATCCGGTAGAAAACGGGAGCCCCTTCCTCCTCGGGGGCGCCCATCCATTTTCCCATTTCTCGCTCTCCCAAGGGCAGCCGCAGCACAGCGGCACGGCCCCGAGGCCAGGTCGCCCCCGAAATCCCCTCGCGCACCACACAAAATCCTCCAGCCACCTCCCCACCCCACCGCCGGCGCTACGCTCTCTCTCCGCTCGCCGGACCGGACCTCCGCTGCTCGGCCACCTTCGGCGCACGCGGTCGGGAAGACAAGAGTGGGGAGAGAGAGAGATCCGTGCCCCGCGGCTCGGATTTCCGCCCCTCTCCTTCCCCGCCCGCCTCGATCCCGCCGCAGGGCCCTCACTCTGGTGACCACGCCTCTTCTCTCCTCCTTCCCTTTCATTTAATTTCGTTGCCGCACCTCCACTGCTTGTTCGCTATTACGGTACTAGGCCTGCCTGACGATGCCCCGCTGCCCCCTGCCTCGTGTTCGGAATGCGATTGTGATTGCTCGCCGTGCTGCTGGGTTGGGTTCGGTGGATGGCCCCGGGTTAGGGACTTGATTGGGCTGAAATCTGGTGGGCGTGATCGGAATCATCTCCCCGTGACCTTAGCATCAGGACACACTGTTCACGCCATGCTTCTTTTAATGAGGGGGCCAGATTTGGATTGCTAGAATTCGATCACGCACTTGCCTTCAACGCAGTCTGAGATCAAGTGTCGGGGGTGGTTAAAAGATACAGCTGGCGGACGTCTTATGTTCTTTGACTCGGTTGTTATTACATATTTCCAATTTTCCATTTCATATGTCCTTGGTAGGAGTAATATATGTACATATATTTTGCGTGCTCTGCCCATATTCATACCATAGTGTGTGTGTGTGTGTGTCACCCTGGCCTCACATGCCAATCACATGTATCAGCTGTCTTGGATTGCCAAGATCCCATTTTTACTTATAGTCTTCAATGGAACTTGCACTGGACACTGCTGACTTGTTGAATCATTAACTGCCTGCTTTGGGGGAGGAGGGCAGTGGCGGAGCCAGGTTAGAATTCAAGGGGGGCCAATTTTAGTTTTGTGACTAATCACTAGTTATAGGCATAATCTTCTTTTCTATATAACACAGCCATACAATTCTAGTGGAGGAGTTTGTAAGCTAAATTAAATATATTATTAGACAAAGTATAACCGGAACGTATGGAATGCATATGCAGTCTACTATATGTTACTTGATGAGTGTAAGGTGTTGCAAGATGACTCCTGCTAATCGTCATTGTGTCCTTGATGAAGTCTTAAGTAGAAGAAGAGAGCCAAATAGACCTACTAAAGTATATAACAGAGTAATAAGTGAAATATTATAACGCAGTTGCATGCAAACAGCGGAAACAACAGCAGTACCCATTTGAAACGGAAAGATGAGCTAAACACAAATGCTAATTAAGTTCTGTAATAGTGCGTTGAAATATACTCCTAGCATCATCAGGATGGAAGCTAGAATAAAAAAAATGGCATAGATGTGTGTGCGGTAGTGGTAACTTTCAAGTGTGCATGCATGCTAATCTGTCCGAGCAAGGGGGGGCCGGCGCCCAGGGTGGCCCTAACGTGGCTCCGCCAGTGGAGGAGGGGGGCTCTGTTCACAACCAACTGTGCCTGCAAACTTTTTCTTACCACTTTGGACGCGGTTCAGTATGCCTTTGTAGCCAGATGGTGACTGCATACTGATTGTTTTATTATATTCACAAATATGATCAAATTTATTGCTCGTATTTGCCCAAAACTTGATATTCACAAATACCGTATGCTTGCATTAGTTGCTTTTCTCAACTCCCTCGTGACTTCAATTTTGTCCATTCTGAGTAGGTATTATGGTCATGAAGATGGAGCTTGAGGATGATGGTGCCATGGGAGGAAGAGGAACTGGTGGCACGTGGACAGAGGAGGACCGAGCTCTCGGTGCTGCCGTGCTTGGAGCAGATGCCTTTGCATATTTAACGAAAGGAGGTGGTGCCATATCTGAGGGCCTTGTCGCCGCATCTTTGCCGGATGACTTGCAGAACAAACTCCAGGAGCTTGTTGAATCCGAGAGCCCTGGTACTGGTTGGAACTATGCCATCTTCTGGCAGCTCTCGCGCACAAAGTCTGGTGATCTCGTCCTTGGATGGGGGGATGGCAGCTGCCGTGAGCCCCGAGATGGAGAGGTGGGAGGTGCTGCTTCTGCAGGCAGCGATGACACCAAGCAGAGGATGCGCAAACGTGTGCTGCAGCGGTTGCACGTTGCATTCGGGGTTGCTGATGAGGAGGATTATGCCCCTGGTATTGATCAGGTCACAGATACAGAGATGTTCTTTCTAGCATCTATGTACTTTGCTTTTCCCCGTCGCGCTGGTGGCCCTGGCCAAGCATTTGCAGCAGGCATGCCCCTCTGGGTTCCCAACAGTGAGCGCAAGGTATTCCCGGCCAACTACTGTTACCGGGGGTTCCTCGCAAATGCGGCAGGATTTAGGACTATTGTTTTGGTGCCATTTGAGAGTGGTGTCCTTGAACTGGGCTCGATGCAGCACATAACTGAGAGTTCTGATACTATCCAGACCATACGGTCTGTATTTGCAGGGACAAGTGGTAATAAGGCTGCAGTACAGAGACACGAGGGGAATGGTCCTGCTCCTCCTGAAAGGTCGCCCG
Source organism: Miscanthus lutarioriparius (assembly GCA_904845875.1). Classification (NCBI taxonomy): domain Eukaryota; kingdom Viridiplantae; phylum Streptophyta; class Magnoliopsida; order Poales; family Poaceae; genus Miscanthus; species Miscanthus lutarioriparius. The sequence goes on along the minus strand of CAJGYO010000006.1, from coordinate 113,185,991 downwards.
GTTTGGCGAAGATTTTTGGGAAGGATTTGAACCTTGGCCGGGCCCCAGTTGGGCCGGCGGTTGGTGTATCTAAGGTAGATGAAAGGACATGGGAGCAGAGGAGTGCTGCTGGTGGGACCTCATTGCTACCGAGTGTCCAGAAAGGATTGCAGAATTTCACCTGGAGTCAGGCTCGTGGGCTGAATTCTCATCAGCAGAAGTTTGGCAATGGTGTGTTGATTGTGAGCAATGAAGCTGCACACCGCAACAACGGAGCAGTGGACAGCCCTAGCGCAGCGCAGTTTCAGCTTCAGAAATTGCCAGTTGTTCAGAAAACACCGCAGCTAGTGAACCAGCAGCCAATGCAGCCACAGGTACCTAGGCAAATTGACTTTAGCGCCGGGAGCAGTTCCAAGCCTGGTGTGTTGGTTACAAGGGCAGCAGCAGTCCTGGATGGGGAGAGTGCAGAGGTGGATGGCTTGTGCAAAGAGGAAGGGCCACCTCCTGTTATAGAGGACCGACGGCCAAGGAAGAGGGGAAGAAAACCAGCAAATGGGAGGGAAGAGCCACTTAATCATGTTGAGGCTGAGCGCCAGAGGAGGGAGAAGCTCAACCAGCGATTCTATGCACTTAGAGCTGTTGTGCCAAACATATCGAAAATGGACAAGGCGTCCCTGCTGGGCGATGCGATAACGTACATCACTGACCTCCAGAAGAAGCTCAAAGAGATGGAGTCAGAGAGAGAAAGGCTCTTGGAGTCCGGTATGGTGGATCCAAGGGAACGGGCGCCTAGGCCAGAGGTGGACATCCAGGTGGTGCAGGACGAGGTTCTTGTTCGAGTGATGTCTCCAATGGATAACCATCCAGTCAAGAAGGTCTTCCATGCGTTCGAAGAGGCAGAAGTCCGCGTAGGCGAGTCAAAGGTGACGGGCAACAACAACGGGACAGTGGTGCATTCTTTCATCATCAAGTGTCCTGGCACTGAGCAGCAAACGAGGGAGAAGGTGATAGCGGCAATGTCTCGTGCAATGAGCAGTTGAGCAGAGCAGCGTAGGATCAGATTGGCACAGTAGAGAGGTGGCGGTTTATCCTGTTGGCTGCGAACAAGAGGCAGCAGCATCAGCAGCCCTTGACATTGTCGATAGGAGAGTTGTAGGTGGAGAGAAGCAAGATGAGATTCTTCTGACTTTAGCAATGCAACAACAAAATGGGGGCTCGAGTTAGCAGGCATTGTAGGTTTCTTTGGTTGGCCCGACCGTGTAGTTTTGATGTTTTGTTTGGGATGGATGGATACCGTGTTCCTAGTGTAAGCTTGATGATGCAGCAGAACAACAAACAGCAGTACATGTTTTTTTTTCTTCTTTTCATGCGTGATTTGGAAATTAAATTTATTGCAAATTTTCTTTTACTTTTATTTTTATGATGATGGTAGTTTAGTATGTTTAAGAGAAGCGATGGATTAGCGTGATGGATGACAGAAGAATGTAATAAGCATGAGATGATTTCATGATTATAATAGGCTTATAACAGTGGAAAAGGAAAGAAGAGATGAGACGCATGACCTGACTGTCTTTTTTGTTTTGATGATTGGAAAACGAACTCACATCTTTCATATTCCTCCGAGACGATGAAGCAAGCAAAAATGCAAAAAAACATTTGTAATTGTTATCGAGATCAATCATATTCCCCTTTTAGTTGTCTCCAAAGAGAATATTTTTATGTGAGTCCATCTTCGGAATATATGATGAGAATATACTCATTTATCCGGTTATATGATTTGTACATTCACTATCAAGTACCCAACTTAACCCACCGGAGGAGTATGCCTGCAAAACAGATTTAGTTGCTTAATTTATGTCTCCAATTAAACTTGGGGCCTTGCATGTTAGTCACAAGAAATTTAGGAACCCAAATAGAAGTATTCATATATGTGTTGACTTCCTTTCCAACATATTTAGCAACCATTTTTCCACTACTATTATTCCTTAAAACAAAACACGAAGTCAAGCTTTGTGGAGGTGGTTGAAACTTTGGTTGGTAGGCATACTTATTCATAGTACCCCACACTGATTCCTTTGGCTTCTGCTGAACCTATTTCTGTTGGGACACCTTCTTCTTGGGCTTAGTTTGATCAGGAGCAGAATCGGTAGCCTTCCCATTTTTGCGGGGAGCGGCATAGCCGGCCTTCACTGTGGCAGTGCCGTGATCTGTACCGACTCTTTTTTTTCTCTCAAACTTGACACACTCATAGCCATTTATGATCTTTCTTCTATTTGTCTTGGCTCCTGCAGTGTGCCCAAGCCCATGCTTGATTGAGGGGTGTCTCTCTTGCTTGAATTGAGGTACTTTTGAGTCATTTGCCTTCTTTTCACTTACTTAAGCCTTACCACTCAAGCAGCCCTTGCCAATGATCTCATTGAGTCTAGCAATTTCTTTTCTCATTGCTTCCATGTTTACAAGGTTAGTGGAATAAGTATTCAAATCAATATTATAACATTTTCTACAACCTTGACTAGTGGAGGTAGTAGAGGCATCATTTGCATTAGAGGGATGTGAGTTGCTATCCCAAAGAATATTATATTGCAGCTCAACTTCTTTGTGCTTTTTATCTAAGTCACAATACTTTTTCTTGAGAGCAATATTTTCTTTCTTTGTGATAGCACGGTCCGCTTGTTCTTTGGGCAAGGCCTTGTGCAAGGATTCCACCCCACTTCTCTTTAATACAAGAGTTTCCTTGCTAGCAATATAGAGATCCTCTTGTTGAATAAGAGTTTTCTCTCTAGATTCTAGCTCGGTTTGGACACTCTCTAAGTCCTCCATTAGTTTAGTGATGAATAGTTTGGTATTTTCATCTAAGTTCTTAGTTAATTTATCAATTTCTTCATCACTAGATTTATCATCACTAGATCTATCACTAATATCACTACTAGAGATATCACTAGGAGGTGGAGGTGGAGGAGCTTTGGCCTTGGATTTAGATTTTACCTTCTCACCCTTTGCCATAAGACAAATGTGAGGGGAGTAGTAGTCATCATTGGACATGTAGGTGAAGAGTCTTGGTGAAGAAGATGGCTCATGGATAACAATGGTTGCAACTTTCTCATCTTCTTCACTTGAGCTTTCAATAGATGAATCCCATTCATACCCAATGTGAGCTTCTCCCATATTTTTCTTGCTCTTTCTCCGATCGGCCTTGTCCTCCTTCTCTTTCTTATACTTGTTCTCCTTGATCTCATGTGGGCACTTGACAATAAAGTGATCGGTGCTTCCACAATTATATCATGTCCTCTTCTTCTTGTTTGGAAACTTCCTCTTTACTACCTTGTATCCTTGCTTCTTCAACCCTTTGTGAAACCTCCTCATAAAGAGAGCAACATCATTCACTTTCTCATATTGGTCATCATCATGTTCACTCTCACTAGAGAATGAGGTGGTCTCTACTCTTTCTTGAACTTGCTTGATTTCTTTAGGCTTGCTAATTGAAGCTTGCTTATTGGTCTTGGACTTGCTAGTAGAGTCTTGCTTGCTTGATTTGTTGGTCTTGAGAGCTATATCCTTATTGATCTTGATGCCTTCTAGCTTTGCTTGCAATTCTCTAAGCTTCTTCCTCTCATTTGCTTCTTCTTTTTGCATGTTAAAGGTCAAGATCCTCCCAAGTACATTATTTGGTGTGAAGTACTCAAACTTTTCTTGTCTCTAATTAGAGTTACTACGGTTTCATTTCTTGGTGGATAAGCTTTCAACATAATCTTGACAACTTTATGATCATCTAGCTCATCACAACCATAGCCTCTAATCTTGCCCACCATGGCCATCAACCTATTAAACATCTCTTATGGCCCTTCTCCATCCAAGATAACAAATCAGTTGAGCTTGGACATCAATAAATCAATTCTTGTCTTTCTCACTTTGTCAACCCCTTCATGTGCAAGATGCAAAGTATCCCGAATTTGCTTGGCAACATCCACACCAATCACTCTATTATACTCATCACCATCTAAGGCACTAAGTAGCACACTAGTAGCTTGCCCATTGAGGTGGATGATTCTCATTTCATCCATGGTTGAATTCTTGGGATCAACCGGTGGCTCAAATCCATTGTAAACAACCTCCCAAATGCCGGGATGAAGACCTATAAGATAGGCTCTCATCAAGTGCTTCCACTTGGTAAAGTTAGTCCCATCGAAATAAGGTAACTTGCCCACGGCACATTGATGAAAGACTTGCGATCATGGTTAGTCATAGACATAAAAGAATAGTTAAAGGATACGGTGGCATATTTGTTATCGTCATTCTTCTTGCCCTTTCCTTTCTTATCCTTCTTGCTATGCACTTGGTAGGATTCATCATCATCACCATCTTCGGAGCTGCTAGATAGCTCACTTGAAGATGCATTAGAGGCTTTTGCTTCTTGTTCCTTCTTCTTTCTTGCTTCTCTTCTTTTTCTTCTAGCTTCTCTCTTGAGTCTTCTTTCTTCTTTTCTTGCTTTCTTCTCTTCTAACCACTGCTACTCCTTCTTCTTTTTCTCTCTTGTTTCTCTTTTCTAGCTGCTCTTCTTCTTCTTCTTCTTCTTCTTCTTCTTTCTTCTTCATTTTGAGCTTTTTCGGCATTGGTTGCCTCTAGCTGTGGGAGCGTGGAGTTGCTCGCTATAGAGACGCTAAGCTCACTGTTGTCGGTGTCATGCAGCCCAACGTCCTCCAGATCAACGTTGATGAGCTTCACAACCCCGGATCCTCCCTCGGGCTCCATACCTCACACGGTGAAGCGCACATGAGGTAACCCGCTCCAATACCACTTGTAGGATTTCTGGTATGCCTAGAGGGAGGGGGGTGAATAGGCCTGTAAAAATTCAACTCAAACCAAAGTCAAATTCATCATGCAGATCTTTGCCGCTCTGTGAGCACACCAATGCCCTCACAATGGCGTTATCGCAGACAAAACAGTGCACAACTGCCGCACTCACAGGAGAGAGATTAGTTCACAGTTTAAAATCTACCCAACGAAATTTAGATCGGGTAAATTTCTTAGCTTCCTGCAGGGTAGTAGATCACAGATCGACATCTGAAAGTGGTGGAAATACCACACACAAGTAGATCAACGTCAAACCCTAGAAATCACCTCAACAACAACAAGAACACAAGTGTAGCAACACAAGCACAAGATGATACAAGGATTTATCCTCTGGTTCAGCTCGCCACCAAGACTTGCCTAAGTCCACGTTGTTGAGGTATACCACTAAGGCTTAGGGCTTTGCAACCTTACCTCGTTTTCAAGTCAAGAGAGTGAATTCTTGAGATGAGGGATGATTTTACTTGCTGCAAGAGGTGGTTACAAACCTCCCGGGGCTGCCACAAACTTGGCAAGTTCACTGGGCGACGCTCTAGCCGGCTAGGAGCCAAGCTCCAAGAGTAACAAACACAACCACCGCCCAAAACGTGAATCAAATGCTCTTTAGGCTTTGAGAATCAGTGGAGCTGCTCTCTAATCACTTTTAGCACCTTTTTCTCTCAAGGATTGATGGGGAAATCAAAGGGAAAGCTTGAGAACTTAAAGTGCACCAATGGAGGAGAGAGGAGATGAGCATCTGCTGATTTTCGTCGGTCTGAACTGTTGGGGAAGAGGAGAGAGACGTTATGGAGGACAGGAAAAGTATAAATACCCCCTTGCCTCCCAACGGTTACTTAAGTGCGGCAGTACCGCCCTAAGTGCGGCAGTGCCGCTCTCCAGGTGCGGCACTGCCGCATCCAGCAAGACAGCAAGGGTGAAGGAGTTATTAAGTTGGCTGTCTTGGCTGATGTGTGAGGATTTTTTGATGTAAAGATTGAGCATTTGGTTGCACACTTTTAATCAGTTGTAGTGTCTTCCTTTATAGTATGGCTTTTCCCACACTCAACAAAAGACAAAAGAATTCAAAACTCCTTTGAGCGCGATGCTGTCCTTATTTGTAATTGGGGGCTCCTCCTTTCCATGTGACATCCTCTATAATGGATTCGCTGCTTGTCATCTTAATAAATCTTATTAGTTCTCTAATTATGTGGTCATCAACATCAAAACCCACGTTATAGCTTGATTGCACTAACAAGAATAAAATATGACGTTGTATCCTGTAATAATGCTCTCCTGCCTCACTCAGTGGTTGCAGAGGCAAATTTTGGTAGTGTCGGCTAGTTGTAACTGTTGCAATCTGCAAGTGTTAAAGCATAAATTTTACATTGACTCATTACCACTAGCTCTCCCTCGTTAATATAGCCACCGTTTCTCTGTGGAGTATAAGGTGGCCTCCTTAACACAACAACCGTTTGCCTAAGGCCTCGTTTGCTTCGCTGAAAAAACAAGCCGAAACATTGTTCTGGCTGATTTGTTGTGAGAGAAAAATATTGTTCCGACTAAAAAAACAAGCTGAAAAATACGGATTATAAGAGAAACGAACAGGGCCTAGGGTGGCATTGCAGGTGTTGTATCACCCAAGGAGGCGAGCAAGGTGAGTGAAAGTGCTTAAGTGGGGAAGTAACTGTAGTCTGTATGGATGTTAATTAGCCACAAGTAAGCACGAGAGTGTGACGCCCTTATCCTACTTGAATTTTCTCTTGAGTGTTAGCATTTGCCAATCGACTCCTTCTCTGTTGTTCTTTATTCTCTTATCTCCGAGGTAATCTTGCTAAGTCCAATAGGTAGATTTGACTCTTTTCCATCTTGTTTAAACAGGCTAAAATTTTCAGCAGAGTTTCCCATGTGCCAAAAGCTCTCAAAACACACACACACATTACAAGCACATATATGCACGCGTGCGCGCACACACACACATAAATAGCAAAATTAGATAGCATGACCATCACAGCACACAAGAGCCATGTCGACAACCAAGGTAGATAATAAGTAGACCAAACCATAGTTCAACCACATTAGTGTATCACGAACCATGCATGCATAAAAGGTACATCTCAAACGTATCGAGCCCGTACATCACACGGGGCAAAGCATGACCAACCATGACATAAAAGTATCTGAACCACACCAACCCAAATTCAAGTGCGACTTGACGCTAATTAAGAGAAATATGGTCTGTGAGACAAGGCAATGCAACAAACATGGCCGGCCGATGAGGAACCAACCACCGCATCAAGCTCATTGTGCCTCCAGGGCAGCTAGAAGTGGTATGAGGTCATTGACAGTACGTTGGTCCTGACAAAAAAAGGGGTTCCAATCAGTAGTGGGCATAAAGTATAAACATGTACCACATCACTAATTTTTGCACACTTACCGTCTCTTCGACGAGAAGCCAAAGTTGGAAGACCGCTTTCAGAGTTGGAACAGTACGGTACACGTCAACGCTATGTACAGCACTAGTAAGCAAACCCACAACCTTGTGCTCCGCTATTAGTGGCCGGTGACCCTGAACAACCTTCAATTGAAGGACAGTTTGCCTTGATCTTCTCATCAAACCCTTTATCAATATCCATAAAAGTCTCATCCTCGGCAACACTTTCAAAGGCATCTGAACTGCAGGCATGCATGCAACAATTAAAAACAGCACACACACGGTCGTCATAATAGTCAGGCTGTGTTTGTTTCCTGCTCCTAAACTTTAAACTTTAATCCTATCACATCAGATGTTTGGACACATGCATAAAGTATTAAATATAGTCTAATTACGAAACTAAATGCACAGATTGAGACTAATTTGCGAGACGAATTTTTTAAGCCTAACTAGTGCATAATTTGACAATGTGGTGCTACAGTAAACATGTGCTAATGATGGATTAATCAGGCTTAATAAATTTGTCTCGCGATTACTGAGGACTTCTGTAATTTATTTTATTATTACTATCGGAATACTCGACGTGACACCCCTATGTGACATCCGATGTGCCCTAGATTTAAACGTAGATGTTATCAAGTTACTGCCAATGCATGGAGTGTAACAAAAAAAGAAAATCAGTCTATATCATCCTTACACGATTTTGCCAGGAGATGATCCAGGGACATCAGGCCACACGAGAACTTGACCCTGACCATCACCATCTGGAGCGAAGTAACCCAGTAGCACCACAACCGTCCCCACGGGTGGGGGAAGTCGGTCATCAAAGGTGAGGGGCCGGCGTGCTATCTTACTCTTATCATCATTGTTAGTAACCCGAAGGAGCGCGATATCACGGGATGTATCGCTTCGAAGCAGGGTAGCAGGAAGGTAGTCGCCACTGCCAGGCATTTTGACCACAATCTCCACTTCATCATTCATCTCATGCTCCTCCAGTGTGATGACATGATTCGCCGTCAGGACGAGGTAATCCTCTGCACTTGACCACACGATAAAGCCAGTGCCATGGCGTCTGAGTAGCTGCTCTGAAGCAACGTGATGGTGACGGACCAAAACCACACTTGCACTGTGCTGAAGAGCCACGGCAGTAGCCACAGCACTGTAGTCCTCACGAGCCAGGGCAACTGGATGACACGGGAATAAACGCACAAAGCTAAAGCACAAATACGATAGGAAAATAAATGGAGGCGCACAAACTTTCTGTAAAACTCTGCAAGGTTGTAGTGCTTGATTTTACTTGCTTAGTTAAAAATGGTGACACCGTTGCAGAGTGTGGGTGGTTCATTCATTTTTCTTTTTCTCAAAAAGTACATCAAAATGTTTGGCCTAAATTTTATATTATTATTAGTGAGCTCTTATTATTATAAGGGGAAAAATAAAAGAGTCTTGGCTCAGGTTTTTAGGAATAGAAACAGAGACCTAAAAACCTGCTAAAAAAAATCACTGAACACAACTGTCTATCAGGGCTGCTAGTAGCTGGATCTCCGGCCGGCCGGGTGAGAGAAGAAGAAGAGAGCGTATGTCTCACCGGGCAGCGGGCGGAGAAGTGGCCGGAGCCGCTGAAAGCATCCTGCTGTCTGGGCGGCGTGTTGGCCATCTCCACCTCTCTCAGTCTCCGACTCCGATCCGGGGTCTCTGCTGGGTTACATTACAAGAAACGTTATGATGGGCGGAAGCGGAACCAAAAGGTGGAGCAAGAACGGATCGAAGCTCACCTTGCGCAGCGGCAGCTGCCGAGGCGGAGCAAGACGAGGGAGCTGAGGAACCAAAAGGTGGAGCAAGAACTGTGTCTGTGTGTGCAAACTGTGGTGGAGTGGTCGGATTTTGGAGATAAGGGTGGACGGGCGAGGTGAAATAAAGCGAAATAATGGCGAGGTGGTGAGGAGAGCGGTGGTTGTGGGTTGCCAGAGCAGAGTGCAGATGGCGCGGAGGCCGAGGATCGGTCACGAGCTGGCAACCGGCGACCGGGACGCCGACTTTATTTGCCGATTCCGGCTAGAGGTTGAAGAAAGGGTACACTGGTACAGAAGAGCCGGGCCCACTTGTCGGCGTGATGGGGAGGGTAAGTACGTTCAAAAATTATAGGCCCGTTTCCTCGTGCACGCCACCAGTCCATGTCCATGCGCATCATCACCTCACCTGGTTTCTTCATTCTGCTGTTATATTATAACCCCTCCGTCACAAAAAAAGAATGACTTTTTTTATTTTTAGACATCATGTTTGACTGTTCGTCTTATTCAAAAAATTTATATAAATTATAAAATAAATAAATTATTATTAAAGCATCTCTAATGATAAAATAAATCATAATAAAATAGATAATATTTATATAAATATTTTAAATAAGACGAATGATCAAAGTTGTCTGAAATTAAAAAAACGACATTTTTTTAGGACCGAAGGTCCTCACCCCAGCACGAAGAGGCTGGTGGTGTGTTTCTTCGGTGATCCTGTCATTACTGCCTAGCAGTTAAACACGCTCTGGCCCCCACCAATCGTTTTTTTCTTTGTTCGTGCATCTGCGCCTTTGTCCCATCATGAACAATCTTTTTCTCTCTCAATGTTCAATCGTTCCTGAATTCTGATACTGGGGAACCACAACCATGACATTTCCACTCGAAAGTAAAATTCATGCATGAGGGTTCTTGGGATTTTAAAAGTTCAAAACCAAAAGCATTTACCTTAAACCTCGTCTAAGTCATATTTAATTTCCAACTTTGGGCGAATATCGACATGTTACAATGTGCTGGGGCGAAGCCTCACACTCGAGGTTGACTAATTGTATCAATTCTCCTAATGTGCAAACCTCACGAATACAGGTGCCTCGGCGAACCTTCGATGATGCTCTGCGGGGTTTTCGAAGGCCTGTGCCGAAAGCTAGTATCGAAGGTCCCACGGAGCCTTCGGCATGTATGGAGGATCAATCCTTCACTCGGAGGCCTCCGGGACCGAAGCTAGTATCGAAGGTCCCACGGAGCCTTCGACATGTATGGAGGATCAATCCTTCACTCGGAGGCCTCCAGGACTGAAGGCCCTGACGAAGCCTTAGGCCGACACCAGAGACGCGACACTACGAGTTTTTTGGGGAACCTTTGGAGGCCCCTCCCTCGAGGATCTTCGAGCCAAGATTAAGAGGATCCTCGGCCGGAGGCCCTTCCGATGGACCAGACGGCCCGACAAGCTGAACCAAGGCTCCACAAGGGCCCATTTAGAAAGGCGGGTGTGGATATAAAAGTTTCTCTAGCCTTCGTGATTGTGTGCTCTAGGTAGTTGGGAATACTCCAGCATATTCTATAGTGGGTAGAGGGCATTTATGTACAAGAAAATATGTGTAACCGTACCCTATAAAAAGGGAACTCAGATTCCAAAAAAGGGAGAGATCATTTGGCTAAGTTTCCAAGAACACATCGCCTCAGTAACTACGCTTAGACGAGCGAAGGCCAGACATTCGAAGGGGAGACCTTCGCTTGGCTAAGCCTAGCACGTCAACACACTTAGTTAGGAAATTGAATCCCAACATTATATTTTCGCCCACCGTGCTAGGCCACTCCAAGACCCAGTATGGCACCCAAGAGGAAAGTCTCCACATGGGGAAGGTCAAGGTGCAATACCCAGAGCACCTATGCTGCCTCACCAAACCCTAGAGGCCAAGGAAGAGGGGCCAATCGAGCTTGTGGTATAGGGCCAGCCCTAGTAGCGGTGCAACAACCCCTAATCCCACACTAGAACAACTACTCTAGCAACTATGAGCTGAGCTTCAAAGAGCACAACAAGAAAGAGATAGGATTGGCTGTAGCCTCAACCGCAAACCAGAGAGCAGCCCTCGTCACTCAGCAAGTAGCTGAAGTCAGACAACAACTCACAATTCTACAAGCAGAAAACCAAATGAACCAAACCAAACCAACCCAACCTCCAGCTAAATCAACAACTTTAGCAAACCTTCGGAACACCACTCAACCTGGTCAAACCAATAGACAACAAATCCCGCTATCTAAAGGCATGCAAACATCACCATGGCCATCCACCTACAAACCCATATCCCTACCCAAATATAATGGTCAAACAGACCCACGCTATCATTATGAGCTACGAGGCCATAATATCCTCTATAGGGGGCAATGATATAGTTTTGGTCAAATCCTTCATCATTGTCACGAAAGGAGATGCTCTCGCATGGTACTTGATGCTGAAGCCTAAATCTGTGTAGTCATTGGAGAACCTCCAGCACAAAATAATAGCAAACTTCCAAGGTTTCACAAATGAATCGCTAAAGCTTATGATCTCTTCCAATGCAAGCAACAATTAAGCGAATCACTTAAACAATACTACCAAAGATTTGTGCACTTCAAGACAAGGGCACCCAATGTACTTGAAGAAGTGGCTACCGAGGCAGCCATAAAGGGCCTTCGCATAGGACCCTTCTTAGGACACCTAGCCAGAGAAAAGCACTTGTCTATCAAAAATCTTTACAATGAGTTCGAGAAATATTGCAGGTCAGACAATGACCTTCACAAGAGAATGGAAGAACAGAACCAGTTCAGGTAGCACTCGCAATCGTAGTGCAGCAAACAACCCCTCGGGACAACAAAAATTGGAGGATGCTTCAATAAAGCCAAAATCACTAGGTCTTCAATGTTAGTCCATCTGAAGCTCAGCAATAAAATCAGCATCATTAGGGGTAGCCAAGCCAAAAACAGCAAAGGTCCTCAGCAGCCAGTCTACCAACGAGGCAACCAAGGCAATTTTTAAAGAATTTTGGATCATTATTTGTGCAAACTTTGTTAGCATCACTTATTTTTTATTAACTTCGTTATGTATCAGGATTTGTAAAGATGAATAATCAGAAGTTTTATCTCGATTGCAAGAGAAGTACCGTTAAAATGTTTTCAATCAATAAGTCTAATTTAACATATATTATGGGTTACAACTCTTGTTCTCATGGAAACACCGACTTTACTATAGTTTTTAAATTTAACATATATTATGGGTTACAACTCTTATTCTCATCGAAACACCGACTTTACTATAGTTTTTAAAGATAATACTCAAGTGGTAGTTTCAAATGATATGGTTCATAGTCTTAGTGATTTTATTGGAGCTATTTGTGTATTGATACAAGTTTAATCAAGAACTTTCATGGAGAGGCTCTTATCAAGTGAGTTGTTTCAACCTTCACTTGCGATATGATACATACATATATCTTAGTTCCAGGTTTTGTTAGGTAAGTATTCTAAAATGCTAGTCTTTACATTATAATTTTTGTTTAATCTTGTTTTAATATTGTTCTTCAATTATTTTGACCAATATGCCGGAAAAAGTTTTTCTATCACATTACTAAAGAAGGAGCACCTGTCTTTAATAAATATGGTCAAAGCACCTGTCTTCAATAAATATGGCCGATTGTTTGGGTTATGTTATGATGAAGTATATGGTATGTTAGCTACTTTAATTGTGTCGGTAATAACCCAAACTAATAACATGGTAATATTTTTCTCTCATGAGTTTGAATGAATTTTTTTATTTATTTTGCTAATTTTTATTTTTTATATGTAGGGTTTCAAGGAGATCTTACATCGTATATGCGTGTCATCGATGGCTAAATATGGTATTCTTTGAATGTTTGAACTCTATTAGTAGTTCAGCTTCATATTCACTTATTTCTTTTCACTGTGGTGAGTTGTAACTTTGTTGCCCGAAAAATGCTAATACTACTTGTTGGTCTTATTAGTATTTGGTCTCATTAGTCTTTGATCATGAATGTTTCATATATTCTAGATTGTCTAAGAATGGCATACATAAATCTTGTATCACAACATGGCTCTAATTACCAAGTGTCATGTGTATGAAGTGCTAGGTTGTGGTTAGCCAGCTAGGGCTTGACCGAGGCTGCTACGGGGTGGCTAGGAGGCCGACTATGGTTGGCCTGGAGCCTGTTATGTCTGAGGCTGCTACGGGGTGGCTAGGAGGCCAACTATGGTTGGCCTGGAGCCCGTTGTGTTGGCCTAGAGCCCGTTGTGGAGGCTATGGGCGGAGGCAGCATGAGAGGGAGAGGGAGAGGTGGCACAAGATGAGAGATTGAAAGCTCTAGTTTGGTTTTGGTGAATTGATGAAACCTAGAGTGCTAACCTAGTTTATCAAGTGATCATGAGATAGGTAGCACATTCCAAGTGGTGAAGCAAATGAAGATCATGACATGATGATGGTGATGCCATGGTGATGATCAAGTGCTTGGACTTGAAAAGAAGAAAGAGAAAAATAAAAGGTTCAAGGCAAAGGTATAAATGGTAGGAGCCATTTTGTTTTGGTGATCGAAACACTTAGTGAGTGTGATCACATTTAGAATCGATAGCCATACTATTAAGAGGGGTGAAACTCGTATCAAAATACAGTTATCAAAGTGCCACTAGATGCTCTAACTCATTGCATATGCATTTAGGATCTAGTGGAGTGCTAACACCCTTGAAAACATTTGTGAAAATATGCCAACACACATGTGCACAAGGTGATACATTTGGTGGTTGGCACATTTGAGCAAGGGTAAGAAACTTCACCGGCGGAGTGTTCGCCCGTAGAGTGCGGACAGTCCGCCGGTGCCACCGGCACCCTATACAAAAAAGACAGGATTTCACATAGTGACCGAATGTTGGGTCACTTTGTGACCGGACGCTGGATATGTACGTCTGGTCCTACTAACGTGGCAGTGCAAAGAGGAGACTGTGTGTGACCGGACACTGGGTGAGTCCGGTCGAGCATGACCGGACACGTCCGGTCGTGAGTGGAGGCTTACTGGAAATGACCGAACGTTGGGGTCCTGCGTTCGGTCATGATCTAACTGACGCGTCCGGTCGTAGCTGGAACCTTACTGGAAGTGACTGGACGCTAGGGTCCTGCGTCCGGTCATCACTTGACCGTTGGGATTGGGTGCTCAGTATTTGAAGAGAGGGATGACGTGGCAGCCAGCCATTGACCGAACGCTGGAAGGATGCGTTCGGTCGATCTGACCGGAGCGTCCAGTCACCCCGAGTTGTGCCTAGTGAAGGGGTACAACGGCTCTATTTCATGGGGGCTTGTATTTAAGCCCCATGGCCAGCTCTAGCTCACTCGCTTAGCCATTTGCATTGACATAACAACCTTATGAGCTTAGCCAAAGCCCTCCCACTCATCTCCATCATAGATTCAAAATCTTTGTGAGATTGGGAGAGAATCCAAGTGCATTGCATGAGTGTTTGCATCTAGAGGCACTGGGAGAGAATCCTCATTTTGTGTTGGTTGTGCGGCACCCTATTGAGGGTTTGACGTGTGATGCCAATTAGCGCGTGAACCTCCAAGTGAGTGAATCGCCACAACGAGGACTAGCTTGCCGGCAAGCAAGTGAACCTCGGTAAAAAAATCATTGTGTCGTCATTTGATTCCAAGGTGATTGGTCTTCATTGGTATTCATTCTTGTGATTGATTGGTTCACTCATCGACTCGGCGGTATAACCATCTTGCTCACTCTCTTTACATTACTGTAAACTAGTTATCAAGCTCTTTAGTGTAGCTAGTTGTGAGAGCTTGTTAGTTTGGTTAGTGTGGCTCTTTAGTTAGCCTTTGAGAGCACACTAACTTAGTATAGTGACATAGCCATTGTGTGGTTAGAAACTATAATTGTGGTAGGTGGCTTGCCTTTTTAGTAGGCTAGTGCAACACTTGCTTTACCTCATAATTGTCTAACCGGTTTGCTAAGTATTGTTGTAGAAAATTTTAATAGACTATTCAACCCCCCCTCTAGCTATTAGGACCTTTCAGAGAGGCAGAGAGAAGGGGGATGAGAGAAGAGATAAATGATTAATTGTAAACTTGCTTGCTTCCTATTGATAGATCTCCTCTCATATATATAGGGGCTTACAAGAATGGTAATGGGCTTTGGGCCTCTTTATCAATAGAGTCCATAGCCCCTACTAGTCCTTTTAGATCTAATCTATAACAGTTGGGTCTAGGCCCGTCCTTTTTTTTGACAAATCGGCAAGCTTTATTCATTGAGAGCAGTTACATCATTAATCAGAAAATTGATAATAAAGCTAGGGGCTCATCATCCCAAGAATAATTTTGCTTAGATTGCATAGCTCTTCTTGCCAATTCATGTGCCCCTGATTTGCATCCCTATTACAATGCTCATGGATATGTCCTGAAATCCACTCCAAATAATGTTGCACTCATCATACACTACCATGGCAGATGTTGTTGAAAAACCTCCATCCTTCATTGTTTCTACATCCTCCATGCAATCCGATTGGATGATAAGCCAATTACATCCAATATATTGCGCTCATCAGTCCTTCTTTCAAAGCATACGCATCTGCCATCGACACATATACTAGATGAGGAACATAGTTGTGGGCAGCAGCTGTAACCGCCCCCGCTGTTTCTTACAATCGCCCCAACACTCCCACACCCTACACTTTTATCAAAGGATGCATCAACGATCAACTTCACCTTTCTCTCTGGAGGTTTCTGCCCCTGTCGGATTTTTGCTCCTTTTTGGTGCTAATTTGTAGTTCTTTGTCATGGCAGCGATGGACATAGCAGACCTCGAAGGCCTCTAGTTGGTCTCTTCATGAAGTGTTGTCATCGTTCCCACAAGATATATATATACCAAACCCCAGTGAGAATTAGCTCTATGAGGCCCACTTCCAGTGCATGGACCTGTTCTCCTCTTCTCGTCACTTCTTCGAGGATTACAGAACCTGATCGGTCCGTGTCTAGTAGGTGCGTGATCTTTTCCTAGATACCGAGCTCTTTCCAAACTTCTCTCGCTTGATCACATGTGAAAAGCATATTCTTAACATCTTCAGCTCCATTGTTGCATACCGGACAACCTCCCGAACCCCCGACATGGCAATTTGCCAGGAAGACACGACATGGCAAAGCCCTTTGAGAGCCCACCACCCAAATATATTAATCTTCCCTAGAACTTGCAATTTCCATAAGATTTTCCATGCCTAGCTACTAGTAGCTCTACCAGCCTGCGCTGCATTGCATCTGAGCCCATATTTGCTTTCCCATTGGCAGTGGTAAGCCGACCGTACCAAGAACAATCCATTCTTATTATAATGCCACGCCACAAAATCTTTCCTCCCTGAGGTGATGGGAATTTGTAAGATTCGATATGCCCACAGGCCAAAAGATAGACCTCACTAGGTCTACATCCCATGTTGAGTCTACCGGATTGATAAGCTCATCGACCATTGTCACTATGTTGTTCCCTCTGTCCGTTTGGATCTTCATGTGTTATGACTTCCCGATATCCAATTGTCCTCCCATATATTTATCTATGTACCATCTCCAACCCTCCATATGTACCCTTGCTTGAAACATTCAAGACCAACTAGCACACTCTGGCACATGTAAGAGCTTCCACTCTTCATTATGGCCTTCAACAATTTGACATCAGGATAATATCTAGCTCTGAGTACTCTGGCGCATAGCGAATCTGGATCAGTAAGCAGCCTCCAAACTTATTTTGCTCGCCAAGTTGAAAGACTACAAGTCCCTGAAACCCATTCCTCCTTTCGCTTTCGGCAAACACATCCTCCGCTATTCTTGCCAATGGATTATCTTATGTTCATTGTCATCCCCCACCATTACTACGAAATAGCACTTGGAATTCCTTTGCATATGTTTTTTCAGAATTTAAATACCATCATCGCATAGACGGGCACGGCCTGAGCAATGGACTTAATAAGAATCTCCTTCCCTCCCATACTAAGCATCTTCTCCTTCCATCGACTAATCGGGGATGTCACCCTACCAATTAGATGACGGAAGCAATCACAATCACTTCGCTCGGCTCCCACCAAAGCCGGCAATCCAAGGTATTTGCCATTCAGCGATTCTGTCACATTGTTCAGGGAAGCACATACCTTCATCTTCACAGCAACCTCTGTGTTTGACTAGAGGTAAATACTCGATTTGGCTTCACTTAGTTTTTGTCCCAAATTTGCACAATATCGATGCAGAATATTAGTCAAGCAATCGGCATTCTTTTTATCTGCATGCATTTGTATAAGCGAGTCGTCCGCAAACAGAAGACGTGATATAGTTGGAGCCTCTCTACTACCGACTTTAACGCCTTCCAGATCTCCTCTCTCCTCAGCTCTGTTGAAAGACCTGCTGCTATGATCAGAAACAAATAAAGTGATACAGGATCACAGGCTCCTCCTTAATTAATTAGCCTACTAACATGTTTTGGCGTGTTCTCCTACTGTACATCTTACCGACCATGGTAGGTTCACATGTTGAGTCGAATGGTCAGTGGAAACATCGTGCTAACTGCACAATCACGCGCAACATCATTCTGAGTTGAGCTTGTGGTATAGTGTTTATATCCAATTATTATCAGTATCCATTACATTTGGCATCGACCATTGCATTATACTACACATATCGGAGTACACAAAACGTGCACAGCTCCAACACCAGTAGATTTCCAGCGACGGCACACTGTATAAACATTTCAGTACGTCTCAACACCAGTAGATTTGCAGTGACGTCGAACCACACCTCTACCCACACCTCTACCCTGTTCGCTTGGCTTATAAGCCGTACTTTTTCAGTCAACGAAAAGTATTTTTCTCTCACAACAAATCAGCCAATAGTACTTTCAACCATGACTTATCAGTCAAGTGAACATGGCACTCATTGACACGGCCAATGATGCGGAACGGACTACTGTACTGTACAAACGATGAGTATGCGCTGTTGCTGGGGTAGTTTGTGGAGTTAGCCCAGGGTGACCGGCTCAAGCTCATGGCAAGCTTCTCAGCTTCCTCGACCACGTTCTTAACCTGAGAAGCTCCTCACTGCAATGCAGTGGCTTGGCCATCTATCTGGATGCAGGTTCAGTTCTGGGAGAGGAACCGGAGGAGGGGAAGCCTGGAACTTTGTTGGTAAGTAGAACCGGACAAAGTAGGCGGGCGGCACCGTTTCTGCACAGGATCGCGGGGCCAAGCAGGATCGCGGCACTACGGCATGCCACTGAAAACCGGATCGTTCACCCATGGCATTAATAAGGAAGAAATAAGGCAGGTGCTGGGACTTGGGAGAGAACCTGATCGACTACGGATTACATACATAGATACGTGATATCCACGTCCGGGCGAGCCACCACGACGTCCACGCTCGTCCGTCGCCGACCTCTCCGGCTCCGGGTCCACCCGCGCGGCCGTCCTTCCATCTACCGCGCCAACTGCTGATCGATCAGGTCTCGACCTCGAGCTCGACCCGCCTGCTTAATAATATATGTCACTCAGGAACCATGCATCAGTCTTGTAGTTGTACTAGGGGCTAGCTATATATGCATCGACAGATTAACCTTTTCAGATCAGAATTTGGGGCGATCCATCGTTTTTGCTTTACACCTATCCTTGCTTTTACGGGCTACCAACTATTAATATTGCATCGGTTTTCTCCTGCATCAGGCGGCCGGATTTCGAAAGATATGCAGGCAGCTGATAATAACAATGATCTCATAGTCACAGCAAGCTCCAACGAGGAGCAATGGTGGGCGAGGGACGACGTCTGGTTATCGTCTCACAAGCTCCAACAAAAGGCAGAAAACTTCTTGCAACGACGACGACACTGCTTCATCAGTAGTGCCTACAAATACTACAAGAGGGTCGTCAGATGAGAAGCAAAATTCTCCTACTCGTGAGGGAGAGAGGACTGGTTCATTTATTTCAGGTTTGCTGCTGCATGCCCGCCCACTCCTTTTTCCCCATTTATTAATTTGGCATACCTTTGTAAATCGTTTTTCTGTAGTGAGGGGGAGTACTGGTCTATTTACTTGAGGTCTGCTGGCCTCTTCTTTTTTTGGCATACCCTTTTACAACTCAATTTGGAGCACTAACAGGTGTGTACCATTGGTCTTTATCTACCAGGGTTCTTGATCGACTTGGGACTTGTGTTGTCTTCAGTGGTCTTGACCAATATTACTGGGCTTCTCTGAGTGAAAAAGTAACCTCCAAAATATCCAAAAGTGTTGTCTTGCTTTTCTTGTTTGATGGTGATTATTCTATTTTTTGCTTCTAAGTTTTCCACATACACATGTATATGAACATCCACAGCTAACTATTGGAATTGTGATCTTTTTGTAGGATCCATCAATATACTTGCATGCTCAGGCATTCCTATAGAAAGCAAAAAACCTACCACTACAAGACTGTTGACTTCAGAAAAGTTGGGTATCACTTTCTTAGCTAGAAGTAATGCCGGTCGTGACATGACGGTGATAGAATTCTTGGATCATTTAGGCGTAGATCAGTGGGTAAAACTCAACTTAGACAAAAGAACTTGCTGATGTACCTCACCAAGCAGCGTCGTGGCCATGGCGCCGCAGCGACTTGGCCTCGAGTGTCGGAGTAGATGTAGCTTAACGCGCCACTAGGGGTGTCGAAGGTGGTAGCAGTGCAGGCGCGGTCCAGTGGCGGCGGTGAAGACGGTGGAGCTTCCCGTCACTCACAGCGTGCCCTCTAGATCGGACTAGGGTTAGTAACCTCGGTGGGGCACTGGCGGATGGTGAACCTCATTTTTTTTGCGCCCCGCCCTTCACCTTCCTCTTTATAGCGCTGCGCGACGGGGGCCAATCAGCCAGGAGAACGGCTGGGCGCCCCCGATCAAGGCGCGGATCAAGGGCCCAATTGGCCGTTGAGCCAACTGGTGGAGATCAATCTAACGTTCTCCCCCCTTGATCTCACCTTATGACTTAAACTTAACTTACTTTATATTTTTTTCATTTCATCGCAGATCAGTGCATAGAGCGTGCCTCATCGTCACGGTCAGTTGCTATTAGATTAAATAGCTACAATGCACCTCTCTGTTTTAAAACAGATTCTTAGTTAGGCCCTTAGTATCCAGAAATCATAGGCTTTTCCGTAAACCTATGTCGACTGTGTGTTCTTTGAACGCACTGTGTTGTTAGCCTTTGGTAAGTGGATCCGCAAGTACTTGCTTGGTACTTATATGTTCAATGCTTTTAAAATGATTCTGGATTTTCTTCTTTGCAACATATAACTTAATGTCAATGTGTTTGGCAGCACACTTGACCTGTTGTCTTAGGAGTTAACTATTTTAAATAGTTATTGCTGTTAACTACCATTATTAAATCCGGGTACATATTCCCTTAACCATTTTTGCCTATTCCTGATGCCTCATGACAAGCTATACTATGGTATGCATCATTGATGACACCACAACTGTTTCATTGGAGCTTTTCCACAATAATACTCCAACTGTAAGTGTTAGCAACTACTGTGGATTTCACTACACATCTCGTCAAAAATTAACATTTGTACCCACAACTATTTGAGAGTTTTTGTTCTTTCTTACTCAGCATTAGGCCTATGATACTTTGCAAAAATTGCAAGACATTCTTAACTCCATTCCAGTGATCTATATCTGGACTGGACTTCTGCCAAACTATCCCGAATACGTAAGCTACGTCAAGGTAAGTTCTTACTTGTACATTCATTAAGCTTCCAACAGCTAAAGCATATGGAACCATATTTATTTGATCGATCTCATATCGGTTCCTAAAACACTGAAAGTTTCCAAATCTATTACCCTTGACTATAGGAGCAGGCGTAGGTTTACTCGCATGTATACTTTATTTCTTTAGAATCTTTTCCAAGTACGCCTTTGCGATAGTCCTAATACCCCTTTTCATTTATCTCGGTGAATTTCAATTCCTAGAACCAATGAGGCTTCACCAAGATCATTCACATTAAAACTTGACGACAAAGACTTCTTCTTCTCCAATGACAGATTAATATTACTACTAGTGAGTAGGATATCATCTATGCATAGGATGTGGAAAAAGAATTTTCCATTCTTGAACTTCGCATAAACGCTATTGTCCTTCTCATTTTCTTTAAACCCAAATTTTCTTATCGTTTCATCAACTTTAAATACTATTGTCTAAAGACTTGTTTTAACCCATAAATGGATTTTTACAGGCGACATCTCATACGTTCTTTTTTTTCTACGACAAAACCTTTGGGTTGTGCCATGTAAACGTTTTCATACAAATCCCCGTTGAGGAATGCCGTATTTACATCCACCTGATGTAACTCTAAATTGTAATGTGCCAATAACACCATTATGATTTTAAAAGAATCCTTACATGAGACTAGAGAGAAAACTCTCATCGTAATCTATTCATTCTCTTTGCCTAAAACTTTTTGCTACAAGTCATGCTTTATATCTTTCCACATTTTCTTTGGAGTCATATTTTGTCTTGTAGACCCTTTTACAGCCTACTGTTTTGGCTCCATTAGGAATTTCTTCTAAGTCCCAAACATCATTGGTATTCATCGAATTTATTTTAACTTCCATAGCTTCTTGCCATTCAAACGGGTAAACGCTTCTCATGGCTTCTTCAAATGAGGTGGAATCACCCTCCATTTGAATTTTTTCACTAACATAGACTTCATAGTCATCAGAAAACTGGTTTACTAATTCTTTGAGACCTTCTGGGGCCTCAACTACTGGCACTTTCATGTGGAGCTGTTGTTGCTCTTCATTGCCAAGAGGCAATTGATTCTACAGGCTCCTGTATCATAAGATCCTTGTTTACATTATTCATATTCTTCGAAGAGCCAACAACAGGTGTTGTATAAGTCATACAACATCAATAGATATCGAGAAATTCATTGTTTTGAATCACTAAAGTGGGCACGCAGTCCCGCTTCTCTTCAAGTCATAGGTCTCTACATACCGTGCTCCCCTAGATCATCCCATCTTTTATAAAGATAGTGTATCTTTTAATTTTTATTTGGGTGCAATCTATTAAAACCTTATATGGCGTTTTAAGCACGACTTTAATATCTTTGATGGTGACTACGCTATCTTCCTCTCGAAACTTAAAAAAATTCAGGAATTTAGTTGTTTCTCTGCTTATGGGTATCATTGTTATGACCGACGATCACATTCATCAAAATCTTTATCTCACTCAGTTTCTTACAAGATCTGTATCTTATTCTTAATGAAGAGTACACATTCATCAACATCTTTATCTCACTCTTAATGAAGAGTAGTTTCTTAATTGATCTTAATTTTTACTCTTAATTCATCTCATAATTCTCTCCCTCGAAATATGGCATGAACTATACTGCCATAATTTCGAGAACTATTCAGAAAACTGTGAATGAGAAGACACTTATGACTTACTTCATTTATATGATTATGCCATGCAAATAAAGTTATTTCTTAATCCGTATAGGAGTATACTTTCCTCATTCCACTTTAAGAACTCGACGAGGTCTTTTATTAACTGTACTTTTGTAAGTCACGCTTGCATCTTTTTCTTATCCTTTGATTAGTATTGATCATGACGGTGCATTTCTATTGTGCCATGGTCAATACTAGGATAGCATAAGAGCTACCCAAAATTCTCTCGCTACGCGGGATATAAAAACATATGAGTCATCACAAAACTTCTTCTGCCATGCAGGATTGACTAGCATAAGTATTATGCCAAACTTCTCTCCATACGGGATAAATCTATATACAAATTACCATAATGAAAAATTTAGTTATGATGACTAAAACATTCACTTATACTTTATTTTCTAATTAAATCTTCCCGTTGGTTCCAATTTAATCAGAAAATTAGTAAACTAACAAAAAATTGTCCTGAACTGGCTTGACTCAAGCCTTTTCATTCACATAGCCCAGCATTGCAGCCCGTTGGGATGCAGCCGAGTGATCTCGTCAGTTAAAAAATAAAACTTACAACCATCAATTCTACATCACCGTTGGGCAGAAAATAGAATTAATGCATAAAATTTATAAATTAACTTGAAAGACATATAACTATTCAAAATTAAATTCTTCCGTTGATTCAAATTTAATTAGAAGATAATCAACATCATTGTAGCGAAACACGATAATAAAATATATTCTATTGGTTCAGGAGCATTTCTTGGTCTTTATCTACTCTCTAAAAAATTGACCATGTTGGTGTAAAATTTATCAGAGATTTAAATTTCAACCTTAAACTCATTATAATATTGTTATCATCAACGTTGGTCAGAAAATAACAATACCATAATTTAACATAAGCAAATTGGACTACTCCTCTAATTTAAATTTTCCAGTTGGTTATAATTTAATTAGAGGATAAACATAATCATAATTTACTAAAAGTAACTGCTCTTCAAGTTAAATTCTTCCGTTGGTTCGAATTTAATTAGAAGATAATCAGCATTAAACTTTGCAGCGAAAACATGAAAAAAATTATCTATTTTTCAGAAGCATTTTATTGTGTACTTATCTACTCTCTAAACAATTTATCCCGTTGGTTCAAAATTGAATTGAGATTTAACATCAAAACTTGACAAAATTCATCGAAATATTCTTCTGAAAGGTCTAAACTTAATTCACAAACTTCACTGTGCACTCGTCCCGCCCAGCAGCGCTACAGCAGCCCAAAACCGCGTCGGCTTAGCCCGCTTGCGCTCTCAGCACTGCTTGTAGCGGCTCGGCCTGCTCGGCTCGAAGGCCCAGCAGCCGACGGACGAGCCACCAAATCGACCCGTCGCGCCGCTCGCCCCTCCCCCCGCATTGATCCCATCCGTCCATCTGGATCCGACGGTGGAGCGAGTGGATCGGGAGGGATATGAGCCGTCGGCCGGTTCGGGCTCCCCTAACCCTAACCCTAGCTATCCCAGCCGACCGGAGCGTGCGCCGCTGGCGGCTCTCACGCCGACACGCCGCTCGGTCCGGCCACCGGCCCACTGTCGGCGACCCCGGGAAACCCTTTCTCCTTCCCTTCTCACCTCTTCTTTCTCGTAGCGCCGCGCAGAGGTGAGCGCCGGAGCGATGGTCGTCCGTGATGGCCCGGAGTGAATCGGCGTCGCCGCGGGCCCTCTCGCCGGCGCGAGCGCTCCCTGAAGGGATAGCGCGTCGCCGTCGAGCGGCCCCGTGTCAGCGCACTAAACCCACACCCGCGCGTCGGCGACAAGCGGCGGCTCGGGACTCGCCTTCCCGTGCGACGGCGGTGGGCCGTACGCCGACGAGGAGTTGTCAAGCGGCGGCTCGAGAGCAGGTAAGCCCCTGTCTACTTCTCATCTCGGGTTAGGGGTTAGGGTTGGGGTTTCGATCTAAATCAAAATTCGTTCATCTCCTTCTAATTTCTTCTTTTTTCTACCCCAAAACCTAGATCTACACCCAAGTTAGGTGCTCCGATACCATTGATAGAATTCTTGGATCATTTTGGCGTAGATCAATGGGTAAAACTCAACTTAGACAAAAGAACTTGCTGATGTATCTCACCAAGTAACGTCGCGGCCATGGTGCCGCAGCGACGTGGCCTCGAGTGTCGGAGTAGAGGTAGCTTAACGTCCCCGCTAGGGGTGTCGAAGGTGGCAACAGTGCAGGCGCGGTCCAGTGGCGGCGGTGAAGGCGGTGGAGCTTCTCGTCGCTCACAGTGCGCCCTCTAGATCGGACTATGGTTAGGAACCTCGGTGGGGCGCTGGCGGCTGCGGTGAACCTCGTTTTTTTACGCCCCGGCCCCCACCTTCCTGTTTATGGCGCTGCGCGGCGGTGATCCATCAGTCAGGAGAACGACTAGGCGCCCCCGATCAGGGCGCGGATCAAGGGCCCAATTGGCCGTTAGGCCAACCGGTGGAGATCAATCTAACAGACGGTTGGTGCTGCATCCTCTGCTCATTTTGCTTGTTCTGTATTATTTTCTTGTGTGCTTATATTATTTTCTCTCCCCCCCTACATTTTGCTTTATTGTCATTTTAGATTCAAGTGTGTGATGCATCCAATAATGTCGCTGTGGGATGGTTGGAGCAACATTTTATGGATCCAAGATTTACTCTTGTCAACGTACAGCAACCCCTATTTGCACGGTACACCTTAACAACGAGGTGGAAGTTCTACCTGGCAGTAACCTACTAGGCATAGAGCTTACGGTGAACTCTGGAGGACCAACCCTCATAAGAGGGACCCTGCAGACTGAAGATTCAAGTGCTTCTGAAGATGGCACAGAGCTTTCAGCCTCCACTTGTAACATCTCGAAGGTTAGCACATTGTTGGTATATCTCTTATATTAGTTCTCTGATGAATGCATGGTTCTGTTAAGAATAAATGACTGCATCATGCAGGATATGAATTGTTATTCTATTGTTATATGCACTGAAATTTATCTTAATTTGGGTTGTAAAAAATGGCATCCCCCTGTGTAACTCCAGTCCTATTCTGTGCCACTTTATTTTGTTCTGGTGTAACCCTTGTTGCCTGTCACGTTATTTTACACTAGGCTGGTGATGGCGGGCCACTCTTTGATGATAATGGGAACTTTGTTGGCACGAACCTTTTTCTGCATACTAAAAGGGGCGCTTTCATGCAACGGAATATCATTATTGAAAAACTGGAGAAGTTTGAGAAAATAATTGAATGGCTCACAAGCAAGAGGTAAGTATGTCTGTATGTCCAGAATATGTCAGCCATATCTTTCCCAGCGTGCTTGTCTTTCACTGGTTCATCTGGTCGTTATTTGTTAGCCATGGGAGGATGAGGCCCAAGCATTAGCTGTTTGTTCCTTTTGTAGCTTCTTTTTTAGTCATTTTTTTCCTTTGAACTTTTTGAAGTTGTGGATGTTTCTCCCCATTAACTACATGATTGATTTTGTTTTTAAACCAATATAGTTACACCCTTAGCCTGTCTTGTTTGCTCTACACTATGATTTAATTATTTTAACGTTGAACCTAGCAGGCATGCCTAATTGAAACAAAGGAAATTTTCTATTCCGATCAAAATACTAAAGGGTGAACTTAATTTTATAACATCTCCCAAATCTTGGCATTATCCTTATCTTGATTGTAAGTCTTTTCATAGGTGTTCTACAGATCCATGCTTTGGTTTGGTCCATGTTACTTTTGGTCTTTTGTTGATTCTATTTAGTATAATAATGGGTTCACTATGTTCAGCCGCAGGAATATAGAAGCACGTAAACGTAGAGAAATGCAAAGATACATTATGTCCCGTACAAAAGGTGAGCACGTAGACACCACTTAAGGGCTAAGGCTACTAAGTATAGCACTTGTATGCAAATTCATAATTGTTTCAAAGGAAAACGTATTTGCAAGTTAAAACTGTTGCAGGTTTAGTTTTTTCCTGTCGCTCAACGAATAATTTAATCTTACTGCTTCATGTTCATGATATTCAGCCTGAGTGACAACTACTAATCCTTGTATGCAGAGTTTTCTATGAGTGCCATTTATCATGATTATTGTATTAGTGATAGCTTATGATCTGTGGTAATCACTTGAACTTGTTGCACCAGATTTTGCCATTACTAATCGGGATCTGTTGGCGGAGGATCTAGACTCATTGGGTTATCCCAAACCATTAACAACTGCGATTGATTGTAAGTGTTTTTTTATTATTTTACTGATCTCTTCAGGGTAGCATTTATGTTTTAGGCTGGCAATAACAGAGGGCATGGTTTGTATATGTTTAACCAGGTGGCTTGGTTTTGGTTAATAGTTTTGAAGAAATTTTTGGTGACACGTATGATTCTGGCAAAGGTGTTTGGGGTGTACTCAAGGAAACAATTTCAAAATATTTATCTCAAAGTATTGTCTCCCTTGCTTCATACAATGGTGATTTATAGTAGAATGCTCGTAACTTCTCCATATTTGTAACTTGTCAAGATTTGTATTTGGTCATGATTAACTATTAATGGTCGAAAATCATGTTATGCAGGAGAGACGAGGTATTTTGCTTGTTCAGGCATAATTATAGAATGGAATGGACGCGCTGCTATTCTCACTTCAGCAAGCTTGGTTAGAGATCCTCGTGATGAATTCAAGATCTGGGACAACCTGAAGGTTGGTGCCCTTAACCATGCTGTACTCTTTGTCCCTTTAAGGTTCTTGCTTAAGTTTCTCGCTGTCATTTGCAGATTGACGTGTTGCTTCCAGACAAACAGCACACTGACGGAACATTACAACATTGCCACACTGAAGGAACATTACAACATTGCCACTTACACTACAATGTTGCTATTGTCAGTTTCAACAGTGACCATGCTTTTCCTACAATGAGTATTTCTGATGATAGGTCATCAGATGTTTCTGGCAAAGCAGTAGCGGTTGGACGTTGCTTTGAATCAGGCATGTTAATGGCCACAAAAGGGCTACTGAATCAGGGGCACCGCCATAGCTTGCTTGATTGCAATGTTCTCTGGTACTCCAGTTGTGAAATCACCAAGGTTCGTTTTCTCGCCTTTTCATGGTGCTAGTAGTGTGCATTTCTTTGCCTTTTACACGATGCTAATTGTAGCAGTCATTATTTTGTTGTTGTCGCTAGGCTGGCATTGGAGGACCCCTTATTGATTTTAAAGGGAGATTTATTGGCATGAACCTCTACGATGAGTATGAAGGAACTCCGTTCATACCACAGTCATGTGTTCGCAAGGTTTTGGAACATTTCGAGAAGAAAAGATATTTGTGGTGGTATATTCTTCCACTTACAAGTGCTGGGCGTATGACATGATTTACATGTACCTGGAAGAACTTTTATGGCCTAAATGGAAGTCTTTGTCATGTCTATTTATTAAGTATATATTCATTCTGCTGATCTGTTCCTTTTTTCTTTTTGTATGTGTTGGATAGATTTCCTGCTGAAACCGATGGTGATGGTTATAAGAACAGGTACATTTAAGTTTTATCTCATTACATACTGTACATTGTTTATAAGTGTCATGCATAAGGGTTTTATTTTAGGGAAAGAAAAGTGGGCTCATGTTCTGCTTCATCTCTAGCGTAACTTGATTATGACTGAAGTCTCTGTTTGTTGTTGCCAGATGGCCTGTGCCTATGCCATATTGGTGTCATCAGGATCCCAAGAAAGAGAAACAAGAAAGGAAAGAAAGGGTTGGCTTGCTCTTTAGGAAACAGTCATGGGCACCGCCTCGTAGGATTGAGGCATTGCCCACTTGTTAATTTGTCAACCGCTTGTAGCAATTGGTGGACCTAGCTTTTTTTTCTTACCCTAAACAGTGGCGAACCTTTTGTTTGTAGAAGCTTATTAAAAATTTGCAGAGAGCAAAATGAGTCTGAGATTAAGTTCATCTGGTGTATGGTGTAATGGCATCTCAACTTAACCTGGTAGCATGCATGAATGACAACCATCCTGGGATATTTCACTATATATATTTGTTACTTACTATTGTGTATATCCCATGCTTACTTTGTTGATTGATGAAAACAAATTTGGGTTCAAGAATCACGATTTGAGGCATCGCTGACTTGTTAATTTCTTACCCGCTTGTAGCAAGTGACAGACCTAGCTTTTTCTTCTTACTCTGAATAGTTGTGAACCTTTTTTGTAGAAGCTCATTAAAAATTTACAGAGAGCCAAATGAACCATAAACTGATTGAACAATTCAATCGGATGTTGCTGCTCTTTAGGGATATGAGTCTGAGACTTGAGTCCATCTGGTGTAAAGTGCTTGTTAATGCATTATTTCAATTATGGGAGAGGAATAAGAGGGAATCAGAGGAAGCCTGGAACTTTACTAGAACTAGAGTTGGGCATACTAGGCTGAAGAATTCACAGGCCCTAGATCTAAACCACGCTTTTAGGTACAGTACAGGTGGTCATTCTGATCCTCCAAGACCAAGAGTTCAGGTTCAGCAATTTATAGAGTGAAAGGTTCATTAGGGAGCGCTTGCTGGATCATCTAACAAAGCAGATTGAGCACAAAGACTTTAAACAGCTGTGAAATGGCAAGGGTATTAATTAACAACAAAGTACCGAATGGAGCTGTGAAATGGCAAGGGTATTAATTAATTAACAACAAAGTACCGAATGCAGCTGGTAGTTACAGATGTGCCAGTACATTCGAATGTACAGAATGACCCAGCAAGACATCCAAATGTCGCTTATAGTATCTTTTTAAGTCCATAAGTATTAAACTCAGCAGGTTAGAAATCAAACTAATAGCAATTCCAATTCCATGAAGCAGAGTCGAAAGCATCACTGCTTGGTGTTTTGCGATGCCTAGTAGGGAAGTGGCAAAACAATAAAAGGTAAAAACAATTGATCTGGAAGTAGGAGGTCGAATCCTTAGGATTATATTAGTTGTTTCACAAATCAAAGCTTCCCAACATTGTCAACGAGTAATTTGCATGATAGGATAAGATGAAGATATCAAAATGAACTTAACTTCAGTCCAGCAGGTCGCAGAAGCAGATAATATTTAATTAATTTCAGAGAACTATAATTTTGCGATTTGTCATGAACGTCAGCACATGTATATCTTTACTGATTGGAACGGTCAGTTGTAATTAACTACACAATCACACGCGACATCATTCTGAGCTGCGCTTGTGACAGTGTATATGGTGCATCCATTACATTTGGCATAGACCATTGCATTATACTATACATATAGGAGTACACAAAAACGTGCACAGCTCACATGGTGCTGATGCACATTCCACTTGGTTTTCAGCGACGACACACTGTATAAACATTTCAGTACGTCTCAACACCAGTAGATTTGCAGTCGACGTCGAACCACACCTCATTGACACGGCCAATGATGCGGAATGGGCTACTGTACTGTGCAACTGAGTAAGCGCTCTTGCTGGGGTAGTTTGTGGAGTTAGCCCAGGGCGACCGACTCAAGCTCACGGCAAGCTTCTCAGCTTCCTCAACCACGTTCTTGTCCCGTGCATAACCCGAGAAGCTCCTCACTGCAATGCAGTGGCTTGGCCATCTATCTGGATGCAGGTTCAGTTCTGGGAGAGGAACCGGAGGGGAAGCCTGGAACTTTGTTGGTAAGTAGAACCGGACAAAGTAGGCTGAGGAGTGCAGAGGCCCTGCACCTGGAACCACACTTGTAAGGACAGGGGTGGTCATTCTGATCCTGGAAGAGTTGAGGTTTGCGCCCATCAGGTACTGGAACAATCTGGCAGCCAGCAACAACATGGAAAAGGTTTTAGAGCTTGTAGGATCACATAAAGAAGATCAAGCAGTAAGGGAGTGAACTAAAACAAATGTGACATTTGCAAGTGGTTATATATGTGGTGCAATCCTATGTACAGAAAATGGTCTGGCAGAACATCAATATCTTATATCTTATGGACAGGAATATCACAAACTAAGCCTCAAGTATTTAGCCTCAGGTAATATCAAAACTAATAATAAAACTTCAGAATTCACGAGTTAGCAGAGTCATAGCATAACTGGTCAGAATTTCACAACACCTAGTTAGTAGGAAACTGCCAAATAACTACTCATGTCTGTAGGATGCCTTAGTATTATTAGATACTATTTCAAATATCAAAGGGTGCGTAGTAGAATCCTAAGCCAGGATAGTAACGTGAAGAGAGGCAGAGAAAGACCGAAGTTGACTTGGGTAGAGGGAAAAAAAAGAAGACTTGAAAGGATGAAATATACCGAAAGACTTAGCCTTAGATAGGAGTGTTTGGAAAACAGCTTATTCACGTGCCTGAACCTTGATTGCTTCTGCTAGATTTCAACTCTAGCCTACCCCAACTTGTTTGTGACTTAAAGGTTTTGTTGTTGTTGTTGTTATTGTTCAAATATCAAAGGGTCTTCATCAGTGAGTAATTTTTTTTTTGAAAGGTCGCCGGGGGGGATGAACTATCCCCACCTGAATTTTCATTCCACAGATGCCGGGCAAGCCGGAAGGTGGAAGGGCGTGGCGCCAATCCAGATACAATAAGTCTAGAGAAGTACAATGGGGGGAGGGAGAGATTACAACACCAACAACACCAACAACAACAGCAACACTTAACAGAAACAACAAGAAGAACCAACACGAGGACTCAAGGATAAGCCTAGACTCAAGCCGAAGGACGCCAACCAATCGCCGATTTGCGCCACCGCCAAACAACATACTCACCGGTTACGCCGTGACCATTGTGCCCTACACCACTCCTCGTAGCTACGCCGCTCCGCTGTCGCCCTCCATCTGAGGACCAACAGTGGAATGGGGACTAAGAGTGGTGACGGACACGCAAGCCCAAGATCACCGGACACGACGACCTCCCTTGAAGCTGATGGTGACACCTACAGCACATCCGGGCCCACGTACCACCATTCAACGCCGTCCACAGGGAGGAAACCTTGGAGGGGAATGGCGGCAGCGGTGGAAACACCACCCCGCATTAGATTTTCTGGAACCATCAAGGAGAGCGCCAACAGAGCAGAGATGCCGAGGAGGACACCCGTCGAAACATCGGCAACGACCGACGGCCAGAGCTAGTCTCACCCAAGAGGGGAACAAGGAGCCAGGAGAGATAAGCCTGAGCTAGCCCCTCCACGATGGTGCCTCCAAGAAGGACGCGACATCGTTGACGCCACCACCACCGGCTCTAGATAACTAGAGCTAGGTTTTCACCAGGAGCAGAGGGGCAAAGCTACAGCTATAGGGTGGGGGGGGTACATCGACGCCTCCAAGGAGGTAAGCGGCGCTCGAGGCGTCGCCGTCGATCGCATGACCAGGTCGTGCATGGCTTTCGCCTAAGCTCCTCAATCCCAGGAATGAACTGTAGCCCGTCGCCGCCATCTGCAGATGTAGTTAGCTCGGAATGGCTTTCGCGATAGCAAGAATTGAAACCTACAACGACGCCTCAAGGGAGGGATATGATGCCATTGCGCCATCGTCGCTGGCCTGGGGCAATAGCCAAGCAGGGTTTTCACCCAGTTTCCATATGCCTACGCAAAGCCACCCAGAGTGCAACGCGGCAAGCAGAACAGACACCTACCACGCAGCGCTCTGTGTCTCGGTCTTCCACCATGGGGAGGCAGGCCAAATGCATGGGTGATTCCGTCTGGCGTCGTGGAGGGGCACGCCGCGCCCATCAAGGGCGGCCACGCCAGGCAGCAGAAGCGCCTGCACGCGACCACAAGCCATCCCGGGTGGACAGTTTCCAAGCAGGTCGCCCACCTCCGCGCCCTTCTCCTGCAGATCCCCGACCTACAGGCAGCTCGGCCCCTACGCCAACGGCTTCGACGCCACCCACATCCTCCCAGGCTTTTTCGGGTGCAGCCACGCCAAGCAGGGGAGCTTCGACACCCGGGCAGCCGGCAGCATGGCGTTCGGCGGCGGGCCTGAGTCGCAGTTGGCCCAGACCGCATCCAGCTACTCTGGCTTCTTCACGGGCAGGAGTAGAGCGGCAGCACGTCGCCGGCGACAGGGAGTTTGGTGGACGGCCGTTGAGGCCACGATGTGGGTTTGCATCAAGCTCGCCAGCGCCTGCAGCCAGGACTCCCGAGCATGAACATCCGCCGGAGGAGACCGAAGCCATCTCCATGGGTGGTGCCCGTGCTTGTGCCC
The DNA here is from genome assembly GCA_904845875.1 of Miscanthus lutarioriparius. NCBI lineage: Eukaryota > Viridiplantae > Streptophyta > Magnoliopsida > Poales > Poaceae > Miscanthus > Miscanthus lutarioriparius. The sequence goes on along the minus strand of CAJGYO010000006.1, from coordinate 113,153,331 downwards.
CGCCACCACCAGTTGCAGCTGGATCTAGACCAGTCCGACCCGCAGCACCCCCGTGCCGGCGCCGGCGAGCGCCACGCGCGCACAGGACTCGACGGTGGCAGAGATTTCGGGGTCTAGCGGGAAGAAACAGATCCAGCTGAGCCAGCCAAGCTAGCAGAGGGAGGGAGAGGAGCTAGTGGAGGTGATCGACGCCGAGCCCGCAGAGGTCGCAGATCCATGGTGGAAGACACCGGATGTAGCCCTCCACATCGCGGATCGACCCCCTGCCGGCCATCTCAGGCAGCCAAGATGCAGAGTAGCGGTTGGGGAAGAAGATAGGAGGTGCCAGGGGTGGGGGAGGAGCTGCGGGGGCAGCCTTTTTGAGCGCCCTCGCGGGCCGCCACCACTGCTCGCCGGGGAGCAGCGGCAGCGGCCGGAGAGCAGCTCGAGTGGGGTGGTCCGCGGCGGCGGCGAGCTTGTCGCCCCCAAGTCGCCTCAGAGGAGACGACGCAGGGGGGGGCGTTTGTGGCCTTCCTAACGATGGTATTTTGGTCCCCTCCAGTGCTTCCCAGTGAGTAATTTGCATAACAACAATGCGAAGAATCAAAATGATCATAATTTCAATATAGCAGGTTATGAAACGGATGGTTTAGTTTTCAGTAGCCCTGCAATTGATCAAGAACATTAATAGAAGAAAATACAGGTCTCCTTGTTCTTGAATAAGTACAGATTTATCTTTACCAGTTGGTTCACAGATTAGTTAGAGAGTTGTAGCTATGATAACCATGAAGAGTCTAGTTAATCCTACATGTTCTTCAGCCACAGCATTTCTTACAATCACGGATACCTGTTTGGTTTAAAAGAAGCTCGGATACTTTTCAACTGAAATGAACACGCTACTCTACTGAAGATGACATAGTACTTGCAAGTATCAACTCAAGTACATATCCACACAATTGCATTGCATCCTGTTGAGTGGTGAAAGCTCAACAACACACTACCAACCCTCTCTCTCGGTTTCCCCATCAAAATCCAATAGCAATCAATTCCACCCTTTCTTGCATTTCTATCCATTCCTATGCAAGAAATCGAAATCGACCTGACCGCGCCGCCCACAGGGGGAGGGGGCCAACCGATCGATCTGCTCTCGAGCCGAGCCGGCCGAGCGGAACAAGATCCTGGAAGGCGAGGGACGGTTACCTGTGGAAGCCGAGCTTGGTGGCGACGTGGAAGGAGGGGATGTCGGGGGTGGGGGCGGACATCCAGACGGTGTCGCGGTACAGCCGCACCTCGAAGTCGGACTCCGCGTGCACCGTCGTGTACTGCGGCGTCTCTCCGGCGCCGCGGGCGGCCGGCAGGAGCAGCGCAACGAGGACGAGGGGCAGCGACAGCGCCATGGGGATGGGATTCTGCTGCTTGGCCATGGTCGTCGCCTTCCACCCCCACCTTGGGCGGAATCAGATCGTCTGACGTCGGCGGAATCAGATCGTCTGACGTCGGGCTCCTCGACTGCACTCGGCAGTCGCTCGATCCGTGCCGTTCCCTGGCATCCAAGCGTCCAGCTCGTTCTGCTTTTATTTTTTTGAGCAAATCCAGCTCGTTCTGCTCGCACCAGGTGATACAAACACCAGTCCAGTAGCCCATCTAAACCCACGAGACCAGAACACCGCGTAAGAACACGCGGCGTTGGGCTGATGTCTTCCACGGCGAGCTGGCCGCGCCGCCGCCGCCGTTTCCTGCACAGCCGGTTTTTAATCTCTCGAGCTATGCGAGCGAAGACTGCACGTCAACGTCAAGTCATCAAGAGCATCGCAAGGTGCTGCAGCTTCTCCTGGCGTTGCTGCTATATGTCAGGGGCAACAACTGTGGCTTCTAACTGAGACGCCAAAACACAACACACACCTTGGCCAACCTTGGCCAATATGGTAATGAGTATCTGGAAGCAAGGTGGGAAGCGCCGGCGATGCCCCTAGTCCATAGGCAAGAAACATCGGCCATAGCGTTGCAGAAGGGAAGCAGAGCGGCGATTTGGGGGCGTGGTGGCCTAGGTGCGTGGAGAGGAGCGCCCGATCTGCAAGGAAGACAGAGAAGGCACCTCTCCTTCCTTCTCCAAATGAGCTACGATGACCTGTAGTGGCTCGTTAAACCCCGTGATATCTGACTTATTCACTTCTTTTTTCCAAATTGAAAGCAGTTGTTTTCTTTCACAACAATTTAGCGAACAATGTTTTCATCTAGTTTCCATTATTAAAATTCAAGGAAGCGAGCAGGACCCTTCACCGAAATGACACGAAACACTTTTGCAAACAAGACACGGTAATTATGGAACAATATGTACATCCAGGTCATTCACTTGGGCAATTCAAAGGATCACATTCTCAAATTTCTAGTCACAATATCACTTTACAATCTCACAATCATATCTAACAACTCTTTATAAAAGTTTCAGAGTTTCAGCTCTGCTATTTACATTGTTGGAACATCTGAACACCGAGCGACACACAAAAGCGAACACGCAGAACCACGGCTACCCTTCCCTTGGAATCCAGAAGCACATGGAGAAGGATGGAACGTGGGTGGTCATTTCATTTGCAAAGATTCTAAGCCGTACCCTTATACGCTGAATTAAGCCGCTACATCGTGGTACCTCGGTAGCGGGCGATCGGAGGCGAAGAACAAAACATGACCACGAAGGATAGAACTTAGCCATGAGCGGGCGCCCGGCGCGCACAGCAGACGACCCATCGGACTACGTCGAAGCGAGCACTCAAGCAACAAGTGGTGCCATGGCGCACGGATGGTCCTGTAGAGCCGGAGAGAGCGGCCAAGCCCATACACAAGTATGAAGTGAACCAGAGGCCAGGACTCGACGAGCAGTGGAGCGTGGGCTGTAGTTGGGCGGACCGAGGCCCGTGAGCGCATAAATTGGTGGCCAATGCTCGCAGACGTCCGATCCTCAGTTCCAACGGCACAGATAGTGTGACTGCAGAACGCAGTCGTTTCACGTGAAGTTAGACGATCTCGTTCCCCCCCTTGGGCACACCGGCAAGCAAAGCAAAAGTAGCAAACGGGTAGACCCGTAGAGTGTAAAATACACGCACAGACGGGAATATGCTATAGGTCCACGAAATAGAGAGAGGAGATTTTTTTCATGACAAATGGGATTTGGCACAGAAGACAGGCAGGGCGTGTATGATACCGCCATCATCAAACTTGGCTTTATATCATTATCAAATTAGGTACACATGCTCAAATGCCCTTTGGCTGATTTCTTCAAAAATTTAATCATTTTTAATTCCCATCAAATTTGCATTCCCGTTATATCCCTGCTGAAACCGATCCCTTATCCCTTTCGTCCATCTCTTCCTGGCATCGGTCACGCACTCACGCACGGGACCGAAGGCCGCTCGTTTGTCGCCGCCGCTGGCAGCCGATGCCAGCCCACCTCCGTGGTCGCCTGAAACCGGCTAGCTGCCCCGGCACCCCGGCCCATGCCAAGCACCTCAAGCCCTCGCCCGCCCACAACTAGCCGCCAGCGACGACCTTTGCTCTGCGGCGACCAAGACGTCTTCCCTTTGGCTCTCCGCTTTCTGCGGCGGCGAGTCGACGCGTCCACGCCCAGCGCCCGGCGACCTCGACTTCCAATGAGGGATGGGGGGGATGACTAGGCGGCATTGATGCGACCAAATTCGCTGTTTCCGATCCGATGACAATCTGAGCTTCCTCGGCTGGCTCACGGCTCCCTAGGGCTTGCGAGAACGAGGCGTGCGGGGGCCGCGATGATGAGGCGCGCATGCAGCCGGCGCGAATCTTCCGATCGATGGCGGTGGTGGGCGGCGTTAGGGTGCGCGGCGGCCGTGCCGAGTTGTGGTGGGCGAGCTGCCTTTCCGTGCCGTCGTCTCTGGTTCGTGCGTGAACGGGGAAGAAAGAAAGAAACGAAGGGATAAAGGGTAAAACAGGAATGCAAATTTAATGGGAATAAAAAAGTGATTAAATTTTGGAACAAATCAGCCAAAGGGCATTGCAACAGTAGTACCCAGTTTAATAATGGCATTACAGCGAATCCCTTTTGCGGGATGGCAAACGAGCGAAACCCAACTTTGATAATGGCAAAATTACAATTTTCTCACCTGGCTGCGCCCGTAGGCTGCAATACTCGTGTATGATGTCCTTGGCCTAGTCAGCAGCCCGGCTCACGCGGACCAAAATCGCCCCCCTCCGTCTGGCCCTAGGAAACGAACCCTACCTCCATTTTTTCAGGGCGCAGCTGCATGCAGCTCCTCGCAGGTGATTTGGGGGCGATTTCGGGCGGCGGCAGGTGGCTCGCGCGGGAACGCTGAAACCTCCGCGTGCTCCCACCTCCGGTGAAAGCTGCCGCCTTTATAAGTGGCCCCTCCGACATTGTGCTGCGTTCCTTCTTCTCCCTTCCTTCTCCACTCAATCCCATGAGAGACCGGCGGTGGTGGTGAGGTGTCATGTCTGGCGAGGCGACGTCCTTCCCCGGCAGGCTTCCTCTCCGCTCCCTGCCCCGGATCTGCTTACACGCGGCGGCGCACCCTCTTCCTTGCTGGGACTCCGGGGAGGCGGTCGTCTTCTTCCTTCGTCTTCCTCAGCTCTGGTGGTGCACCTGGTATTGGTGCCGGCCGGATCTGCTTCCTCTCCGTCCAGATCTATTTCTTCTTCGTCGCCTCGTCTGCTTCTTCTCCGTTTTGCGCTTCTCGTGTCCTCTGATGACCACTCCAAGGTGAAATCGACCCCCAATCCCCATATGTTTGTGAATTCGTTGATGCTAGGGTTTCGGTTTATTTGTTAAAGGTGTTGTTTTGGTCGCTTATCTGAGTAGTTGTTGTCGTTTGATTGGGTTCACTGTTGATGGATTTAGGGTTTGACATGAACTGTTCATTTGTTGTGGGTTAATTATGCTTTCATGATCTTTGTTTAGTTGTTACAGTCGATGATGATGTCCAATGCACTGGGAGGCATGTTCATACATGCAGTCCTGCCTACTAGGCTTTTGTTGTGCAGGCAATGCAACTGATAGACATAGCCATGTGATGACACAAATGAGATGGTGGATGAGCTGGCTCAATGTTTTACTATTTTTCTATAATCCATTTATTTGACCCATGCATATATGCGGTTTCATTCCTAAACTGCTGATGCTCAGTTGTTGTGATATTCATGCTGTTCTTCTCTGCTTCAGTTTTAGATTGTTAGTTAGAGACAGCTATGATTTCATAATGATTTTAGTATGGTGGGTGAGGGCTATTAGTTTGGAAAACAGTAATTGTTCGGTGACAGTTCTATTTTGCTTGTAATACAATTCCATCTACACCTCAGATGCAGTTGTGGTCTATTCATTTGAGTCTGCTACTTGCTTTCTGGTGCATGTGTATCGGCCAAGCCCATACTGGCCGAGAATTAAACAGGATCTCCAATTAGTAGTTGGAGTTAGTTGGTGGTGGGCCTGCTGCTGTGATATCAAACAAAAACCCAACTGGGTCTAGTAAGTTTGGTACAGGCACCCAAACAAGTGGTCTTGCACCACTTCAGATAGGCCCTGTCTGGCCTGGGAGAGGCCTGCGGGCCGAGCCAGCCACAGCCCTGATATCAAAGACGCCCGCGGTGTATGAAGGCGAGTTTGAAAAGAGTTTTTGGTTAGCAATTGACAAAATGCACATAAACTCTACCACCGAACACGTAAAAACGAATCAGTCTTATATTCCATTATCTAGAAAAACAGCAACAACAAATCCTCAACTTTAAATTCTTGAGCATAGTCATTCAAACTTTAGAAACAAAGATGATACATTGAGCACGTCTAAGACAGTTTTACAATTGGAACACCTTACATATTAATATTTGGCTCATGACAACTAAAATGTACTACTTGTTATCTTTACCTTTCCACGACTAAAATGATTTCTCAGAGAATTATCCGCTTTGTTTAGAAAAAAACTTTTCCCCCAACAAATATAAATACACAGACATTCTTAACACTATTTTAACATTGAACTACTTAATAGTATGTTGATTTAGATCTTTGTCTTCCTGAAATGTTTTCGTTTGTAAGGTACTGGCACCTGGCACTTCGATCATTAGTGAGACGTGTGTCTATTTATCTGTTTACATTTGAATCAAGCCTAAATAAGAATATTACTACTCTACAGCATCAAACAATTCGATCTTACCAATTGAAATAAAAACATGAAGAACCATATATACCAAGTACTAACAAACCCTAACTCACTTTAAATTGTTTCCATCTTACAACTAAAATATAACTCAACATCCCACGTAAAAACCTGTCGGTGCAGAAAGTGACCAACATATAAATATACTGGTTCAGGCAACGTGCCCTACGTCCAGTTTGAGTCGGTCGGTGACTTTATTCCTGAGCCCAGGTGCTCGAAGTTTGCAGTGGGGTTACAAACGAGAAGGAGGAAGATGGGGGTACAAGAGGTCCGGTCGGAAGGGCCGAGAGTGACGGGAGCCCCGTGCTACGAGCTGAGTGTTCAAGCGTGTGCTTGTGGTTCGAACCTGTCGGTTCTGTGGTTATGAACTAGCGAACTTGGTTGATCTCATGGATCTGGAATGACTTGAACGACCTAAATGTTGGGAGAGAGCGCATCCCCTTTTATAGATAAAGGGGATAGCCTTACAAGTGAGAGGGAGAGAGTACGTATGCTTCTAAGCCTTGTTGCCCACGTCGGCGGGTACAGGATGATGGTAGGCGCCCACAACACTGTTGAGTGTTAGATGCATGTGGAGGTCGCGTCGTCTTCTTCAGGTATGGCATATGTCGGTACCTGCTATACTGTTGACGCCCAGAGGCATGTGAGGGGTTTTACCATGTTCGCCCGGTACGGTAAATGCCGGCGCCCACAACACTGTCGATGCCCAGAGGCATGTGGGGGGAGCCTTACCGTATGGGAGTTAATGGCGCCCACAATACTGTAGGGGAAAATGTCGGCGCCTACAACACTGTTTCGGCTCTGTCGTGCCAGGGAGGTTGCAGAGTACGGTTTCTGTAGGTGTATAGGGTACGGTCCCTAGTATTATAGTTTGACTTGTGTTCCCTGGCTTACTTTCTCTGTCTGTTTCCTAGCCCTTATCGAGCGGGCATCCTGGTCGGTGGGTCCCGGTCGTCTCTGATCGCGCCAGTCAGAGAAGAGCAGTGAGCAGGGGTTCGGTGCACCCCCGGTCGGAGATGTGGGTCGGAGTCGGAAGTGGTGTTTGGCCAAGCCTTCCGGTCGGAGGGGCCGTCCGGAGGCGGGCTGGAGGCCGAAGCGAGAGCTCCGGTCGGAGAGGTGGGCCGGAGTCGGAAGCGGCGCCGTTCCTTCTCGGCCAGGCCTTTCGGTCGATGATCGGATCGCCCCTCTGGCCTGTCGTTTAGGTACTTGGGCCGGCCCATGAGTTGCACGTTTGTTTGCAACGTCGTCCACTGGACCGAGCCTTCGTTGGGAAGCCGGACCACGAGGGACCCCAGGTTTATGAATCCGACAGGAGCCCCTAGCCCCCGGGCGATTCTGACATAATTGTTTGGGGGATTTTTGTCTTTGACAGTGGGTGCGCGCGAGCGCACCCGCGGGTGCAGCTCCGAGCCCCCAGGCGATTCGGGCGGAATCGTCTGGGGGATTTTTTGTGTTGCCAGCGAGGGAAGTTTTTTTGTCTTTGTCCCACGGGTGTAGCCCCCGAGCCCCCGGGCGATTTGGGCAGAATCGTCTGGGGGGTTTGTCCGCGGGCGTGTGTGCGTGTATTTTAGTCGAGACGGAATCGTCAACCAAGGCGTCATTGCATAGCCGAGGCGGATAGTTTTTTAGGGATCGGTCGAGGCGGAGCTCATGGATCCTAGCATCGGTGCGCGCCGTGGGATCAAGTGAGGCAGTTAGTTTAGGGAACAGACGAGCCAAAGCTCACGGGTCCTGGCGTCGGTGCTCGTCGTGGGATTGGGCGAGTCGGAGTCATGGATCCTGGCCTCGGTGCAGCCCGCGTAGCCGAAACAGTTTAGTCAGTTAGTTTAGGGATCGGGCGAGCCAGAGCCCAAGGATCCTGATGGGGCGAGTTCAGGGTCGCAGACCCTAGCCTCAGTGCAGTCCGTGTAGCTGAGGCAGTTAGTTAGTTAGTTTTGAGATCGGACAAGACGGTGCTCGTGGATCCTAGCGTCGGTGCGCGCCGCAGGATTGGGCGAGTCGGAGTCATAGATCCTGATGGGGCGAGTTCGGGGTCGTAGACCCTAGCCTCGGTGCAGTCCGTGCAGCCGAGGTAGTTAGTTAGTTAGTTTTGAGATCGGACAAGACGGTGCTCGTGGATCCTAGCGTCGGTGCGCGCCGTGGGATCGGACGAGTCGAGTCGTGGATCCTGATGGGGCGAGTTTGAGGTCATAGACCTAGGCATTTTGGTGTCTTGAGCCCCCGAGCCCCATTGGGCCTTAGTAGGGGTCAATTTTGAGTTGTGTGTGTTACCTCGTCCTCGGTTTCTAACAACCGGAGGGGCTGAGTTTTGTCGCTTGCCTCGATCGCTCGGGCTTGAGTGACGCGCTCGGTGAGCTCGCTAACGGGTATGATCGAGTGGAATCCGGGTCCGTCGTTCATGATAGGGTCGGCATAGCCATCTTGTGATATTTCACTGTTCCTTTACCTGCAACTCGGTAGATGCCTAGGTCATTCCGAGATCGACCTAGGTGGCCTAATGGCCTTCCCTCGATGGAGATTCTGTGGGCTTGGCAGAGGCTTAGGATCAAACGAGAAGGTTGAGATGACCCTGTCTGCCAGACTGGGCGAGGGCCGCACGGGGATCATCTGTGTTTTTCTCCCCTAGCTCTGTTTGACGTGGGGCGGCCTCAAGCCCTTTGTGGGCCGGCCTTCGAACCCCTGTCGGTCGTTTGCTCATGTCGAATGAGGCAATTGCCACTTCATGACTTAACATAGAGCGTCGTGATGCATTTCGCTGCATGTGCGATGCTTAGTTCCCGAGCCCCTGGGCGGTTCAAGGCCCAAATCGTCCGAGGGGGGCACGGGCGTATGGAATGAATGCGCGTATGGATGTATGAAAAGATTTAAATAAAGAAATAGCGAGGGTTGATAGTGTTACCTTGATGACTCGAGTGACGGGGTTTTGAAGAGCTCCAATCGGAAATGTCCGACCGGGACCCATGCTCGTCGTTCGTGACGGAGTCGGTATGGCCTACATGGGGCGTCCCTTTGCTCCTTACCTGTCTCTCGATGTTTTCCTAAGCCGTTTGATTGATTTTAGGAAGCCTGATGGTCTCTCCTGGTGGAGATCCAGTTTTAGGTTTTTCCAAGTCTCGCCTAGGGATGCAGGGAGCTGCCTATGTGCGGTGGCGCTTTGGTTCTTACGCCCGACATGCGGTAGTGGTGGGCCATACCCAGGCCATGTCCCATCTGATCAGGCACCGTTCTGTCAGGCAGGGCGCGTCTCATCGGTCAGGGCGTGTCCCATCGTATCCCATCTACATTAAATGGTAAAGAGAGAGTTTTTCACTCCGTTGTTTCGACTTTTTCGATCGGCGCGCCTCCCCCAACTGCCTTGCCCTTTTCCTTAAGTAGGAGAAGGGAGAAGGTTTTTCGCCCTGTTCCTTTACCTTTTCCTCATCTGTCGTCTCTTCTCGTCTTCCTTCTTGTCGAGAGCGTTTTGAGAGCCACGGCAATTCCTTGGAAAGAAAAGGGAGAGAGCGAGGGAGAAGAAAAAAACCCCACAAATCCTTGTGCGAACCCAGAGCAAAATGTCGAACTGGAGGTCATCTACTATGAGGGAGTCGGTGCTGAAGGCCTTCGCCATGAAGGGGTTTCTGTTGTCGAAGGAGGTGGCGCACTGGAGGGCTCCCGGGGGCGAGGAGTTCCTGCAACCTCGGCCCGGTGAGGTGGTTTCCTTTCTTGCCTTCCCTGAGCGCGGGTTAGGATACCCCACGCACTGGTTCCTGCGTGGGCTCCTCAACAAGTGGGGTCTGGAGCTGTAGCACCTTAATCCGATGGGGGTGCTGCACATCGCCGTCTTCGTCACCCTCTGCGAGGCCTTCCTCGGGATGGAGCCGCACGCGGACTTCTTCCGATGGCTGTTCTCCGGGCGAACCTTGACGGTGGGGAATCCGTCCGAGGCCGCGCCGGTGGGGCTTTCGCCCTGTAGAAAAAACCAAGCGTGGGGGCTCGTATCCCGCGTACATCCCCTATGACTCCAACCGGTGGTGGCATAGGGAGTGGTTTTATATCAGGAATCCGGTGGAGGTGTCATTCCTGGCATTTACCGATGGGAGGCTAGAGAGGCGGGATAGTTGGTCGTGGAGCCTTTCCCGTCGGGAGAAGAAGAAGGTGGAGATCATTGAGGTGGAGCTCCAGACGCTCGTGCAGTGCGGCCTTGATGGGGCGTGGGTGTTCCACACCCTCTACTGCCGTCGGGTCGCTCCATTGCCGGAGAGGGCGCGACCGATGTTGAGGTACGGAGGCCCATCGGACCCTGATCGTGCATCGCCGGAGGAGCTGCCGAATGATGAGGTCTAGAGTCACCTCGACCGGGTGCTGCAGCTGAAGCCCAAAGAGAGGGTCGATGGAAAGTCTGGACCTCTCAATGCCTCGGTGGTGTCTAAATTGGTATGCTCCCTTCTCCCTACTCCATGTTCTTTTCCCCTTTGCTTTCCTACTTTTTTTATTTTGATTCGCCTGTTCCTATAGGGACTTGATGCTTAGAAGTCCCAACCGCACCTCCCAAAGGGGCCAGAGGGTGTGGCTCGGTAGGCCACCCAGAAGGAGGCGACGGATGCCAGGAAGAAGAAGAAAGCCGAGGAGGCTCGGTGGAAGCATGAGAAGGAGAAGGAGGTCGCCCGGCGCGTGAAGGCTGGGGAAAGAAGGAGCGATGTTGAGTCAGAGCTCGAGGTAGAGGATCCCACAGAGGTGGATGACATGGTTTTCTCCGAGGAGGAGGAAAGCCAGGAGGTCGCTATGACCTCGGCAGAGCGTCGTGCCCCTATGGCGATGTCTGCCGATGATGAGCAGGAGGCAGAGAGGCACGCCGAGCTTCCTATGCCGAGGAAGCGTGCCGTGAGCACGGACGTCGTCGGCAAATGGGAGGTGAAGTGGACGCGGTCACTGCGCCCTATGGCGTCGTCGGTTTCGTCCCCACCTATTGCGAACATGGCCAAGCAAGCCAGGCGGTTCAAGGAGCGGGCTAGCACCCACACGTCGCCGTGACCGGCGCCAGCGCGTGACTCATAGCGGGAGGATGCCCCTGCATGCTGCCCTAGTCGGTGCGTCCTGAGCCGAAGGTCGTGGTGACCCACAGGCTAGGTAGGAGCCGGTTAGGACGACTTTGCCCCTAGCTGAAGCGAGGGGGCACGAGTCATAGCCCGGGAGCGGTCCTCACCCTACGGGCCCATCGATGCTGGGTCTTGGTTTTAGAGTCATGCCGCTTACCTCCTGGTATGTTTTTCTTTGTTTCTTTTCGATCTTTTATTTGTTGAGTCTTTTTGGAGTATGATTGACCTATACTTTTTGTCAGCGGCCGGATGATGATGGGGTTGAGCATCGTCCCAACTCCCATGCAGGAGGTTTGGAGGCCCACCCTGTAGTGTGCCGCGGCAAGCGGCGGAGGGAACAGGGTGGGGGCAGCGAGTCCTTCCCTTCTGGGGACGGTGCTCCCTGGATCGGTTGCTAGTACGGTGGCAGCGGCAGTGACGGTGCTATCGGCGATCCTAGTGGTGATCGCGGAGGCTTCGCCGGTGGTTTCCCTCGTGGCCCCTCCTCCACCAGCTACGGCGGAAGAGGAGGAGACCAAGACCCCTAGCATGCCCGGTAGAGGGCTGCACGGCTTACCCTCACAGTAGGAGCTGAAGGCACTGGGGGGAGACGCGGTCGGGATGGAGTCAGAGCGCCCATCGGTGGCCCGCGCAACCGAGGTGGTGGAGATCCCATCAGACGATAAGGCGGATGACACGGTGGAGCTGCCGGCGTCGTCGCAGGAGCTGGCGGTGGTTTGATCGGAGGCTGGGACCTCCAGTGGGCTACCGGAGGGTGACCTAGAGTGGCCTTGCCCCGAGGACCCGACAAAGGTGCGGTTCGTCCTTTGGGATTCCCAGGAGTGTCAGCTCTGGGACATCCTTAGGGGAAAGGACTTGCCATGGAGTCCAAACTCGCCAACCTATCGGTGAAGCTCGAGGACGCCCAGGAGTGGGTTAAGTCTGCCCAATAGTTAGTCAAGGTCAATCTACAGCTCGCCATAGAGGTGAGTTTCCCGTATTTGTCCTTGACCTCTGAGTCTCTTGTTGGTTGCCTCAGCATGCTTGCTTTTCATTTTCATAGGGTCTGAAGGAGATGTCATCCCACAAGTCCCACTTCCTCTAGGTGGAGCATGCCTGGGTGGCTGAGGTTGAGCATCAGCTAGAGTCCGCCCGCCACGAGTCCTAGGACCGGGCGGCTGAGGTGGCCACAGTGCGGGCGGAGGAGCAGCGTGCAGCGGAGCGGGCGACCGCCGTCGAGCGGGGGCTTGAGGCGGAGATGGCAAGCTAGGCGAAGACTGAGGCGGGGTTGTGGAAATCCCTGGCGGACACCGAGGCACCGCTCCAAAAGTCCCTGAAGACCCTTGGTGTCAGAGCGGAGCGCCCTAGAGTTGGCGCGAAAGGCCCTAGAGTCGGAGCGTAAGGCCCAGTCGGAGGCAGACCAGGAAGTGCTCACGCTTCAGGGCCGGGTGATGGGGACGGAGGAGGCAAGCGCTCGGCTGCGCGAGCAGGTGGCCCAGTAGGCGGAGGAATTCTCCACCCTTAAGAACTTCCACCTTGGTACGTACCTTCTCTATTTTTTGTCGTGTTGGTTTCATAGCTTGTTTCTGACCTTGTCGCCCTTCTTGCAGAGCTGGGCGGAAAGGTGAATTCATTGGAGCGGGACCTGGAGACGGTCAAGGCAACTTTTGGCTAGAATGCAAAGGCGCTGGCCAAGTCCCTTAAAGAGCGACGTGCTCTCGAGGATGAACTTGACCAGGTCCGCAATGTTGCCCAGCTTGTCGTCTCTGAGGTCTACGGGTCAGCGCCAAGTACTAGCACGCCCACCGTCCAGCTGGCGGAGGGCCTGAATGAGGTCCGGGCCCTTATCACAAGCGGGCTATTCTACGGAGCATCGGGGGTGTTGACTTTGGTGGCAACGTACCATCCGAACCTGGACTTCGCCACTATCTGCAGCGGGTACGCCGACGGCTTGAGCACGAAGGACATCCAATCGCTTGGGGAGAGCTTGCTGCCGCACGCAAGGTTGGTGGCAGAGCAAGTCTCTGTGTAGTGGGTGATGGATGTCCACCATGAAGACATGGCCAGAAGCATGCGTCGGGGGGACGTCGTCCAGCCTGCTGATGGCATGGAGCCTAGGTCAGAAGTGGACATTGTCCCGCCTTCAACCGAGCCGAATGTCGTCCCGCCGGGGAGTGAGCATTCCGTGCCTTCACCGATCGCACCGACAGTAGATGCCGCCAAGCCTCCCCAATAGCTTGTAAAGTATAAGTAGTTTAGTAGATGTAAAAAGTTTAAGTTCATGGGGGAGCTCCCGTGCAAACGTTGTTGTGTACTTAATGACTACAATCGGTTTCATTTTTTGTGATGGAGTTACACCGTTCGGGGAAGCTTGTCCCTTCCGTTCCTTAGTTTTACCTTAGCATAATTTTATTTTTTATTCTTTCTTTTTCATACTTGCCCGTTTGTCCTGTAGGCTGCAACCTTAGGAGCCCGGGGCGTGCCCCGCGAGGCTCAGTTGCTCATAACCATAGGTGGAGGAGGGGTGCAATCAGTCGGAATTTTTTAAAGCAAAGCTACATAAGGCAATTTAAAGGAACGAACTACCCTTTTGTTCGGGTAGGAAAGAGTTTCACCATATGATAATAAACAAAAAAGAGAGGTAGTAGTGCACCCTCTTGGAGCCCCCGAGCGACCCGGGCCAAAAATGTTCGGGTCGGGGCGCTTTTATAGGAGCAAATGCTAAGTAAACAATGGTAAGACTAAATTTTAGGGGAAGAAAATGACATAGCTGTTCCAAGCGTTTGGTGAGAATGTCGTCGTTGTCGTCCTTCAGTCGGTAGGTGTCTGGTCGGATCACCTCAACCTTCAGTCATCCAGATCCTTGCCCGCTACGCCCCCTTTCTTGGCCGCTGCTTCTTCGCCTTTTTCTTCCTTTGGCCCACCCGCCTATCGTAGAAGGCGTTTGAGGAGCTCATAGTCCTTGTAGAGGTGTTTCATGGGGTAGGCGTGGTTGGTGCATGAGCTCTCCATGAACTCGTTGAAGTGGCCCGGAAGGTCCTGCTAGGGCTGCTTGCCCATGTGATCGGCCGTGGGGACCAACACGGAGTTGGCCGGTCGACGGTGATCTTTTCTGTTCTTTTTCCCCTTCTGCGTGGAGGGGCCCTCATCCTGATCCTGGCGCTTCGCCTTGCCTTTGCCTCGGCCTCCTTTGGAGCGCTGCGGGAGCGGTGCTCGCTGGATGCATCGGTCAAAGGCCCGTGGTCCCAGGCCATCTGGGCTGGGACTTTGGTTGCTGCTGTGAGCGTCGCGGTTTGGCCCGAGCCGCTCGTGTATAGGCACTCGGTGCAGAGCGGTCGTCAAGTCAAGATGAGGCAGAGATGCGGCTTCCTGTGCCGCACTTAGCGACTATAGTGGTGAGCGAGTGGAGTGATTCGTCTGGTTCATCCCCACTCCTTCGGTGGGGAGAGAGGCTACGAGTCGGTGTCGTGATGTGGAGCTCTCCGCCTGTTGAACGGCGGTGGTCTCCACTACTGCCCGGAGGTTCCTGTGGATTGCCTATTCCTGGGGGTCATTCAGCTCAGGAAGGCCGCGCAGAAGCATTGTCGTAGCGGCGATGTTCTGATTGGCCCGAGCAAACTGTGGGGGATCATTCCCCCTGTCCATGGTGTTGTGCTGGACCCGACGGACGTGACCCTAGGCACCGCCCATTGGTTTATGCGCACGGGGCGTGGCATGGTGCACCAAGCGCGTTGGCACAGTCGGTGGCTGGTGCAATCGCTGTTGTCGTAGCTCCTCGTCGTGCTCCCGTGTGAGCGCGGGGGTCTCCGCACGAGGGTCCGGAGGGGGGTCCATTACCACCGGTGGTTGTCCCAGGGCGTCTACCATAGCGCACTCTCAGGACATACGATGGCTAGGTGCCACATCGCCGATGCTGGAGCCGTCACTCTCAACATCGTCATCCATGAGGTCAAGGAAACAGGTGGGAGCATAGCTCGCCATTCCCACGAATTCGGACATGAGAGGGGGCAGCGTCGGCTTCCTTCGAAGCCCCCAGGCGTACGTGTCCATGGGAGATGCGAGGCCATAGGGGAACCGGTCGCCTGGCGGTCACAGCGGGAACAATGGGGTCCCTCCGGATATTTGGTGGAAGATAGAGAATAGCAAGTAAATAACAGTATGTACATTACTTACAGCAGGGTTTGAGTAGAGAGTTTGCTCGGAATGAAACGTAGATGCCTCGTCGTTGAAGTCGTCATGTGTCCCGGAGTCGATGGAGGGCGCCCCTCCGACGGGTGCAGGAACGAGTGCCTCCTCGCGAAGGTGTAGTATGCCGAGCCGGTCAGCGACGAAGTCCAGGCTTCCGAAGAGGAAGGCCTGGGATAGCTCAAAGATGGGTGGAAAAGTGTTGAACGTACATCATCTTCCCCATGGACGGCGCCAACTGTCAGTGTAGAAAGTGACCAACACATAAATATTTGTAGTTTTGCCGTACGTTGCGATCAGAGGTGGCCTAGCACTCAATGACACAGGGTTTATACTGGTTCAGGCAATGTGCCCTACGTCCAGTTTGAGTCGGTCGGTGACTTTATTCCTGAGCCCAGGTGCTCGATGTTTGCATTGGGGTTACAAACAAGAAGGAGGAAGATGGGGGTACAAGAGGTCCGGTTGGACTCCGGTCAGAAGGGCCGAGAGTGATGGGAGCCCCGCTATGAGTTGAGTGTTCAAGCGTGTGCTTGTGGTTCGAACCTAGCGGTTCTATGGTTGTGAACTAGCAAACTTGGTTGATCTAATGGATCTAGAATGACTTGAATGACATGAATGTTGGGAGAGAGCGCATCCCCTTTTATAGATGAAGGGGATGGCATTACAAGTGAGAGGGAGAGAGTACGTATACTTCTAAGCCTTGTTGCCCACATCGGTGGGTACAGGATGATGGTAGGTGCCCACAACACTATTGAGTGTCAGATGCATGTGGGAGGTCGTGTCTTCTTCTTCAGGTATGGCAGATGTCGGTATAGAAAGTGACCAACTAGTAAATATTTATAGTTTTTTCATATGTTGTGATCAGAGGTGGCCTAGCACTCAATGACACAGGGTTTATACTGGTTTAGGCAATATGCCCTATGTCCAGTTTGGGTCGGTCAGTGACTTTATTCCTAAGCCCAGGTGCTCGAAGTTGCAGTGGGGTTACAAACGAGAAGGAGAAAGATGGGGTGTACAAGAGGTCCGATCGGCTCTGGTCGGAAGGGCCGAGAGCGATAGGAACTACGCTATGAGCTAAGTGTTCAAGCGTGTGCTTGAGGTCTGAACCTGGAGGTTCTGTGGTTGTGAGCTAGTGAACTTGATCGATGTTGATTCACTCAAAAAGACTCTCTTCTTCATTGGAGGGAGCGCATCCCCTTTTATAGATAAAGGGGATGACTTTACAAGTGAGAGGGTGAGGGTACGTATGCTACTGGGCTTTGTTTGCCCATGTCGGTGGGTACAAGATAATGGTAGGCACCTACAACACTGTTGATGTCACTGTAGAATGTCAGATGCACGTGGGAGGTTGCGTTGCCTTCTTTAGGAATGGCAGATGTCGGTACCTGCAAATACTGTTGATGCTTAGAGGCATGTGAGAAGTTTCACCACGTTCACCTGGTACGGTAAATCCCAGCGCCCACAACACTATTGATGCCCAGAGGCATGTGGGGGGCCTTACCGTATGGGAGTTAACGGCGCCCACAATACTATAGAGGGAAATATCGGTGCCTACAATACTGTTTGCGTCAGGGCGGTTGCAGAGTACTGTTCCTGCAGGCGTACAGGGTATGGTCCCTGGTATCGTGGTTTGACTTGTGCGCCCTGCTTTGCTTTCTTCGCTTGTCCCTTGGTCCTTTCCGAGAGGGCGTCCCCGGTCGGATGGCCCCAGTCTGCTCTGGTTGCGCCAGTCGGAGAAGAGCGGTGAGCAGGGTTTCTACGCACCTCGGTCAGAGATGCAGGGTCGGAGTTGGAAGTAGTGTTTGGGCCGTGCCTTCCGATCAGAGTGGTCGTCCGGAGATGGCTGGAGTCCAAAGTGAGCGCTCCGATCAGAGAGGTGGGCCGAAGTAGTCGATGAGCGGGTGCTGCTCCTCTTCGGCTAGACCTTCCGGTTGGTGACTGGACCGCCCTTTTAGCCTGTTGTTTTAGATTCTTGGGTCGGCCCATGAGTCGTGTGCTGTCTGTTTGGGGCGAGCCTTGGTGTGGAAGCCGGTCCCCAAGAGACCTTGGGTTTATGAACCCGATAGGAGCCCCCGAGCCCCCGGGCGATTCGGGCATAATCATCCGGGGGATTTTTATCTTGATGGCGGGTGAATGCGAGCGCACCCGCGGGTGTAGCCCCCGAACCCCCGGGCGGTTCGGGCAGAACCGTCTAGGGGATGTTCGTTAGCGGGCGTGTGTGCGTGTGTTTAGTTTGGGATGAAGTTTTGTCAACCGAGGCATTGTTGCGCTGCCATGTGAAAGCTCTAGTTTGGTTTTGGTTAATTGATGAAACCCTAAGTGCTAACCTAGTTTATCAAGATGATTATGAGATAGGTAGCACTACTCCAAGTGATGAAGCAATGACGAAGATCATGACAATGGTGATAGCATGGTGATGATCAAATGCTTGAACTTGGAAAAGAAGAAAGAGAAAAACAAAAGGCTCAAGGCAAAGGTATAAAATGTAGGAGCCATTTTGTTTTAGTGATCAAGACACTTAGTGAGTGTGATCACATTTAGGATAGATAGCCGTACTATTAAGAGGAGTGTAACTTTCGTATCGAAATCACGGTTATCAAAGTGTCACTAGATGCTCTAACTCATTGCATATGCATTTAGGATCTAGTGGAGTGCTAACACCCTTGAAAATATATGTGAAAATATGCTAACACATGTGCACAAGGTGTTTGCAGGGTTGAGATGGGTTTGGGTCCCTCTCTCCCTCCCGCCGAGCTTGCGAGTAGGGATTCAACGCTTTGGAAAAATGAAATGTCTATTTTCTATTGCACGGATGCAAAATTTCTTAG
Organism: Miscanthus lutarioriparius; assembly: GCA_904845875.1. Classification (NCBI taxonomy): domain Eukaryota; kingdom Viridiplantae; phylum Streptophyta; class Magnoliopsida; order Poales; family Poaceae; genus Miscanthus; species Miscanthus lutarioriparius. The sequence goes on along the minus strand of CAJGYO010000006.1, from coordinate 113,135,091 downwards.
TGGTTGGCACATTTGAGCAAGGGTGAAGAAGTTAGAGTTGAAATGGAGTTGGTCGAAATGATGTCTTGGCATCGGTCCTATGACCGGACGCTGAATCCGAGCAATCCGGACGCTGCCGCTGCGTCGGTCAGGCCATGACTTCAGCGACCTGATAGGAAGGTTGAGCACCGGACGCTGGTCGCGTCCGGTCAAAGGTCGGACGGACGCGTCCGGTCGAAGAAATACGCCTCGAGAGCTTCTTGGAAATGACCGGACGGCTGGGCTTGGCGTCCGGTCGATTCTGAGCGTCCGGTCGACACCGTAGTCCGTTGAAATCGATGAACAGCGTTTGAAGCTGGTGACGCGTGGCGTCCATCGGGCGACCGGACGCTGAGGGCCAGCGTCCGATCGGTATGACCGGAGCGTCCGGTCAGAGCGTGTTTTGCCCAGTGAAGGGGTACAACGGCTCTATTTGATGGGGGCTCTATTTATAGCCCCATGGCCGGCTCAAGGGAGCTCTCTTGCACATTTTCATTGACATAGCAACCTTGTGAGCTTAGCCAAAGCCCTCCCACTCATCTCCATCATTGATCCATCATCATTGTGAGATTGGGAGAGAATCCAAGTGAATTGCTTGAGTGATTGCATCTAGTGGCACTTGGTATTCGTGTTGCGCTCCTGATTTCGCTTGTTTCTCTTGGTGGTTGCCACCACCTAGAGCCAGTTGGAGCAGCGGTGAAGGATTGGCACGAGTTGGTGATTGTTCGTGGCGCCTTCCGGTGATTGTGAGGGGAGTTGTACCTTCCCGGTGGGTGCGAAAAAGTAACTCTAATAAATTGCTCGTGTCATTGAGTTACCTCACTTGTGGGTCGGTTCTTGCGGTGTCCTATCGTGTGGACGAGGTTTGTGAAACACCTCTTAGCCGCCGAACCACCAAGTGTTGGTCGACACAACGGGGACTAGCGTGTTGGCAAGCACGTGAACCTCGGGAGAAAAATCGGTTGTCTCTTGTCAATTGCATTCTCCCGGTGATTGGCTATATATTCATTGTGTAATTGGTTCACTCCACGACCCGGCGGTATAATCGTCTCACTTACTCATTTATATTTCCGTAAACTAGATATAGCAAGCTCTTTAGTGTAATTAGAATTGAGAGCTTGCCTTGTGCTTTAAACATATCTAGTGGAGCTCTTTAGTGTAGCTTTTGTGAGAGCTCTTAGTGAGTAGTGGTCAAGTAGATTGTGTACAAATAGATCATTACAACTAGAATTGTTGGATAGGTGGCTTGCAACCCTTGTAGAGCTAGAGCAAGTTTGCATCTTGCTATTTGTCTTACTAATCAAATTGCTCTAGTTGATTTGTAGTTTTTAAATAGGCTATTCACCCCCCCTCTAGCCATATTAGGACCTTTCACCATGGCGTTTAGTCATTTTGAGAGATTGGGTGAGATGGAGCTTGTGGATCCTAGCGTCGATGCGCGCCGTGGGATCGGGTGAGGCTGTTAGTCTAGTTAGTCTGGGATTGGGCCAGGCGACAAGGCGGTGCTCACGGATCCTGATGGGGCAAGATCGGGGTCACAGACCTAGGTGTTTTTGGAGCGTAGTCGGAGAGTAGCTGGATGGGGCGAGATCAGGGTCGCAGACCCAGGTGTTTAGAGCGTAGTCGGAGGTGGCGAGTTCGAGGTCGCAGAACGAGGCTTTTTGTGTCTTGAGCCCCTGAGCCCTGTTGGGCCTTAGTAGAGGTCGGTGTGAGTGGTGTGCGTTACCTCATCCTCGATTCCTCACAACCGGAGGGGTTGAGTTTTGTCGCTTGTCCTGATTGCTCAGGCTTGAGTGACGCGCTCGGTGAGTTCGCTAACTGAAAGGTCCTTGTTGGTTTTGGTAATTGAGTGACAACCTAGGTGGACTAATTGTGTTTATGTGAGATACACAGGTGATTAGTCCACAGGTACATGTGTATGAGCAACATATGCCATGGAGGTGAAAATGGCTTGGAGATGTTGCAAAGCTCACACATGTGATGATGAAGGAGCTTATTGCACATGAGACATGACATTGAGTCATGTGTTTAAGGTGGAGAAGATCAAGACAAGACTTGGCTTGATGGACCGGTTGCAAGCGTGAAGGGCAAGTCGAAGGCTTTGGAGTGATGGACCGCGTGGCGGTGAAGCTTGAGCAAGACTTGGCGCCGATGGACGATGGCAACGGTGAAGGGCAAGTGAAGTCAAGATCGATGAACCAATATGATCACGTGATGATATGAAGTGGATCATATCATTGTTGATCGTGTTGGTGCATGTGTTGCATCAACATTGGAGGAGATGGAATGGAATGCGCAAGGCAAAGGTATAACCTAGGGCATTTCATTTCACCGGTCATAGGTGTGTAGAGAAGTTTATGACCGGGTTTAGGATAGATGGCCGTACTATCAAGAGGGCAAACTTGTTTGCATATCGGTCATCTAGTGCCACTCGAGTGATCTAACTTTGCATTGTCGCTAGGATCGAGTGGTGTTGGCAAGTTGAGTGGCTAACATCCTTTGGGAAATGTTTGTGAAAATGCTAACACACATACACATGGTGGTGTACACTTGGTGGTGTTGGCACATTTACAAAGGAGGTGGTATTTGCAGGGTTGAGATGGGTTTGGGTCCCTCTCTCCCTCCCGCCGAGCTTGCGAGGCGGGATTCGGCGCTTTCGGGAAAATAGAATGCCTATTTTCTATTGCTTGTGCGGTTACAAGTTCTTGTGGTTAGCACATTGGAGCAAGGGTGATGAAGTTAGAAGTGAAAACGAGAGTTAGTCGTGAAGATCTTTGGCGTCGGTCAATGGCCGACGCTGGATCTGAATGCACCGGACGCCGGCAGGCTGCGTTGGTCGGTGCCGACGTTACGTTGACGCAGAAGCCGGAGTGTGACCGGACGGCCGGCTGCGTCCGATCAAATGTGTGACCGGACGCGTCCGGTCGAGGTCGGTACCTACTAGAAAAGCGACCGGACGGCTGGTTCTTCGTCCGGTCGATTCATCTTGGAGCGTCCGATCGACGGATGACCGTTGAGATCTAGTGAACAGCGTTTGAAGGAGGGACACGTGGCGTGCATCGCATGACCGAGGACCTCCCCAGCGTTGATCGATCGGACGGAGCGTCCGGTCGTCCCGACCGTTGCCAGTGAAGGGTAGCGGCTAGTTTAGCCCTTGGGGCTATAAATAGAAGTGGCCCTCGGCCATGGCTGGCCCGAGCACCTCAAGGGACTTAGTGTCCATGCTTGTGAGTGCTTGGGAGCCGTCCATCACACATATACTTGATAGTGATCATTCGATTGTGTGAGTGGCGATTCTAGTGCGATTGCATCGTGAGGTTGCATCGAGTGGCACTAGGTGATCGAGTTGCGAGCCGGTGGTGCTTGTTACTCTTGGAGGTTGCCACCTCCTAGGCGGCTTAGTGGTGGTCTCCGTTGAAGCGCGCAAGAAGCTTGTGCGCTCGAAGAAGTGCTTGTGAGGGGCATTGTGCTCGCCTGCAAGGGAGTCGCGAAGAGCAACCTTAGTAAAGCGTGTCATTGAGCTACCCTCACTCAAGGGGTAGGTTCTTGCGGTGCCCGACGTGCGGGCTTAGCGGGTGATGCTAATTAGCCGCCCGAACCACCAAGTGGCGGTCGACACAACGGGGACTAGCGTGTTGGCAAACACATGAACCTCGGGAGAAAAATCATCGTGTCAACCTTGTTCTTCCCGTTGGTTTGCATCCCCATTACACAAGCTTGCAATTACTTATATATATATCTTAAGCTTGTGTAGTTGCTCTTGTAATTAGATAGCTTGTGTAGCTAGCTAATTACCTTCTTGCTTGTGTAGCATAAAGTAGCTTCCTTGCATTAGCTAATTTGGTTTTAGTAACCTTGTTAGTCACATTGCTTAGTTTGTGTAGCTAAGTATTTGCGCTCTCTAATTAGGCGTTGGTTGCCTTGTTATTGAGCATTGCTAGTGAGCTTAGTTAGCTTTGTGCTTTTGCTTACTAGCATGTGTAGGAGCTCCCTTGTTACTTAAAGTACTAGTGGCATAGGTTTGTGTGACCTTGCTCCTAGAATTGTTTAGGAGAGCTCTAGCTAGCCCGGCACCTTAGTTGCTTTATTAGTATCTTTGCAAGGTGCTAGTGAACATATATAGAGGGGTGTAGTCTTGGCTAGACCGATTGTTTTAATTCCGCATTTATATCGGTTAGCCGACGCGATTAATTTTAGAAAAGACTATTCACCCCCCCTCTAGTCCGCCATCTCGACTCTTCACTAACGGGTATGATTGAGTGGAATCCGGGTCCGTCGTTCGTGACGGGGTCGGCATAGCCCTCTTGTGACATTCTACTACTCCTTTACCTGCAACCCGGTAGATGCCTGGGTCGTTCCGGAGACCGACCCGGGTGGCCTAACGGCCTCCCCTCGATGGAGATTCTGTGGGCTTGGTGAGAGGTTCAGGATCGAATAAGAAGGTTGAGATGACCCGGTCTGCCAGACTAGGCGAGGGCCGCACAGGGCTTATCTACTTTTTTCTCCCCTGGCTCTGTTGGTTGCTCATGTCGAATGAGGCAACCGCCGCTTCATGATGCAACATGGACCGTTGTGATGCATTTCGCTGCACGTGCGATGCTTTGTTCCCGAGCCCCCAGGCGGTTCAGGGCTCAAATCGTCTAGGAGCCATGGGCGTATGGAATGAATACGTGTATGGATGTATGAAATGATTATAAGGAAATAGAGGGGGTTGGTAGTGTTCACCTTGATGACTTGAGTGACGAGGTTTGGATAGCTTCAGTCGGAAAAGTCCGACCGGGACCCGTGCTCGTCGTTCGTGATGGAGTCGGCATGGCCTACATGGGGCGTCCCTTCACTTCCTATCTGTGTCTCGGTGTGTCTTTCTGAACCATTCGATCGACTTGGGAAGCCTGATGGTCTCTCCCGGCGGAGATCCCATTTTGGGTTTTTTCAAGTCCCGCCTGGGGATGCGGAGAGCTGCCTGCATGTGGTGAAGCTTCAGTTTTTGTGCCTGGTCGTGCGATAGTGGTGGGTCAAACCCAGGCCACGTTTCGTCTCGCCAGGTGGCGTTCCGTCTGACCCAGCATCGTTCCGTCAGTCAGTGCGCATCCCTTCGGTCAGGGCGTGTCCCGTCATTTCCCATCCACATTGAATGGGGGAAGGGGGAGAGTTTTTCTGCTCTGATCTTTTGCCCTTCTTCGGCTGCCGTGTCTCTTCCTTAAATAGGGGGAGGGAGAGGGCGCTCCATCATAGTCCTTTGCTAGTTCTCCAACTATTGTTTCTCCTCCTTCTTTCTCATCAAGAGTGCCTATATGCCACGGCGGTTCCTAAGTGAGAGAGGGGGTGAGCGAGGGGGAGGACTTACAGATCCTTTCGTGAACCCGGAGCGTGATGCCAAACTAGAGACTGCCGCGGGTGGTGCTGGATTAATCTGCGATGCTTTCTTCGGGATGGAGCCGTGTGTGGATTTTCTCTGGTGGATCTTCACCGGGCGAGCTTTGTCGGAGGAAAGTTGCTCAGGATCGTGTCGGTGGAGGGTTCCACGTCTGCAGTTGCTCAATTTGGCTAGTTCATAAAGTTTGATGAGATTTCTTCCCACCGTGGTGGCCATACCTCGGTAGCAGCGCCCCCACCCAGGAGCTGCCTCGACTACATGAGAAGGCCAGGAGCTCCATGCTCTTCTACTGAGCATCTATGGTTGCGGCGCCTTTGAGGTACCCATTGTGCTTGCTGACGCTAAGGGAGCGAAACCGAGTGGGTTCCCTGAGGTACCCGTTGCGCTCACCGAAGTCGAGGGAGCGAAACCGGGTGGGGCACCAGCGGTTGTGGTTATGTCCGGCGTCGCGTGATGTGGTTTCTCCTTTGGCGTTCAGGCGATGTCGTCGAGCGGCCGCAGTAGTATTTGTAGTAGTAGAAAATATAATAGTTGAGTTTGTGGGTGAGTCCCCGTGTGAACAGTTTTTTATATCAATGAATACATTAGTCTTTTGTGACGAACCATGATATCCATTCCTTGTTTTTATCCTAGCATGACTTTTGTTCTTATCCTTTTCTCTCTCTCACCTGCTCGTTAGTTTCATAGGCTGCAACTGTTAAGAGCCTAGGCATGGCCCGTGGGTCTCGGCTGCTTGTAATCATAGGTCGCGGCGGGGTGCGTTCAGGTTGAGAGTAAGAACAGAGTCACGTAGTTCAATAAAAGGAAATGAATGTGTCTCCGTTCGGGGACAAAGTTGTTTATCATGTGATAGTAAGAAAAAGAGAGATAATATTCAATATTGTACCCTTGTGGAGCCCCCGAGCGCCCCGGCCTGAAATTGCTCAGGCTAGGGCGCTGTTACAGGAGCATGTGTTTAAAAAAGCGGTTAGACCAAATTTAGGAGAAAAAACGACGTAGTTGTTCAATGTTCCAAGTGTTGGTGAGAACATTGCCGTTGTTGTCCTCTAGTCAGTAGGTGCCCGATCGGATTACTTCGGTCACCGTATAGGGCCCTTCCCATGGTGGAGAGAGCTTGTGTTTTTCCTTCGTCGATTGGGTCCTCTAGAGTATCCTCCCTCTGATCTTCCTTTTGTGGTACCTACGGAGGGTTTGTTGGTAGCGAGCGGAGCGGATGATGGTCGTCTCATGGGCCTCTTCGAGCAGGTTGACTGCGTCTTGTTGAGCCTCCGTGGCTCGGTCGCGGTCGAAAGCCTTCACTCTTGGGGCGCTATGGTCGAGATCGGAGGGTAATACTGCCTCAGCTTCGTAGGCCAGGAAGAAAGGTGTAAACCCTATGGATTGGTTTGGGGTCATTCTTAGGCTCTAGAGGATCGCTGTGACCTCTGCAACCCATCGCCCGACGTACTTGTGGAGTCGGTCGAAGATGCGTGACTTAAGTCCTTGGAGGACCATGCCATTGGCACGTTCGACCTGACCATCAGTTCATGGATGTTTGACCGAAGCCCAGTCGATCCTTGAGAACTTTCGTGTTAGTACGTACCTTTTCTGTTTCTCATTGTGTTGGTTTTTCCTTCGGCCCGTTTCTGAGCTTGTCGCTCTTCTTTTAGAGCTGGGTGGAAAGGTGAAGACGCTGGAGCGGGACCTAGAGACGATCAAGGCGACCTTCAGCTAGAATACGGAGGAGCTGGCCAAGTCCCATGAAGAGCGACGTGCTCTCGAGGCGGATCTTGACCAGATCCGCAACGTTGCCCAGCTTGTTGTCTTGGAAGTCTTTGGGTCGGCGCCAAGCACTAGCGCGCCTGTCGTCTAGTTGGCGGAGGTCCCGGATGCGGTCCGAGACCTTATTAGGAGCGGGTTATTCTACGAAGCGTCGGGGGTACTGACTTCGGTGGCGATGCACCACCTGAACCTGGACTTCGCTGCTATCTGCAGTGGGTATGCCGAAGGCTTGAGCATGGAGGACATCCAATCGATCGGGGAGAGCTTGCTGCCGCACGCAAGGTCGGTGGTAGAGCAAGTCTCTGCCTAGTGGGTGATGGACGTCCATCGTGAAGACATGGCCAGAAGTATGCATGGGGAGGACGCTGCCCAGCCTATGGACGGTGCGGAGCCTAGGTCGGAGGTGAATGTCGCCCCGACTTCGACCGAGCCAAATGTCGTGCCACCGGGGAGTGAGCAGCCCGCGCCGTCGTCGGTCGCACCGACAGCAGATGTCGCTAGGCCGGTCCAATAGTTTGTAAAATATAAGTAGTTTAGTGAGCGTAGAAAGTTTAAGTTCATGGGGGAGCCCCTGTGTAAACATTCCTGTGTGCTTAATGACTACGGTCTGTTTCATTTTCTATAATGGGGTCACTCCGTTCGGGAAGCTTGTTCCCCTTTTGTTCCTTAGTTTTTCCTTAGCATAATTTTGTTTTTTATTATTTCTTTCTCGTACCTATCCGTTTGTCCCGTAGGTTGCGACCTTGGGAGCTCAGGGAGTGGCCCATGAGGCTCGGCTGCTCGTAACCATAGGGAAGGGCGGGGTGCGATTGGTCGGAATGTTTTTAAAGCAAAGCTACGTAAGGCAAATTAAAGGAACAAACTATCCTTTTGGTTGGGTAGGAAGGAATTTCAACATATGATAGTAAACAAAATAGAGAGGTAGTAGTGTACCCTAGTGGAGCCCCCGAGCGCCCCGAGCCGAAAAAGTGTTCGGGTCGAGGTGTTTTTATAGGAGCATACGCTAAGTAAACAATGGTAAGACTGAAACTTAGGGGAAAAAGCGACATAGCTGTTCCAAGCGTTCGGAGAGAAGGGCGTCGTTGTTGTCCTTCGGTCGGTAGGCGTCCGGTCGGATCACTTCGTCCTTCAGTCATCCTGATCCTTGCCCGCTATGCCCCCTTTCTCGGTCGCTGCTTCTTCGCCTTTTTCTTCCTTTGGCCTGCCAGCCTACCGCAAAAGGCGCTTGACGAGCTGGCAGTCCTTCTAGAGGTGTTTTACGGGGTAGTCTTGGTTGGTGCACGGGCTCTCCATGAGCTCATGGAAGTGGCCCAGAGGGTCCTGCTGGGGCTACGTGCCCGGATGATCAGCCGTGGCAACCAACGCGGAGTTGGCCGGTCGGCGGTGATTCTTTCTGTTCTTTTCCCCCTTTGAGTGGAGGGGCCCTTATCCTGATCTTGGCGCTTGGCCTTGCCCTTGCCCCAGCCTTCGTCGGAGCGCGATGGGAGCGGCGTTTGTTGGAGGTTTTGGACAAAGGTCCGCTGTCTCGGACCATCAGGGCTCGAACTCCGGTCGCTGTTGCGTGTGTCTCGGTTTGGTCCGAGCCACGCGTATACAGGCGGTCGGTGCGGAGCGGTCGTCAAGTCAAGACGAGGTGCCAATGCGGCCTCCTGTGCTGCGCTCGGCGATTGTAGCGGCGATCGGGTGGAGCGACCCATCTGCTGCGTCCCCATTCCCTAATGAGGAGCGAGGACGCGAGTCAGCGTTACGATACGGAGCACTCCGCTTGTTGAATATCGGCGGTCTCCACTAGTGCCCGGAGGTTTCGGTGGATCGCCTGTTCATGAGGGTCATTCGGCTCGACAGGCCGCACAGAAGCATTGCCGTGGCGCGCTGCGATGTTCTGATTGGCCCGAGCGAACTGCGGGGGATCGTTCCCCCTATCCATGGTGTTGTGCTAGACCCGATGGGTGCGACCCCGAGCACCGCTCGCCGGTCTACGCGCACGAGGCGCAATGTGGTGCTCCAAGCACGCTGGCGCAGTCGGTGGCTGATGTAGCCACCGTTGTCGTAGTTCCTCCCCGTGCTCACGTGTGAGCTCGAAGGTCTCCGCATGAGGGTCCGGAGGGGCATGAGTTTGCAAGGACTTCATTACCCCAGGCGGCTGTCCTGGAGCGTCCGCCATAGCGCACTCCCGGGACGGATGGTGGTTAGGTGCCACATCACCGATGCTGGAGCCATCACTCCCGACATCGTCATCCATGAGGTCGAGGAAACAAGTGGGAGCATAGCTCACCATCCCCACGAATTCAGACGTGAGAGGGGGTGGTGCCGGCATCTTTTGGAGCCCCCGGGCGTACGTGTCCACGGGGGACACGAGGCCATAGGGGAACCGGCCATATGGCAGCCGCGATGGGGACAACAGCATTCCTCCGGTAATTGGCAGAAGATAGAAAATAGCAAGTAAATAATAGTATGTACATTACTCACAGCGGGGTTTGAGCAGAGAGTTTGCTCGAAAAGAAGCACAGATGCCGCGTCGTCGAAGTCATGCGTCCCGGAGTTGATGGAGGGCGCCCCTCCGACGAGTGCCGGGACATGAGCCTCCTCGCAGAGGTGTAGTATGCCGAGTCGGTCGGCGACGAAGTCTAGGCTTCCGAAGAGGAAGGCCTAGGATGGCTCGAAGACAAGGATAGCCCACATCCCAACAGGTGAGAGTGTGGGAAACTCCAGCGAGCCGAAGCGAATCGTATCGCCCGAGCCCACCACGGCGAGGGTGGCGGAAAAGTGGGCCATCCGATGACCAAAAAGTGTTGAATGTACAACGTCTTCCCCACGGACGGCGCCAACTGTCGGTACAGAAAGTGATCAACTAGTAAATATTTATAGTTTTGTCGTACGTTGTGATCGAAGGTGGCCTAGCACTCGATGACACAGGGTTTATACTGGTTCAGGCAACGTGCCCTACGTCTAGTTTGGGTCGGTCAGTGACTTTATTCCTGAGCCCAGGTGCTCGAAGTTTGCAGTGGGGTTACAAACGAGAAGGAGAAAGATGTGATGTACAAGAGGTCCGGTCGGCTCTGGTCGGAAGGGCCGAGAGCGACAGGAGCTACGCTATGAGCTAAGTGTTCAAGCGTGTGCTTGAGGTCCGAACCTAGTGGTTCTGTGGTTGTGAGCTAGTGAACTTGATCGATGTTGATTCACTCAAAAAGACTCTCTTCTTCGTTGGAGGGAGCGCTGGGGATGGCTTTACAAGTGAGAGGGTGAGGGTACGTATGCTACTGGGCTTTGTTTGCCCATGCCGATGGGTACAAGATAATAGTAGGCGTCCACAACACTGTTGATGTCACTGTAGAATGTCAGATGCATGTGGGAGGTTATGTTGCCTTCTTTAGGAATGGCAGATGTCGGTACATGCAAATACTGCTGATGCTTAGAGGCATGTGAGAAGTTTCACCACGTTCACCCGGTACGGTAAATTCCGGCGCCCACAACACTATCGATGCCCAGAGACATGTGGGGGGCCTTACCGTATGGAAGTTAATGGCGCCCACAATACTGTAGAGGAAAATGTCGGCGCCTACAATACTGCTTTTGCGCTGTATGCGGTTCTGATCTTCGTTCTCGCAAGCGTCATGAGGTATAGTCCCCTGGTATCGTGGTTTGACTTGTGCGCCCTGCTTTGCTTTCTCCGCTTGTCTTTGGTCCTTTTCGAGCGGGCGTCCCTGGTCGGATGGCCCCCGTCAACTCTGGTTGCGCTAGTCGGAGAAGCAGGGTCGGAGAAGTAGTGTTTGGGCTAGGCCTTTCGATCGGAGAGGCCGTCCGGAGGCGGCTGGAGTCCAAAGTGTGCGCTCCGGTCGGAGAGGTGGGGCGAAGTAGTCGACGAGCGGGTGCTGCTCCTCTTCGGCCAGACCTTCCGATTGGTGACTGGACCACTCTTTCGGCCTGTTGTTTTAGATTCTTGGGCCGGCCCATGAGTTGCGTGCTGTCTGTTTGGTGGAAGCCGATCCTCGAGGGACCCCGGGTTTATGAACCCGACAGCAGATGTCGGTACCTGCTATACTGTTGACGCCTAGAGGCATGTGAGGGGTTTTACCATGTTCGTCCGGTACGATAAATGCCAGCGCCCACAACACTGTTGATGTCTAGAGGCATGTAGGGGGAGCCTTATCGTATGGGAGTTAATGACGCCACAATACTGCAGGAAAAAATGTCGGCGCCTACAACATTGTTTGGGCTCTGTCGTGCTAGGGAGGTTGCAGAGTACGGTTTCTGTAGGTGTACAGGGTACGGTCCCTAGTATTATAGTTTGACTTGTGTTCCCTGCCTTACTTTCTCCGTCCGTTTCCTAGTCCTTACTGAGCGGGTGTCTCGGTCGGCTTTGATCGCGACAGTCAGAGAAGAGTAGTGAGTAGGGGTTCGGTGCACCCCCGGTTGGAGACGTGGATCGAAGTCGGAAGTGGTGTTTGGCCAAGCCTTCCGGTCGGAGGGGCTGTCCGGAGGCGGGCTGGAGGCTGAAGAGAGCGCTCCGGTCGGAGAGGTGGGCCGGAGTCAGAAGCGGACGTCGTTCCTTCTCGGCCAGGCCTTCCGGTCGGTGATCGGATCGCCCCTCTGGCCTGTCGTTTAGGTACTTGAGCCGTCCCATGAGTTACACGTTTGTTTGCAACGTCGTCTGCTGGGCCGAACCTTCATTGGGAAACCGGTCCGCGAGGGACCCCGAGTTTATGAACCCGACAAAACCTAACTTCTCGATCACCTTAAAAACAACTAAATCTAAATAATAATATTTTTTATATACAATCTCGCGCCATTTAATTTTAACTATAAAAAACATTAATAATAGACTATATATATATATATATATATATATATATATATATATATATATATATATATATATATATATATATATATATATATATATATATATATATATATATATATATATATATATATATATATATATATATCTATTATTACCCTAATTTTTTCCCTACCTTGAACCCTGCAACCAAACAAATCTCAAATCTACCTCTCTCTCCCTCTCTCTCTCTCCCTGGGGAGGGTCCCTCCCCTGCAACGCCGGCGCCCTCTGCTCCCGCGGCAATGGCACCAAGGTGAGTTTTTGTTTTCCCTCTCCTCCCAGTCAGAGCCCCTCCCTCCGCCCAGCGCCGCCGCCTTCGTGTTCGCTACCCCTTTTTTCTCCACCGTTTTTACCATCTCAGTCTTCGCTGTGCTGTGTTCCATGGTCTTGCCGAATTCCTTTCCTCCTCAACCCGGTCTCGGCGCTGCCAGTTTGATTGCCGTTTCTTCTTTACGCGGTGCAGATAGGTGGTCTCATAGTTCGTCTTTCCGTTCCGGCCCAATTCGCGGAGGCGCGGCATGGCCGCTCCGTCGCAGATTGTGCAGTTCAACTGCAAGGTGTGATCCCGGTGCCGCCCCTCTTTTACGCGGTTTGATTTGGGAGGCAACCGTCGCAATGTGCTGCGAAGTTACTGTTCTATGAATGGGGTGTTTTTGGTTGTGTGTGTGTTACAGGAGATGGAGGACAAGCTCAAGAGGCTGGCCCTCAAAGTGAGCCATCATGAGGACAACATTAGGTTCCTCAAATCCCAACTCAATGCCGTCGAAGAGGCATGCATCGACCTGGGAAGTAAGTTGTTAATTTGTTCGGCCCTTCAGTTCAGTTGCAGTAGCTTTGTGCCTTCTCGGCTATGTAAATTCTTATTTCACAAAATGCTGACTTATGACATCATGTGGACTAATTATGATTTCAAGTAGTAACTATGGACTGTGATGCGTGGATTTTGACTACACCATGACAGAGTTCGGTTTTACTTGTTATCTCCATACGTACTTATTTGAAATGAAATTGCGATGGGCGTAGATAGGTGGGAGGCTGGGTGCATAGATCATAGTCGAAGGAGGTTGGAGGGCGAGGGACGGGAGCCTTACGGCGTCCTGTCTTTGCTACTGGCGGCTAGGGCAGCAGGGGCGCACCCCAAGTAATCAAATGGGAATAATTCCTTAGGGCGTCTTCAACGGTAATTGTCGGTAGCTAGCGATTTGGAAACCACGTCATTGCGTGGACCCTACAAGTAAACATTTTTATTTACTCCATCTCTACAACTGCTTTTGTCTCTCACCTAGGAACAGGGCACAGGCGGGAGATTCTGTCAGCATCGTCTCGTTTTGTGAGCGAGACTAGCAAGGAAGTAGTCTCTAGCGAGATTGGTTTTGTGATTTCTCTTGCCTCCACGTCAGACCAAGCTAGCGACATCACCCCTTGTTGGGGACGCCCTTATAGATATGGAACTTTCCCTCACTTCTTTCCTAAGCAAACTCAATAACCATATCTATTCTATCTCTAATTTCCTAATTGGAACTGGAGCTGGACTTTCCAGAGAGGGTGGACGCCTGCCTTTTGGCCGTCCCCCTTGCTGGACGTGTGCCCTCCTGATGGAGGCGCCGCTCAAAGGCCTTGCCAGCCTATGTCCTAATTTGGGCTCTTTTGGGCCCAGCCTGACAGAAATCGTCTGAAGAGAATTGACAATCTTCAAAATGTAAATAACATTCTTGCGAACGGATGATGTCCCAAAAATATATAGATGAGTAATGCAGCATTTCATATGTTTTATAAGAATTTCTCTCTGACAATAGATAATTTATGCTTTGAACAACATTATGCAAAGAGTGTAAAAATCATTTTGGAAGTCGGACTATATTCACATTAGCCTTGTTGACCACCTTTCCTTTTGGTTCCTACTGTTAACACTCTGATGGACTGTGCTTGACTGATGAAAGAAGTCCACACTCCACAATTCCGGACATTATTTCGCAATGCCTCTATAAGTGTACTGAACCTACAACTTTTTCTCAGTTAAACTTGGGAATTATCATTCATCCATGGCCGCTGTTGCGAATAATGATACTTCTGCTCAAGAGGCTGAACAGCGTACCATCCGAAGTATACTTAATCAGGACAAGACAGCAGCTGGGATTATATGCCAATTGAAAGTCCGTCATCATGAACTAGCATCTAAGATGCCACTGATGAAAGATATCCTTGGTTTTGTGGCTACATTGGGAAAAGTAAATAATGACAACCTCAGCAGGTCAAATTTTCTTCTTTGTTCCGTATGAGATTTTTAGTGCCTTAATTGGCACCAAGTTAATTGAAATGATATGTTTGTTCTTATTTTGCCTTTTTTTCATCTTGTTTTAATTTTATTGTAGGCTTCTCACAGAGTACTTGGGAATGGATAATATGCTTGCTCTTGTTTGCAAGACTTATGATGGTGTTAAGGGTCTTGAGAAATATGACAAGGATGGCATCATTGATAAGACCAGCGGCGTTCATGGACTTGGTCGCTCTGTTGGAAAATTTCTGGATGGAAGATTTACTGTCTTTTGTCTTGAAAACTTGAGGTACGTCTTTTCATATATTTACCACCTTCTCTTTTAGGATCAACTGGATGAGCACTTTAATATTATGCATTATTAAATGCTGCAGGCCATTTTCTGGTGATGTCAACATTGACGATCCGCAGAGAAAGCTTATTTTACATAGACCAAGGTTGCCTGGAGGGGAGTCTCCTCCTGGTTTTCTGGATTTTGCAGTAAATATGATCCATCTGGACCGAGCACACTTGAGTTGCCTCACAGCCAGTGGCCATGGTCTTAGGGAAACTTTGTTTTACACTTTGTTTTCCCATTTACAAGTTTATAAGACTAGAGCTGACATCCAAAGTGCTCTTCCTCTAATAAAAGATGGTGCTGTTTCCCTAGATGGTGGTATGCTGAGACCCAATGGCTCATTCTGCCTTGGCGATAGGTATGCGATTTATCTGTTTACATGTCTTGGTAATGTCAATTGATCATGCATTTTTTGAGTTTTGCTCATTCTCCTGATTATTGTGTACTGTACTATGTAAAGTAATACATCATGAGACTTTTCATAAGCTCATTCTATCAGACACTTGTTACACTTAATCATGAAATTGTAATGCTCGATGCACGTTAATTAGTTTCTGTAAATTGTAAAACTTTGCTGTCATAAAAACGAAACAAATGGTGTAATTACTTTTTCTCTTTATCACCTATTTTTATGAGGTCTGAACTGTTGATTTCGTATGTTCTAAAGAAGAATGTCAGTCTTTATTCAGTTATCTTACCTGGTTTGTTTATTTACCTCATGCAGTTTTATTGCTTTGTTTGGACCGTTGTTGTTGCTAACCTTTTACACCTTTTTTTCCCTTTATAATTTATGTTCACACATGCTAATCAAGCTATATTTCATTTCTTTAATAAATAACTATAAATGGCTTTTGCAGCAAAAATCTTGAAGTGAAATTTCCTGTAAACATTGAGGTTTCAAGTTTACCTGAAAATATCGCTGAAATGGAGGAGCAAGTTAAACTTAAGAATTGGGAGAAGGAAAGGGTTCTTGAAGATATGAAAAGGGAGGAGGATTTGCTGAAACAAGTTAAGGAATTATACAGGAAGCAGAAGCAAGAGCTCATGGATTATCTCTCTCATCCTGCAGTGACACAGGTATGTATACATGAACGATTTATTCCCTTTAGAACCTAAGGTACTTCATATTTAGTGATGCAATAGAATATCTATGCATATACTAGTGTAACATAGCTTCCTGTGCATTAGGCCAAATTTCTTGCAAATCTGGATAACATTTGATGATATAAGTAATTTTTTTTTGAACAAACGGACACAATTGTGCCTATTTCATTGATAGAGAAGGGTATTTTTTTCCTGTTATTATCCATACGTAGAAGGATGAACTGTACTGTAACTTGACCTGCTGTATTTTCTCTTCTGGCAGACGTCGCGTGATTTGCCAACAACTCATTCACCCGCTACTCCTGGAAGTAATCCATTTGGAGCCAAGCCCTCCCGGAAGCGCTGGTATTAGAAACATTTGGTGGCGTCCCTATTTTGTTGGGGCTCTTGCATGCTCTGGCATCATGCCTGGAGCACGACGTAACTACCTTTTGCCACGATCTTGACGTTAGTTTATGGATCCAATTTTTTATAATTTGGCCCTTTTTTTAAAGAAAATTTACGTTTGGCCCCCCGGGAGACGTAAACACATCTTTGGACCCTGAGGGTCGGCGCTAGGACTCATGGCGCCGAGTTAACACGTCTCGGCGCCAGCCTCGGTGCCACAGATCTTGGCGCCGAGGTGCCTGGACGAGCACAGCAGGGCAGCCTAGGTGGCGATGACGTGGCCGGTACCTCGGCGTCAGAATACATGGTGCTGAGCTCGGCGCCACAGATCTTGGCGCCGAGGTGCCTGGCCGAGCACAGCAGGGCAGCCTAGGTGGCGTTGACGTGGCCAGTACCTCGGCGTCAGAATACATGGCGCCGAGGTACCGGATAACCATGTGTGGCTGCAGCTCTCTCTCGCGCGCTCTCTCTCTCGCGCTCTCTGTCTCTCCCTCTCACCGCCGCCAGCCATCCCCGCCGTCGCCCGCGCCTCCTCCGCTGGCTGCCGCCCGCTCCACCGCCCGCCGTCCCCCGCACGCCGGTCGCCTCCCCGTCCCTCTCCTCTCCTCCTCCTTCGCCGCCGACGGTGTTCATGCCGCGCGCGGCGGGTCAAGGTCTCCCTCGACGCGCGCCGTCTCCTCCCCTCCGATCAAGCATCGCCACCGGCATCGTAGGCATCGGCCGCCGCCCCTGCCCCAGCCCCCGCCGCCCAGGTGCCTGCCAGCAGGCCGCGTCCGCCTCCGACGCGCCGTCCCCTCCTCCCCCGTCGGCATAGCGGCACCGCCCTTGCCCCAGCCCCCGTGGTGCGGCGTTGCCGGTGCCTTCCCTCGGTGCCGACGAGGCCTGCGCAGTGGCAGACGAGGCCTTCCAGAGGTACACATCGCCGAGCTTGAGGAGAGGCGACGTCGGGGTGGCCGTCGTGTGGTTCAGGAACGACCTCCGAGTTCTTGATAACAAGGCGGTTATGCGCGCGTGGGCGGCTTCCAAGGCGGTCCTGCCGGTGTACTTCGTCGATCCGAGGGCGGACGGGAGGAGCGACCCGGCGGTTGGCTAGCTCGTCGGTGCGGCTTGCGACGGCCACCTGGTGTACCGCCACACTGGAGTGGAGCAGGAGCTGAGGAGCGGCGACGAAGCAGACAACCCCAGCAGCAAGCCGGCAGGCAAGCAGCGAGGTAGTTCACTAATCTCACTTGCAGCAGCCTTGCGCACTGGTAGCCATATGGTAGTAAACTAGGAACGTAGGATTGTACTAGCACATTGGTAGTACATTGCACATTGCTGTGACAAACTAGGAACGCACATTGGTAGCTATGTGGTAGGAATGCAAATTTGTAAAATTCGCAAGCAATCAGTAATTTGTAAAGATATTTTCTTCAGTGTGAATGAAGATGTTATAATAGGCTTTTGTGGCTGCTAGGAAGCATAAGCCCAACATCGAGAATAGTATTGTTGTCTTATTTGAACTATCCTAGATTGTTAGTTCTATTCTACAGATGATGTGCTATTACAGTTATTTAGTGATTTAGTGATGTAATTTAGTTAGCTAATTTAGGTATATACTTATTTATTTAGGTAGAGAGTCGGAAACTTTTATATGTATGTAATTTAGTTATACCCATATTAGTTAAACCCGTAATAACTTTGGTGTTGTGCATACCAACTAGATGGACAACGTAGTCACCCTATATCATGGAGGAAGTGTGGAGGAAGATGAGTTTGGGAATGTCAGTTTTGTTGGAATGCAAAGGGTGCCAGTGATATTCGATGATCGACCATTATTTTCTGAGTTGTTTGGTAGGGCTCGTGATGAGCTTAAATGCAATTCAAATGAAGATGCCATCTTAGTTGATGGGATATTTCACCATAGCAGGTCAGGGACAATTTTGAGGTGGTTGGTCCCAATTTCATCAGAGGCTCAATGGGACAAATATGTCAAAACTGTCATGAATGAGTTTCAATGTTTGGATTTGATTGTGCGGAAGTTGTCCAATGATCCCACCCCTCATGGGTATTCACCCCCTAATGGTCATTCACCCCCTTATGGGTTGTCGTCAACACCAGAGAATCCGGCACCCTCTGAGCCTCTGTTACCCAACCGTGAGGTGGATGTGGAAGATGTGGTTGTGGTGCCCGATGCTCAATTCGCCCCGAATGAGGTTGGTGTATGTCCTGGTGTCCGTGCAGAATGTGGGACTGATGATGTTGTTGGTGCCCCTCAGGAGATCCCTTTGACCCAGAATCATCCTAGTAAGTGATTTAGTAACATTTTTGCTTTTCTTATTCTTTGTTCATTCCATTTCTTTGTCTCAATGCTATCCATATTTGTGCTTTACATGTAGGAGACAATCCTGATAATGATGGTTGTGCTCCTGTTCCTCCATCAACCAACGTGGACTCAGGGTTTATGGCCTCTAACAGTGTAGATGTTGATATTGCGGATGATGAGGAGCCTTATGGCACAGCAAGGGCCGTTGATTCTGATGATGACCGCCCAGTTGCAGCTTTGAGCGAACAAGAAATGTCAGACGCTTGTGTCCTGATCGTGATCCACTGGTTCATGAATTTAGCGACCTTAGTCATTCTCAACATGCTTATAGAGAAGGAAGAGATGACGAGCTGCTAGAGGCTCCTGAGGCCGATGACAGCGTGGAAATTCAGAAGGACATGGTCTTCAAGGACTTGCCCACCTTAAGAAGGTGACTACAGGAATATTCTGTAAGACGTAAGAGACCATTCAAGGTGAGGCACTCCTATGTGGAGCGTCGTTACACGGTGGTGTGCGAGATGACATATTGCAATTGGAGGGTCTATGCTCGCAAACAGAAGACCACAGAAATTCAAGATCACCAAAATTGTAGGTCCACACACTTGTGCCCAGACAAGATCTAAAACAGAAGCATAGACAGTTCATCTCTACCTTCATTGCCAGAAAGTTATACACAACTTTGAAGGGTCAGCTCAACTTGAAGGTCAGGATAATTATGGAGATGACTAAGGAGATATTTAAGTATGACATAAAGTATGGAAAAGCATGGAGGACAAAGCAACGGGCCTGGAAAATGATATATGGGGATTGGGAGGAGGGGTACGAAGAGTTGCCTGCAATGTTCAATGCAATGAAAGCAGCAAATCCAGGCATGCATTACGTGTATATCCCGAAGCCGAATGAATGGAAGGACGGGAGGCAAATATTCTTTCGTGCATTCTGGTGCTTTCCTCAGTGCGTCGAGGCCTTCAGGCACTGTCGTCCAGTGTTATCCATTGATGGTACTTTTCTGCTTGGCAAGTACATGGGCACATTTTTGGTAGGGCCATTTCGTGTGACGTAGACAACGCATTGGTTCCTTTGGCTTTCGCTTTGGTGGATAGGGAGAGCAAAGATAGCTTGGGATGGTTCTTGCGGCTTGTTAGGATACATGTCGTTGGCCCTCATAGGGAGGTTGGTGTCATATCTGATAGACACCAGGGCATACTGAGGGCTGTACAGGAGCAGATTCCGGGGTATGCACCTTTGCACCACCGTTGGTGCACTCGACACCTTGCCGAGAATTTACTTCGGAAGGATGGTACGAAGAACAACTTTCCTCTATTCGAGGAGGTTGCTCGCATGCTTGAGGTGTCGTTCTTCGAGAAGTTGGAGCAGCTAAAAACGGCAACAAACGCAGAAGGTAGGCAGTGGCTGAGAGGATTGATGAGAGAACCTGAGAAATAGACGAGAGCCTACGACGATGGTGGATGGAGGTACGAGTTTCAGACTAGCAACATGGCGGAGTCATTAATAGTGTACTCAAGGGTATACGTGCCATGCGCGTCAATGCCATTGTATCATTCACCTTTTATAGGCTAGTTGCATGGTTTAACGAGAGACACACTCAAGCAATGGCACTACAGAGTAATAATCAGAAATGGGCACCTAAATCTAAGAAGCATCTTGACAAGGCAAAGAAAAGGGCTGCCACAAATGACGTCGATTGCTTTGACCACAGCACTGGCAAGTACCAGGTCACAGAAAGGGGTGGTACAACGTCCGATGGTGAGGTCCGGCCATCAAGGAGTTATATTGTGGTACTTAGTAATTTCTCATGCGGATGTGGGAAAACTAGGCAGTACCACTTTCCTTGTTCTCATTATGTTACAGTATCTCAGCATCGCAACTTTGCCTACGAGACCCAGATACCGTGGGAGTTCAGTGTTGTCAGCCTTGTACAAACTTGGTCTCCCCGTTTCGAGCCTTTCCTAGATGAGGGTCAGTGGCCACCTTACACTGGGCTGAAATACATTGCGGATCCAGGTACACGTTGGGACAAACATGGAACCCGGAAGAGGACGAGGCACAAGATGGTCATGGACTAGGTTTCTGGTAGAACGAGACGAGGGAGAGCAACCCCCTTTCTTACTGACCCCGAGCAGAATCAATGTGGCAAATGTGTTAGGCTTGGGCATAATTCACGTACATGCCATTGGCCGTTTAGTCAGGTGAAAATAATTAATGTTTCACATGCATGTTTACTAGTACCAAAAAGTTATTTATTTGTTCATATAAAACTAATCTATACTTTCTCATTATATTTTGTAGGATGGAGCCGTTCCACCTGCTGGAGCCGTACTACGAGGAGAACCACCGAGGACGACTCACCGCTGAGGGGGAGGTAACGACTTTACTTCTGTTTGTTATTTTTCCTCTGCATATGTACTTGTGTTCACGATTTAATCTAATAATTTCTATTCCTTGCAGGAACTGTACCCTCTTCGTCCTCGAACCCACGATAAGTTCGAGGACATGCGGTACGACGACAGGTACACTCCTCTCCTTGAGAGGGCTGGACTTGACGTTGTATCATTCCAGGTTCGCCGTGGGTTGCCTGCCTTCAACCCCGTGGCGATCTCAGCTCTAGTCGACAGGTACCATAAGTATGAACTGATCCACTTCCATTTATATTTTTGGTTCTCGATGTGCATATAACCGTAGTACTTCTTCCTTGTTTTGTAGATGGAGGCCGGAGACTCATAGCTTCCACCTACCTTGCGGTGAGATGACCGTTACTCTTCAGGACACGCAGAAGTTCCTGGGTGTCCGTATAAGTGGCCGTTCAGTTATCGGGCACTGCACTGCTGCTGGTTGGAGAGGTAGAGTGGAGCTCTTCCTTGGAAGAGAGCTTCCTCCAGAGACACCGGGTACCCGCTCCTCTGGAGTACTCATTAGTTGGCTGAGGCAGAACTTTGGTCAGTGTCCTGATCATGCAGACGAGCAGACAGTTACCTACTACTGCAGGGCATGGATCATGCACCTTTTTGGTTGTGTTCTATTCCCCGACGGGACGGGAGACACCGCGTCATGGATGTACCTGCCCTGTCTTGCTGACTGGCACACGGCGGGGGGTTACAGCTGGGGTTCCGCAGTGCTGGGGTACTTGTACCGGCAGCTTTGCGAGGCGTGCCGCCGGAGTTCGCCGAACTCTTCATTAGGAGGATGTGTTTACCTGCTTCAGCTTTGGATGTGGTCTCGTCTACCGGTCGGTCGGCCCAAAGTTCTTGATCCTCGTCCCTGGTTCGAGGTGCATGGCCTTCGATGTCGGCCGACGTATGCCTTCCTTTGGGACCAGGTTAAGGGTCCCTTCGCCCGGAGTAAACGCGCCTACATCGAGTTCGCGAACGAGCTCGACATACTCACGCCAGGGCTGGTGAGTTAGCTGCATTTCACATAATAATTTGTTTTTCTGATGTAAGCACTACTTGACTAAAGAATCAAATGCAGGTTAGTTGGGAGCCGTACGACGACGAACAGTACGAGCACATTGGGTTCAGCATCATGTGCAAGATGGACGAAGACCTGTACCTGATGCGGTGCCCGTTGATCTGTTTCTACGCGGTTGAGTTCCACCTGCCACACCGGGTTGCACGTCAATTTGGGTTGAGGCAGGAGTGGCCCGTGGAGCCGTTCTCGACGTCAATAGACTTGCACAAGTAAGCGTCTTTGAACTGCTGTATACTTTATTGAATATTATGACGTGCACACATGCCAAGTTCTGAATACAGTAAATGAAGTCACTGTCTTTTCTAAAAGAAGATGAAACTACTACCTTCATCCCTTCTCCACGCCATGAACGGCAAGTAACACATACTGTGTATATGTTCTCAAGCAGTTCATTGAAACGTGGATGATTTTTAAATGGCTCAAAAACCTCTTGTCGATGCAATACAGCATACACAACCTGTAGAAAAATGTTAGAAGCAGTGCTAGTCCTGTCAAGTAAACTGAATTGCAGGCCAATACATACCTCAGGATTTCTGGGCAATGCATATGTAAGGATTGCATTGATTATTTCCAGGACAATTCTTAAGAAATCTGTATATATGTGAAGCTCTGTAGACTGCAAAAATAAATAATTATTTAGAAAAAGAAGAGAAACATGAGAAATGATGAAGATGACATCATGGAACAAAATAAATGTAGACTACCATATCATCTGCGATGTTGTCTGCTTCCATCTGATCAGAAATAACTTTCAGAGACTTGTCATTTTTTAACTCAGCTAGTTTGGCATACCTATTGCATGGTACATAGAAACAAGCAAGATAAAAGGTTTGCTAAAGATCAGATGGAGATATCAATTGCACTTTGGCTTGAGATGTGTCTTTTTTCTGTACTTATGGATGTGAGGGTCACTTTCAACTAGTTATAGTGTCTGCTCTCCAATTTTGTTATGATATCATGTTGAAGCCTATAAGTTTGCAATTTCATTTCTGTCACCCTACAGGATCGATCGTCGGAAACAAAAGAAGAAGACGGACTTTAAGACCTTGCACCGTGACTACATCGACCATTGGGAAAACTTTCATGAGAACTTGTATGAGAATGACCAGCCCCACACGAACGAGAACTTCAGAGCGTACCTATCTTGGTACAGACGGGCAACAAGGACCAAGCTGAAGGTGCAATGGACCCAAACAGACTATGCCGACATTAAGTCCTCCGACGATGAACAAACGTCTTACGACCTTGCGACGAGGGCCGGGACACAGGTGGAGCTTGCGCCGATCCTGGACCGAGTGGTAATGTCAACTATAACCCCATCATTTAAATACCATTGCAACTGGCATGCATAATGATGCACATATCAAGCACATGTAGATCTGTTTGAGATCATGTAGGTCCATTCAAATGCAAGCCACTATAGATATTGACGAGGAGGCTAATGGGCAGTTGAGTAAGAATGAAAATCTGGGTAGTTGAAATTACTAGGTCAAAATGCAAACTGAATTTGATAACTGAAATTAGAAGGTTTTTAGCGCTGTAGTTGCGGCAACACCATGGTGTAATGCTTGAGTGGCAAGCAATGAGGACCTAGGAGACAAACATGCTAATGCACCAGCCACACTTTCTCTCTAGCCTTTTTGACTTTGCTGGGTGTTCATCGACGGCTTGGCAAGGCACAGCAGTCCTTGCAATCTGTCTGTCTCTGTTCTTCCTTTTTCGACTCTTCCTTCCATTCTAGCAATGATGGTGATTTCTTTCAATGCTTCCAGTTGAGCAAATGAACTCAAATGCGCATGCTCTCCTTCGTTTTGGATGTAAGAACTCGGAGCTGTATTTACAGGACTTCGAAGTTTGAACGGGCCCAAACATTGTTAACTCAGTTGTCATTTGGTACATTGTTACTAGCTCCGATCACAAATGTATATATAAGCAAAAGCAGGAGTCTTGACTGGCGAGTGGCGAGCAATGAAATTGCATATGCTCGCGTGTGCTTGTGCTTGGATGATGCCGTTGTCAGTGATGAGCCCGTTGCCGCGCGGCACCTAGGCGCGGCCGTCAAATGTGCAAGCTCTTGTTGGAGTTGGCTTGCGTTTTTTTTTAG
Source organism: Miscanthus lutarioriparius (assembly GCA_904845875.1). NCBI lineage: Eukaryota > Viridiplantae > Streptophyta > Magnoliopsida > Poales > Poaceae > Miscanthus > Miscanthus lutarioriparius. The sequence continues at coordinate 113,111,091 of CAJGYO010000006.1, read as the reverse complement.
GGGTAGGACCGTAGCAGCACGGACGGTTGAGAGGAGGAATAGGCATATTGGGATGGGATGGGATGGGATGCACTTGGGCCGAACAGGACAACACTGTTTCTAGTAATTCTAGTAGTCATAGCTAGCAAAATGTGTCACTGTTAATGTCTAATTTGCTCTACTAAGAAGTATTAAGTAGTATATTGTACGCAGGACAGAGATTATTTTTTTCATAACTTAGTATTGAGTAGTATTGGAGCAAAACGGCTGACTTCAGCATTCATAATTCTTGCTTGTGATGTATAGATAGATCAGCACTCATTTCAGAGATAAAACAGCTTAGTATGTTCAATCCATTATTTCCAGTAATCAAGGGAGGAAGATGTTTGTGAAATTAACTGTGAAAATGGATGAAAGCATGGAGCTGATTGGAATATTTTCTGGGTTACAAGTACATCGTTATAGGAAATCTAATGCATATATTTCAGTTTTCAATTTTAGTTACTAATTTCAGTTTTCTTATAATTATGAAGTTTTCAAAATTTCAGCAACCTTCTAATTTCAGTTATCAAGTTCAGTTTGCATTTTAAACTAGTAATTTCAATATCAAAATGTCAGTAAGATTCTAATTTCAGATTTTAAGCGCATTAATATTTGTTTTTTTTTGTAGGGCAACGCGTTGAGGCAATCTGTGATTGAGATCGAACAATTTCCAAGGACAGGCGTGGACGAGCATACACTAAACAACTTTCTTGGAGTAAGTCGACACTAGCCCTTTTGTTGTTTTATGCTTAAGTAAGTTGTTTGAACTAGTGGTTTTCTACTTAATATCTCACTGCTCAAGCATGACATCTAGCATAACAGAGGTAGTATGATAATGATATGGTATTCATTTGAATAATAACTTATCTGTATGCACTCAACAGCTTACTAATTGCATCTTTGCATGACAGAGGCTAGCACGTAGGCTGCGGCGTGCTGCAGCTCGTTGTGGTTGTGGTACTAGCGTTGCGATGGACGTACACGGGCCACACGCACGACAATGGGACACACCTATAGGCCTCGGTACTTCTTCTCACGGAGGTACTAGTGCTACGACTGTGGACACTTTCCAAAGCCATTTAGACGAGGACGACGAGGAGGCCGAGGAGCGTGGTTATGATGAGCTTGCCGAGTCTTAGCTCTAGGACGCTCCTTCGACTCAGCCAGACACCAGAAACGAGACGACGCCGTCCGCCTTGCAAGTACACACCAGACACCAGTGCTCGTGGCCACAAGGGTAAGGGTAAGACTAGGAGGCAGTGACGACGACTTATAGGTTAAGACTATGCTACCAACTTAGATTCGATGCCACAACTATTTGGGCTGCATGGACTTTACTTATTTTGCATGTGTGGAGATTTAGAAAGTATGTAGTTACTTTCCTATAACTATTTGGGACTGTATGGACATTGTGGACTATTTAGACTATGCAGGATATGTTATGTTGATTGTTATGTTCGATGTGGTTGTATTGTGCTCTTTGGATGATTAAATGTTTGGATTATATAATGATGTCTCTGTTTGTAACCGTGGATGCTCCTGAAACAAGAGAAATTTTTACGATTTTTTTACGTGAATCATTAATTATACTATACTGCTAAAAATGCACAAATATAGTACACAGATTAAATATAAATTCATTAGAACGTGTATAGTCCAATCGTATTGTACAGGTGTTTTGCAGATGAATCTAGGTTTTTTAAGTAACAGTGAACGAATCTAGACTTTTCAGACAATGAAAATAGACTTTTCAGTTACAAGAACGAGTAGTACGATGACAGCAGCGATTTATCACTTTACTTACATAGTATATCTATAGCATCTAGGCTTTTCAGTAACAGTAAACAAATCTAGGCTTTTCAGACAATGAAAATAGACTTTTCAGTTACTTGCCCGCCCCCGTACAGGCTCGCCTTGGGCCCAACCTTGACCAGGTGCTTCTTATCGCCTCTCAAATGTCCGTGGCATGTGTATTCCGGAAGAATAGTACACCTATAGGAATGGCGGTTTGCTCCAGATAGAAAGGCATGCAAGGAAGCACAACTCCACTCCATCTTCATCATCCATCTTATTACTGTTTGATCCAAGGGCTGAGGTGAAAAGGCACACGGATTGCTGACATGGCATATTGAGAGGCCTCCATTCCTCCTCTCAATCTATAAATAACCCTTCACTCCCTCTCATTCACACACACAATAAGGAAGAAGAGCACTCCTCAGTATTTTCTTTCGTTACAATACCAATGTCTGGAGGGTCGTCCAGAGGAAGAAGAAAGGGGAAGGGAACTACCATTATGTGGGAGGATTCTCTTGTCTCGATTTCTCTGAGAAAGCTCTTTATGAGAGGTTTTCAGTTGAGAGCAAAAGTGATTTCACCAAAGAGACACCACTGAGAGGATACGATGAACGAAAAGAAAAGTGGCCAAAATGCATGCATAGTGAGGACTGCCTAGTGCAGATGTTCACCAAGGGAATAGATGGAGGTCATCGTTTCTTCAAATGCCCACGAGCATGGGTAATTGCTATTACTATTTGTTTCTTCAATATGTTCCTCTTCTATACAACTTACATGACATACTTATTGCAGTCTTTCTTGGCCGAAGAAAACTGTGGGTTCACTAGATTGGTCGATCCGCGACCTATTTATCCGCATGCAGAGTACATCTACTACCTGCAGCACCGTATCTTCGATCTAGAAAGGGAAGTTAGCAGCGGTTACAAGGACAACGAACAGGAAGACGACAACAATGGTGCCAGTTCATAGGAGGCACTCTGCAATGATCCATATTGCACCTGCCGTAATCATAGGAACAAGGGTCCTTCGCTGCCACCCCCCCGCCGCCACCACCACCAGCAATGGAAGGATACTGTGGAGAAGATGCAACACAATTTGCTATGTGGCTGTACTACTAGGACAAACCAATCTTTTTAACGGACCACATCCATGTGTTTATTTTTTTGGTTTAATTACCTAAGGCATGTTAGAGTTAGTCGAAGGAAATATGTACCCTTGTTTGGCACATGTTCTCACATGCCATTTCATGTGCTTGTTGTTTGCTTCAATTATCTAAGGCATGTTAGGTTTAGTCCAGGACCTCTGTACCCTAGTTTGTTACGTTTTATCACATGCAATTTCATGTGTTGTGTGTGTTGAATTAGATAATCCACTACTTCGTTATGTTTTATTTGCACTACGTGAGCTCGTTTCACTACCTATGCAATATTAAACTCAATATTATGACAACAAATAATGAAACCAACAACACTATGAAAGGTCCAATAATAGAGCACATTAATCAACATAACAATATTTGAAGTACATGATGACAAACTAAAAGTGCATTACATGACAACACAATGCAAAGTCCAAGATTAGACAACATTGTTCATGAATATACCATAGAACTAGCAAGTTATGAAGACTACTGAGTGCAACGAGGTCACTTTCCCTTCCTCTGGGCATCAGGATTCTCCTCCATCGTTGCCTTCGCTCGGAGCGCACGCTCAAGCTTCCTCTCCCTCTACTTGTGCGAAGCAACACGCCTTCTCTTCCTTGTGCTCCTTTTCTAGAGCCTCCTCTCTGCGTCTCTTCTCCATCATCTCCTTGTCCTCTGTCTCCCACTGTAATAGTTCCTACATCCACTCCTGATCTTCCGACTTGATCTCAATGTCGATCCACTGCTCAAAATCACAGAGCGGTGGAGGGGTCTGCAACAAATGCAATTGTTACAAAACAAATAAATCATGCAAGACTTCATTTGACACAAAATAAATATTAAACAACATTAATTTCTCACCATCTTGTTAATGCGGCGCTGACGAAGTGTAGGCTCAAACGTAAAATTGGCACACATCCAATACATCTGCCTACGTGTCCTCTTCATCGACTTGGCTACCTTGCAAGGATCGCCACAAAAGCACATGGGCACTAGAACACCACTAGGCAGAGGCAACGGGTCGAAGCCATTTCCGGTCATCCGGCCATAACTACAATTGAACTAAATTTGTTCTAAGAACCGAAAGCAATGAACATTAAACCCTAAACCTAGGGTTTTTACATTTGTTGCACATAAATGAAAACATAATATAAAACGATGATAAGAGATTACCTTGGCCTACTAGCTCTTTACCACGCCTTGGCATCCTATCGTTACATAATACAAAAAATAAAAAATCACTTCAAACATTAGGTAATAACGTATCTAGGGTTGCAAAATAGACGTAATATATATCAAATCAATGCGTATAAAATGATAAGGGGAGAGAGGATACCTTGCTCGCGAAGATGTATGGATCAAATCCAAATATCCAAGGTCAAATTCGTCGATTCAAGAGATTGGGCGGGTTAGGGAGAGAAAGAAACCGAGAGGGAGGAGGAAGAAATGAGAGCAGCCTCGGCAAGGAAAACTTGGCCGTGGGTTTTGAATGCATGCTCGGCGCCATAATACATGGCGCCGAGGTCAGCGCCAAGATCTGTGGCGCCGAGCTCGGCGCCATGTATTCTGGCGCCGAGGTACCGGCCACGTCAACGCCACTTAGGATGCCCTGCTGTGCACGTCCAGGCACCTCGGAGTCAAGATCTGTGGCGCCGAGACGTGTTACCTCGGCACCATGAGTCCTGACGCCGACCCCCAGGGTCCAAAGATGAGTTTACGTCTCCCAGAGGGCTAAACGTAAATTTTCTTCAAAAAATGACCAAATTGTAAAAATTTTGGGTTTGTGGAGGATGATAGACCAGTGAAATTCTTCTGTTACTTTCATACAGCTAGCTTAGTGGCCCTATGGATCTCAATTAATCTATGGGGTTAGAATGTTTTTTAGCTTTTGCTTGTGGGTTTGTGAGGCTTTTTACTTCATGGTTGCCTTGTAAGTCCTTGTTGAGAGGACAAGTGATGTACATTTTTTTTCTTCCACAACGGTAAAACCGAATTTCATTACCAAGACAGCGAAATTACAATAGTCACTGTTTTACGAGCCAAACTACCAAAATTACTACCCAGAGCGACGAATCCATGCCCATGATCACAGAGGGAACCTGAGCAAGGATATTCACTACCACTACTTAACCAGAATTAAGAAAGAAACGCCAGCAGAAGCGGCCCCACAAGTTTAAACGGGTTCCATACAAGGCATATAGCCCGAAGAGACGCAAAAGCTACGCCTAACGCGAACATGGCACTCAGCCAGTGAACGGGATCAACTGTTGCTCATTGGCGGAGCAAGACTGTCCATCCTGCTTGTGGAACGATAGAGCCGCCATCTTCACAGCATCTGCACCTTGTATCACCTGCTGCTTCAAGCCCTCCTTCAGCATACCTGCCCAGTATGTGAGAAAAAAACACACATCATACAGACAATCTCAATAGGAGATTTGATTCTTTTGTTATCAAAGCAAATTGTATTTCTGATTCGCCAAATTGCCCAGCAAACAGCAGATAATCCCACAGCATGCATTTGGGATCCCTGAGGAAGGATGTTATGAATCCAAACCCAGTATTGCTCCATACTCCCAGGCCTGCAATCCGACCCAAGAGAATAGGCCAACAAGCTCCATATGTATTTAGCCGTCAGACATCCAAAGAAAAGATGATTTCCAGTTTTTATTTCTGAACAAAAGGCACACTTTTTGTTTCCTTTCCATTTCCTTTTACACAGATTGTCTTTAGTTAGAATAGCATCCTGTGACACCAACCACATGAAGATTTTAATTTTCAAGGGCATTTTAGCTTTCCAGATTCTCTTGAAATTGTGACCATATTCATATTTGCAAAGAAGTTTATAAGTTGATTTAACAGAGAACACTCCAGATTTTTCCAAGTCCCATTTAGATCTATCTTTTTCCTCATTTGTACCACAGCTAATCAAAATATCGTGTAAACGTCTCAGCTGATTTTGCAAATCTTCATGCAACCATCTTCTAAAAGTAAGGTGCCACCTTTTCTGTTTCATAGTTTCAACAGTAGCCTCTTGTTCCTTATTAATAACATAAAGTTGTGGGAATTTGTCTGCCAAGGAGACCAATCCACACCAACAATCATGCCAAAAGCTGGTTGACTTTCCATTTCCCACAACCATGGACCTACCCTTCAAGTATATGTGTCTTACTCTCAACAGATCATTCCACACAGGGGAGTTTTTATTAGACTTCTTTAGCTGAACAATAATCCCTTTTCTCAAATACTTCTTCGTGACAATCTCCTGCCAAATTCCAGACCCATTCTCGATTTTCCACCACCATTTGCATAGAAGACTTATATTCATTTTTCTTAAATCTTTAACCCCTAAACCACCTTTCTCTTTTGGTTTGGTTATCTTGGTCCATTTGACCAAATGATATTTCTTCTTCAAATTCCCCCCCCCCCTGCCAGAAGAATCTTTTCCTAACTGAATCCATTTTACTTAAGGTTGACACAGGCAACCAGTACATGGACATTGCATAGATTGGCAGATTACTCAAACATGAATTAATCAAAACCAACCTACCACCCAAACTCAGGGAGCTACCTTTCCATCCATCAAGTCTTTTCAACAATTTTTCACAGATAGGCATCCAGTCAGCAACATGTAACCTGGATCCAGCCACAGGGACTCCAAGATACTTAATGGGCCAGTCCCCTATAGCATAGTTAAACATGTTTGAGTATTCAAGACTCTTATTATCATCTTGACTTACCATGATAACCTCACTTTTAGAAAAATTAATTTTTAAGCCAGACATGGCTTCATACAGGTAGAGGAGAAACTTTAGATTTGAGGCTTGCTCCCTTTCATCCTGGAGACACAGAATTGTGTCATCAACATACTGCAAAATAGCCACTCCATCCTCGATATATTCTGGCACTAGGCCTTGAATCAACTTATTTTTCTGAGCCAAAGATATCATTTTAGCTAAAGTGTCAGCAGCAATATTGAAAAGGAAAGGAGACAAGGGATCTCCTTGTCTCACCCCCCTACCAGATTTAAAATAGCTTCCAGTGGTATTATTTACTTTAACACTGACAGTTCCAGAACTCATCACCATTTTAATCCATTCACACCACTTAGCACCAAACCCTCTCTGTCTAAGACATTCAAAGAGGAAGTCCCAGTTTAGCTTGTCATAAGCCTTTTCAAAATATAATTTTAGGACCAGCCCATCCTTCTTCTTGATTCTAGTATCATGCAAAATCTCATGTAAGGCCATAATACCATCCATAATGTTCCTATTTTTCAGAGAGCCAGACTGACTCTTATTAATGATTCTTCCCATGACTTTATCCAAACTAAGCATCAGAGCTTTTGTGAATATTTTGTAAATGACATTGAGCAGGCAAATAGGCCTGTATTGTTTTATGCTATTAGCTTCTTTCACCTTAGTCAGGAGAGTGATAATACCATAGTTAAATCTGCCAATATCCAACTTAAGATTATAAAAATCTTGGAACAGAGCAACTAGGTCAGATTTGATAAAATCCCAACAATGTTGGTAGAACTCTATAGGAAAATGGTCAGGGCCTGGAGCGGTATTCCTCTCCATAGAAAAGACAGCCTCCTTAATTTCTTTTTCTGAAAAAGTTTTTTCAAGTTCATCATTCTCCTGATCAGTAACCAATTCTGCCTGATCCCAACAACCTTGATCCAAGGTGAAACCAGAGGGGGTAGAAGGACCAAAAAGGTCTTTATAAAATTGGGTAGCATGCTCCACCAGGGCAGCATCCCCTTCAATGACTTGGTCATTATGATTAAGAGAGAAGATAGTATTTTTCCTTTTTTTCCCATTTGAAATTCTATGAAAGAAGGCAGTATTACTATTGCCTTTCAAAAGCCACATGCTATTAGACCTCTTATGCCAATAACTTTCCTCTTCTTCAGTTAATCTAAGCATTTCAGCATGAATAAAAGATTTTCTGTTTAGCATATCAGCAGATAAAGACACCTCCTCTTCCTGTTTTTCCAGCTTCTCAAGTTCTTCAGACAAAATTCTTTTATACTTCCTAGCATGCCCTTTAATGTTTTGCCCCCATCCTTTGAGAAATTTTTTCACTCTATCCATTTTAATGCACCAAGCCTCAATGGCAGATTTGGCAGTTATTTTTCTACTCCAAATGTCTCTAACTTTCTCACTGAATTCAGCATGTTGTAACCAGGAAGTTTCAAAACAGAACGGTCTTGAACCAATTTCCTGAGTAAGGTCAGTTCTCACAATCAGAGGATTGTGGTCAGACATATATCTTGGGATCTTTCTTAAATTACAAAGGGGAAATTCATTTTCCCATGAGCTAGAAATTAGTACCCTATCAAGCTTTTCAAGAGTAGGGTCCTTTCTATTATTGGACCATGTAAATTTGCCACCAGCAAGGGTGAGCTCCCTGAGTTCATAAGAATTGATGATAAGATTGAAGACATAAGAGAAATTATTCTCAACAAATTTCTTATTTTTGTCAGAACTGAATCTTAGAACATTAAAGTCTCCACCCATGAGAATTGGATACTTAGCCTTAAAGCAGAAATTAGAAAGTTCAGAAAGGAAGCTTTCTTTAAATTCATCTTGAGCTGGTCCATAGATATTAGCTAAAGTCCAGTGTTTTCTAAGACTTTTATCAAAAACATTTGCAAATATCATAAATTCACCATTGTCAAAATTCTCAACCTCAAATCTATCATTCTTGATACCACTTAACATACCTCCAGATTTGCCACTTGAAGGAGTCCAATGCCAGCTGAACTCTTTAGTACTGTCAAGTTTCCTGAAAAAAATCTCAGAGTAAGATTTTTTCATAGTCTCTTGAATTCCAATAAAATCAGCCTTATGGTCCCAAATTAATTCTCTAATATAAGTGCTAAGCCCCTTCTTAGCAACCCCTCTGCAATTCCAAATGATTCCTATCATTTGTAAACCTTTTTAATGGTGTTTCTGTCTTTGAGGTTAAATCTAGAGCTAACCTTAGATTCACCACCTTTAGAGTGCAAAGAATCATCAGCAGGTTGATTCTTGCTGGCTCTAGTTTTTCTCTTTTTCTTCTTGGATGACCTACTTTTCATGATACTAGCAGGGAGGACCTGAGGTTCCTCCTCTGAATCATCAGTACCCCAATCAAGTATGTTATGCTCTTCTGAGGGAAGATCTTCATCTTCCAGATTACTTACAGATTCATTTGTTACACTAGTATTATCATTAAGCTTCATCCTAGCGTTTTCAAGATCTCTAAGGACATCTATTTTCTCAAAAGAAAGAGAATCAGATTGTATACCCATTTTAGATGCTAAAGGAGCAATATGGACATTAGTAAGAACTGCAAAGGAGTTCTGGTTTTCAGGAATTATACCTTCATTTTCCAGCCCAGTAGCCATACGGTCTTGGATTTGCTCTCCCATCTTGAAATGTGAAGTCCCATTGTCCCTTAATCTCTTGCTCTGTCTCACCTCTTTCCATTCAGGCCATCCATCCTGCTCCTTCCCAAGACTTTTCTCCCCTACTGAACCTTCTTTTTCAGCCTGCTTGTCCCAAATATTAGATTGAACTGCAAAGGAGTTCTGGTTTTCAGGACAAGTGATGTACATGTACATGCAAGGTAAAACATGCTAATCAAATTGCCAGTTGCTGATCTTGATTCTTGGTTGTTGATGCACTTTTCTGCTTGATGTAAAGGGGTTGTTTCATTTATAGCACAAGTAAATTGGAAGTAGCAGCTGGTTGTCGTTTTAGTTGCTTCTATTTCCATTGCAACATGTATGTCAGTATGTGTGCTCAATGAAGTTTGATTGAATTTTCATGAGTGGTGTGCAAAGTTTGGAAATAGTGGGATGAATTTTTAAAGCCCACAGCAATAGCAACTCTTGTGACTGTTGACTGGTTGAGGGTGTTGTAACAGCCCCCGAGCCAAGCTCTGTGAGCTCAAAGGACATGAGCATGACCCAGGCAAACTCTGTGAGGTCAAAGGCCATGACCCAACCGAACCTCACCTGCACACCACTTGTCTTGTGACACCACGCAAGAATTGTGTCGTCGCCGTCAACATGCCTTCACCTTCCTTTCATCGCCACTCCCTGCCAATGCCAAGACCTCCGCTCGTCTCTTCAAATGCCAACGCCGCGCCCTTCCTCCTGCTCCCTACCAATAACAACCAGCAGCAGCAGCTCAGGAGGATGGGCGACGCTGCCATCGCCACCGGCGTGCATGGGGCTGAGGAGGAGCAGGAGCACATCTTCCGGAGCCGGTTCCCGCCCGTGGCCGTGCCGGACGACGTCACGGTGCCGGAGTTCGTGCTGGCGGGCGCCGAGGCCTACGCGGACAAGACGGCGCTGGTGGAGGCCGCGCCGGGGGGGCAGTCGTACACCTACGGCGAGTTGGCCCGGGAGGTTGCGCGGTTCGCCAGGGCGCTGCGGTCCGTCGGCATTCGAAAGGGCCACGTCGTGGTGGTCGCGCTCCCGAACCTGGCGGTGTACCCCGTGGTGAGCCTCGGGATAATGTCCGCCGGCGCGGTCTTCTCCGGCGTGAACCCGCGCGCCGTCGCCGCCGAGATCAAGAAGCAGGTGGAGGACTCCGAGGCCAGGCTCGTGGTCGCCGACGCGGTGGCCTACGACAAGGTGAAGGACGCGGGCGTGCCGGTTATCGGCATCGGGGATGCGGCGCGGCTTCCCGGCGCGATAAGCTGGGACGAGCTCCTCGCCGCGGCGGACCGGACGGGCGCGCCGGCGGTGGCGCTGGACCCGGCGCAGCAGTCCGACCTGTGCGCGCTCCCCTACTCGTCGGGCACGACGGGGGTGTCCAAGGGCGTGATGCTGAGCCACCGGAACCTGGTGTCCAGCCTCTGCTCCTCCATGTTCGCCGTCGGGCCGGAGATGGTCGGGCAGGTGGTCACCCTGGGCCTGATGCCCTTCTTCCACATCTACGGCATCACCGGCATCTGCTGCGCCACGCTGCGGCACAAGGGCACGGTGGTGGTGATGGACCGCTTCGATCTCCGCGCTTTCCTGGGTGCGCTGATGACGCACCGCGTCATGTTCGCGCCCGTTGTGCCGCCGGTCATGCTGGCCATGGTGAAGAGCCCCGTGGCCGACGAGTTCGACCTCTCTGGGCTCGCACTCAGGTCCGTCATGACGGCCGCCGCGCCGCTCGCGCCGGACCTCCTGGCGGCGTTCGAGCGCAAGTTCCCGGGCGTGCAGGTGGAGGAGGCGTACGGGCTCACGGAGCACAGCTGCATCACGCTGACGCACGCCGGCGGCGACGAGGAGGAGGGGCCTGTGCAGATCGCCAAGAAGAAGTCGGTCGGATTCATCCTGCCCAACCTGGAGGTGAAGTTCGTGGACCCCGACACGGGGCGGTCGCTGCCCAAGAACACGCCAGGGGAGATCTGCGTGCGGAGCCACGCCGTGATGCAGGGCTACTACAGGAGGAAGGAGGAGACGGAGCGCACCATCGACGCCGCGGGGTGGCTCCACACTGGCGACGTCGGGTACATCGACGACGACGGCGACGTGTTCATCGTCGACCGGATCAAGGAGCTCATCAAGTACAAGGGCTTCCAGGTGGCCCCTGCCGAGCTGGAGGCCATCCTCCTGTCTCACCCGTCCGTCGAGGACGCCGCCGTCTTCGGGTAAGCGACCGACCAGACCGCAGTTCGCGAATCGTTTACGACAGCACGTACGCGGTACGCGCTAGATGAGAGAACTGAATTGACCGCTGCTGTGCAGGCTGCCGGACGAGGAAGCCGGCGAGGTCCCGGCGTCGTGCGTGGTGCGGCGTCGTGGCGCGCCGGAGAGCGAGGCGGACATGATGGCGTACGTGGCGGAGCGCGTGGCGTCGTACAAGAAGCTCCGGCTGCTGCGGTTCGTGGACGCCATCCCCAAGTCGGTGTCCGGCAAGATCCTGCGGAGGCAGCTCAGGGACGACTTCATCAAGAGGGCCAACACGGCAGCAGCCTAGTGCAGACAGTAGGGAAACTGTGACTGCTTGCTTATACAGGTATACCAGAGCTAGACAGTGCAAGATTTTGCATTCGTCAAACCAATAACTGTGTCCACATCACATCCTGGAAGGCCCAGCAGCCCATCCGGAGGAGCTCCAGAAGACGCTACCGCAGTACAAGGCTTTCTGGCCCACGGTGGGTGTGTAATGTAATGCTCGTAAAAGGAGCCCTTAAGAGAGTGTTAAGGGGAGACCCCCTGAAGATTGTAAGGACTAAGCTATCTATTGAGAAATAGAATCTTCCCTTCTCCAAGCCAAGCAACTTGCCGGCTGGCGCCTCTCTGCCTTCTTCCCCAATTCTCCCTTCCTCTATTCTGATGCCCTACCGCTAGCAACAAGGTCACTAACATCCGGTATCAAAGCCATCGTCCTTGACCCTACTTCTCGATCCGCACCGTCCATGGATCAAAGAGCCTTGCACGACTACTATACCCACCTACAACGATCCTAGGGAGTCATGGACCCGAGCGCAAATCAGCCTTTGACATCTCGATGGCATCGACGATTGGTGGGAGAAGCGCCTCTCCGCGCTGAGGGGTACTACGTTGTCCAAGCAGATACGCTACAGAACACTGATGGGTGGGCCTAGCACTTTGAGGGGCGCGTCTCGAAGCTAGAGGAGTGGTCCAGCAACATCGAGCTAGTGCGCTTCTCCGAGTTCGGCAACGAGAGGGATGATCAGGTCGTTGTGCTCAAGGTTGCCGTGGTTACCTTTGACAACTGGAGGCTTGGCGTGCAAGGAGCCCTCAACGACATTCGCTTAGAGGTGGGACAGTTCAATAAACACTGGGAGCGACCGGTGCTCGAGTCATCGAGTGCTGCTCCCGGTCTGATGCCGTCCCCGGAGTCAGTCGCCCTGCGCCCACCAGTCGGAGCTCCGATCGACTGGCCCAGCAGGCACCGTGACGACCTGATTACACGAGAGAAGGGCTATGGGTCTGTGACGACCATAACCTCGAACCCGGCCCACACCCACAATTTCAGTCAATTCTGTTTGCAGGAATCGTCGATCCACGCCCATCAATCCCTCCTTTAAGCCAAAAATTCTACACTCCACCTCCCCCAAAATTTCCCCACACCTAATTGTCATCCCATTTAGGCCAATTGCCCAAAATACACTTTCCCCAATTCGATGGAGACAACCCTCGACTCTGGATTTCTCGAACTCAAACATATTTTGAGATGTGCAATCTCCAAATGTCCAGATTAGTTAGTGATGGTTTTTTGGGTCAAACTTTTGATAGTGGTAAACTCAGTTTCTCACATCTTTTAACTTTCCCCTTTTTTGCTGGTCTTTGAACATGTCGTTGCACTTTTTTGCGAAGGTGAAGGAATGAAGATTATGCATCAGCCATCTGGCGGTTTGCATGAATCCTTTGTGCCCTTCGGATAGGGTTGGTGGTTTCAAAAGCGTGCTGGACTCGGACTTACTATACTTTGACCCTGATAGAGATGTCGAGCTTGCGAAGGCTAGTTATCAATGACTTCCATGATTACGAGTGCAATGATATGCCTCTAGTAACTTGTACACCAAGAGCCAAGCCATCTTTAGAGCAAGGCTAATAATACAGCCGATTGCTGGCTGTATGAAAACTTACAGCCAATCTATCAGCCCATTCATATAATAGTTAGCCGGCTTACAGCCTACTTATCTGTCTCACATAACTTCTTGGTTTCTGTGCATAAGCTGGCTGTAAGCTTACAACCCGCTTCTCTCTGTCCTCTCTCTCTCTCTTCTCCTCTCTCCTCCATGTCAGCATATAGCTTGTTTACTGCCCCTTATTATACTTGCTCTTAGTGTGTGGGTGGAATGGCGACTACAACAATCCATTTGGACCACTTTCGGAAATCCCTGAGCATAATATTATGTTCATCTCTCAGCATGAGATTAACCTTTTATTCTCACGCCTAACAATTAGTTAACCTTATATCTTTGGGTATTTTGTCACCTAAATATGTCATCCATGGATATTTGAGCAGGAGATGGCAGTGATCCGCATTGTCTCTTGGAGTATGGTATGGTGGACCAAGGGAGCATAATGAGGTTCTTGTTCGAGTGATGTCTCCAATGGAGAACCATCCAATCAAGAAGGTCTTCCAAGCATTCGAAGAGGCAGAAGTCCGCGTAGGCGAGTCAAAGGTCACGGGTAGCAGCAACGGGACAGTGGTGCACTCTTCTGACATGGTCGATTGTCGATAGGAGAGTTGTAGGTGGAGTGAAGCAAGATGAGATTCTTCTGACTTTAGCAATGCAACAACAAAATGGGGGCTCGAGTTAAGCAGCCATTGTATGGTAGGTTTCTTTTAGGGGCTTTGTTTTGGTACCTCTAAATAACTGTCCACCATTGATTTGGATGATTATTAACACATTACTTCCAAGGAGGTAATATAAGAAATATATATTTATATCTATCTTAAGTTTGAGAAATAGAAAAATAAGGAAAATATCTATCAAACAAATTTAGCGTGCATGCACATGCATGCTGCATGGATCTGTGCCTATTTCCCATCGTCTAGTATGTAAGTTGATGGATTATTTTTATGCGTCATAATTTAGGCCTTGTTTGGAAAGCTGATTCTCTGTTGAATCCAGCAGGAGCTCCGCTAAACAGTTTTTCAGATAGAAATGATTCTCTGCTTATTCTGTCAAGTGATTCTCTAAAATTAACTAAAAGGCTGGGAGCTGAAAAAGTAGCTTATCTTGATTCTGTGAAGTGATTCTCCATCGTGATTTTGAGAGTTTATGTTAAAAATAAAAGAGAATCACTTCTCTCAGAGAATCAGTTTTCATAGAGAATCAGAGTCAGATGGAGCTCTATCAAACAGGCCCTTATATCTCAAATTATGTTACGTGAACTTGATTTTTTTTTTTGAAATCTGACCTATTTAAGGTTGTAGGTCTTACATGAATTGTAATATTTTATTTTGGGATACGACATACATATTTGTGTAACATATGCATTCATAATTAAGCTGTGAGTCTTTAATAATCTAACATAATTAATCATAGCAATATGTTTTTTACGTGTGACATCTAAGGCTTAACAGTTATCTTGTGTATGTATGCTTTATGTGTCAAGATAAGGACATATTCATGGTGTAACATGACCAATTATTGCAATTTTCTTAACGTGTGACATCTAGTGTGTCTAATGTGACCAATTTTTTTTTAAGAATGTGTAATACATTCACGTGTGGCATATATCCATACATGTGTGTTGGACAGGACTAAAATCAATTTTAATTGTTTTCTATCTTTAAAAAAGATATTCAGGTATGTTTCCTTACTGGTCAATGGTGAGACTAAGGAAGGATGCCTCGGCAGATAAAAGAAGGATGTCCGATGAGATTTCTAGCCTTTTTTTTTTTTGATTTAGTTATTTATTAATTGCTTATTTTTTGTATGGATTTTAAGAATGAAGGGCTAAGATTTGTTTGACATCTTACCTCTTATGAGGTAAAGGATGTACCGTAGCAAGACCCTTCTTTTAGTTGGTCCGGCCCTGTAGTTTTGATGTTTTGTTTGGGATGGATGGATGCTGTGTTTCTAGTGTAAGCTTGATGCATCAGACCAATAAACAACAATACATGTTTTTTTCTTCTTTTCATGCGTGATTTGAAAATTAAATTTATAGCAATTTTCTTTTCCTTTTCTTGTTAGGGAATGATGATGATGATAGTTAGTTTGCTTAAGAGAAGCGATGGTGTAGTTTGTCCACGAGTGCGCACTTTGGTTGTGTGGGATTGGACTTGGGGTGGTGGCTTCGTTAGGTTCTAGATCCAGTAGCTAGGCCCATCCATCCCGGTTCCCCATCCAGCACAGCGCCACACCACATCTCCTGCCGCCTTCAACTCCAAGCCTGATGCATCCCGCATTCCCCAGCTAGGCCCATCCTCCTGGTTCCCCATCCAGCACAGCACCGCCCATATCTCTCTAGCTCAAAAGTATGACGCACCCATCCCCGCTTCCTCCTTCCACCGCCACCCCCGCACCTCCGCTCCCAAAACTTGATAGTGACGCTTTCCACACCGCACCTCCGCTCCCAGCTTGACAAACGTATATCCTCCGTCCATGAAAGAATACAATTCTCATATTTTTAGTAACAAAATGCTTTCAAGTTTGGCCAAATTTATACAAAAAATACTAACATTTATGATACAAAATAAATATTATTAGATTCGTTATAAAATTTACTTTTCGTAATAGATTGATTTGGAGGTATTATTCACTGTAAACTTGGTCAAACTTTGACAACTTTATCAGGTCAGCTCAGACAGGGAGCGCTCCGCGGAAATTGATGGCGTCGTTCGTCATTTGCTGCGCCGAGACTACACATTTGGGCTACTTAGTCTCTCTATCTCGAGAAGGCCCGCCACGCCGCCTCCATCCACTACAATAAGAGCCTTATCCGCCACCCACGCTAAGCCTAAGCCCGACGCTGACGCCACGCGAACTACCTTCCACTCCCTAACTTGGAGTGCAACATCAATAAGGAGAAGATCTTGAATATTCTCCTCAACACCTCGGCCTCGATCCAGTGTAGGTTGTCGTATCCGTTGTCGTCATCGCACCTCTAACTTTCCCGCAAGTGGAGATCTATTCTCACATTCATCGCCTCCACGCTTGGCGCTGCCTTCGGTGCATATCATGTCCCAATAACCAACTTCTTCCGCAGTGCTTTCCACTAACATGAACTTCCTCCTCATTTCCACGGAGTCACTCTTGTTGGCCTTCCGCAATGCTTTCCACCAACAGTAACTAGAAAGACCTTTACTACTGCAACCTCGACTACTGCATACATGAATGTGCTGATACCCTAAGTTGAGCCTTATTAAGGCAATGTTGAGCTTTCCGAAAGAAAGTCTCTCTATGTCTAAGTTTCGATGTAACATATAATCTCTAATCCGACCTCCTAAAATTCTCCTCTATCTCTAAGTTTGAATAAGATATAATCTCTAACCCGACTTGTAAAACATCTTTATTAACCACCCCTTGTCATCAGCGTTGACCATAATCTTCTCAAGGTCAATATATGATCTTCGAACGTATACCACTTCTATGTGACCCTATATACCCATTGTACTACAACTAAAATGAGACATTCACACCAACACCAATGAGAGATTGACTTTCTACACAAGAAAACTCAAGCTTTATTCTCTTTTATGCACTTGGGACAACAATGGCACACATTTTTGCCTACCTATGCCATCCTTCAAATGATTTCTACTTGTCTTTTCCTCTTCGAGGTGGAGTGCTCCCCTATATATTGTGTAATTATATAAACACAATTGTTGGATTGGTGTCAAGTGGCAACAACCAAAATCATCATATACAAAATATATTTGTTGTAGAACATTATTTATGCTTGCTTATCTAAACCCTAGATATTTTTCCACCATACAAAAACATCTAGCTCTAGAACCTTCTAAACTTCACCATGAACACAACTCCACCCACACTCAGCACTCCTTCTAAACTTCACCATGAAACTCCAACCACACTCAGCACTCCTAGGACTTCTACAAGCTCCAGCATGGGGACATGCCGGTTCCCAAGGAGGGGAGGATGTCACACCACATCTTGGAAGGCCTAGCAGACGAAGACGCTACCACAGTACAAGGCTTTCCGGCCCAAGGTGGGTGTGTAATGCTTGTAAGACTAAGCCCGCGAGAGTGTTAAAGGGGACACCCCTGAAGATTGTAAGGACTAAGCTATCAATTGAGAAATACAATCCTCCAAGCCAGGCAACCTGTCGGCTAGAGCGCCTCTGCCTTCTTCCCCAGTTCTTCCTTCCTCTGTTCCGATTCCCTACCGCCGGTGACCAGGTTGCTAACACTGTGAAGCTATACTAATTTCTAGGATGCTCAATTATGCACGTTTATATTGTGTTATGGACGAGAATACATGGGTTGATTGGCACAGACCTCACCTAGTTCTACTTGAAGACAATAATATAGGTCCACAGTCAGATGTTCCAAGCTACTATTACAATTGGAATCGAAATCGTACGTGATTGCCAGGAGCCTAGGAGGACAACACTGCACCCTACATTCTTGTTGTTTCTGCAACCAGTCCCAACTAGTGCACATATATTGGCATTGTGGACCAAAACTGTTGTTTCTGAATAACTTGAGCTTCCCCAATTCCACACCAGTAAACTTTCCCAGATTGCATCTTGGATAGATTCTAAATTTCTGGTAAGAAACATTATCTACTGCTGATGCAGGCAGTGACAGCCGAATCTCATTAGTCACCCTGCCTGAATAACACAACAAACTTCCTGGCATTGTCAACACTGCAGTTCCTTGGGCTGGGATTACTTGTCGCTGCAAGTTGAAAGTTGAAGTCAGATAGACAGTAACATTAGTATGCAGCATACTACACCAGTCACCAGGCACAAAGTCATTGCCACTCCATGCATCGGTTTGCGAAACATTCAATGGCTCTACATACTAGTGGTAGCAATAATACAACTAGGGGGTGATTGGTTGCCCTGCTTGCCCCATCCGGAGCCCTATCCGGCACCAAGTGGTGCACTGTGGCTATGTTTGGTTCCCCTCCTCGCACGTTTTGCCTGCTTCGTTCCATTCATCTGCCCCCCTCTATCCCGCACGCCTCCGTCTTCTCAATTTCACTTTCCCTCGCGAGTCGGGATGGCTTCATACACACATGGTGCAGGGGCTCATGTGTCAGGCACTCAAAACTTTGATGCATGCATGCAACCAAACACGATCTTGTTTCGTACTGGACCAACAACAAAGACTACCAAATACAGCAAAGTGCATAGTCTTATCATGGCTGGAAAGAGCCTGGACAGACACTCCATCCCGGCTCGCTGACCCTTGAGCAACCAATCACCCCCTTAGTGAAGTGAAGAATCGTGAAATGACAACCTGTAATTGTGATACTACGCACGTATGTACACGCGCAAAAGAAAACGGGAACTCATCGAAATGGCTCGGACATTGGTCATCTATAAAAGAAATGCATCCAGAAATATTCACCTGATGAACAGAAACTACCTACCACGGTAAACATAGCAGCAGCAGCAGCTGCTTACCTCTTCTTTTGGGCGGGAGTGGGTTTCTTCTTTCCCCTGCCGGATGCAACGTCGTCCATGCTTTGGCCCTGGCGCCGGTAGCGGCCGCCGGACGCGACGAAGCCAGGGCACGGCCGGTACGCCTTGATGGGCCACCAGCCGAAGCCTGGGACGGCGGCTATGCCACCCTGGATCCGCCCTTCGCCATTGCAGCCCCTCTCAACCTCTTCCCTGCCGCAGCCCTTGCAGCCCCTGTGTTGTGTGTGCATCAACGCACAACAAGATTATAGAGTATTATATCCAGCAGAAGCATGAATGCAGCACTACAGTCAGATATAGCTGATTCCTGATCGGAACCAAACTAAACCGTCTTTTAATTTTGAGACATATGGTTCGGCTGTGCTAGTAACATGCTCCTCCTTTATTGATTGATAAAGAAATATATATAAACAAAATGGTACTAAATGAGGTTGTCTTTTAGAGAGAGAAAAGAGAGAGGTTTTGTTAGGGACCACTATGTAAAGTATAAACAGAGGTAAAAAAAACTAAAATGAGGACTGTTTCGAACCATTAATCCAATGTTGTAAATGGTGGGGGAAATGACTAATGAGCAGTGGTCTATGCAAGACCAAAAAAAAAAAGGTCCCACCGAGAATTGAAATCGGGTTACTGGATTCAGAGTGCAATGTCCTAACCGCTAGACCATGGAACCACTTTGTGCGTGTCTGGGAAATAAAAATTATATAGACATCTTGAATGTTGCATATTCACTGAACATAGGAGACAGACAGAAGACGCCGATGAAGTGCTAGGAAATTGAAGACAAACAGGTAGGTTACCTGAAGTTGGGGTCATCCTTGTAGCTATAGATTTCAGGCTCAGGAGATCCTTCCTCTGACGAAGGATCAGAGGCTGCCCCCTCCTGCTCCTTGGTCACCACAGAAGAAGTGGCGCCAGAAGCACCGCACAGAAGGTGGTTTCCTCTCCCTGGACCTAGCACGGCATGCTTCTTGTATGCTGGAGGGCATGCAGAGGAAGAATGGTTGCTTGGGAGTGAGAGCAGGGGGCTGTGGAGACGATGGGGAGGGAGCTGCAGCCAGACGGAGGCTGCTGCCATTGCTCCTAGGTCCGCTTCCCCTCCGTGGACGGTGAGTTGTCAGACAAAGAAATTGGGGCTGGCAATGGCAGGGCGAGGGGAGTAAAATTGGAGAAGAGATTGCCTCGCTTGGGAGGTGTGGAACCATTGGATGGGATACCAGCCACGTGGCACGCCCACTCTGTGGTGGGATAGTGCATGGTGGATCTTGCTTCTCGGATTTCCTTGTTCCTTTTTTTTTTTCTTCTGATGAGGGGGAAATAATCACCTCTCCTCGCTGGTTGAGTGCTGGACTAAACAACAATATACTCCCTTAATTTCTCTCTCCGCCCAGAAATGGTAATCGTATTTGATGAGAGCAAGTCATATAAAGTATAATTTTACTCTTAATTTCTCTTATATAACATGTAGTCCATTGCTAAAACATCGATATCATTCTTAGATACACTTTCAACACAAAATCTATTGGTGCAAGTTTTATGCTCTAAACTTGCATATAGTTTATCTAATTGTTGGTCAAAATTTGTAAAGTTTGACTTTGGCTTTTTCTCTGGTCAAACATTACAGGCACCTTTTCAGTTCTTCAGCCTTCTCTTCTTGATGTTAAGGAGCTATCACACCACACACATCCATAAAAAGTAAAGAAATGACGGAAATAAAACGTAGCAACCACACCTTCTTCATGTTTGCAATGCCTGTCTTCTTCTCGGCACCACTTTCTACAACAAGATGCTCAGCTTTCATCTGTTGGCGCCAAACACCCCTCTGGTGGGAAGGCTGTCAAATGCAAAGCCAAAAACGCGCTTTCTACTTTCAAGATGAAAACACAACTTTGTCAGGCAGCAGAGAACTTGATCAGCCCACCTGTACTGTGAGATAATTAAGGGATGCCATATACACAATTTCATTTACAGGAACATCCTATCCTCCTAATATCCTTTTTAGCCAAGACACAACAAGAGAGATTTGCACCATATCCAACCAAAACCAGCACCATTTCCTTTGAAGATTGCAATCACTTAGCTACACAGATTGGGAATACAGGCGCCGTCTGGGGTCTGCTGCTCTTTCCAGATCCGGCCAGTGATCCTGAGCTTCAGCTCCTTCCGGTCGCCACCGGAGAAGAACAGCGCCATGTTCCTCTGGATGATGAGGCCGTCGTGGCTGTCCCGCACCTTCCGGTGGCTGTCGCGGACGCTCCTGGGGGTGCCCTCCCAGACCATCTTCCTCCCGTTGGCACCGACCTCGAGGCTGTAGCTGTAGTTCTTCGCCTCGTTCTCGTCCCCCATGAAACGGAGGAAGGCCATGTATACAGGTGCCATCCCAAGCTGGAATGCCTCAAAGTGCAGGCAGAAGTACTGCCCGAAGCAGTGAAACACCTGCTCAGAATATTTACCAAATCAAATTCACAGTTTATTATTTTATTCTGTGCTAATCCTACGACGAGAATATTTATTTACCATGAGAGAACAAGCCTACTATAGGTACCTACCGTTAGCATCCAGGTGGCGTTTTCAACTTCTCGTGGGTTCGATTTGACATATCTGTGGTTGAATGTGCAGCCGCTATGCATATCAACTTTGTGATCATCCCTCAAATGGGAAACAAGATAAGGGATGTCACCAGCTGCGGCACATTCAGAACCAGCATAGGGGCAATTGTATGGTCTTAAGCTGCATTGCGCTTCGTGTTTTATCTTGCTGTAGTATGGGAAGATTTCTGGGCATCCCAGAGAGTAGTACTTGCAGGGAAGCTCAAGCTGACTCCGCTACTTTCTCCAGTGCCAAACACCTGATATCTCCAAGCTCTTGTCTACAGGTAGGGCAACGGTTGTGCACTCTAGCCTTGCATGTGGAACACAACGTATGTCCATTTTGGCACTGCAAATGCAATCAAGTATGTGAGATCAATATCCGAATGCCAAATGCAATAAGTATATGAGAACAACATCTGAAAACAGAAAGCTTTAAACATTAAATATTCTCTCTTTTTTCACTTTACATAGTCTCTTAGAGTGTCAATTGCAGGCTATTGGAACCAAGTGCCGTATACGTTAACAAGGAAGGTGACATATTCACAATAAAATTCCCTTGAAAGCATACAGCCATAAACCGTATAACTTATCTTCTTCAATCATGTCTCCACTCACAGCCAACATATTCTTATTAGCATATTCTGTTTACTTCGCTAATATTTCATATGCATCACAAAACTTTGCTTCAGTGCGCTCCATGCTGTGCAAAGTGCAATATGAGTTAGTGGCACTGGCACTGCCAACCCCGATGCCAGAATTGCTCTACTTCTACTACTGTGGCATTCACATAACTATAGAAGAGAGGTTGATTGGGCCACCATCAATTATGCATCCTCCACCCAAACAATCAATTCATTGGCAATCGGCTCAACAAAGGAAATCGGAGCTAGAAATAGAACACGATAACGAAAGGTTGCAACTTGCACAGAGGTGACAAGTGACAACCACAAATCAAATCAAAACAAGGTTGTAGGGCACCAAACTTCTGAAGGTTAGGAGTTAGGACTCAGGGGGCAAAAATCCCAGGACAATTTAGCAGCCGTGAGTCGTGACCTGCTAAATAAATTCTCTTGAACTCTATTTCTGTGCAAACTAAATGGTTAACCCAACGAATTGTCATCAGAAAGTTAGTTTTCTTGTTCATCTCCGTGTGTTTTTAGGCTGAGAAGTAGCTAGCATGTTGGGAGTGCTAAACATTTGCTAAATGACGGTAGCACAAATACAGCTGATTGTTGAGTCAATTCGACGAATTTTGTGCTGGAGGAATGGAGGACGATGGCCGTCGAAATTACCATATCGTAAAGTCAAATCCCCACGCATTACGCTACTACTACAGGCGAAGGGGAATTCCCCATTCGAAATCAAAGAAGACAATCGATCCATCCAAGCAGAGCAGGCAGCCGGGGCAAATGGATCAATCAATGAAGGGAACGAAGAATAAGGAGAGGCGAGCGCGGGGGCGACCTGGTGGATCGGCGGGAACATGGAGTTGGTGCAGACGGGGCACTCGAGCAGCTCGTGGACGCCGCCGTTGGCGGCGGCCTTGGGCCAGGGCCGGGCGGCTGCGTCGGGCAGCGAGACGCAGTCGACGTCCATGGCCGCCCGCCCGCCCGCCGGCCCGCCTCCGCTCCCTGGGCTCCGGTAGAGGGGTGCGCTGGACGGACGTGCGGAGGGAGGCTGGGGCGGCGCGGGGGGTCCGGCGCTTTGTGGCGGGAGAGAGGACGGAAGGCGGGGGCGCGCCGCGGATTCCGGGGGTGCCCGGGCTATAATGGCGCTGGCGCGGGGCAGCGCGGCAGCAGGACCATTCTTTTCTCTTGTATTATTCGCTGGTGGATGGATGGATGATGATGGGCAACATGGGCGATGGGATGGGAGCTCCCCAGCCTACTCTACTCCTAGACGGCTAGACACCCCATCCAGTAGGGTGAGGACGACGACGCGGCGTGGCGTCGGCGTTGACGTCGTGAGGGAGACGACTGGCGATTGAGAAATTTTTTTAATAAAAATGGAGCCAATGTCTCACAAGTGGTTCCATGGTCTAGCGGTTAGGACATTGGACTCTGAATCCAGTAACCCGAGTTCAAATCTCGGTGGAACCTATTTTTATTTTTTTTTATTTTGCCCGCAGAGGATTCTTGCTGTTACTATGACAATTTTTTTGTTGGGCTGTGATTTTCAGGACTGTTTAGGCTGAGGCCACAGCGCTCCTTTCTAAGAACAAAACTTTGACTAGAGATAATTTAAGCATTAGGAAGAAGACAGAGGATAAGCTCTTGTGTTCACCATTTATTTTGATTGTGTAGTTACCAAACAAACGTGGAGGCACCTTTCCAGATATTTTTGGTAGGGAGCTGGGCTACAATTTCCTGTCTATAGGACAGGACAGCTTTGGCTTATAGCAATAAGAAATTCTTAGTTTCTAATGTTTTTAGTGCAGCAGCCCTGTGGGGGCTTTGGAAACTAAGAAATGC
Source organism: Miscanthus lutarioriparius (assembly GCA_904845875.1). Classification (NCBI taxonomy): domain Eukaryota; kingdom Viridiplantae; phylum Streptophyta; class Magnoliopsida; order Poales; family Poaceae; genus Miscanthus; species Miscanthus lutarioriparius. Next base: position 113,086,980 of record CAJGYO010000006.1, on the reverse strand, counting down.
TATTTGTTTTCAGGGAACAAGTTGGAAGGATACGAGTCTTTTACTCTTGAAAATTGCAACAATGCTTCAAAAGTTCATCATGACAAAACTGGAGGAACTGAAACGTGTAGCAACAAGTCCGATAAGAATCGATGGCTAGAGATGGTGAATGATCCTAGGAAGAGGTTCATATTTCAGGAACCACAAAACTGGAAGGCCTTGGAGATACCAGAGGAAGCTAAGAAGTACCTGTCTTACAATCTAGAATCTGTCTCGGGTGGCAAGTCTGATCAGTGGTTCAATCTAGTGTCTTGAAGTTGCTGTTTTGGCAGTAGTAGTTTGAGAGTGGTTTTTCAGTTTTTTCGTGCTCTTTTAAAACCTGCTGTATGCTTTTTGGAAAGGTGTTTTAACGCCTGAATGTTTGTATATATGGATGTTATTGTCTTTGCTTAATGCAATGGCTGGGGCGCTGCCCTAAAATTCTAAAGAAAATTCATTACGTGTAGAATCATAGACTACTCTTTGTTGGTTCATTGATTGATCGGCGCATCAAGCCTATCAAATTCGTGCTTGCAGTAGGCCCACCTCATGACTGTGGATTGCGTTGGCAACACGAGCTTTCGATGGTACATCAAGCCTGTCAAATCCGTGCTTGCAGGCGTTACAGGATTAGGTTTGTGTGAAAATACCTACGCAATGACACGTGACACCTCTCATGATTTTTTAGAGTTACGGACTATATATAGATTGCTTAGTCCATATACATCATGGTTGTTCTGAGAGATTAATATGATGGTTGCATCATCAGGCTAGGAGGTAGAATGATATATAGCAGCAATTTGTAGTAGAATAAGATCGGTGCACCTTTTTTAGATAACGGACCAAAGTTCCAGCTAGATCGATGCACCTTAGACCCCACATTTTGTAGCTAGCTTCACCTGTTGATTAAGCACTAGTTTGTCACGGTTCTCGATCCTCTTAAAAGGGCTGGCTTCTCTGTGAAGCTAAAGCCATTTTCAGAAAACGTGTGGCAAAAACGATTGTAGTGGTAGTTTTGTTATGTTTTGTGCCAAGTTTGTGAGGAGTGGCTAGGGGAAGCCACTTGTTCGTGGCTTGAGGTCCTACGTAAAAAAAAACTCCAGCTCCTCCTGGCTCCTTACCGAAGCCATTTTAGCACCTGTTGTTTGGTTGCTTCACGAAAAGAACTGCGAAGAGCTAGAGCTGTAGTCGTGCTATACGCACCCTAAATCTTGTATTTATGGAGGTGTACATTATGTAAGTTACTGGACATGTTTGCCCGAAGAGAAGAGAAGGGGATTGGGTCAAAATAGCAGACTTTGTTAGTCTAGTCTACTTATGTCTTGCTTGCATATGCATAGGGATTAAATGACAGTTGAACTGTATTGAGTAGGGATCATAGATGAGCTTCTCACGTAGCATATGTGTTGACTGTTGAGTAGTGTACAGCGTGCACCAATGTCGTCACAAATTTTAGATAATGCGCCTTTATTATTAGTAATGTATTTCTTCCTTTGTTCCAGGATAAATACACATCTCGTATTCTAAGGGATCAATTCATCTCAAGTTTGATCAAATATATACAAAAAGAAATACTAATATTTATGATATGAAATAAACACCATCAAAGCAATCGCATCATTTATTTTTACAGTAAACTTATTTAGATATACGGATGTCGGTACTATTTTTTTATAAGATAAATTTAAAATCGTTGGGGGCGTAGGTATCAAAGGTTCAGTGTCTTGGGCACAGTGACGATTAACGACTCAGACATCAGTACATCATCAGATTGGACAGAAAGTGGGCTGTCGATTCCGCTGTCACCGACGGAGCCCGCCGTTGGCCGGCCCAGCCGGCAGCGGCAGCCGCTCACGAGGCTCACGCTGCTGCCCCAAGCCGAGCCGGCTGCCTTCAGTGACCTTCAGGTTATAGAAACTTATGCCTTCAGGTTGAAGCTTCCTCGACTGGCTGGAGCCGAGCCGGTCTCTGTTGCGTAGCCTAGCCGAGTGCGGCGCGGCTGCAGGCTGCAGCACCCCCCTCCCTCCCAGTCCCAGTCGCCTCCCACGAGCGCTACGGCAGCGCGTCTTTCTCTTCCTTCCTCTTCCTCTTCCGGTGCCCGTGCTCTCCGTCCTCCGCCTCCCTCGCGCGGAACCCAGGCCGCCGCCGCCGCCGCAGCCACGCAAGGCGACCGCGCGGCATGGTAAGCGCCATATCCCACCCCTAATCTCTCCCCAACCAGCGCCGATCCGCCGGTCCGCGCCTGCGGATCTCGCTTGCTAGTCTAGTCCGCCGCCTAGATCTCGCTCCTCGTCGCTGCTTCTTCAGACTTTCTTACTTAATCGACTGGGGGCGTTAGGGTTTCGGTGTCGAGCTGCGCGTGTTTCGGCTGCGTGATTCGATACCACGTCGCTCCTTCCTTCAGGCCCCCGCCTGTTCCTCTCGCACCACACGCCCGCACGGTGCACCCGCTCCTCCCCAAGCAAGGCAAGGGGAGGCCGGAGGGGGACGATCGCACCATTTCCGGGGATGACTTGCAGCTCCGTTTGCATATCCGCCGCACTTTCCTTTGGCGCGGATGCCTGTCAGGCTGTGATGCCATGATTGCTTGTAAGTGCGCGTTTATGAAGGTCCCGTGTAGTATCCTTGATTGATCCCCACCTGTACGCGTACGCCATTGCTGCTATGTTGCCGCGGTTGATTCATGGCACGGTGCTCCAGTGACCTGTCTGGCGTGCGTGCTCTTAGCATCCACCATCTATGCCTGTTGATCTGATACGCAAGATGTTAGATCATAGCTGTAGCATCTGAAATGTGTTCTGTGCTGGGAAATGTTCTATGCTCAAGACTATCCATGTTTATGGTGCTCTGGACACCTTTAGTGTTTGTTTTCTGATATAGCTGGGCAATTTTGATTTTTATGTATATGGCTCGTTACGGTAGCCCACAGCGACTCGATTACTGTGAAGAATGATCTTATTTGCAATGCGTAAGTGTTTTTTTTTTCTTATTATTATTATCATTTGCTTTATCCTCGCACATTGGCACGTATTTTCGTATTTCTAGGTTCACCCATTGCCTGATATTACTGCCTGCATTTGTCTAGTGCAGTAGGCAACCTTGTTAGTTCTGAACTGCCCTTTTTCTTCAAACCACTGGCATTGTCGTATTGATTCTCATTGATTTTTTTAACATTTTTGGAACTGGAAAACATATGACTACCTCCTCTTGTTCCTGGGGTTTGTTCTTCCAACGTAGTCAGTTGTTTGCACTACCATTTGATGAGTCGCGCCGGAGTGATCAGTCACGCTTCAAAAGTTCAAGTTGCAATCCTTTCGTACAGTTTGTACCTGGGATTAGGCGATATGCTTTAACCTCACACAAACAGACATGTGCATATTGCCCCCTGTAATAACCAGGATGCACTGGCTGACAAAACAGTACATCTGCAACTAATGGTTGATGTTTAGACGTGCCTGAAGCATTCTTGATCTTGTTTTCATGCAGGTGGCGCTTTTACATTACCTATGCTAGTTTGCCTCATGCTATATTTCCACAATGGTGAAGCTGACTATGATAGCACGTGTCACTGATGGCCTTCCATTGTCGGAGGGATTAGATGATGGTCGGGATCTCAAGGATGCTGACTTCTACAAGCAGCAAGCAAAACTGTTGTTCAAGAACTTGTCAAAAGGGCAGCATGAGGCATCAAGGATGTCAATTGAGACTGGACCATACCTTTTCCAGTATCCTAAATCTTTACTCATTCGCAATATTCTTTGTTCCACAATTTCTCATTTGGAAATAGGTGATTCTTCTTCATGATCCTAAATTAGAGTATTGTGCTCAAGGGAAGAAAAAAAACTGCACTTTTACACAGCCTAACCAGATACTGTAATAAACTTACTGAGTTCTGGTCTATATATTGGATTCACTATTCATCTACCAGTTCAAATTCCTTTGACCAGCACCCGCTTATGCATGCATGTTATATGCTTATCATCTATCGCCAATCGCCATTTAGACATTGATGTGTGGATTACACTAAGTAAGCTCTATCACTAATGACGTATATTAATAAAATGATCATTTTCTGCACTAAAATTCTTGTGGTGCTCTAGTTGTGCCTTAATTCAATAAAACAGCTACATCATTGAAGGCCGTGTGTGCTATTTGACTCTGTGCGATCGTTCTTATCCCAAGAAACTTGCATTCCAATATCTCGAAGATCTCAAAAACGAATTTGAGAAAGTCAATGGCAGCCAAATTGAAACTGCTGCAAGGCCATATGCATTTATTAAATTTGGTATGGTTCTCTGCTCATTTCTTGTCATTTTTTGTTCTCATTCCCTTGATATTTCTGCTAGTTGATAGCTTATGTGTCTCTGTTTACTTGTTTAGATGCATTCATACAGAAGACCAAGAAACTTTATTTGGATTCCAGAACGCAGAGGAACCTTGCCAAGCTGAATGATGAGCTCTATGAGGTGCACCAGATCATGACTCGCAATGTTCAGGAAGTTCTCGGTGTTGGTGAAAAACTAGACCGTGAGTGTGCCACTGTCATCTTATCTGCCTTATGTTTCCCTCATTATATATAATCATATTTTCTGCCATGTTAGACCTGTTTCGGTATCATTCCGTAGACTTGTTGTAAGATTCACAATTCAGTTTGTTTCGAGCAAATTTTGCTGTAACGTAATTTTGTACTGATATGTAGCATGCTGTGTTCCTTTGATGACACTCTTTCTGTTTTAGATTTTATCATACTAGAATAAAACCTTTGCTTTGGGACAGTTCTACAACAGAGAAACAATTGGAGATGTTGAATTACTTTTGAATATCTATGGAGAAAGTTTATGCCTTCATGGTGGAGCATATGCTCTAAACAGATTGTTCTTGTAGTCATTGCCTCATGGGCTTAGAGTGGAGGCTAAAATTTAAGAAACCTCTAGAATATTGTGGTGAGGTTTATACTTGAAACCATTAATAAAACTAACGAGGCCTTTTGGACAAGGGGAAACTTGTGAGATGTCATGCTTTGCCTGTGTGCTTCCTTTTACAGTGATCTGCAATATGACTTTTTCAGTGATATGAAATATGACTTTTTTTTTACAGTGATATGCAATATGACTTTTTTTTTACAGCGATCTGCAATATGACTTAGATGTGTTACCCTGCACATTTTTCATTTTTTTGGGAATATGTAAGCTCCTTTATATGGTAGTATGTTTGTATGCATTAGGTCTGTTGTATTAGAGATAGATGGTTGTGCTTTAGTTCAAACTGAAATCTGTAGCAAATCGAACGAAATACGACAACCCAAGCAGCAACTATGCAGAGAACTAAAAAAAGGTTAATGTCCAGGATATGAAGTGTTTCAGTCTGCCTCACATGTACTTTTCACGACACAACACTTGTTTAACAAAAGATTTTTCTTTGCAGAGGTGAGTGAAATGTCCAGTAGGTTGACCTCTGATACTAGAATTTATGCAGAGAAGGCGAAAGATCTCAATCGCCAGGTATGGTCCTGTTGACTACATTTCACTTTCCAGCTTATGCATCTGTTGAGCTGAATTTGGCTCACTTCAGAGGATATTAACTGTTCTACACGGGATTTCAAATTGTAGTTCACTTTGGCTTTGTCCTAGCTTATCTAACTTTGACTAAATTTATAGAAAAATGCACGACATCTAGAAGATCAAATTAGTTTCATTAAACCCACTATGAAATGTGCATTTATTTGTTATTATAGATGTTAGTATATTTTTTTACAAACTTAGTCAAAGTTAGAGAATTTTGACTTAGGACACTAAAACTAAAGTGAATGGTAATTTGGAATGTAGGGTGTAATATTTAGACAAGGAATATTCATGACCACGTAAGGCAAGGGATGTATCTCGTTTCATTACCATGACATACGCTCCTCCTGTGATTTTCAGGCCTTAATTCGTAAGTATGCCCCCGTTGCTATTGTGATTGGGATAGTACTGATGCTCTTTTGGCTGAAGAACAAGATATGGTGACTTGGTGCATCCCATGCTTCTCAGTTGCAACGCTGGAACCTGCTGAGTTGCCTATGTTGATCCTGGTTCGAAAGATGCTTCGATGGCTTATCCCGCATCTGCCGATTCAAGCGAGTACTTTAGCTGTCAAAAGCAAAACCGTGGTAGTAGATATGGCCTTGGATTCTTGGAACTGCGCGTTTCTATTGACTGGATCTGCGTAGCAGTATGATAGTTTTCGTGAGCGCACCATGTAAGCGTCGAAATTTATTCAGGCTCTTGACACACTTAATGCCATGTGTTGTGACACTTTGAGCACAATTTATTTAACATGGCGGCTGTGCTGCTAGAGCCTGGAGGCAGGCTATTTCCATTTATAGATGCACAATCTGTTCAATGAGACGTGTATGCAAGTGAGAGGTATTTCTCAGAGCCACGGATCTCAGCTATTTGCTCCATTCTAAATTATAAGACTTTTTGCCTTTTTTGGATCCATGACTTTTGCTATTGTCTAGATGGAACAAAGTATCTATAAAAAAAATCTAAACAATCTTATAGTTTAGAATAGAGAAAGAATGTTTTATTTATTTATTTATTTATTAATTGAAGAAAAGGTTTTGTATCTTAGAGGAGGAATGGAAGATCATGGGATGATAACTTGTTTTAAGAATATAGGGCAATGGGGGCAAATATATTTGGCGGGGGAAAGGAAGTAGAACCCATCCCCAGAATCCCTGCGACTGTGCCTGCCTGAATTTGAGAAAGTGTGCAGGGTGAAGAAGTTTGCCAAGCGCAGAGAGCCAGAGACAGCAGCCCCTCTGTGGCGCCGACATCAAGCCTGGTTTTGCTAAGTCCAGGGCCACACTTTCTCACATCAAAGGCTAATTCGGTTCAATTCAAGTAAAGGTTGCGTCTCCACTGGCCTATTGGCATGACAGGTGGACCTGAGATAAGCTAAGCTAGCAGAAACACAGCATACCGCAGGCCTGGCAATTTCTTTGCATAGAGCTTTTACTCCTATTATCAAAATGTATCCAAAATTTAATTCGAAAAAAATGAATCCAAATTTGAAATCTTACAGATCAAAAATTTTTATGCTGAGTTTCGTAATTTGGTACAATTAATCAATTATGGACTAATTAGATTCAAAAGTTTCATCTCGTGATTTCTCACCCAACTGTGCAATTAGTTTTTTTTCCGCTCTACATTCATCAACACAAAATTTTTTGGAATCACTATCGTTAATTGGATCGGTTCATCAACACAACACTATCGTTAGTTGGATCGGTACTACACAAATCCAGTATTACTACGAGTAGTTTGTTTGTTTGCAAAGAAACCGTCGAATTCCGTACACATCTCCTTCAAGAAGACTGGCTGCAACAAGAATCCAAAACCACCGACGATCGAGGAGGAGGAGATGAGGAATAGGATGTGATCAGTGATCACTAACAGCGGGAGCCCGGGAGCAGGCTACGGCTATGTACTATACTATGCTAGTGAGATGAGATCGCTGATCAGCATCGGAATCCGAGCACGGTGCCGTCGAGCGGCGAGACCCCGACGCGGCAGAGCTTGGCGGCCTGGACGCGGTGCGTGAGGACGCGGAGGACGTTGACTCTGCCCTTGACCACGAGCAACGAGTGGACCTCGATGACCGCCGGCGGCTGACTCTGTGCGGCGGACGCGGCATCGACGGCCCCGACCGTCGGCTGGGCGGCGATGGGGATGGCGGGGACGTCGAAGACGGCGGACACGTGCTTGGTGCTTCCTCCGTCGATGAGGCCCGCGGGGATGTAGACGGCGCCGAGTTCGCCCCCCGCGTAGGCGACGCGGAGGGAGCTGTCGAAGTGCGCGAGCGGGGACCGGTTGGGGTTGCGCACCGCCGCCGTCTGCTCGAACGTGAAGGCGACCGTGCCGTTGGAGGCCGAGAAGGACGGCAGGCGCACGGCGGCCACGGAGATGTCGGGTGGGCGTGGGCGGAAGAGCAGGAACAGCGCGGCGCCCGCGCCCCCCGCTGATAGCAGCAGGAACGCCGTCGCGACGAGGCAGGAGGCTAGTGCGGAGGAGCAGGGGGATGACGGGCGGCGTGGGGGAGGGAGCGGGGGCGGAGGGTGAGGGGGGCGGCGGAGGGCCGCCTCGGGGGCGCCGGAGGGGTCGTAGTCGCCGTACGCGTGTGGGTGTGGCGGAGGAGGCGGCGGCCTGCTGCTGGCGCTGGGCTGGGGCGGGACCGATGGTGATGGTTGGTTGCTGTGCGAGCGGCCCGGCGGCATGAAGGAGGGGCGATCGCGATCCGGTGGTTGTGGGCGGTGGTGGTGCCCCGGTGGCGCTGGCGCCGGAGCCGGCGCCGGCATGAAGAAGAGGCGGCCGGGCTGCGCTGGAAGTGGCTGTTGCCTGGTGAGTTCCCCGCCTCTGGCGGCGCCGGGGGGCTCGCGGCGGCGGCCTGTGGGCGGCTGCATGTGTGGAAGCTAAGCGAAGCTAAGGTAGGGTGGTTGGTACTTGGAAGAATCGGATGGAAGGCTTTAATCGCAGCAGCAGGAGCAGGAGATTGTTAACATGATGGTGGTTGGCATTGGCATGTGCGTGCTCCCTCCCCTCCTTCACTGCCTCCTCACTGTCACTAGTCGCTGCTCTGCTGGGAGAGTGAAGTGAAGCGAACTCAAGTGGCCCCCCTCTCTCTTGGTCTCATCCTTTTTTTTTTTTTTTTTCTTTTCCTTCCATACACATAATCTTTCCTCCTCCTTCCGGCTTTGGAGGCGGCTCCCTTTGCTGCTTTTCCGGATTGTGCTGTGCGGTGTCCACACGAAGCAATCGGTTCATGGGTGTGTGAGGGTACGAGATTCTCTGAAGTCGGTCTCCACGACGGTTCCCGGCAGTCACTCCATCACAACCGTCCGCTGCCACGCAACGGAGCAGCTGAGCCCGAGCACTCTGCCTTGTTCGCACGTTGGGGTGGTCCAATAACACGGCCTGTTAAGCCTAAAAAGGAGCGGGCAGCTCGCAGCCCCTACCGAGAGCTTCCCATGGATAGGAAAATCGCCGACACTGTCTTCTGCTCGAGCGTCGCGCCGTCGTCATCCCGTCGTGGAGAGTCGCACCGTCGCCAACCCCTCTCCCAGAGCCGCGCCGTCGCCATCCCCTCGCCCAGAGCCACGCCGCCATCCCTTCGCTGCGGGCCGCATCGTCGCCATTCCCAGGCCGAGCGTCTCCCCGTCGCCGTCCCTTGTCCAGTGTTTCCACCTCGTCTAGGAGCTGTCCAGGAGCACGGCTGCTGTCCAGGAGCTCAACTAGCTGCAGCACGACTACTGTCCAGGAGCTCTCTCAATCTCTAATGCTCTAAGTACAGTCTGTAGAGAATGCCTGTAAAGTGCAATTTGTGCAAGAGCTCGCAAACTGTGTAACTTGTGGTTGTATCCAAAGCATCAAAATCATGCAAATTTTATATATTGCCATTTTGTTGTAAATTGTCCTGAAATTGAATAAAAAGTATTGCTGAGTGTTGCAAATTTAGAGATGCACAAAATGTTCTGTTGTTCTCTTGCATCTAGTAGGTGTATATGACCTTGTTGCTAGTCATATGAACTTTACAATTCCCTCTACTTTATACTTCAACCATAGATGCAAAAGCTACTCCAAAACAATCTATGTTTCAGGAGAAAAAATGTATTCTTCCTACTGCAAATTACCATACTACTAGAATTCAGCAATGACATCATCTGCGATTGCCTCCTGCAAAATAAAAGGTTCATACATGTATGGTTTATACATCTGTGATTGGAGAAACAGTCTATTACTTTGAAATATTACCGTGAATAATTGAGAGAAGGTATTAATGGTCATGTATGGTTCAAACATTCTTTCCTTGGGCAAAGAAGTACTAGGAGAAATATTTTGAACCATTACGCCATCATCGACTGTTGTTATGTTGTTCTCTGGCATTTTTTCAGTTTCTTGTTCATTCAAATAAAAAAACTGAACATGTTTCAATTGAACACAATGGAAGATAATCAATTATATTTTGTGTTATTACGTACCTTTGAACCTTTTCTCTTTTTATTGCCTCTCTTCTTTGCTATCTTGTACTTCTTGTCAAGCCAATTTCTTTTGCGCTTCGAGGTTTTTGTTTCCACCTCTTTTTCTTTAGGCTTGTTGTACTCACCAAATCAACTGAGGGTGCAACATTTGTGGTAACAATGACTGGCATTGATTTCTTCTTCGACTTGCTTGCTAAGCATGTCAATGTGTTGTTCACTAATAAGGTGCATCTTGAATGACTGGCAGCTCGATGAGTCAAATTGAGAAATTTGCTAGTCATATTTTTGTAGCGAAGCATATCATCTAATTTTGGATTCTCTATTATGTTTCGGCCTTGAATGTCTTGTACTGTCCCACTGCGTGCTTCTCGTGTCCATCTCTTCAATATATATTAGGGCGGGGAGCAGTGTTTGCCTAAACGGATTAAACGGCCATTTAAACGGCCAGTAAACGGTAAACGGTGGTAAACTGTTTTGTTTACGGGGTAAACGGAAATTAAACGGTTGATCGTTTAAACGGTCAAAAAAACGGGAAAAATGGCCTAAACGAAACGGAGATAAACAACATTAAATGGGCTAAACAGCTGTTCAAACGACCGTTTAGGCGAACATGAGGTAAATCTAGTTCAGTTTTGTATGGATAAATTTGTATACTTAAGTTTATTATATTTATAAATGTGTACACTTGATATGTTACATGCATAAATATCTATATTTGGTTCTTTTCACATGCATAAATATATATACATACCAAAATAATTGTTTTTTACTCGGATAAATGTGTATAAATGCTAGAATACTTGATTTTTTACATACACATATATAATTATATGTATTTTTTTTAAAGTACAAAACCGTTTAGATCGTTTAACTTTGTTTAAACACCGTGTAAACAGCCTAAACGCTAAACGAAGGGCGACCGTGTAAAGACCGTTTACCGTTTCGAAAAACATTGGCTGGGAGTGACTTGATATTCATCAAATCAAGGATTTTTAGAGCATGGCCACACAATATTCCGATTCTACTAAACTGTCCACAACTGCATGTACTGGTTTGGTCTGAAGGATCACCAATAACTTTGTACTCCTTTTCACGGGTAAATTTTCATCAAGACTCCCAATTGCTACAAGATATTCATTTTTTCCTTCTAATGCCGTGGTGTATGTTGCCATGGACCTCTCGTATTCAGATTGAAAAGCTTCAAAAATAGTTGGTGTGTATAGCTTGCTAGCTTGGATTAACATAGGTGTCCTCACTTTCAGCCTAGGTAATTTTTTTCTTGATTCAAATTCAGCATTCAATTCATTATTTCTTTTATATTCCACATCCCTTTCAAAATGCTTAAGAAATCGAATGATATCAAAATCAGATTTGAAATGTCGCTTCAAGTCACTATTCAGACTCTCACTCAATTGTGTACTTCTCATCCCTAACGTGAACACACCCTTCATATAACATTCAACCCATTTTTCTCTCACCTTGTATATACTATCCAACCAAGTTTGCTTGCTGATCTTTGTCCTCATGTTGTTAAATGCTTGTTCAAATATTTCTTTGTCTTGTACTCATACATACATGTACTAAAATCTGAGAGAATACTTGGTTCTTTGTTGCTGCCTTTGACTTCTTGTTTTGGAGTAGCTGATTCTTCATCATAATGTTCAGCTAGATGTTTAATAGCATTTTGCATGATGTGAAAAGTGCACATACCATGCCAAGACTCCAAAAAGACCGCTTTACCTACTTTTCTCATTGCTGCATCTTGATCAGTATAGATTGTTTTAGATTTTTTTTATTATTATGCACTTTCATGAAAATCTCAAATAGCCACTTAAAGGACTCAAATGTCTCATCATACATGAGAACATCACCAAAACCATAGTTTCCCTAAAATGATTGAACCCAATAAACACACCTATTGGGTGTGATTTACTTTATACTTTCCCTTCTCCTGGTCTAGTATGAGACCTATGCGGACTTGACAATCAGTTCTAGTTTTAACTCTTCGACACTTTGTGAGATGATCTCTTTTATGTTGCACTCTATGACCTTCATTTGCACAAACATATCTGTAAGATCTAACTTTTCTATCAGATTTTCTTTTGTTTGCGTACTTTTTTCTAACCTCAAAGCCTTTTTGATCTCCAAAGGTAACCCAAAACATCCAGGCCTCTTCTATGGTACTGAACTCCATGCCAACTTGAGGTAACAAATCAGGAATCAAACTCTCCCTACAACAAAAAAATGATTTGGTGCTAAACTGAGCAACTAAAATGGAGACTCTATACTTGTGTGAAGCCATTAATCTAATCTGATGATGCAAATAAACAATCATGATTACACACCTATTTTCTGCCATATGAAACATGCAGGTTTCGTTTTCACACACACAAAGAACTTCTTTCAATCCATATCAACACATTTAGGGATGCCAGCGATGACTAGATTAGAACAACGAAAAATCTTAGTAGAGAGAAAGATCTAGGAGTGCAGAGTACTCCACTGATTGATCGTATCATCGGCAGCATAGCATGAGCAGTCGATGATCGCCGCCTCGCCTCGATCGTCCCAGCTCCAGCCCCCGCGCCAAAACAAGCCGCGTCCGCGCCAAAACAGCGAGCTGTGGCGCCAAAAAAGAGGAATGCCGCCGGCTGCTTTTTCCGCTTAGTAGGCCGTGTTATTGGGCCAAAACATGCACGTGCGAAGGAGGTATTGCCTGGGCTCAGCTACTCCGTCGGATGACATTGAACGACAGCAATGGAGTGACTGCCGGCAGCAGTCATGGAGACCGACTTTAGAGGATCTCGTTCCAGTATCAACATAGGAGGGAGGGATGGAGCCCATGCTTGAGCAAGAATAATATAATATAAATAATACAGCCCTTTATTGATTGTATATAAACTTACAATCAATCTATCAGTCTAATTATATACTAAAATTAGTTCATCTATAGTTTATTATTTTCTTCACTCACATAATTTTTTTAGTTCTTGTGCATAAGTCGGCTCCTGCTTCTTTTTCTCCTCTTTTATCTCTCCTCTATCTCAACATACAGCCTACCAACAGTCTGATTATATACTTGCTCTAGGCTCAACTAATTACGCTGCAGGAGCGGAATTAACTGGATCATCACAAATACCCTAATAAGGTTTATGCCTCATTGTGCATTCCTTCTATTCTAGTAATACGCTACTAGTATATAGGAGTATTGTTTTTCTTTCTTCCTCTGTTATTGAGAAACATTAATAATAGGAGCTGGAACCATATGACATTTTTTTCAATGTACTTACTGGTAGGACGTACCCTCTTCTTCTTCTTCTTCTTCTTCGTCTTCTCGTCTTCTTCTTCTTCTTCTTCTTCAGTTCAGCCTTGAATATCCGTATACAGTTAGTTACTCAACCAAGTACGATACAGCATCAGAGACGCATTTCTTAAACAAACCCATAGCAGGCCGGCAAGCAGTCTGCAGATGATTTGTTTCTTTCGTCCCTTTCCCCTTTCCTTCCTTTCGTTTTGGGCATCCAAAAGCGAAGCGAAGCGAGGTGTCTCGTGAGGATTAGGATTAGGAGGCTTCTTAGTCTTCACGCAACGTCTCCTTTTAATTTATTTATCTATCTTTCCTTGCTTTACTATACTTTGTGTTTGCTTTGCCTGGACCTGGATAGACACCACCTTCCTCTTCCTCCCAGCTGAGCCGCCTTCTTTTTCTTTTTCAAGCTTTTTACTATTAGCCTTCGTCCCAAGATGAGCAGGCCGCCACGAAAACAATTGTTACTATATGAAAAATCAGGATGTATATATGGCATAGCCCGCACAACTCTTTCCTTGCTTGTAACCCCCAATCCCAAAATGTAAAGATGACTTTGAGGCCAAACTAACATCACTATGCGATATGAAATCAGGTGGATATTTTCCCCTTTGAAACTTCAAAAGGAAAATTTGTTACGGAGTAGTACTATATATTATTATTACAAGGTGAAGAACTGAAGGTGAAGCCAAGCTCTGTATATCCATCCATCAATGCCTGAAAACAACTCTAGCACGCCTGCAGGTAGAGGGTAAGATCGTAAGAACTAGGCGTGGTGCGAGATGAATTTCCATCGAGTGCAAGTCCAAACAGAGAGCCAAGAGTTGGTGAAACTTTGGGAGATGGGAGAGCTTCAGAGATCATGCATTTCGCTGATCATCAGGGAAATAAGAGAGCTTAGTGTTTTTTTCCTTGATTTTTCTCTGGTGTATGTTAACAGAGTTTGTAATCGTGTAGCCCATACTCTAGGCAACTAAAGTTTAGTTGATGGATCAAACAAACCTTGCTTGTATGGTTGTACCCCGCAATCCCAAAATGTAAAGATCAGGCTTTGATGCCAACTAACATCACTATGCAATATGAAATCAGGTGGGGATTTTTCCATGTTGAAACTTCAAAAAAGAAAATTGTTACTATATACTCTCTCGGTCCACCAAAGAATGTAATTCTTGCTTCCCGATGAGTCAATCAATTTAAACTTCGACCAAAATTATATAAAAAATATGAACATTCATAGTGCAAAATTAGTATCATTAGATTAGTCATAAATATATTTTTATAATAAAATTATTTAGAGACATAAATATTAATACTATTTACTGTAAACTTGGTTAAACTTGAGCTACTTTAACCAGCACGAATCCCATAATTACATTCTTTTCCGGATGGAGTATTGTTGTTACAAGGTGAAGCCAAGCTATGTATATCCATCCATCCATCCATCAGTGCCTGAAAACAACTCTAGCAGACCTGCAGGTAGGTAGGGTAAGATCGTAAGGATCAGGACCTGCATTATTATTTATATTTACTTATATATAATCCATCCTAAAATGGGACAGACACGAGTAGCTTGCACAAGTACAACACACGATGGTTGGATGGATTGCAAGCACATCAATTTTTTTCTCGTCAGATCAGAGTCAGAGGGGGGGGAATCAGATCAGAGTAAATTAAAACAAAAAACAAAAAAAAACAATTAGACACGTCATCCACTTACCGAGAAGAAGAATGAAAAAAATTGATTCCGTTGCCGGGACTCGAACCCGGGTCTCTCGGGTGAGAGCCGAGTATCCTAACCAGCTAGACTACAACGGATGTTGATGCCTTGCTTGTTGTTCTTTTACAAATCGTAATGTAGAAATAATTCGGGTATGACAGGACCAATCTGCGTACTCTTATAAAGCTAAATCCCACTAGGTTATTTTTCTCTCCATACAAGGTGTCAACATTATTTTCCACTAAGTCAATGTCATCCCTTATTAATTACAAAAAACGAACACATCATTCTCTACTAAATCCATGTCATACCTTATTAATTACAAAAATGTCCACATCATCTCTATCACGTGCAATACTTTTCATTTTAATCCATTAACATATAAGTCATCTACATATGCTATTTGTTTTATCACATATTCCTCTATAATGTAATCAAATATTCTATTGGTTTGTCTTCTATTAGCTCACCGATTTTTACTAGATTTGATACAATAAAATAACATTCATGCAAGTCAAATTCATATATATAGAATATCATATAGTAATGTTATATATATAACATATTTATTTTTAAGAAAATCCCACGACAACGCGGGATATGGCTTAGTAATATATAAGTTAACTGCAACACTCCAGCAGAGGAAAGATTCATACTTGTACACCCTAGCCTTTTCTTTCTTTGATAAGAGCAATGGAGCTCTTTTCCATTATTGAACTAAAATTTGTAAGAAAACTAAAGGCTACGTTTGATAGAGCAATAGAGCTTTATACACTGTAACAAGGAATCATTTTTCTCTCCCCTCTTAAAATAAACTACAAGTCGATAAAGTCACTATCTTTGGTTTCGCTGGCTCTAACTCCTCCGTGTCGTGTAGCAAAAAGGTGGAGTTGTTTCGAACCGTGCCAAACAAAGCCAAAGTTTTTTTTTTTTTTTTTTAGAAAAAAAAAAAAGATGAGATCGGCATCGAAGCAACCAAAGGAAATAAAGCCTTCATGTACGGCCCACAGGCAATGGCAGGAAGGCTGTGAACTCTGGACACCAGCCCACGGTGAATTGTCAATGCAAACACCATGCATGGGCTGAAAACAAACTATAACAAGCAGAGGCCCACAATATATAACAAGTTATGTCAAGCTACATGCACGGTACAAAGACTTCACATGCTCGTGAGGCATCCACTTGCTCCAACTTCCACTCAAAAAAAAAAAAAACTTGCTCCAACTGACCCAAATCCTCAGCATGCAATCAACTCCATCTTCCTCAGCCTACAATCAACAAGGCCATCTTTGTTTCCACTTAACTGATTTGTTATCGTCGCCATTTCACAAAGATTTTATTTTTTCGATTCTCGATTGTTCTAGTTCAAAATTCTAAAGCGGTGGTTCAAAGAATCAGAAAAGATGAAACTTTGGGTCCCATTCTCACTTTTTTTTAGTGAGAATGTGACTATCAGCGGAAACAAACATAGCCAGAGACGACGCTCATCATGTGATTGAATTTCCAATGAATTTAAATCAGGTGCCATCACAATCACATCATTCAAATTTGATCTCAACTTGGCCTCCTGAAACTAAAATATAATCATGCATCCACGAACCACCCATAGAATTTCCGTCGCTCCAAATTAAATTAATAATCCTAAAGCTTCTCTAAAATTAAACCAAACTAGACTAAGACTACCTACGTGTCTGCCATGCATGCATGCATGCATCACGCGGTCAAGCCGCCTTCGAAAGGCACCCCGGTGGCCGGCAGCCACGAGTAGCCGCCGATGAACCTGCTCACCGTGAACTCCATCGCCTCCTCCGCCAGCGTGATGACGCGGTGTCCCGGCCACGCCACGCGCCCCTCGAGCTCCGCGCCGGGCCCGTAGTTCCGGTACTCGCCGTAGTACACCGTGTCGTCGGGCACGCGCGCCGACGCGTCCCACGCCAGCCACCCGGATGCGTCCACGTGTGCCCCCATGTACGACTCCATGTACACCACCCGCGCATACGGCTTCCACGGCCGGCCCAGGTACGTCGAGTTCGTCGGGTACTCACCGCGCACGGCGCGCTCCAGCTCCGTCGACGGCACCAGCCGGCAGCCGTGCACCGAGAACCCCGTGCTCTGGTTCGGGTCCGCGCGTCCCTGCGCCGTCACCGTGTTCTTCTGCTCCGGCAGCGGCCGCCGCGCACGCAGCGTGCAGTTCTGCAGCACCGCCGCCGCGTTGCCGAACACGGCGTCCACCGTGCCGGCCACCTCGCACTCGCGGTACAGCTGCCGCTGCGCGTGCGCGTACAGCGTGTCCTGGTACCCCACCACGGCGCACCGGTACGCCACCGCCCGGTCCGCGCTCACCAGCAGCGCCACCGCCTGGTGCGCCCCGGGCCCCGCGCGGTTCTCCACCGTCAGGTCGCGCACCATGAACCCGTCCCCGGACACCGACAGCGTCGCCGTGTCGAAAGTCCTGAGGCCGTCCCCGACGCTGCGGCGCCCGACCACCACCGTCTGCCCGGCGCCGTCGCCGACGAGCACCAGATTCGTCTTGTTGCGCGCCACACTGACGTTCTCGGTGTACACGCCGGCCTTGATGTAGATCACGACTCGGCGGGCGCTGTGCACGGGAGCAGCCTCCACGGCGTCGCCGATGCTCTGGTGCGTTCCGCTGCCGTCCTTGGCCACGACCATGTCGGGCACGATGTCAGCGGTCGGAGCATCGAGGAGCCGGCGATCGTTGTGTTTTACCCACCTTGGCGCCCCAAAGGTGAGGTCTCCGTGGCCGCTGCTGGCTGACAGTAGCTGTCGTTTCTGGACGGTGACGCCGGCGACGTCGCCGTCCGGTGCTCCCTGTGCCTTGAAGATGGCGAGGCTGTTGCTTAGGTGCTCCCTGAGGTTGGCGAGGGACCGAAGCATCTGGGCCTTGACGGTGTGGCCGTCCTTGCCGCCGCCGCGGTCGGCGTCAACTTCTTCATGAAGGCCGTCGCGGCACGTGTCGTGGTACGTGAGCGCCGCGCTGAGCCAGGCCATGACGTCGTCGTGCACGTCGGCGGCGGCGGCGCCCGCAGCTGTAGACACCGTGACGGCGCGGACCGAGCGGTTGAGTAGGTCGGCCGCGGCCTCGAGCATCTCGAGGCAGTCGCTGATGTCGTAGCCACCAGCAGCAGCGTCGTCCGGCGGCGCCCGCGCGGCCACGAGCTCCGTCGCGTCGGCGAGCGCGTCCGCCACTCTCCGGCGAGTGGCGTCGAGCGACATGGGCACGAGGTCGGCGTCCCGCGCGGCCGCCGCGCCGGGGAGCGCCGCGAGCTCGCTGACGCACAGCGCCGGGTACAGCGTGGGCCCGCACGTGCGCCTGATCGCCTCGGTAGAAGCAAGGATGACATCACCCGTCGGCCCCAGCCGCACGGCGAAGTAGATGGCCAGCGAGACGGCGACGGCGAGCGCCACGCTGACGGTGGACGCGAGGATGATGAGCAGACGGCGGCGGCATCCGTGCTGGGACGACGGAGGCGGCTCGGTCGAGCCGAGCGTGATATGGGCCATGCATGCAACGTTCGCTCGAGCGGTGGTGAAAAAAGAAAGCTTTTGCGTGAGTACTAATTTGTATGTCACGGTGTATATATATGGTATGGTCCGAATATATATTGTTACCGCGCTAGAATGGAAATTGATATGGTTGATTGGGTGTACACCTCACCTTGTTCTTAATCCAACTCATCTTGCACTTTTTAATTTGTTCAATCTAAATTATAAGATGTTTTGATTTTTATAGATACATAGTTTTTTTTATATACACTTAGTTATAAATTATATCTATATACGTATAAGTAGTAATAAAAGTAGAGCTTCGTTACTGTGCTTGAGAGGAACCACCGGTTCGCCCCGTAAAAATTATTTACCGCGGGTCTTAATTACGAAAATTAATTAATTATAATTAGGGCAGTTTAGTACTTTTCCTACCCTACACAATCTCCGACTCCCTAACCCTGCGTTGCGAGATCTCGCGCTTCCAGGTCGCCGTCTCGCCGCCAATCGCGTCGGCGCCGCCCTCGACGCCGATCCAGTCCTCGACGCTGATCGTTACACTTCTTGCGCCCGGCATCGTGGTGCCGATGACCGTGGAGCACTCGAACAAGAAGCAGGCCATGCACCCGCCCACCATGTTCTGCTCCTACCTCACCTTCGTCTCCGGGTTGTCACTCCGCAGCCTCGTCGCCGACGAGTTCCTCAGCGCCACGCCTATCTGGTGCCGCTACATCGCCATCAAGGCGCTCGTCCACGCCTCTGCGCTCTTCCTCGCCTCCCTCTCCTTCTCCCTCTCACTTATGATGCGCATGAACGTCGTCGATCGGGAGGACGGGGCGAGTAGGGCCGCACGGGATGCTGGCGCGGTCGCGCGTCGGAAATCTCGCGTTCGCCGCGCTTGCATCGGGAGTCACGGTGGGGCGAGGCCGCGGGTAGGGGCTGGTGACAATTCATAGATTCACATCTGTGAAAACTTAACATTATTTCCATTGTCCTTTCTCTCTGCATCTTCTCCATGCACTTCGTCCCTTCACGATCGATCGAGTAAGTTAACTAGATCATCCTGCAGGCGCGGCGGACGCCGGCAATGGTGGTGGTCTTCGGCTGGGCTATTACTCGGAGAGCTGCCCGCGAGCTGATCGAGGACATAGTCAAGGAGCAGGTGGCGCAGCCTGTACCACAAAGCACGGCAACACGGCGGTGTCGTGACTGCGACTGCGAGCCCTGTTCCACGATGCCTCGCTCCTGCTGGAGCCCACCACGACCAGCGTCTCCGAGAAGGCCTCCCGCCGGAGCTTCGGCATGAGGAACTTCAAGTACATCGACGTGATAAAAGCGGCGGTGGAGCAGGAGTGCCTGCCCCGCCACCGTCTCCGGCCTGCGCGGACATCCTGGCCCTGCCCGCGCGGGACGGCGTCGAGGGAGCTACGGAGACATGAAAGGAGACAGAGCTCGTACATGGAGATAATGGGATTCTTCTTCTTCTAGCTGCTTTTGAAACCTGAGTACCGCCCCACGAGTTTGAAGTTACTGTTCTTGAAGCTTTGATTCACTACCGGAATCCTCAAATTTGCCGAGTATTTTTATGTTTGCCGAGTATATTTCCTCGGGTACTTGGCAACTAAGTTATTTGCCGAGTGCTGCGCTAAAAACACTCAGGAAAAAAAACACTCGGCAAAGTGGGGGTTTGCCGAGTGACAAAAAAAACACTCGGCGAAGAGCGAGTTTGCCGAGTGTAAAAAAAAAACACTCAGCAAAGAAATAAAATCTTTTTCCTGAAAAAGTAGGAGAAAAAAAACAATAAAAAAAACTTTGCTGAGTGCTCAGATCTAGAACACTCGGCAAAGAAATAACATCTTTTTCTGAAAAAAAGGAGAAGAAAAAAAATGAATTTTTTTGCGAGTGCTCAAATCTAGAACACTCGACAAAGAAATAAAATCTTTTTTCTAGAAAAAGAAAACCTCGCCTCCCTCCTCCTTTCCCGCACTGCCTCCCCCCGCCGCCCCTCCCTCCCTCAACTCCCACCTCCCTCTCACTGCCCCCTCCCAGCTCCCTCTCCTGCCCTCTCCACCACCGGGCCGGCCATCATCACCAGCGCCTCCTCCTCCTCCCTCCCTCGCCTCGCCTGCCTCGCTCGCCTCCTCCCCCTCAAATCCCGGCCGGCGCCCCTCCCCTCCTCTCCCGGCGCCCCTCCCTCTCTCCCGGCGCCCGCCTCCCATCCTCTCCCGGTGCCCCTCCCTCGCTCGTCCCCTCCCTCCTCCCGCCCCCTCCCTCCCCTCTCTCCCAGATCAGCCCCCCTCCTTCTCTCCCAGCGCCTTCCCCCCCCCCCTCTCTCGGGCCACCGCCCCTGGATCCGGCCCTCCCTCTCCTGGATCCGGCCGGTGGTGGCCGGATCTGGGCTCTGTTTGCGGGCGGCGTGGTGTCGGCGGCGTGGGGGCGTGGTGGTGGTGGCGGCGACAGGCGGCTTTGGTGGTGGTGGTGGTGGGCGGCGGCTGTGGTGGTGGTGGTGGTGGCGGCGGCGGCGGCAGGCGGCTTTGTTGTTGGTGGTGGTGGCCGGTTGTGGTGGTGGTGGCCGGCGGCGACGGTGGCAGGCGGCTTCCTTTTTTATTTTTTCCTGAAAAATATTTGCCGAGTGTTTTTTTGGCACTCAGTCCGACAAAAAACACTCGGCAAACATCGTTTGTCGTTAAATTTTTTTCCGAGTGTCGCCGAGTGTTACATTCAACAAACCATTTGCCGAGTCCGAGTGCCAGCTCCTGTATCCCGTAGGTGATTTTTGCCTCACGAGCACCTAACAGGTTTGCTATCGGACAACCGCATGTTTCACCGAGCCCCAGCAACCGGTTTTTGGACCGTAGATTTGCTTCACCTGCCGCATGCGCGCAGTGGATCCTCCGATTCCTCACCTTGCCAGGAAATCACCTCAGCACAGCACCGCCCCCGGCGGACGGACCCGGCTCATCACTGACTCCTCCGGGCGCCGCGTACGAGATCCGCGGCAGAAGGGCCGGAGCACCCCAGCGCGGCAGCGCACCGGGCAGCCGGGAACCGGCTCATGCGTTCCTCCGAGCGCGGCGCACGAGATCCGGGTGTACATGTACCCCGCCTCGGAAGAGCTGAAGCATGGACGGCGGCGACGATGCTGGTGGCGGAGGCGCCGGTCAAGAAGCCTCGCACAAGGGCGGCACGAGTGCGACCACATCAACTTGTTAGTGCTGCTGCTCGTCTTGTTCGTAATAAGAAGTTATAAATATAGTTATAAGACAGCTTAAGTGCATTGAAAAAATCTGGTCATTGAAAGGGGCTAAAACAACGAGCACCTAACTATTCCCACACCTCCTTTGAAGCTCATCTTTCTTTCCCTATAGACGGACCTGTTATGACTAATGCTCAATCTGAATTGTTGCTCATATCAAATGAGCGATGGGACTGAACACATGAACGATGCACGGTCTTATCTTAATGCAGGGAATCCAATGACATTAGTCTGAATTGCTCAAAATCCTTATTTATCCTTAATGTTCACTCAGTAAAGACTTGTGTGTGTATATAACTGAAAATATGCCACAAGCCACCCTTTCAAGATCCTAAATGTTTGCTCTGTGGGGGTTTAGGAGCTTGACGGTTGTCTTCTGCAAAAAAAAAAAAAATTTGGCTCACATCTACTCCTGTCGGACCATGTTCAAAACCTAAATCAATTTCCTTCACAGAAAATAGGTCTATTAAACTTTAATTTGTAAATAATGTGGTGATCCAAACAAGCCCTAAATGACGATAGTGTTGGGGACATGATTTACGCAGACTCATGTCCCAGATGGGGATGTGGTGATAGCCCTACCTTACAGCTTGTACTCCCTCTCCGTTTCAAAATTATGTCATTTGTCTTTAAAGTACATACATATATATTTTTTTTTACTATGCATCTAGATGTATATTATGTCTAGATACGTATAAAAACTTTGTATCGAGTGAACCGTCATATGACCAAGCTTTTGACTCGAGGTAGACGACGTACAAACTCAATAGCCAACAGGGTAATGTTTGGACCTGCACACCCTGAATCAATATAACAGCAGCAAGTTTGGCCATCGATCGAGTGTTGTCTACACGCCAGCCCAAAGCACATGTTTGTATAGCCAACTATGGTGACCACGACTACTGAACACAGGTGGGGCGAAAAGGAAAATGTTAGTACAAAGAATGCCACCATGTGTATCATGGAATTGCTATAACAAATGATTGGTATGTCGAACTAATGTTTTATTTCATATTTCTGTTTTATTTACGACCAATTTTGATTAGAAAGTCCACGATACAAACAATCTATCATCTCTTGTTTTCTATACGATAGCTAGCTTCATCTCATACAAAAGGTCACAGAAGTAGAATTTTATTCCGGATCCGCAGCTGTTTGCGCAACACACACGAGTTTGCCGATCCCGCACTGGCCACTGGCATCACCTAGTCTTTCCGGATGGACATGACCACAACACACGAGCTAACAGAAATTTACAGCGACGGATGAGCGTCGTAGTTACTACTAATACTAACATGACATGACAGCAAGAGTGTTGCGGTTACTGTTACCGCTACCCACCTAGACTTTCAGCCCCTACTCTGCGCTGCGCTGCGCTGCAAGTCTGCAATGCAACAAACTTGCCAGTGTCCCTCAAGGTGTACACAAAATGTGGCGCTGCCTCCCTCGCCATTACCGGCTACTAGCAGCAGTCTCACCACTCACCTTCAGGCTTCAGTAGCCTTGCAGCTAGTCGCTCCACCTTCAGTACAGCCTAGCAACCACCAAGATTCACCATGGTGCAGTGGCTAGCTCCCGCAGCGTTGCGCCGCTCCTATTCACCCTTGCCTCCACCTCCTCCATGTCGGCATCAATCTTACCCAGAGCGTCCTTCACGCTCCCCAACGCAAGCTCCAGTGCCTTCACCTTCTCCGCGGCACGAGCCTTCTCCGCACTCATCTCCCTGTACTGGTCCCTCGCCTGCTGAGCCTGGGCAGACACACCAAGGAGGTCGTCAACGCGCCTCAGCAGGAACCCGACGTCCATGCCCAGCAGATCCACGGACTCCAGGGTCTTCTTCCACACCAGCAGGTCCTCGCGGGACGGTGACCGCTCCACTGTGCATGCCCGGATGCCCTCTGCGATGCTGACCGTCTCCATGATCGCCCCCATGACGAGGGTCAGGTTTAGCTGCTTCAGCAGGTTCCTGTGGAGGAACGCCTTCTGGGAGCGGCAAAGCTCGTAGTACGTCCTCCGCAGGTGCTCCTGGAACTTGCAGTCAATCACCAGGCTGTCCACGACAATGCTGAAGTCGCTGAAGCTCGCCACGTCACCAAAGTCCATGTCTGAATCCGAGATCCTGAGCCCGCCCGCTTCGCTGAAGATGACGTTGTTGTCATTGTCATCGTCTGCAGGGACACTGTGCTCCACTCTGGTAGCCTCTGCAGCATCAGAACATTCAATTTATGAGATTCAATAGTTATTTATTTATTAGACCATGTCCATGTATCAAAGGGTGAGATTCCTTATTGCAACTTCAAGAAGAACTTACTTGATAGTAGCTTCCCTTTCTTGCGCGCTTCTAAATTCAGCAGACTGATTGCTCCATCAGTTGCTGTAAATTCATTAGCTCTTATTATGTATACCTGAATGTAAAACATATACAAAATAATAATTAAAATATCGTTGAAGAAATGGGGAGGGTGTTTACCTCTCTAACATAAATTTGACCATTTAATTTGCTGTTTTTTTTTTTCATTTACACCCTTAATTGTCCAAGTGTCATTTCTGGATCTACCCCTACTTATGAACAGATTATTGAAAAAAAAACATTTTGACAAAACATAGAAAAAAAACTTGCCTTAAATTTCGTTGATTCCACAAGCTGGAAAACCAAAACATCGCCAACCTTAATATCATGTTTAATTGCGAAACCTCTCCACCCACCACTTAGTCCCTGCCTGGAACCTAGATACCTTGTGTGATGATCCTCTCCATTCTCATCTTCTAACATAATTCCAGTGTCTTGCTTTGGGAGATGCTTGTTACAAAAGTCAGTTGGCATACTCTAGGAGCAGAACACAAAAGTTCGATAAAGATGAAGCAAGAAAAGGGACAGATCACAGATGGATTGTACAAAACTTGTGATATCCTTTGTAATGCGCAGTGGCCTAGTGGGTGGTTGCAAATCAGACACTCAGTGTGCTTTAAGATCCTGAGAGTGATGTGGTACTTGTCACTTTCTTAGTTAACTTAATCTTCTCAACAGTTTCAATGTTTCTTCAGGATGTCTCTCCTCGCATTAAATTTTTTTGTTGCATAAGTTGTCCATAAAAAACAATGATCAAATCTTTAGCATTGGTCAAACATTCAAATAGTTAGTAAGCAGTAGCAACTTACAAGCCAAAACCCCCGGATGACATGAGATGGTAGCATAGTCTTGGTAAAGCTAAGATTGTTTTCTGGCAACTTCGCCTGTACCTCCTTAGCTCTAGCCATAGTGGATCCACAGTTGCCATGAACACTGGAATTAGATTAAAGATGTAGGTGAACAATTAAACAATTTTGACAACTTCAGATGCAGTTTACTTATGAGAAAAGGAAAAACATAAGACAAGAAGAAGTACCTAGCACTTAAATTTTGGCCATTAATATCAGATGCCTGTCAAGTTACAACATATTCATAATTAATCCATTCCTTCTGGCTTGTACTAATGGAAAGGCAAGAAAAATTGGAGCTCGAAAAAACACAGCAATTCTAGATAGAGCAATGGAGAGGGGAATAGTAAAGTCCACTTAACTAGTAGTGTATGTTTATAAGAAAATTTGAGCCAACCATACAAAATTTCTAAGCCCTAGGTTTTGAAAGATTTTTTTTCTAAGGACTATGCGATTATAAATGAAAACAGGAAGTGTGGATATCTTACTTCAGCAATGTTAGTGACGCCAGTAATGATGTTTTGGGCATTGTGTGCCTGAGGGGCACCAGAAAGCTTTTTTTGCTCACTGTCCAGCCTCCTTGACTTCAAAGCCTTTCATGAAATGGAAACTGGGGTTTGAGAAAGCTTAAAATAAAAAATAAATGCAACTGCAGGCCATGAAAAGGGGATCTAAGTATGCTAGTGCATATTGGTCATGTAGAATTTCTAGTAGTGAAGCTGTGAATGGAGCAACTGCATATATAGTGAATTTCTGTATAAAAATGAAAAAAAAGCCTCCTGATATATATTTTTTTGTAGTGATGCTTGCTTATGAATGGAGCAACAGTGTTCTTACTTTCAAAGGAATATCATCGCCCTCATCGTCTGTATCACAACAATGAAGTACCGCTGGCTGGTGACAAACAACAATAGCAAGCTCATCATTCTGCATTCATTCAACGATTATCCTGTGATGACAATATCAAACTTTTTTTTGCGAGACCCAGACGCAGACGCTCACATACACGAGCGCACACTCACCCCTATGAACGCACGCACGCACACCCTACCCCATAGTCTATATATCACAGAGCTGCATAATATTGTTGCATTGATGATGAAAAAGCTAATGGCTAATTTCTGAACTTCATTTTAATGCGGCACATAAGGAACATTTCCAGATGGCACGTTTGATCAAACATACAGCAAACAAAAGAGGCTTGAAGGGCAACACAATCTACAATACCCATCAAATCAAAGACTACAATATCAGAAGTGCCGAGTTCAGAGTAGTGATTCAGGGACCGACCAACATTCAGACTTCAGAGAAAGCAGCAGCACCTCCTACAGTTTTGAAGTACTATGAACAGGTGCTGAGCTTAATCAAAGGAACGGTGCTACTCTGAAGCCAGTGTTAGATCATTTCACGCAGGGTCTCACCGTGGGCACCCAAACACCAACCTTGTCACTGTCGCTGCAGCTGCTGTTGCTGGCACTGTCAAGCAAGGCGACCCTCTGCTTGACCAAAGCCATCTTCTGCTCCATCTTGCTCTTGGGGGACTGCGCGCCAGGTGGCCTCCCAATCCTGCTCTTGGCAGACTTGGAGCCAGGTGGCCTTCCCCTCTTCCTCTGCTGAGCAGCCCACCAAAACAGATGAAATCAGGAACACATTCGGTGCTCGGCTATCTATCTATCTATCAGAACGAAAATCAAAGATCAAAGCTTTGTGTGTTCCTAAATCACATCTGGCAGCGAGTGGTGACAAATCGACCAAGGAGGGGAAAAAAATATTGAGCGATGAAATGAAGTCTTTGCAGGGAACGAAGAATGCTAGAAACAGTAACGCAACACAGAGTGGCTGAGGACTGAAGAAGACGAAGATTGAAAAAAAAAATGTGCGCCACCTGAATGCTAGTAAAAGAAAGTTAAGATCAAGACAGTGAACAAATATTTGAAAACAAAACGAGAAAAAAAAAAGACAGAAAACACAGTGCGGGCGGTTGCTGGTTAAAGAAAGGAACTTGCTTTGAGTGGCGGATCATTCGCCATTGCCTCCGCAACGCCTCGCTGGAACCCTGGAGGTCGGACGCCTTGCTGGAACCCCGTCGCTGCTCGAGGAAACAAGGAAAGGACTCCGCAATCTGTTCAAGTCCAGAAAGTTGGATGGGTCTCTAGTCTCTACTCTCTGAGGAGAGAGAAGCTATAAATGTAAAAATTAAAAAAAAAAACGGTAAAAGCTGAAGCAAGCGGCAAGCACCAAATGTTCACATACAGTGATTGATGGATTCCACGAGACACGCAGCTATTTCCATCGGTCCGTGGGCTTCTCGGCTCCTCGGCCGAACGCCGTTCAGATTTCAAAAACCTTCCACGGATAC
Source organism: Miscanthus lutarioriparius (assembly GCA_904845875.1). NCBI lineage: Eukaryota > Viridiplantae > Streptophyta > Magnoliopsida > Poales > Poaceae > Miscanthus > Miscanthus lutarioriparius. The sequence goes on along the minus strand of CAJGYO010000006.1, from coordinate 113,059,600 downwards.
ACGTATTATTAGATTGAGGTGTACTAGTATATACCTCTTTTTTTTTTTTATCTGAACGGAATTAGAGTTTAGGACATTATTAAAAGAGGTATAATACCTCTTTTTTACCGACTTTGGGGTTTGAATTAATTTTTCAAAAGAAACGTTGAATTAATTTTTCAAAATTTAACCTTAAGACACGTGAAATAATGTATTTGTATTTGGGCTTCGGAATTAGAGTTCTGGACTTCAGGGTCACTGTGATCTCCCACAGCCAGTGTCAGTGGGTTTCATGCCTAGTCTAATACACTTATATTTTGAAAATAATGCACAAGAGTTTAATTCCTATGAAGCTATCTCTACTCCCATGAAACTTTCATGATCTCTTCCTTAATCAATGTAGCGACGTGTCAGCGTATTTAATGCTCATGAAACTCTATGAAACCCCATTGAGATTTGCCTAATTTTTTGGTAAAATCTTTCTCTCGCTTAGGAAATGCTTAATGACGGTAGCAGGAATTTAGCATGCTTAATTTCATAATAAGAGGAAAGAAATAAAAACAAAAAAGCTCACCTAGCTATGCTAGAGACGAACAATCTCACCAACCTTGATATCTAAGGCTTCAGAATCAGGGTTTAGGACTTTAGGGTCTCTGTGATCTCCGACAATAGCTTTTAATGAATCATTCTCTCTCTATGGAAATGCTTAATTCCAATCTTAGGGATTCAACACGCGTAAGCTGATAATAAGAGAACAAAATGAAAAAAAAAAAAAAACTCACCTGGCAACGCCAGAAACATAGGACCTCACCACCCTTTAGATCGAAGGCTTCAGAAGCAGGGTTTTGGACTTTAGGGTCTTCGGCACTAACATTTTGGTGAAATCTCTCTCTCTCTCTCTCTCTCTGGAAATGCTTAATTTTGGTTGCAGGGATTCAACATGCGTAAGCTGATGATAGGAGAGAAAGAATGAAAACGAAGAAGCTCACCCGATGACACCAGAGATGAAGGACCTTGCCGGCCTTTAGATCTGAGGCTTTAGAATTGGGGCCTATGACTTTAGGGGCTTGATGATCTCTGGCACTGAGGACCCCACCTAAGAAATGGAAGAGGCCGATTACAAGTGGAGGTAGCGAGCCTGAGGTGGTTCACGTGGTGGCGGCGATGGAGTTGGCGGTGCACCGCTGGAGCCGAAGAGGAGATTGGGGGTGTTTGGGTCAAAGAGGTGGAAAACTGTTAGGGGTTGGTGGCGGCGGTAGGAAGAAAAAAAATAGGTGTGCAGTAGATAAGACATGATGATATAAGTTTTAAGGTTGAGTGGTGAGGGGACCGGAGGATTTTTCTATGCATGTGCTTTGCAGTCAGCTCACTCCTCTCTTTCTCTTTTTTTAGCCGCTCCGATCCTGAGCTTAAGGGAGTGTGTTTGGTTTGAAGAATCTCTAATTCTAGATGAGGTGGCGTGTCGTACATAAGTGCAAGCCATAATTTTGGTAAATTGACCCAATTTGTCATGCATAAGTGCAAGCCATAATTTGGTAAAATGGTCCGATTTGTCATATACTTATATACTAGTTATTAGTTTATACTAAGAATGTAATGATGATTATTGCCACTGCACAAGATATAATAAAAAAATAATGTGAAAAAATGATAATGGATCACTCATTTCTCAAACTAAATGCCCTCTTAAAAGTTCGACTCGATGCTCGTTTTCACCCTTGTTTTAGGACGCTGAACTTCCTTCAGGTACACATACGAGAGAAGTTCTCAATCAAATTATTTGTCTTGTGTAGACATGCATAAAAAAAGTTTGGAATCACGATGCACACGCTAAACGAAGGCACGACACGGCTATGGTATGGCCAACCATCACATGACATGGAACGGCTATACGATCAGCCGAACTATACCCGCAGCTAGTGGAGGAACACCTTACACTATTTACATCATCAAAAAAATGGCATTTGGTACATTCTCGCGTTATATTCGATCTATCTATAGAAAGCTCCTAATTAATATACCATCATAACACCAACAGGATATGCATTATCAGCCTGTTCGGCGGCTGTGACTGTCTTTATCTGGCTTGGCTTATCAGTCAGCCAAGAGTGTTTTCCTCCCATTCTAAACCAGCAGCAATACTTTCAGCCCATGGCTTATAAGCCAATCCAGCCGAAACGAACCGATATTATTTTCCTTGCATTTGCACGAGACTTAGTGATGCCACGGTTTATTCCTTTCCGATCCCGCGTTCCTTTTGTGCACTTATATATATACATAATATATGTGGCAATATAATACTGTAAGTAAATATTGGGACTATTTGTTTGAACTTATCAGTCGGCTTATCAGCTAGAATCTATAGTATTTTTCTCTCACAATAAAATAGCTTAAGCCAGCTTATCAGCTGGCTTTAATACCAGCCCATGCACAAGCACTAGAGTATACATAAGTACTAGAAGTTAAGGATTGTTTGGTACGGCTAACCTTTACCTTCACTAGCAAAGCGGATTTTTTTCTATGGTTCCATAAACAGGGTTGATCAGTAAAACTAAAGTTGTTTTTAGAAAAACGTTTGGTAGCTTCATAGGAAATAGAGAGAGAGAGAGGGAGTTAGGAGAAGCTAATATATATTTTCAGTTTCACCAGCGTTACTCGTCTACACATGCGTAAATTGAGTTCGGCCCGAGCCCATCAGGTTTTGGTCCCACCCAAGAATCTTAGTGGACAGGGTCTAGGCACAGATGCTGCCGTTGTCCTGAAAACTTTTTCTTAGCTAGAGCTCGACTGAAATATTTATTTTAGTTATTTTATACTGTAAACTGCAAGAGCGACTTGTCTAGGCCTGGTTCCACTGAGTCTGGCCTTAAAAATACGCTTTTAACAGCCAAATCTTTTTTCGACCTGAGCCTGGCCCGCAAAATGCTCACGTCTATCCTGAGCATGTGAGAGCACATTTTAGAGAACTTTTAGAAAGAAACTGTTTCCAAATAGTTGTTTGATAGGAGAAGTCAGAAAACAGCTTTATAAAGTTAGAACATAATCCCTATAAAAAGACCCTTATTGCATCCGGCCCAAAACACCATATGTTCGATGCACGGTTGCTACCTCTACATAGCCTAGTGGTTACAAGATCCTCCATAGCACCTGAGGTCCTAGGTTCGACTCCTCATGGGAGTGAATATTACATGATTTAACGGCATTGTGCATTTAATGGTAGACGATGTTTCTCGTCGACAGTGAGGCATCTGTGGTGACTTCTTCAATCTCGAGGATTTGTCAGCTCAGTCTTCAAAGATGCTCATAAGGGTAGGGTTTGCATGCTTGTGTTCATAGGGATGAGTGTACATGCGTTGCAGGTGTCTACATTGTACTGTGTAATTGTAAAAAAAAAACACTACCATGGAGAATCACTTTGCCAAATCAATATATTCTCCAATCCAAAAAAAGTATAATTCTCATCTTTTGATGATACAACAATCTAATTTTTTTTATTAAATACTAAAAAATAATATTTATGATATGTAATGCTCCTCTCAATTCAAATTATATGGTATTGTGGCTTTTCTAGATACATTATTTATATTATTTCTAGACATTGTGTATATCTAAATACATAGCAAAATTTATTATCTAGAAAAGCCAAAATATCTTATTTGGAACGGTGAGTATGTATCATTAGATTAATTCTAAAATACATTTTTATAATTCAGAATGTAGTTTTTGCGATGGAACACAATAAAGCACTAGGCTAAATGGATTATGAGCTGAGTTTTATCAAAGTTTTGTGATGTCATCAGAAGGGATCTGATGCAAATGTTGCATAATCTTCAATCGAGAACCTTGCTACTCTTTAGTCTCAACTTTGGTGTCACAACTTTGATTCCGAAAGTCCAAGAAGCAAATAGAATTCAACTGGATCGGCCAATTTGCTTGCTAAATGTTAGCTTCAAAATTGTCACTAAATTAGCAAATATTTGAATCAACACAATAGTAGATTATATAGTTGGTCCAACCCGACGCAACATCCTTGAGGGAGTCTTCATCATGCATGAGACAATTCAATTCATGAGTTATTCAAGTACAAGGTACCCTATGTCCAATGGAGGATGCTTCCCTTGCGCCGTGCGCTTGGGTTTATAAGGGTGCCGATGAGTTTGTCTAGGGTTCTAGCTTCTAAGCTATGAGATGCTCAAGCTATGGAACTAGTCACCATTACCTTCCCTAATACAGTCCGGGGGTAGTTTTGTAGATGAAATATCGAATTGCGTAGATCTACAATTTTCTAGTTTATTACAAAGAAATCCTACCAGATCTGTGTGAATCAAATGGTATGCTTGACCTTTAAGTATATCTAGTCGATATCTTATATTACAAGTAATCAACATATCCCATCTGGTTTGGGCCTCTTCTTTAGCAGGCTTAGTGTCGGGTATCAGTATTAGGGATACCCGAAGAAAGGACCTGAGGACCACGGATGATGATTCGCTTAGATAATCAAGGACGTATTTCAGTCTCGACCAACCCTGAGGGCACGGGCTCTGTCTCGCCTGACGCCTAGGGCATGGGCTTCGTATCGCCCGACCCTAAGGGAATGGGAGCTGTCTCGCCTGACCCTGAGGGCACAGGCTACTTCTCACCCGACCCCTCGACGCGTGGGCTCTGTACCGCCCGACCCTAAGGGAACGGGAGCCGTCTCGCCCGACCCTGAGGGGACGGGCTTCATCTCGCCCGACCCCTAGGGCGTGGGCCCCGTCTCGCTCGACGGGGACCCATACCATCTCCAACCACTATGGGTCAGAAGGTACGACCCTGGGGTCAAACTTCTGACACCGGGCAGGAAGCAGGCATGTATCGACGTGACCCATGGCCACGTCAGGCCACACCCGGGGGTTCACATCACCAATTGTGATAGGTGCATGGTCGCTGTGCTGCCTACACCCTATACGGCCACTGACAGGCACGTCAGTTCACCATGCTGTCCGTCAGGACAGGATGGGACACCACGACCAGCTGATGGCGCCGAGGCATGGCACTAGTGGTGAACAGGAGCCCGACGTGGAGCCATCCCCATCTCCATCTACACACATGAAGGAAAAGAAGGACTCGATAGCCCTAGAGGCATTTTTCTCCCTCACTTTTCTCCTTTCTCTCTATAACCCATGCCTTCCCCTTTACCTATAAAAGATGAAGCAGGACGCCCCATGGGGAGAGGGAGAATGAGCACACGAGAACAAGCACACAGCTGAACAAACTCTCAGCACTCTTTAATCCTTCTAGCAGAGACTTGGGACCTTCTCCCTCTCTCATCCGTTTATAACCCCTACTACAAACTAAGTGTTGTTAACACGAGCAGCAGCAGACTGGACGTAGGGACATTTCACCCAAATTAGTATAAATCCTTGTGTCCTCCGAGCACACCATTCGGGCCAGACACGCAGATACAAATTACTAGCCGGTGATCCGAAACACTAACAGTTGGCATACTAGGTTGGGGCTTTTTGTGTGTCTCGACGTCCACATCAGGCCTTGGATGGCTAGTCACGACGTCAGCTGGGTCCTGGGTGTGCACGTGCGCTTCGAACCTAGACTTCATTGTCATGATGGAGGGAGAGTTGGCGCAGGCTCCCACCGCTGTCTAGCCTCTCCACTCCACCGGCCTCAATGCGGTCATCGAGGCTCTTGAGGAGCTACAGCTTCATGCGCCGAGGCCCATGCCCCTAGGAGCGACTAGCCCCTCGGCTTCGATTACGGGAGGCTAGAGCACCAACTTGATGCCTTCCTAGGACCCCGACCGTCCTGGGAGGACATGCGCTGCCTCACCTTCTCGTTTGCCAACATCATGACGTAGCTCACCGAAGGGGAACCGCTCTCCCTAGAATACCTCATCCAGAGCGCCCCAATAGCGTTCCTGTTCGGTCTGACGCAACGCCGCAAGGATCATTGGCCACCTCATGGCGCAGCACATGCACCCATCCCCTACGAATGATGAGTTCGTGGGGATGACCAAATATGTCATGGAATCTTTCCACAACCTTCTCGTGGGAGAATCAGAGTTGCTCTCCGACTCTAACTCCTATAGGGAGAGCCATCACCCCTCACAAGAATGTTTTATGGCATGTACCCCAGGGACACGTTGAAAGCATCCATGAGGGAGGGGCTACCCCACCAAACAACCTCGACGATGAGGCCGAGGGAGATGCAGGGGCCCCGCCTCGCCTGCGGGTGGAGCAGCTGAGGGCACGACATAGGGAACTCAAGGATGCGTGACTCCAGCTGGAGTAGGAGCACATGGAGCTTGAGCAAGAGATCGAGCACCGTGGAGAAGGTGGGCGTGTGCGTGCCATGGCTCGTGATGTGAACCGGAGGATCATCGAGGACGATGGAGCCCTCCCACACTTTGCCCGGGCAAGCCAGAACATCACTGCCATGGTGGCCTTGCTCTAAGGGCTTTCGAAGCCCGTGACACCCGAGGATCATTGGGCCTATCACGAGATCCACACGCTGCTTGAGCGCGCAGCGGTGCAGTAGGCGGAGAGCTCGCTGTCTCGGCGACGCAAGCTCGACGCCAGTTAACACGTGCCCTCGGGATGACATGTCAGGGATGTGTCTATCCACCAAGCGCCACACGCCGGTGGGGGGCGTGCCTGGCCCTGGTGTATGAGCGTCTCGGACTCCACCGTGACGCACGTAACACCCTAGATGCCCGTAGGCGTGGACGAAGCGGCGAGAGAGAGGAAGCCGGCTGCGGCTATTATAACACCCTAGTGTTAAGCATACATTTGACACTTGCATTTCATGAGCACAAGCATCATCCAAGCATTCATGAGCATGGGCATATGAAGTTTCATTTCATTCACCTTCTCTTTATCACATGTGATGTGAATAATATACATGTATATGCTTGTGATCATGTGTGACCAATGTGAGAAATAGTTGTGAGGTCACAAAAACACCTGAGACACATCTAGGATGGTAAATGGAACAATGTTTGTATTCTTGACCTAGCCCAAATTTGCTTCTAAGTGTTGGTTTACTTTGAAATGCCTTTTTCATGATGCTAGTTTGACCAAAGTTGAATAGTAGCTTAGAGAGCTTGCATGGCAGTGCACCCTTAATAAAAGTTGTAGTTCTTGACATGGGTAACAAACTTTATTTAAGTGTCATGAGCTCATTCGGTGCCTAACATGGTCAAATAGGGCCCACAAGATTCAACAAAATACTGTTTTGGGACTTAAATTTTTTGCTGAGTCTAGAAGCTGTTTTCAGTTTCAATGTGACCTACTTGGGAGCTTTGCATTTTGAAAACCAGTGAGAATTTGGCAATGCTTCTTAAAGCAAAGTTGTAGTACTCACATAGCTCTACAACTTCTATTAACGAAGTTTTCGCTCGCCATAGATTAGGAGTAACATCACCTTGAACTTGCTCTGTCAGTCGCTCGCTGCAGCTCTGAACCGGCCGAGTTCAAACTACTCGGTGGCTGACCACGCGCAGGGGCAAGCCACCACGTGGCGCCTATACGCCGGTGGAGTGAAGTGGGAAGCGATGCTGCTGCTCTCTCCCATTCTCACTCTCTCGCCCTACCATTCTCGCTCTCGCCCCCGCCAAAGCCGAGCCACGCCGCTGTCGCCACCACCATACCTCCGCCATGGCCACACGCCGCCACCGCCGCACCTCCATCCAATCCATCATGCTCATAGCTCTGCCATCATCTCCTCTACCTCCTCGACCCTCCATTGTAGCCGGTTGAACCCAGGTATAGCCACATTGTGTGTCGCCATCGCCGCCATGGCCACAGAGCGCCGCCGAGCGCCGTCGAGCTCTGAGCTCACCATGGCTAGCCCTATCCACCGCTCCTCCTACCTCCTTCTCCCATGGTTCATCATCGCCTTAGGTCATAGATGCTCACGTAGTAGCCGGTTTAACCGCTACCGCCGCCGCCGTGCAGGAACGCGTGACCGCACCGCACACGCCTGCCATGGCTGCGAGCTCAAGCTCGTCGCAACCGGCACCAACTAGACCCCATCTTCCCCATCCTTTGTTTATTTCCGCACCACCGTGACCCATAGCACCTTCTCCTATGATGGAGACCCATCACCCACCACCGTCATATCAGAACGGTAAGCGCCGCCGCTTGCGCTGTGGGCCGCCATGCTGCCATGCACACGGCCACAACACACTGCCAGTTCACCGTGCCCTAGACCTAACCCTAGAGATATGCTAGGACTCCCTGATGTTGTAGCATCGCTCACCTAGCCGTGTCATTGCCAAAGACGATGATCCCACCGCCGAGCACCTCCACCGTGCCACCATTGCCGCCGATGAGGTAGCTTCAGTGATCCATCGGCCAACCAAGTGCACCAGTCAATGTGCGAGGGTGTGGGGAGCACAATGCCAGTGACCTCATCGTTGGTGACCTCACTGTCGGCGAGTTTGCGGGCTCAAGTATGATTGTGCGACCGCTTGCGGGCTGCCATTGTACTTATGCTCTTATAAATTGGACGGTTCTATCACAACTATCACCCTCGTCATGGCGGACGCTATGACAGTGGCGAGGACCAGAGCCTGAGCCCTGACCTGCTGGGACCTCAGGCCTTCGGACGACACATCCTCAATGTCGCCTTCCCACCGCGGTATCAACCGCCGACCAACATCTCGAAATACTTTAGGGAAACAAACCCCGAACTATGGCTCGAGGATTACCGGCTTGCTTGCCAAGCCGTTGGAGCAGATAATGATAGTTTCATTATCCGGAACCTTCCATTGTTCCTGACCGATTCGGCGCGAACATGATTGGAGCACCTTCCGCCCAACCGGATTCAAGGTTGGGTGGACCTAAAGGAGATTTTTGTGGAAAACTTCTAGGGCACCTACGCGCGTCTTAGGAACCCGTGGGATCTCAAAAATTATCGACAAAAGTCTAGGGAAACTCTTCGTGAGTACATCCGACGCTTCTCCCGGTAGTGCAACGAGCTACCCGATGTCGCCGATGCCGACGTCATAGGAGCCTTCTTGTTTGGGACCACCTGTGAGTCCCTGGTTCACAAGCTAGGATGCAAGGACCCGCGAATCACTAAGGAGCTCCTCGACATCGCCACCAGCCATGCCTCGAGCGAGGAGGCAGTCGGAGCAATTTTCGACCATCCCAAGGGCAAGGCAAAGAGGGACGAGGACGCCGGCAAAGGCGCCTCCAACCGCCCTAACAAGAGGAAGAACAAGCAGTGGCATGAGGGCTCTCTTGTGGCCACTACCAACCACAAGGGTGGTCAGAAACCCACCGAGGGAACCCCAGACCACTTCAAGAAGATGATCGAATGGCCATGCCCAAACCATGCTATCGGTGTTTTCAGACCACCGATGAGTAAATTTGTATTTGCGCGTCTAGCTCAGATGGTGTGCTTGGAGGACACAAAGGTTTATACTGGTTCGGGTGGAATGTCCCTACGTCTAGTCCGCTGCTACTCATGTTACCGGCACTTGATTTGCAGTAGGGGTTACAAACAGCCGAGAGAGGGAGAGAATCCCAAGTCTCTGATGGAAGGAGTGAACGGGTGTTGAGAGCTCGCTTGCTGCTCAGCCATGTGCTTGTGTTGTGCTCTTATGTTTTTTATCTCCTCCTTGGATCCCCCTAGTAGGGGCACCCTGCTTCCCCTTTTATAGGCGAAGGGAAAGCACGGGTATACAATGGAGGAAAAGGTGAAGAACGAGAGAGAGAAGAAGTCTTCCAGGATCGCTGGGTCCTTCTTCTCCTTTATGCGGGTCCCATCGATCCTGTAGATGTCAACAGGAACGGCTCCACATCGCGGCCTTGTTCATCACTGGCGCCATGCGCAGGCGTCATCCGCTGGTCATGTCGTTCCATTCTATCTCGGCGGATGTCTTGGTGAACTGACGTGCCTATCAGTGTTCGTACAAGGTTTAGGCAGAACAGCATCGACATGCCTAACACTGTTCTAGATGTGAATCCTCAGGTATGGTCCATCATGGCCATGGGTTACATCGAGGTGTTCTAGTCTCTTCCCTGGTGTTAGGGTTTTGACCCAGGCCCATACGCTTGGACCTGGAGTGGTTGGCGGCGGTATGGGTCCCCGTCAGACGAGATGGAGCCCGTGGCCTTGGGTGAGACCCCTATGGCCTCAAGGTCGGGCGAGATAGAGCCCACATCCTTGGGGTCAGATGAGACAGCGCCCGCACCCAAGGGGTCGGGCGAGGGGGAGCCTGCACCCAAGGGGTCGGGCGAGATGGAGCCTGCACCCAAGGGGTCGGGCGAGGCGGAGCCCGTGACCTTGGGAGTCGGGCGAGATAGAGATCACGACCTTGGGGGTCAGGCGAGACGGGACCCACACCCAAGGGGTTAGGTGAGACGGGACCCACAGCCAAGGGGTCGAGCGAGACGGGACCCGCACCCAAGGGGTCGGGCGAGACGGAGCCCGCACCCAAGAGGTCAGGCGAGGCGGAGCCCACGACCTTAGGATTAGCCAAGATGGAGCCCGTACCCAAGGGGTCAGGCTGAGATGGAGCCCGCACCTAAGAGGTCGGGCGAGGCGGATCCCGCGACCTTGGGATCGGGCGAAACAGAGCCCGTACCTCAAGGGGTTGGGTGAGATGGAGCCCGTGGCCTTGAGGTTGGGCGAAATAGAGCCCGCACCTAAAGGGTCGGGCGACATGGGACCCGTAACCAAGGGGTCGGGCGAGACGGAGCCCACACCCAAGAGGTCGGGCGAGGCAGATCCCACGACCTTAGGATCGGGTGAGACAAAGCCCTACCCAAGGGGTCAAGCAAGACGAGCCTGTGGCCTTGGGGTCGGGCGAGATCTTTTAATATGTCTCGGGCCATCCGGGGGAGCCAGCATGGGCGCTAACCTCCTTGCTTTGAGTATCCCTACTATCAATACCCGACAGTAGCCCCTGAGCCTATGGAGGAGTAGAATACTCCTTTGGAGGCTTCTATGAACGGGAGGACTCTGAGGGCCTTGGCCTTCTTTTTGTAGCCAGCGGCGTGTCCTGGTAGGGCGGTGGTTCCCTTTTGTCGTGATCGGTCTCCTTGGGGGCATGTAACCATAGGATTCGGGAGGTCAGAAAGATTTGTCTTGATTTCGGTCCCCTAGGATCCGATCGGTCCGCTGTTGTACTGTGACCGCACGTTTGGTCTCCTTATGAGTCCAACTTTCCTCGAGCCCCCACGTGTAGTAGGGGTCTGGTCAAGGGTCGGCTCTTCTTTGTGGTCATCGTCCCTCAAGCATTTTATTCGATAAAATGGAGGGGCTGAGCCATGCCACATTTTCCCTTGATGGACAAAACATGGTGCTCAGTGAGCTATTAACGGGCTAGTCCGAGTGGGGCCTCGGCCTCCCGTTCGCATGGGTCCGGCATGGGTCAGCTGGTGACCGACTCTAGACTCTTGGCGGTCAGTCCATATAGTTCTTGGATCCATTCAGTCGGTCCCAAGGGCTCATTGCCTTTCTTCGAGTAAAATCCATGGACTAGGAACCGACCAAGACTGAAACATGGGCCGAGATGCTCACAGCACTTGTGCGCCTAGGTACTGGCCACTAGTGGGCCTATCCCTTTCTATCCCTCACTCTAAGGGTGCCCCGGAGCGGCTGTGAACCCTTCGGTGGGCCAACCTTTTGAACTCCTGGTTTTGAATGGGCCGTAGGAGTGTTTTTAGCTCTAGATCCCTTCTTACCTGCGATGGTTCTTGACCCATTGAATGAGCGAACTATCATTCAGTGTATCCTTCAAGGGTGAGGCCAAAGATAGTGTGCACGTGATCTTCTAAGGGAGGTGACGTGACATGGCGTAGCGGGCGCGCAAATCTAGTGGATGGTTTGCCTTCTTGCCCCGCTCCACCCTATAAATAGCGGCCTCCCCCTTTGCGTTCCTGCACACCAAAACTATAGCCTTACCTTCTCCATTTCTCCACCACCGCCATTCAGATCTGCCATGGCTGCTAATCCACCACCAGAGCCCTAGATCTATAGCCTCAGCTTCTCTGCCTCCGCCTTTGCTTCTCCATAGTCGCCTCCCTCCTCCATGGATTCATGGTACCGCTCTGATGTTACCGTTGCATGCATGGAGGGCCTTATCAAGTGCAGTCTTCTCCGTGGGAGGACCGATGTGGCAGAGTGGCTTTTGCCTAGCCATGAGGATGCACCGGCGCTGCCCAACGGCTATGTCATCTCCTTCGTGCTTTTCCATGAGCACGAACTCATGATTCCTCCCCACCCATTCTTCTAGGGTCTGCTGCACCACTATCAGATCAAGCTGCAGCACTTGAAACCCAACGAGATCCAGCACATCGTGGCCTTCATTGTGATGTGCGAGGGGTGCCTAGGGATCGAGCCCTACTTCGAGCTCTAGAGATATTCTTCTCTATCTCCTTGATCAAGAAGAAGGAGAGAGGCCGAGAGACCCCGGTGCTAATGGGATGTGCGGGCATCCACCTCCGAGGGCAGTGGGTGGCCGAGTACATGCCCTGCCAGCTCTCTAGATCCAACAAGGGGTGGCACTCTCATTGGTTCTATCTAAAGAACGACCTTGCCGCTCCCTTGCCAGTCTTCTTTGGGCGTCTGATCAAAGAGGTACCACCGTCATGGCCATAGGATCCACCCATCAAGGAGAAGAAGAGGATACGTGACCTCCTCTAGGCCATCGCATTCCTGAAGACCAACGGCCTTCATAGGGCCAGCGTCATCAGGGGGTATCATGCGAGGAAGGTGGCGCCCCTGATGGTGCGCGTTCTCCCGCTATACGGATGACGCTCGACGCGCAGCTCATTGGGATGATGCTCGCCCAGGGGCTGCTCCACGATAGCAAGGTCATGCGCAGCGCGTTAAGGAGGCCATGGGGAGGCCAATGTCGTGTTCCCGATCCTAGGGCATCCTATGATGCGGCTAGACGCGGGCTTCATCGAGGTACCGGCGGGGTTAGCCTTTCGGGACTCTATCGTCGCTGCTACCAGAGCATGTGGCCGTGAGGGTAGTGAACCATGCTGTGGATGAACAAAGGAAGAAGAAAAAGGATGACGAGGAGAAGAAACGGTGGTCGAAGTAGTGAGCAAAGCTGCAGTGAGGGAAGCGGCGTCAAGGCTCGTCGGAAGAAGAGGAGGAAGAAGAGGAGGAGGAGGAAGAGGATGATGGCTCCATGTCGCCCATCCCATGGGATGATCTAGCCGCTGGGGATGAGGACCCACCTTAGCCATAGGCGGGGCCCTTCCCATGGCATGTCATGAGGCAGGAGGGGGAGGTCGCACCCCTAGAGCTGATGGAATCAAGCCACCCCGCCCCGTCTGGACCTTCGACGGCGGCCTCAGAACCGGCAGTCAGTCAGCCGCCTTGCCTCATTTGGGCCTTTGACGGTGCCCCCAGATCTGGTGGAAACAGATTGCCCCACTCCGTCTGAGCCCTCAGTGGCCTCCGGAGTTAGTGGGTGGCGGCCATTCTGATTCATCCGAGCCTTCCGAGTCGAGGGACGGCTCAAAGCGACAATGTGCCGACGAGGAGCTATCGGGGTCGGGCTAGCCACCCCTAAAGCGTCCTCATATGAAGGAGTCAAGGTGAATCAGGAGTTTTTTGTCATCCTTTCATCCTAATGAGATTTTGCTGTGAACTGACCGCCATGTCCCTTACAGTATCGGAGGACGTTGGACTCTCCTATGGCTCACCCTGAAAAAGATCCTCCTTTGGCAAATGTGCCCGGAGCCGACTGGCGCCACGCCAGTGGAGGGCGTGAGTGGCGTCGAGGCGGCCATGGCATGGACTAGGGAGGCACAGCCGATGGCTGCGTCCATGGGAGAGCAGGCGGAGGAGGGCACATCTGGGGCTCCCATGGCGGGTGCGGCATGGCTGGTCATGTCCTCGACGTCATAGGCGGAGGTGGCACGGCGGGAGCCATCGTCCGATGCAGGTGGCCATGTTCGTAGTGGGGCGGACAGGAAGGGCGCGGTCAAGGCATCCTTCATGGATGTGGCAATAGGGTAGGCCTCCGTGTCGGTGTCACCCACCCCTTTGTCACTAGAGGAGCCATCCTATAGGAGCTGCAGCCACCAGAGAGGTCGGTGTCGCTTGAGGTCGGCACGGGATGTCCTGGTCTCTGGTCCGGGTGGCTGCCCTCAGTGAAGTTGTAGAGGAGAGGGAATGGGGGAGCATACACATGGAGGTTGGGGACGCGGTTCGCGCCCTGACCACAATGCTGAGCTCGATGCGCGACATTGTCGCCATGTTGGCCAGGTATGATATGACCATGCTTCTGACCCCCATGTTCTCTTTCCACACCTCTAAGTCTTGTCTTCTTCATAGATCCTTATGGACCACAATTGGGAAGAGTCACAGTTCCTTGCTGAGGAGGCACGGTGGAGTGAGGGGCTGGCTGCACAGCTTGCTGCCACCCGACAGGAGGTGGCTGAGCTTGCCCCTGCTGCCTGGGAGGTGGCCGACCTCTGAGTCAGGGAGAAGGATGCTCACGACGATGCCCACGAGGCCGAGGAGAAGCTCACGGCCCTGATCGAGAGGGCGCGCATGGAAGCCATGGATACTGAAGGGCTACGGAAGGAGCAGGATGATTTGCTCCAGGCCATAGAGGAGCTCCACATGGGGATTAAGCTGGCTCACCAAGAGCGTGCCGTCGCTCAGCAGGGGACTGACTACCTCGAGGGTGAGCTTTAGAGGGAGAGGGACCTGAACATTGCAGCCAAGGGTGTGTCCACCGGGCTCACGACGGAGGTCGGTCAGTGCCAAGAAGAGGTCCAACACTTGGAGGCCGAGGTGACCCGGCAGCACGATGAGGTGCGCAGTTTCAGGCGGACGTGGACGGTAAGTCTCTGGTTTCTATTGTTGTCTTCCTCCCTAGAATCTGTGGTAAGCCCTTATGACGTGGTCGGTACGTGACTTGGGTAGGTCTCGATGACAAGCTTGGGGCGGAGGTGGTGAAGAGCCGCATCCTAGAGAAAGAGCTCAGCTAGGTGAAGGACACCCTCTAGAAGGAGAGCAACGAACATGACAACCTGCGCGTCGCCGTCCAGCTAGTCTGTGATGAGCTCGAGCTGGCCCCGGAGCAGGAGACAAGCTCGCTCGTGGTTCGTGCCACCCGGATAACAGACTGAGCATGTGATATGTCAAGGGGCATGCTTTGCTTTGGCATTCACTGCTTGTTCATGATCACCCGTTCTCATTATGAGAACATCGATCTGGCGACGATGAGCCAAGGCTTCACGCCCGTCTATACCGATGCCGAGCTAGTCGACATCGAGAAGGAGGTGGCCCCCTTGGCGCACGACCTTTCTACCAAGATAGAAGATGAAATCATCCCCCCGAGGGGTTAGCTTAGTTAGATAGGTCAGGCGGCGCATTTGTAATAAGTGAACAAGTTCCAACCCTTCTGTTTCGTTTAAACAAGCTTGTTCTTTTGTTTTGTTTGAACAAATTTGTTCTTTCTCCCTTTTTATATGTAAAAGGGTTAATGCGTTCCGACCCTTCCTGTTGTTAAGACCGTAGAGCTTGAGGTGTGGGCAGAAAACTCTGGTCATGCTGGTAAGCAAGAGTGCCATAACCGCTGGGGCGTAGGTTTCTTGCAGTCCAACCAGTTTTTACTCAACGTTCGTTTTCACAAACATTGCCTTTAGGTTTTTAATGTGAGAGATGGTCGAGCACGGCGACTATTTCAGAAAGGGTATATATATACCCTTATTAGCCCTCGAGTGAGACCCGACCCCTTACCATTGTCGGGGTGGGTTTCACTAAAGATCGAGGAGACGATAGCGAAACTGGTAGGGGACATCATTTTTTGTTTTAGAAACGTTATTCTTAGTTTTCGTACGTACTCCCTCCCTAGGATCAGAACCATCGTTCTGTTACCACGTATTCGGTCTCCTTGCGAGTCCAACTTCCCTCGAGCCCCCACACATTGCAGGGGTCCGGTCGAGCCCCCGTGATCGTCACCCCGTCCGTGGTTTCCGCAATCGGAGGGGTTGAGCTAAGGTCACTTTCCTCGATGGCTCGAGTGTCGTGCTCGGTGAGCTCGCTAACAGTCATGTTCTAGTGGAATCCGGGTTCGTTGTTTGTAACGGGGTCAACATAGCCCTCATGTGGCATTAAACTGCTCCTTAACCTACCTCCCGGTAGATGCCTGAGTCGTTTCGGAGATCGACCTAGGTGGCCCGCTGGTCTCTCCTCGATGGAGATTTTGTAGGCATGGCTCGAGGTTAGGATTGAATGAGAAGGTCGAGATGACCCTGTTCGCTTCTAAGCGGGTCGGGCAAAGGCCGCTGGGGCTCATCTGTGTTTTCTTCCCTGGCTCTGTTCGACGTGAGGCGGCCTTGAACCCTTTGTGGGCCAGCCTTCAAACCCCGATCGATCGCCGCTCATGTTGAATGAGACGACTATCGCTTCGTGATGTGATGTGAAGCATTGTGATGCAACAATTACATATGCGATGCTTGGATGTATGAGAATGGATGAATGAATGCTCATGCGCTGAAAAAGTAAAGTGAGGGTTGGTAAAGTTACCTCGATGGCTCGAGTGACGGGTTCAGGGAGCTCTTATCGGATATGTCCGAGTGGATTCCGAGTCTATCGTTCATGATGGAGTCGGCATAACCTGCATGGGACATTCTACTGCTCCTTACCCATCTCTCAGTAGTGGCTCGAGCCATCAAATCGACTTGGGTGACCCGCTGGCCTCTCTTCAATAGAGATTCTACTAGTGGGCCACTCCAAACCCTTCCTGAGAAGGCAGAGGCTAAAGCTCGAGGTGCGGGCAAAAAAGTCTGATCATGTTGGTGAGCAAGAACGCCATAGCTGCTGGGGCGTAGGTTTCTTGTGGTACGACCAGTTTTACTCAGCGTTTGTTTCTGCGAACCTTGCCTTTATGTTTTTGACGTGAGAAAAGGTCGGGCACCGAGAATGTCTACCGAATAGATATACTCTTTAATGTGTTTCGACTCTTTTCATAGTTAAGGCTAAAAAGCTCGAGGTGCGGGCAACAAACTCTGATCACGCTGGTGAGCAAGAATGCCATAGCCGCTGGGGCGTAGTTTTCTTGCGGTCCGACCAGTTTTACTCAGTGTTTGTTTCTGCAACCCTTGCTTCTAGATCTTAACGTGAGAAAGGATCGAGCACAGAGAATGTCTACCAAATAGATATACTCTTATCAGCCCTCGAGTGAGGCTGACCCCTTGTCGTTGCTAGGGTCAGGCGTCACTAAAGATCGAGGAGTCGATAGCGAAACCGATAAGAGAAAGCATGCGTAGATTTAAGGGTAAAAGCAATGTACCTATTCGATGTTCTAGGCATTGACAGAGACTTCGTCATCGATGGTCCTGAGCCCCTTGCCGTTGCTGGGGTCGGGTGCCACTAAAGATCGAGGAGTCGATAGCAAAATCGGTAAAGGAAAGCATGTGTAGATTTAAGGGTAAAAGCGACGCAACTGTTCGATGTTCCATGCGTTGACGAAGACTTCACCGTCGATGGTCCTGAGCTTATAGGTGTCTGGTCAGAGCTCCTCTACGATGACGTATAATCCCTCCCATGGTGGAGAGAGCTTGTGGTGGTTCTTGTTGCACTGGACGAGGCGGAGCACCAGGTCTCCAACGTTGAAGGCCCGACCTCGCACTCGATGGCTATGGTACCGGCACAATGCTTGCTGGTACTTGGCCGAGTGGAGGAGGGCGACATCGCTGCTTCATCTAGCTGGTCCATCCTCGAGGGACGCCTCGACTCACTGTTCGTCGTACGCCCTGACCCTCGGTGCTCCATAATCAAGGTCAGTCGAGAGGATAGCCTCAAAACCGTAGACCATGAAGAATGGTGTTTAGCCGGTGGCCCAGCTGGGGGTCGTCCTCAAGCTCTAGAGCACCATGGGAAGCTCCGCAACCCATCGTCTACCAAACTTGTTCAACCGGTTGAAGATCCTAGGTTTGAGGCCTTGTAGGACCATGTCGTTCACGCGCTCGACCTGCCCGTTTGTGTGGGGGTACGCCACGATAGCCCAATCGACGTGGATGTGGTATTCATCGTAGAATCGGAGGAACTTCTTCCCAATGAATTGTGTGCCATTGTCCGTGATAATGGAGTTCAGGACCCCAAAGTGATGGACGATGTCAAGGAAGAACAATACGGCTTGCTCGGACTTGATCGTGGAGATTGGTCGAGCCTCTATCCACTACGTAAACTTGTCTATGGCGACAAGCAAGTGCGTATATCCACCAGACGCCCTCTTGAGAGGTTCGACCAGATCGAGCCCCCAGACCGCAAATGGCCACATGATGGGGATCGTTTGGAATCCTTAGGCCGATAGGTGGGTCTACCGAGCGTAGTATTGACACCCTTCACATGTGCGCACAATCTATTCAGCGTCAGCTACTACAGTCAGCTAGTAGAAGCCTTGTCGGAACGTGTTTCTGACAAGGGTCCTAGGCGTGGCATGGTTCCCACAAACTCCACTATGGATATCACCCAACAACTGCTTCCCTTGTTCGATGGGGATGCAGCGTTGTAGGATCCTAGCGTGGCTTCGCCTGTAGAGCTCGCCCCCAATATGGACAAAGGACCTAGTGCGACGCACGAGCCGTCGAGCCTCCATTTTCTCCGTCGGTAGTGCCTCACGGAGGAGGTAGTCAAGGTAAGGCGTCCTCCAATCGGTCAGAGAGTCGGGCTTTGTCGCTGGATCCTCGTCAAGCTCCATGACTTCGGGATCAGATGGAGCCGATGGCTGGTTAGCCTCTAGGCCCAGGGCAGGTGGCCCATCACCGATTTGTTCTGGCTCCTCGTAGCAGACTGAGGGCTTGTACTAATCGCTGGCGAAGGTGCCCGTCGATACCGACTGTTGGCCGGATGCATTTTCGCCAGCGCGTCGGCCGCCTCGTTGAGACGCCTCGGGATGTGATTGAGGTCGAGACCATCCAACTTGTCCTCTAGCTGGCAGACTTCTTGGCAATACATAGTGAAAGGACCTAGGATGCCGCCTAGAGGGGGGGTGAATAGGTGTTTCTGAAAATTAACACCTTTAAATGCGGAAATGATTAGTAAAGGGAGTTTCCAAAAGGGAAACTCCAAATAAAGAGTAGCACTACCCCTCACAAGTTAGCCACAGAGTATATAAGGTACAAAGAATGTATCTAGAGGCTACAACCCTGCAACACGAAGTTAGAACTGCGAATAAATATTTTCAGCACAGAGCTCTAATACCGGACGTGTCCGGTATGCACGGTTTCTATAGAACAGCCCTGAACTTACTCCTTTCGATTTCTATCTTCAAACCAAACTGCAGGTACCTACTAGAGATATCAATATACATAGAGAACCTACAAAAGAGCTGGAGCAACACAAATATCAAATGAAATGCGAATTGAGACACGATATTTGTTTTACCGAAGTTCGGACTCGTTCGAGTCCTACTCTCCGTTGAGGGGGCTGCGGGCGACCCAGCGAAGGTCAGCCCTAGAGGGTACCATGAAGGTCACTCTAGCCGGAGTCTTTTCCAACTCCTTTTCCTCCTTCCACTAAATGATTCCGAGGCGGTGGAATCGACCGTTACAAACTTCCGAAGCAACCACAATCTCTCGGTTGCTTTCCGGCGATGCCTAGTCGTCTAGGACCGAAGAGTCCAAGAGTAACATATGCGAATCACGAGATTGACAATATGCACAAGTGCTCAAGTGGTTGGATTTGCTCTCTTTTCAAATTTCACTCAACCCACAATTTGATTTGGCAAATTTGATCAATCACTCACTAAGAGAGGGTTGGGAGAGTTGGCAAGGCTCAAAAACGTGTGTCTATATTAGCAGAATCAGCAGCCTCTAAAGGTGGAGGCTTGGGGGTATTTATAACCCTCCTTGAAAAACTAGCCGTTTTATAGCCGTTTCAATACCGGACACGTCCGGTATGACTTACACTGCACCAACGGTAACTAAGTTATAGAGACAATGTGAGGCGTCGGAACTCCCAATGAATGCCGAAACTCTCGACCGTCGGAACTCCCGACTCACATCGGAACTCCCGACCCTCGGCAAATTTGAAAACCATGTAACTATTCGATGTTCCAGGCGTTGATAGAGACTTCTTCGTCGATGGTCCTGAGCCCCTTGCCGTTGCTGGGGTCGAGTGCCACTAAAGATCGAGGAGTCGATAGCAAAACCGGTAAAGGAAAGCATGTGTAGATTTAAGTGTAAAAGCGACACAGCTGTTCGATGTTCCATGTGTTGACGAAGACTTCACCGTCGATGGTCCTGAGCTTATAGGTGCCTGGTCAGAGCTCCTCTATGATGACGTATAGTCCCTCCCATGGTGGAGAGAGCTTGTGGTGGTTCTTGTTGCACTAGACGAGGCGGAGCACCAGGTCTCCAACGTTGAAGGCCCGACCTCGCACTCGATGGCTATGGTACCGGCGCAATGCTTGCTGGTACTTGGCCGAGTGGAGGAGGGCGACATCGCTGCTTCATCTAGCTGGTCCATGGCATCCTCGAGGGATGCCTCGACTCCCTATTCGTTGTACGCCCTGACCCTCGGTGCTCCATAATCAAGGTCAGTCGAGAGGATAGCCTCAAAACCATAGACCATGAAGAATGGTGTGTAGCCGGTGGCCCGGCTGGGGGTCATCCTCAGGCTCCAGAGCACCGTGGGAAGCTCCGCGACCCATCGTCTACCAAACTTGTTCAACCGGTCGAAGATCCTAGGTTTGAGGCCTTGTAGGACCATGTCGTTCACGCGCTCGACCTGCCCGTTTGTGCGGGGGTACGCCACGGCAGCCCAATCGACACGGATGTGGTATTCATCGTAGAATCGGAGGAACTTCTTCCCAATGAATTGCGTGCCGTTGTCCGTGATAATGGAGTTCGGGACCCCAAAGTGATGGACGATGTCAAGGAAGAACAACACGGCTTGCTCGGACTTCATCGTGGAGATCGGTCGAGCCTCTATCCACTACGTAAACTTGTCCTCTAGCTGGCAGACTTCTTGGCAATACACAGTGAAAGGACCTAGGATGCCGCATAGAGGGGGGGTGAATAGGCGTTTCTGAAAATTAACACCTTTAAATGCGGAAATGATTAGTAAAGGGAGTTTTCAAAAGGGAAACTCCAAATAAAGAGTAGCACTACCCCTCACAAGTTAGCCACAGAGTATACAAGGTATAAAGAATGTATCTAGAGGCTACAACCCTACAATGCGAAGTTAGAACTGCGAATAAATATTTTTAGCACAGAGCTCTAATACCAGACGTGTCCGGTATGCACGGTTTCTACAGAACAGCCCCGAACTTGCTCCTTTTGATTTCTATCTTCAAACCAAACTGCAGGTACCTACTAGAGATATCAATATACATAGAGAACCTGCAAAAGAGCTAGAGCAACACAAATATCAAATGAAATGCGAATTGAGACACGATATTTGTTTTATCAAAGTTCGGACTCGTTCGAGTCCTACTCTCTGAGAGGGGGGCGCACACCCAAATAAGGTCAGCCCTAGAGGGTACCACGAAGGTCACTCTAGCCGGAGTCTTTTCCAACTCCTTTTCCTCCTTCCACTAAATGATTCTGAGGCGGCGGAATCGACCGTTACAAACTTCCAAAGCAACCACAATCTCTCGGTTGCTCTCCGACGACGCCTAGCCGTCTAGGGTCGAAGAGTCCAAGAGTAACAAATGCGAATCACGAGATTGACAATACACACAAGTGCTCAAGTGGTTGGATTTGCTCTCTTTTCAAATTTCACTCAACGCACAATTTGATTTAACAAATTTAATCAATCACTCACTAAGAGAGGGTTGGGAGAGTTGGCAAGGCTCAAAAACGTGTGTCTATATCAGCAGAATCAGCAGCCTCCAAAGGTGGAGGCTTGGGGGTATTTATAACCCCTCTTGAAAAACTAGCCGTTTTATAGCCGTTGCAATACCGAACACGTCCGGTATGACTTACACTACACCAACGGTAACTAAGTTACAGAGACAATGTGAGGCATCAGAACTCCCGATGAATGTCGGAACTCCCGACCGTCGAAACTCCTGACTCACGTCGGAACTCCCGACCCTCGGCAAATTTGAAAACCATGTAACTGAGTTAAAGTATGTGAGGTGTCGGTACTCCCGACTCACGTCGGAACTCCCGACCCTCAAGGCTTTTGAAAACTAGCCGTTGGCCTCTGGTCGTGCATATCGGACACGTCCGGTATGACTAGGACAGTGAACCCTCCAAGTCAGTTAAAGTGCGAGACGTCGGAACTCCCGACCCTTGCCGGAACTCCCGATCGTTGGAACTCCCGATGAACCAATCTGAGAACAACAATTTTACCACTGCTGGGCAAATACCGGACACGTCCGGTATGAATACCGGACACGTCCGGTATTGCCAGACCAGCAAAAATAAAGTTAGCTCTTTTGTCGCTCAAATACTCAAAACTCACATGGGTTGGCTTGAGCACTTATGAAATATTATCTATCAACATGATGCATCCCTCTTTATAGTACGACATTCCTATTAACTCAAAATTTAAATGTATAATGAATTTAAACCTTTTGAGTTGTTCTCTATCAACCGAAGCCGTGTATTCCAAACTTCATCAAGTGAGGGTGCCAACATGTCAACTTTGATCTTTTTCACTTGAGCATAGCCATCTTGAGCACATGACTTGATTCCATTCATCAAATTTGAATAATCCCAAATATATCAAGTCACTTCCATCAAACACTCCAATAGTGATTTGATCCTTCATATAAACATGGCCATCATAGCTTGATTAGTACCTCAACTAAATGCAAGTACTTCCTTCTTCACCCTAGCTAGGTTCTTCGGCCGTCAAGCCATCGCTTGCCCTTCACCCTTGCTTAGTACCTTGAAGCCTTACCTTGCTATCTTCACCATCTCAAGCCATCAAGTCACATTTTGTGTTGAATCATTCATTCATGTATTGTTATCTTTTTCATTTCAATTTTAGCAAGCTTCAAATATTAGACCATTCCATATGCAAACCCTTATGTCTCATTAATTAATTCTCACAAGCTTACTTTTACATAGTACATGGAAATCCCACAATAAACAAGCCTTTGCATGAATTCCATTTGCATTGTTGTCTTGTGCTTAAACTAGATTGTTTATACAACAACACATCATTTTGACTTTCATTAAGTACCTGTGAGATAACCTATTACCTGTCCACACTTAGCAAATGGGTTAGACATTTAATCACGTTGTCATTCAATCATCCAAAACCCACTAAAGGGCTAGATGCACTTTCAATCTCCCCCTTTTTGGTGATTGATGACAACTTGATTAAAGCTTACAAAAGAATATAAACATTTAAGCTTTTGGGTTCAATGATTTATGAGAGGCTCTCCCTTAATATGTGCTTATGATTAGAATTCATAAAATAACCTCAAATGTCAATTGCACATACTAAAACATATAGGAGACTCCCCCTAAATCATTGCATCCGTGGGGTGCATGTGTGTGTGACAAAGTAAAATCGTGATGCATATGACAAGATATATCACACAAGATTAAATATAAAGGCATCACATCAAACATTTTCATTCTAGCATGCATAGTCCTTATGAAAATAAATACAACACATGCAACTCACACATAACACTCATTACATATTTTCTCAAGTCCACAAGCCACAGATAATAAAGACCATGTCTCAATAGATCCATAGATAAAGCATAAGTGAGTCTCATCTCTCACATGATACAATGCAATCTCAAACTCAAGATACATCAATGAAGCTCAAGAACAAAAACTATAGCCTGCAGTACATAACTTTAGGTACAAAGGTAAGCAAATGAAACAAAAATCCGGAAGCCTAAAGCTTTAATCAGTCTCTCTCCCCCTTTGTCATCTATCACCACAAAGGTCCAACAATGACAAACTAAGGACAAAAAGAGGCTGCAAGCTGTATCTGATCTCTGGCATCACTCATCATTATCTTCATCTCTTCCAGCATCTTCATCATCAGAGCGTGTAACACCGGCTGGACGAGAACCACCAGCACCAGATGGGTCATAGCCACCAGACCCGTAGAAGCCACCACCACCTGTGAGGTCACTCCACCAGTCTAAAGCATAGTCGTCTGCAGTATTGGAATGTGGCTCAGAGTGAGTAGGCACACGAGCCTATAGTGGTAGAGTATCAGGGTGCTCTGGTGCTGCTGCTGTTGTTGAAGGAACTTAGCAAACTCTGCGTCATACCTACCTTGCTGCTGCTCCTCAGTCTTAGGCTCACTGGCAGCCTCATCTGATAGTGGAGACCTAGGAGGAACAAGCTCAAGTCTAGAAGCAATGCTTCTTCAAGTTCGAGAATCCTTCCTCCTAGCCTCCCTCTCCTGCTGCTGACAGGTCTGTATGTCCTTACACATCCCAAAGATAGCACTGAACATCTTGCGAATAGGGGATGGAGGACTATGGCTATGTGAAGAAGAACATGAAGGAGCATGTGATAGAGGGGAAGCATGTCCTGCTGCTGCACCACCAACAGGTGCGTCAGCCTCTGGTGCTGCTACTGCTCCTCCTGGTCCTGCTGGAGGTACCCCAACCTCAAGCAAATCTGCAACAATCTTCAGGGCCTTATGTACCTTGTCATACTCAAATGTATGCTCTATGACCTGCTCAATCATGTGCATGATGTAGGGAGCAAAACCACAGCCCTTGAGGGGCCTCTCTCCCATACTCCTGATCTCAGACCAAATAAAGTCAAACACACTGAATGGCTGAGCATTAGGTGCCATCCTGTGGAGCAGATTTCTGGAATAATCTGCAATGTTGCCCTGTCTCCACCCTTACAGTCAATAGTCTTCCTGAACATCCTGTCCAGGTATCTGTAAGTGGGGTGAAGACCTAGAACCTTGCCCACTGATCCTCTATCACCTCCTGGTGGGTACATGTAAGCGAGCTGCTCAGGAGGTAACACCTGCTCGGTGTGAATCCTATGTCTCTAGAGGTCATCCTATGAGAAGCCAACCTGAGCGACAAACACATCATAATCTACACTATACCACTGGCCCTTAAGCATCCAGTGCATCCGCCTCTCATCCTCCTCAATGAATAGAGTAGCATAGAACTGAGCTACTACCTCTGTGTTCTAGTCATGCTGGAACTCCATGATCTCATAAACTCCTATCCGCTAGCAGATGGTAATAGCATGATCAACTGAGGCCTTCTACAACTATGTAATGTACTGCCAGTCAATCCACTATGACCTGGCAATCACTAGGTTCCTGGTGAGAATCACACTAGAGTAGAAGTCCAAGTGAAAAGCTGTCTGGAAGCGGAGATCATACTGAACCTTAGGTAAGCCTCTCGGATCAACCCTTCGCTCATCTCTGGCTTTCTTGGTCATGCCCTTTCCCCTGTAGTCAACCCTAGAGACATAGGAGGGCACATTAGGCAGACGTGTCTCAAGGAGACCATAATGCATACCCTGACCAGGCTGGTGCTAAACTGGAGGAACTAACTCCCGACGAACCAACCCGAGAACAACAATTTTACCACAGCTGGGCAAATACCGGACACGTCCGGTATGAATATCGGACACGTCCGGTATTGCCAGACCAGCAAAAATAAAGTTAGCTCTTTTGTCGCTCAAATACTCAAAACTCACATGGGTTGGCTTGAGCACTTATGAAACATTATCTATCAACATGATGCAGCCCTCTTAATAGTACGACATTCCTATTAACTCAAAATTTAAATGTATAACGGATTTAAACCTTTTGAGTTGTTCTCTTTCAACCGAAGCCGTGTATTCCAAACTTCATCAAGTGAGGGTGCCAACATGTCAACTTTGATCTTTTTCACTTGAGCATAGCCATCTTGAGCATGTGACTTGATTCCATTCATCAAATTTGAATAATCCCAAATGTATCAAGTCACTTCCATCAAACACTCCAATAGTGATTTGATCCTTCACATAAACATGGCCATCATAGCTTGATTAGTACCTCAACTAAATGCAAGTACTTCCTTCTTCACCCTAGCTAGGTTCTTCGGCCGTTAAGCCGTCGCTTGCCCTTCACCCTTGCTTAGTACCTCGAAGCCTTTCCTTGCTATCTTCACCATCTCAAGCCATCAAGTCACATCTTGTGTTGAATCATTCATTCATGTATTGTTATCTTTTTCATTTCAATTTTAGCAAGCTTCAAATATGAGACCATTCCATATGCAAACCCTTATGTCTCATTAATTAATTCTCACAAGCTTGCTTTTACATAGTACATGGAAATCCCACAATAAACAAGTCTTTGCATGAATTCCATTTGCATTGTTGTCTTGTGCTTGAACTAGATTGTTTATACAACAACACATCATTTTGACTTTCATTAAGTACCTATGAGATAACCTATTACCTGTCCACACTTAGCAAACGGGTTAGACCTTTAATCACGTTGTCATTCAATCATCCAAAACCCACTAAAGGGCTAGATGCACTTTCACACAGCCATCTTGTCGTTATGATAGCTTGATTCCTTCATGACTTGGTCGATGATTTATGAGATCAATATGTGCTTATGATTAGAATTCATCACCTCATTCACATCAAAACCCACTAAAGCCATTGGAAACCCAACTTGATGATAGCTTGATTCGTTCAGACTTAATGAGTGCCTCATAGTCACCCACATTGTTGGAGGAGGAAAACTGGATGCGAACCATGTACCTCATGCCTCATACCGCCACATTGTTGGAGGAGGGGAAATGGATGCGAACCATGTACCTCATGCATACCCCGAGGGGCGAAACGAAGACCAGCGCCACGCCGGCGCCTTTCTTCATTAGTGATCCATCGAAGTACATCATCCAGTACTCTTGGTCTATGACTGATGGCGGCATTTGGACCTTGGTCCACTCTGCAATCAAATTAGCCAGCACTTGGGGCTTGATGGTCGTCCGAGGGCCATATGAAATGCCTTGACCCATCAGCTCGAATGCCCACTTCATGGTCCTTCCTGTGGCATCCCGGTTTTGGATGACCTCGCCGAGAGGGAAGGACGTCATGACCATCACTGGATGCGACTCGAAGTAGTGATGCAACTTCCTCTCGGTGATAAGGACAGCGTACATGAGTTTCTAGATTTGGGGGTAGCGAGTCTTAGAATTGGACAAGACCTCGCTAATGAAGTACACGAGACGCTGCACTTTGAGGGTGTGTCCCTCTTCTTCTCGCTCTATCACCAGGGCGGCGCTGACTACTTGCGTGGTGGCCATAATATAGAGCAGAAGCGGTTTCCCATCGGTCAGAGGGACCAAGATCAGGGCCTTCATCAGGAGCTGCTTGACCTTGTTAAGTGCCTCCTGGGCCTTAGGCGTCCATTCGAAGCGGCCGGCCTTCCTCAAAAGCCGATAGAGGGGGAGACCGCATTCGTCGAGGCATGAGATAAAGCGGCTAAGCATGGCGAGGCACCCTGTAACTTGCTGTACCCCCTTTATGTTCTGAATCGGCCCATCCTTGTGACAGCTGAGATCTTCTCTAGGTTGGCTTTGATGCCACGCTCGGAGATGATAAAAACCTAGCAGCATACCCCTTGGGACCCCAAAAATACACTTCTTGGGGTTGAGTTTGATGCCATTTCATGAAGGTCTACTCTAGGTTGGCTATGACCTGGTCAGCCCATTTGGACTTGACCATGATGTCATCCACGTAGGCCTCAACAGTCTGCCCGATGAGATCCCCGAAACACTTGATCATGCAATGTTGGTACGTAGCCCTCACGTTCTTTAGGCCGAATGGCATTGTGATGTAGCAGAACGATCCGAATGGGGTGATGAAAGATGTCGCGAGTTGGTCGAACTCTCTCATCATGATTTGATGGTACCCGGAGTATGCATCAAGGAAGCAAAGGGTTTTGCACCCTGAGGTCGAGTCGACTACTTGGTCTATGTGTGGCAAAGGAAATGGATCCTTTGGACACGCTTTGTTGAGACCCATGTAGTCAACGCACATTCTCCATTTCCCACTCTTTTTTTTTATAAGAATGGGATTAGCTAGCTACTCAGGGTGGTATACTTCCTTGATTAACTAGGCTACCAAAAGCTTCGCAATCTCCTCGCCGATGGCCCTGTGTTTTTCCTCATCAAAGCGACATAGGCACTGCTTCACCAGCTTGGAGCCTAGCCTAATCTTTAAGGCGTGCTTGATGACTTCTCTCAGAATGCTTGGCATGTCCGAGGGTCTCCATGCAAAGATGTCTCTGTTGGTGCAGAGGAAGTCGGCAATCGTGCTTTCCTATTCGGAGGAAAGCGTGGTGCCGATGCACACCACTTTGCCCTCGAGCCATTGGGGTCTATGAGGACCTCCTTGGCTCCCTCTATAGGCTCGAAAGACCTGGCCGACCGCTTGGGGTCGGGCACTTCTTCGACGACCTCCTCCCTAATGGCCACAAGCTCTTTGGAGACGATAATTGCCGTGGCATGTTCGCAGCACTCAACCTCGCACTCATAAGCGCTGGAAGGAGGTGCTGATGGTGATGGCCCCACATGGACCTAGCATCTTCAACTTTAGATAGGTGTAGTTGGGGACGACCATGAACTTTTGCGTATCATGAACGTCCTAGGATGGCGTGGTAGGTTCCGTGGAACCTGACCACCTCGAAGGTAAGGGTCTCCATCCTATAATTGGTTGGATCCCCAAAGGTGATAGGCAGATCGATCTACCCAAGTGACACGGCCTACTTTCTTGGCACGATGCCATGGAAAGGTGCCCTAGTCGGCTGGATGCGCGCTAGGTCGATGCTCATGGCGTCGAGCGTTTCAGCATACATGATGTTGAGGCCACTACCTCCATCCATCACCATCTTGGTGAGCCGCTTTGTGCTAATGATCGGGTTGACCATGAGCGGATATCTCCCCGGCTATGGGACACTT
This sequence comes from Miscanthus lutarioriparius, assembly GCA_904845875.1. Classification (NCBI taxonomy): domain Eukaryota; kingdom Viridiplantae; phylum Streptophyta; class Magnoliopsida; order Poales; family Poaceae; genus Miscanthus; species Miscanthus lutarioriparius. The sequence continues at coordinate 113,030,775 of CAJGYO010000006.1, read as the reverse complement.
TTCTGGGTGGTTAGTCCGATCAAAGGTTATGGTAGACTCTGACCATCGAAGGAAGGTAGGCGCGGCTGGCTTGGCCATATAGACATCATGGCATGTAAGCATCTAGCGGTGCTTGGAGTCATAGGCCGCCGACCCTCCAAAGATCATGAGACAGCCATCCAGCGTCAAAATCTGCCATCCTTCCCTTGGTGTCATCTGTGGCCAGCTTAGGCTCCTTCCTATGCTCCCCCTTGTTGGAGCCTCTAGACAAGAACCGCTTCATGAGGGCATAGTCCTTGTATAGGTGCTTGATAGGGAAAGCATGGTTCAGGCATGGCTCTTCGAGTAGCTTCTCAAACTGGTCTGGGGTACCCTCGGTGGGCTTTCGACCCCCTTGTGGTCGGCGGTGGCCATGAGTGAGCCCTCACGCCACTGCTTGTTCTTCTTCTTGTTGGGATGATTGAAGGCGCCTTTGCTGGCATCCTTGCACCACTTTACCTTGCCTTTGAGGCGATCGAAAATCATCCCGACTGCCTCCTCACCCGAGGCGTGGCTGGTGGCGATGTCGAGTAGCTCCTTGGTGGTTTGCGGGCCATTACATCCCAGCTTGTGAACCAAGGACTCGCAGGTGGTCCCAAATAGGAAAGGTCCTATGACATCGGCATTGGCGACATTGGGCAGCTCATTGCACTACCGGGAGAAGCACTGGATGTACCCACAAATAGTTTCCTCGGACTTTTGTCTATAGTTTTTTAGATCCCATGGGTTCCTAGGATGCGTGTACATGCCCTGAAAGTTTCCCACAAAGATCTCTTTTAGGTTCGCTCAACTTTGGATTCGGTTAGGCGGAAGGTGTTCCAACCACGCTCGCGTTGAATCGGCCAGGAACAATGGAAGGTTATGGATAATGAAATCGTCACTATCTGCTCCACCGGCTTGGCAAGTAAGCCGATAATCCTTGAGCCATAGTATGGGGTTTCTTTCCTCGGAGTATTTTGGTATGTTGGTTGGTGGTCGGTACGGCGGTGGAAAGCCAGTGTTGAGGATGTATCGGCCAAAGGCCTGAGGTCCCGGCAAGTCGGGGCTCGGGCTTCGGTCCTTGTTGCTGTCATAGCATCTGTCACAACGAGGGTGGTAGCCACGCCTAGCCTCCTCCCTCGCAATACCATGGGCACGCCTACGAGCATCGAGGGTGTCGCGTGCGTCACGGTGGAGGCCAAGACGTTCAAGCACCAGGCACCGTGGCGCATGGCCTGCCACCTTGCTACGCCTAGTGGACTGATATGTCCCTATTGGGTCTCTCTGAGGGTGTGCGCTGGCTAGCGTTGAGCTTGCATCATTGGGATAGCGACCTCTCGGCCTGTTGCGCCACCGCACGCTCGAGTAGCATGCGAATCTCACGATGCACCCAACGATCCTCGGGGTCACAGGCCTCGAAAGCCCTCAGAGCAAGGCCCACAGCAGCGATGTTCGCTTGCTTGCCGGGTGAAGTGTGGGAGGGCTTCATCATCCTCGATGATCCTCCATTCACATCATGGGCCACGGCACACGCATGCCCACCGTCTTCGTGGCGCTCGATCTCTCACTCGAGCTTCGTGCGTTCCTACTTGAGCTAGAGTTGCTTCTTCGAGCTCTTGGTGTCACACCCTCGGCTGCTCTACCCATAGGTGAGGTGGGGCCCCTACGTCCAACTCGACCTCGTTGCGAGGTCATCTATTGGGGTAGCCCCTCCCTCATGGATGCTTTCAATCTATCCCTCGGGGGTACCTGCCATGAAACTTTCATGCGAGGGGTGATGGCTCCCCTTGCTAGAGTCAGAGTCGAGAGCGACTTTGATTCTCCCGCGAGGAGGTCGGGGAAAGATTCCATGACATATTCAATCATCCGCATGAACTCGCCATTCACATGGGATGAGGGCATGCGTTGCTCCACAAGGTGGCCAATGGTCTCTGCTGTGTTGCGCAAACCGAATAGGAGCGCTGTCAGGGCACTCCAGATGAGGTATTTTGAGGAGAGCAGCTCTCCTTTGGCAAGCCACATCATAACATTGGTGAACGAGAAGGTGAGGCGGACCAGGTCCTCCCAAGATGGTCTAGGTCCCAAGAAGGCACCGAGCTAGCGCTCTAGCCTCCCATAATCGAAACCGAGGAGCTGGTCGCTCCTAGGGGCGTGAGCCTCTGGTGTGTGCAGCTGCAGCTCCTCAAGCGCCTTGGCGATCACCTCGAGGCTAGTGGAGTGGAGAGTTTGGATGGCGGCGGGAACTTGCGCCAACTCTCCCTCCGTCGATATGATAAAGTCTAGGTTCCCAAAGTGCACGTGCGCACCCGGGACCCAGTTGACACCATGACTAGCCATCTAAGGCCTGATGTGGATGTCGAGACACGCAAAAGGTCCCCTACCTAGCGCGCACCAACTGTTGGTGTTTTTGGACCACCAACGAGTAAATTTGTATTTGCGCGTCTATCTTGGATGGTGTGCTCGGAGGACACAAGGGTTTATACTGTTTTGGGCAGAACATCCCTACGTCAAGTTCGCTGCTGCTCGTGTTACCGGCACTTGGTTTGCCGTAGGGGTTATAAACAGACTAGAGAGGAGGGAGGATCGCAAGTCTCTGGTGGAAGGAGTGAACGGGTGTTGAGAGCTTGCTTGCCACTCAGCCGTGTGCTTATGTCATGTTCTTGTGTTTTTTATCTCCTACTCGGATCCCCCTGGTAGGGGCCCCTTTCCCTTTTATAGGTGAAGGAAAAGTGCAGGTTACAACGGAGGAAAAGGAGAAGAACGAGAGAGAGAAGAAGGCTTCCAGGATCGATGGGTCCTTCCTCTCCTTCATGCGGGTCCCACCGATCCTGTAGATGTCAACAGGGATGGCTCCACATCGTGGCCTTATTTTTCACTAGAGCCATGCGCAGGCGTCATCCGTCGGTCATGGCGTTCCATTTCGTCCTAGTGGACATCATGGTGAACTAACGTGCCAATCAGCGTTTGTATAAGGGTTAGGTAGAACAACACCAGCATGCCTAACACTGTTCTTGATGTGAATCCTTAGGTATGGCCCATCATGGCCATGGGTTAAATCGAGGCATGCCAGTCTCTTCCCTGGTGTTAGGGTTTTGACCGAGGCCCATATGCTTGGACCTGGAGTGGTTGGCGGTGGTATGGGTCCCTGTCAGACAGACAGAGCCCGCGACCTTAGGTGAGACCCCCGTAGCCTTGAGGTTAGGTGAGATGGAGCCCGCATCCTTAGGGTTTGATGAGACGGAGCTCGCACCCAAGGGGTTAGGCGAGATAGAGCCAGCACCCAAGGGGTCAGTGAGACGGAGCCCACGACCTTGGGGTCGGGCGAGATAGAGTCCACGACCTTGGGGGTCAGGCGAGATGGGACCTGCACCCAATTGGTTAGGCGAGACAGAGCCCGCACCCAAGAGGTTGGGTGAGGCAGAGCCCACAACCTTGGGATCGGGTGAGACGGAGCCCATACCCAAGGGGTCGGGTGAGACGAAGCCCGCACCCAAGAGATTGGGCAAGGCGGATCCCGCGATCTTAGGATCAGGCGAGATGGAGCCCGTACCCAAGGGGTCAGGCGAGATGGATCCCACACCCAAGGGGTCGAGCGAGACGGGACCCGTACCTAAGGGGTCGGGCGAGATAGAGTCCACACCCAAGAGGTCGGGTGAGGCGGATCCCACGACCTTGGGATCGAGTGAGACGGAACCCATACCCAAGGGGTCGGGTGAGACAGAGCCTGCGGACTTGGGGTCGGGTGAGATCTTTTAATATGTCTCAGGCCATCCGGGGGAGTCAGTGTGGGTATCCCTACTATCGACACCCGACACATGCCTTCCCCGTCAAGCACCTATACAAGGATTGCATGAAGCACCTCCAATACTCCAGGATTGTGGAGCATGAAGGAGCCCAAGTCTGGCTGCATGCTTGCCGAGGGGAAGGACAATGGCTTTCTCATGCCAAATGGGAGCATGATCTTCGGGGAGCCCAAGCGCCCCGAAAGCTTGCGCGCCGCCAGGGAAGGACAATGGCTTTCTGACGCCTTCCTTCCTCCGATGATCGGAGTCTGCCATCACCTTTGATCAGACTGACCACCCAAAAAGTGTCCTACAACCAAGAAGATATCCGCTCGTGGTCGACCCAATCGTCGACAAAAAGTGGCTCACCAAGGTGCTGATGGATGGAGGCAGTGAACTCAACATCATGTACGCTGAAGACGCTCAACGCCATGGGCATCGACCGGTCGCGCATCTAGCCAACCGGGGCGCCTTTCCACGGCAACGTGCCTGGAAAGCAGGCCGTGCCGCTTCAGGCAGATCGATCTGCCCATCACCTTCAAGGATCCGACCAATTATAGGACGGAGACCCTTACCTTTGAGGTGGTCATGTTCCATGGGATCTACCACGCCATCCTAGGATGTCCATGCTACATGAAGTCAATGTTGAAGATGCTAGGTCCACATAGGTCATCACCGTCGGCACCTCCTTCCAGCTGCCTACGAGTGTGAGGTCAAGTGCTACAAACACGCCATGACAATTGTCACCTCCAAAGAGCTCACGGCCATCAGGGAGCAGATCATCGAAGAAGCACCCAACCCCAAGCGGTTGGCCGGGTCTTTCGAGCCCGTGGAGGGCGCTAAGGAGGTCCTCAAGACCCTAGTGGCTCTGAGGGCAAAATGGTGCGCATTGGCACCATGCTTTCCTCTAAATAGGAAAGCACTCTCATCGACTTCCTCCGTGCCAATAGAGACATCTTTGCGTGGAGACCATCGGACATGCCAGGCATTCCGAGAGAAGTCACCGAGTACGCCTTGTAAATCAGGATAGGCTCCAAGCCAGTGAAACAGCGCCTATGTTGCTTCGATGAGGAGAAACATAGGGCCATCGGCGAGGAGATTACGAAACTTTTGGTGGTTGGATTCATCAAGGAGGTGTATCACCTTGAGTGGTTAGCCAATCCCATTATTGTAAGAAAAAAGAGTGGGAAATGGAGATTGTGTGTTGACTACATGGGTCTCAACAAAGCATATCCAAAGGATCTGTTTCCTTTGCTGCGCATTGACCAAGTAGTTGACTCGATCTCAGGGTGTGAAACCCTTTGCTTCCTTGATGCGTACTCTAGGTACCATCAAATCGCGATGAAAGAATCTGACCAGCTCACGACATCTTTTGTCACCCCATTTGGATCATTCTGCTATGACACAATGCCATTTGGTCTGAAAAACATAGAGGCTACGTATCAGCGTTGTATGCTCGAGTGTTTCAGCGACCTCATCAGGCAAACCGTTGAGTCCTACGTAGATGATATCATGGTCAAGTGAAAGCTCTAGTTTGGTTTTGATGAATTGATGAAACCCTAAGTGCTAACCTAGTTTATCAAAGTGATTATGAGATAGGTAGCACTACTCCAAGTGATTAAGCAAATGAAGATCATGACATGATGGTGATGATGGCATGGTGATGATTAAATGCTTGGACTTGGAAAAGAAGAAAGAAAAACAAAAAGCTCAAGGCAAAGGTGAAATTGATAGGAGCCTTTTGTTTTAGTGATCAAGACACTTAGAGAGTGTGATCACATTTAGGATCAATAGCCATACTATTAAGAGGAGTGAAACTCGTATCAAAATGCGGTTATCAAAGTGCCACTAGATGCTCTAACTCATTGCATATGCATTTAGGATCTAGTGGGAAGCTAACATCCTTGAAAATGTTTGTGAAAATATGCTAACACATGTGCACAAGGTGATACACTTGGTGGTTGGCACATTTAAGCAAGGATGGAGAAGTTGGTGAAATCAAGGAAGTGATAGTCACTAAGAGACAGTGACCGGATGTTGGTCATGAAGTGACCGGACTCTTACCCAGCATCCGGTCAGTGGCGCGCAGTGAAGGCTGCCCTCGGTCTCTTGACCGGACGTAGGTGATCGGACTCTGTTTGAACACTGTTCAGCATCCGGTCATGCTGATGTGGCGGCACACAGAGAAGAGGGTGAGTGATCGGACGCTGGGCGAGTCCGGTCGAGCATGACCGGACGTCTCCGGTCGTGAATGGAACCTTACTAGAAATGACTAGACGCCAGTGATGGTGCATCCGGTCACTTTGAGCAGCGCGTCCAGTCACAACTTAAGTATAGTGATGACCGTTGAGATCGGGCGATCATTATTTGAAGAAGGGGACACATGGTGAAAATCTGAGGACTGGATGGGTCCTGCGTCCAATCAATACGACCGGCGCATCTGGTCGCCCCAATTTTTTTAGGGAACAGAGAGCCAACGGCTCTATTTGTGGGGGCTCTCTATTTAAGCCCCATGGCCAGCTCAAGCTCATGCTCTTGGCCATTTGCATTGACATAGCAACCTTGTGAGCTTAGCCAAAGCCCTCCTACACATCTCCATCATTGATTCATCATCTTTGTGAGATTGGGAGAGAATCCAAGTGCATTGCTTGAGTGATTGCATCTAGAGGCACTTGGTGTTTGTGTTTCACTGCCAGATTTGCTTGTTATTCTTGGTGATTGCCACCACCTAGATGGCTTGGTGTAGCGGAGGAGGATTGGCATGAGTTGGTGATTGTTTGTGGCCATCTCCCGGTGATTGTGAGGGGACTTGTGCCTTCCCCGGTGGAGTGCCGAAAGGTAACCCTAGTGGATTGCTCGTGTTATTGAGTTACCACACTTGTGGGTAGGTTCTTGCGGTGTCCAATTGTGTGGATGAGGTTCATGCAATACCTCTTAGCCATTGAACCACCAAGTGTTGGTCGACACAACGGGGACATAGCGTGTTGGCAAGCACGTGAACCTCGGGAGAAAATTGGTTATCTCTTGCCCTTTGGTATTCTCCGGGTGATTGAGTTAGTATTCATCTTGTGATTGGTTCACTCCTCTATGTGGCAGTATAATCACTTTACTTACTCATTTACATACCCGCAAACTAGTTGTAGTAAGTTCTTTAGTGTAGCTAGAATTGAGAGCTTGCTTTGTAGCTTAAGTTCATCTAGTGGAGATCTTTAGTGTAACAAGTGTTAGAGCTCTTAGTGAGTAGTGACTTAGTAAATTGTGTGTCTAGTGATCATAGTAACTAGAATTGTTGGATAGGTGGCTTGCAACCCTTGTAGAGCTAGAGCAAGTTTGCTTTTCGCTATTTGTCATACTAATCAAATTGCTCTAGTTGGTTTGTAGATTTTTAAATAGGCTATTCACACCCCTCTAGCCATATTAGGACCTTTCATCAAGTCCAAATAGGCTGACCAGGTCATAGCCGACCTAGCGCAGACCTTCGCAAAACTTCGAGCAAATGGCATCAAACTCAACCCTGAGAAATGTGTTTTTGGGGTCCCGAGGGGTATGCTGCTGGGTTTTATTGTCTCCGAGCGTGGCATCAAAGCCAACCCAGAGAAGATCTCGGTCATCACGAGAATGGGCCCGATTCAGAACATAAAGGGGGTATAGCGAGTTACAGGGTGCCTCGCCACACTCGACTGCTTTATCTCATGCCTCGGCGAATGAGGCCTCCCCCTCTATCGGCTTCTAAAGAAAGCCAACCGTTTCGAATGGACACCCGAGGCCTAGGAGGCACTTGACAAGGTCAAGCAGCTCCAAACAAAGGCCCCAATTTTAGTCCCCCGACCGACGGGGAATCGCTTCTGCTCTACATTGCGGCCACCATGCAAGTGGTCAGCACCGCCCTGGTGGTAGAGCAGGGAGAAGAGGGACACGCCCTCAAAGTACATCATCCCATGTACTTCATTAGTGAGGTCTTGTCTGATTCCAAGACTCGCTACCCCCAAATCTAGAAACTCTGGTACGCCATCCTTATCGCCAAGAGAAAGTTGCGTCACCACTTTGAGTTGCACCCGGTGACGGTCGTGATGTCCTTCCCTCTCGGCGAGGTCATCCAAAACCGACATGCCATAGGAAGAATCGTGAAGTGGGCACTCGAGTGCTGGCCGATTTCATATGCCCCTCGGACGACCATCAAGTCCCAAGTGCTAGTCGATTTCGTTGCAGAATGGACCGAGATCCAGATGCCGCCAGCAGCTGTCGACCAAGAGTACAGGACGATGTACTTCGATGGATCACTGATGAAGAAAGGCACCGGCGTGGGGCTAGTCTTTGTTTCACCCCTTGGGGTACGCATGAGGTACATGGTTCGCATCCATTTCCCTACATCCAATAATGTGGCCGAGTATGAGACACTCATCAATAACCAATGCATTGCCGTCGAGTTGGGCATCTAATGGCTTGATGTCCGGCGACTCCCAGCTGGTCATCGACCAAGTCATGAAGGAGTCAAGATGCTGCAACGCCAAGATGGCTTTGTATTACCTAGAAGTTTGCCAGCTAGAGGACAAGTTCGATGGCCTTGAACTCAATCATATCCTGAGACGGCTCAACGAGGTGGCCAACATCGCTAGCAAAAAATGGTGTTCGGCCAAGAGCCAGTGTCGACGGGCATCTTCACCAGCGATCAATACAAGCCCTCGGTCCGCTACAAGGAGTCGGAATAGACCAGTGATGGGCCACCTGCCCTAGGCTCGGGGGCTAACCGACCATCGGCTTCTTCCGACCCTAAAGTCATAGAGCTTGACAAAGATCCAGTGGCAGAGCTTGATACTCTAGCTGATTGGAGGACATCTTACCTCGACTACCTCCTCCATGAGGTGCTACCAATAGACAAAACGGAGGCTCGATGAAACGCGCGTTGCGCTAAGTCCTTCATCGTTATTGAGGGCGAGCTCTACAAGTGAAGCCACACCGAGATCCTGCAGCGCTGCATCCCCATCGAATAAGGGAAGCACTTGCTGAGAGATATCCACAGTAGGGTCTGTGGGCACCATGCCGCACCTAGGACCCTAGTCGGAAATATGTTCCGACAGGGCTTCTACTGGCCAACCATAGTAGCCGCCGCTGAATAGATTGTGCGCACCTACGAAGGGTGTCAATACTATGCTCGGCAGACCCACTTGCCGGCCCAACCACTCCAAATGATCCCCATCATGTGGCCGTTCGTGGTCTGGGGGCTCGATATGGTCGGACCTCTCAAGAGAGCGCCCGGGGGCTATACGCACTTGCTTGTCGCCGTAGACAAATTTACAAAGTGGATAGAGGCTCGACCGATCTCCGTGATCAAGTCCGAGCAAGCCGTGCTATTCTTCCTTGACATTATCCATCGCTTTGGAGTCCCAAACTCTATTATCATGGACAACGACACGCAGTTCATTGGGAAAAAGTTCCTCTAATTCTGCGTTGAAAACCACATCCGCGTCGGTTGGGCCACCGTGGTGTACCCCCGCATGAGCGGGCAGGTCGAGTGCGTGAACAACATGGTCCTATAAGGCCTCATAATAATCTAATGAACCTAATGTAAAAATTTTATGGCTAAAGCTATCACCAATTTGCCACAAAAATTCCTACAAATATTAAGCTAAATAATGCTAAGCTTTCCTAAATGAATTAATGAATCTATCATTATCATAGCTAACTATAAACTGACTACACCAACAGATAGATAACATTTTTGTGAACCTAACAAATTTTATTTCACTATTTTTGGACACCTACAACATTTACTATCATTTTTCAAAGATCAGCTCATAATTCAAATTAGAAAAGCATCTACTAATACCCTAGAAAAAGAAAACTGAATTCAACCCGCGGCCCACTAACTCGCGGTGCGGCCCATGCCCGCGCAGCGCGCGCGCACGCCCAACCCACCGACATAGCCCAACCACACGACAGCGGCCCGCGACGGGAAGGCCCACGCGCCTTAGCTATTTTGTGAAAACGTCCTTAACCTACCAGTGAATCACCCCGAGGTTCGTAGAACTATTCCTATAGCTAGCGTTTCACAGATAAGCCCTTGGGACAAACTGTCTTTACCACGGCCAAGACCTCGGGCACACGCGTGAGCACTGACGCGGCGGCGCTAGCATAGGGCGGTCACGCCGGCCATCCTATTCCCTCACCACCCCCAATAGCAAGCCGATGCTCACCTTGATGTGAACACGAGGCGATGGGCGGTGAAGTGGTGAACAGAGACATGGTCCCGAGCTCCCTCCACGGCGGTGGGCCTCCTACACTAGCGGCGGCCATGTTTCTGTGAGCTCAGGCACAACCAAGACTAAAGGACTAGAGGACGGGCATCAGCAACTCACCCAGAACCTACTAGACATGATGGCTTGACCAAAGATGGGTCGAGTGAGTCTGGCCACACGCGCACGGTAAACACGGTGACGGCCACGGTGGCGCGACCGCGTCAACAACGCTGGACAAGCAGTAGCAATGCAACTTGGGGTGCGCACAGGGTGCAGGATAGCGAGGTGAGGCTGGGGGCGCAACCAATTGGACTCAGGAGGACCGGACGGGTAATGCCCACGGCAACGGCGTCTATGCCTTTAATGGCGTGACGGCGGGCATCGGCTCCAAATTGGAGCTTGCCAAGGTATGATGCGGCACAGTGCGGGGCCAATTGGCTAACTGGCTAGAAGACGGAGTTGGATGCACGTTGAATTGAAATGACACGACCTCACCATGCCGAATTGAAGGCACGGCCTGGGCGGCCTGGCAACAGAGGAGGGAGGGGGAAAAGAAGGGAATGGGGTCCGGCTGCTGGCCCGAGCCTTGGCGGGATGTGATGACCGCACCCAAGCAATCATTGTGAGCCAGCGTAGCCAGGAGAGGGGGCATGCCCACGTGCGGGTGGTGGCAGTGCAGCAGCGTGGCCGTGGCGCCATTAATGGCGAACGACAAATGGTGGCCTCAACAAAGCCACGTGCACTAAATCAAGGCGGCAGCGACGCCGCAGGCGAACACGATGGCTACATGCAGGCGCGACGGTGATAGCGCGGTGCAGCAGTGATGGGACAGTGATTGCTCAGCGGCACAGGCGGGCGCGACGCAACGCTACGGTGCGGCGAGGACCCAGCGAGGCTGGCGGCCAGGTGACAGCGGACCAGCTAGACATCGGACCCGCTGAGCACGGCGGTGCATGGCGTGGGCGTGTACGTGCTCTATTCGTGCAAGAAGGCTTGGCACAGCAGCGGTGATGTGGAGATTGCATGACGGTGCCAGGCAGAGTAGAGCCAGCACGGAGGGACGCGAGCAGCCACAAGAGCCCCAGCAGCGACGTTAGCGGCAACGCACAACGCAGCAGTGGGGAGGAGCAGCTGCGCCCCTGGGCATCCAGCCACCGGGACCAGTCGGGCATGACCAGACACGTGCGCGCACGTGGCCAATGCGCCGACGATAGCGCAGGAGCATGGTGACCGCGTCAACGCGAGGAACTCGACTCAAAATGTGCCATACACGCTTTTTAAAACGTCCCAAAAATCCTGTTCGAAGATTCAAATGCCAAACCAACTTTTCTACACTCAAGAGGGCATGTTAGGTTACTAAAACAAGCCCTAATATCTCATCACTCCTTAACCTGATTCTTCTACAAAAATTGCCAAACTTGGCCTTGTCAAACCACTTTTCAAACTTACGAAATCGACTAAGTCTCGATTGGATTCGCGTCGAATTCGATTTCCAAGCTATTCGGTATGCTAACTAGTGACTTCCTTTTGTGACCTCAAGTATTTCATCGTCCTCTACAAGATTTGTACTACCAACTTTACTAAAGTTCCATATATAGATTCTATAGTGTTTAAGCTCAATAAAAATTCACGAACCTCGTTACTTGATAATTTCATGCATCACGAACAACCTTTCGTTATGCATCTCCATAGGTCGTTTTAAGTTACGTAAATTGATTCACACACTATATTACATACATTGACACATAACCATGATGCTCATGACATCTTTTAGCAAAAGATTTTACAGTGTAACACCGAGGGTGTTACAAATCTACCCCCTAAAACAAAATCTCGCCCTGAGATTTTATGTGCCTAGTGTGGGAAAGAGATCAGGAATACATTTCAATGTAAACAACTAACTCAGTGAACTAGAAAGAAGATGGGGGTAATGTTCCAAGATATAGCTCTCTTGTTCCCCCGTGGCTTCATCCTCCGAGTGGTTTTGCCACTGAACTTTGTAGAATTTTACCACATTGTTCCGAGTCACTCTTTCTTTCTCATCTAAAATCTTGACAGGATGCTCAATATACGTTAAGTTAGGCTGGAGGGAAATCCCTTCAATTTCCACAGCTTCATCAGGTACTCGCAAACACTTTTCAACTATGATACGTGGAACACATCATGTACCGCTGATAAAATATCTAGAAGTTGGAGACGATAAGCAACTGGGCTACACTGCTTCAAAATCTTGTAAGATCCCACATATCGAGGGGCTAGCTTGCCCTAAACACCAAACCGATGCACCCCTCTCATAGGAGACACCTTGAGGTACACATAATCCCCAACTACAAACTGCAAAGGCCTTCTTCGCTTGTCCGCATAAGCTTTCTGTCGGCTCTGAGCTGCCCTCAAATGACTTTGAATAACACTGACTTACTCTCGAGCTTCATTAATGAAGTTAGGCCCAAAATATCCACGGTCTCCCACTTCAACCCAGTTAAGTGGTGTCCTACATTTCTTTCCATATAGAGCTTCAAAGGGTGCCATACGAATGCTTTCTTGATAGCTATTATTGTAAGAAAACTCAACTAATTTCAAGCATTCATCCCACTTCTCAGGAAAAGAAATGGCACAAGCTCTCAATATATCCTTAAGTACTTGATTTACCCTTTCTATTTGGACGCTGTCAGTCTGTGGGTGATAGGCTGAACTTCGGAGGAGGCGAGTACCAAGACACTCCTGGAGCTACTCCCAAAAATGGGAGACAAAGACGGACCCTCTATCAGAGATGATAGTCAGAGGAACCCCATGCAAGGTCACAATCCAGTCTAAATACAACTCGGCATACTTTCTAGATAAATATCTAGAATCCACTGGGAGGAAATGAGCTGACTTGGTAAGGCGATCCACAATGACCCAGATAGAGTTATAGCCCTTGGATGTGTGGGGTAAACCCACAATGAAATACATGGAAATATCTTCCCATTTCCACACAGGTATCGGCAAAGGCTACAAATATCCTAGGGTACGCATATGATCTACCTTAACTCTTCCACAAGTATCGCACTCTATGACATACTGGGTGATTTCCTGCTTCATGTTGGACCACCAATACAAGTGGCACAAATCATGGTACATTTTGTTACTGCCAGGATGGATAGATAACTTGGAATAATGAGTTTCATTCAAAATCTCCCTTCTAAGCTCCTCATTTGAAGGAACCACCAATCTGTTCTTGTACCTTACTACCCCTTGCTCATCAATACTAAACTGAGGACCACGCCCTTCGGCAATTAGCTTCTTGATGTGAGGAATTTCTAAAGTGTCTTGCCTTTGCTCTATAATAATCTGCTCAAGTAATTTTGATACTAAGGCAATGTGAGCTAGCACCTCAGCATGGTTGAGAGACAGGGGTGGTTCTTCAACCTGATATGGCTTTTGGCTCAAAGCATCAGCAGGCAATGTGAGCTAGCACCTCAGCATGGTTGAGAGACAGGGGTGGTTCTTCAACCTGATATGGCTTTCGGCTCAAAGCATCAGCTACCACATTAGCTTTTCTAGGGTGATAGTGTACCTCCAAGTTATAGTCCTTGATTAATTCCAAGCATCTCCTTTGCCTCATGTTCAGCTCAGACTGAGTGAAAATGTATTTGAGGCTCTTAATATCTGTAAAAATATGTACCTTATTTCCCAACAGATAATGCCTCCAAATTTTTAGAGCGTGGACCACAGCAACCAGCTCTAAATCATGGGTGGGGTAATTCACTTTGTGCTTTTTTAGCTGGCGTGAAGCATAAGCTATCACACGCCCATTCTGCACAAGCACACATCCCAACCCCATCTTCGAGGCATCACAATATACATCAAAAGGTTTGTCAATATCTAGTTGGGCCAAGACAGGAGCAGTGGTAAGAAATTTCTTCAAAAATTGGAAAGCTTCTTCACAAGCCGGGCTCCTAATAAACTTGGCATCTTTCTGTAGCAGCTTGGTCATCGGCTGAGCTATCTTGGAGAAGTCATGAATAAAGCGCCGATAGTATCCAGCAAGACCAAGGAACTAACGAATCCGGTGCACTGACTTGGGAGACTTCCAATTTAGCACATCTTGCACCTTGCTTGGATCTATAGAGATGCCATCAGGAGTCAGAACATGCCCCAAAAACTGCACTCGATCTAACCAAAATCCACACTTGCTGAATTTGGCATACAACTTGTGTTCCCTCAATCGAGTTAGTACTATCCAAAGGTGTTGGGCATGCTCTTCCTTGTTCTTGGAATATATCAAGATATCATCAATGAATACCACCACAAACTTGTCCAACTCCGGCATAAAGACTGAGTTCATGAGATATATGAAGAATGCAGGAGCATTGGTAAGACCAAAAGACATAACTAGGTATTCATACAGTCCATACCTAGTAGAAAAAGTTGTCTTTGGTATATCTTGTGGTCTAATCTTGATTTGATGATAGCCTGAACGGAGATCAATCTTGGAGAACACCTTGGCACCAGCTAGTTGATCAAACAAAGTATCAATATGAGGTAAAGGATACTTGTTCTTAATGGTTACCGCTTTGAGAGGGAGGTAATCCACACACATCCGAAGAGTGCCATCCTTCTTCTTTACAAAAATGGCTGGATAACCCCATGGTGAAGAGCTAGGATGAATGAATCCCTTTTCCAACAACTCTTCTAACTGTTTCTTTATTTTAGCCAATTCCTTCGGGGCCATGCGATACGGGGCGTTGAGAGATAGGAGCAGTGCTAGGCTCTAACTCAATGGAGAACTCCACATCTCTATCCGGTGGCAACTCAGGTAGATCTTCAGAAAAGACATCCAGAACTCACAGACCACAGAAATAGAGGCAAGATCAGGAGAGGCTTCAGCATGAGCAGCAACAGGTAAGGCTGGATCTGAGGGCATAAGAAGAGACATCCTATCCTCAGAAGAAGGAAGTCGTAGCTCAACAACTCTCTGCTTCAGATCCAAGACTACCCCATATACACACAACCAGTTCATTCCCAAAATTGCATCAATGCCTTGCCCAGGCAGCACCATAAACTAGAGATGATAAGTATGAGTGGCTAACACTAAACCCATTGTGTCCGTCCGAATATTAACACACAATTGCGCACTGTAACACCTCGGGTGTTTAAATATTAAAAACCGGACATATCATCATATGCATTGCCAGGCATTGGTCATATTGCAAATTTTGTTATGCATTCACTAAAACAAGTTTACATTTATGTTATAAGCATTGCTTGGTATTGTTTGAATCAAGTTTGAAATCTTAGTATTGATTTGAAATTCCGAAAACCCTGATTTTCAATATTTAAATCCGACCCTGAAAAGTCATTTCAAAATCAAAGCACATTTTGGGGTTGAGTCTTAAAGCAAAGTTGTAGAGCTTGTCGAGTTGTACAAAGTTTATTTTGGAGTTTTTCAAGTTGTTTAGTAAAATTTGAATTTATTTAAAAAGGACTGAAATTCAAAAGTCCATTTCAAAATGTAGGCCGAATTTGGGTATGGTTTCAAAAGCAAAGTTGTAGAACTTTTGATTTGGAACAACTTTTGTTTTGGAGATTTTTGAGTTGTTATGAAAATTTGGGAGTAATTTGTGAAATTTGGCGGATGGCAATTCATAATTTGGATGAACAGTGGTCCACCGCCGGGCTACATGGCCGACGATCTTCTTTGCTTCTTCAGCATCGTGGTCGTCTTTGGCATCATATTGGCGTGGTAAAAGGCCACAGCTGCGGGCTTCCTTGAGTTTCGAGGAGCCGTGTTATTTGGACCGAGGCGCCGCCGTCGTCGTTCTTTCCTCTCCTCTCGCTTTTCCCCCGCCACCGCATTCTTCGTTGAGCCCTCGCCAAAACCAGCTCTGTGCCGTCAGAGTAAAGCGCTCATCAGCTTTGCCTCTTCCTTGCGCTTCAAATTAACCATCCTTGACGCTAGATTTCGCCGGGCACGCCGCTTGCCACTTCTTCTTCCTCGCGGCCGGGCGGCAGACACCGGGCTGCCGACACGGTGAGCCTCTGCTATTTCTGACTCTTGCTTCAGCTTCGCCTCAATGTCGTGGTGCTTTGTGCCTGGTTGATTGACCATTTCCTCCACCGCAGTCGCCGAGCATCGCCGTCGTCGAAATTTGCTTCGTGCCAGATCACGTGGACCGGCCGAACCGTCTCTCCGTTGCTTCTCAGGTTCGGCCAGCGACTCCAGTGTGTTCGGGGTGAGCTCCTGGTTCTACCCGAGTTGTTTGTTTCATCGATACCGAGCTCCTATCGCCGGCGTAGCGCAGCCACGCTGCCGTGTCCGCCATGGCCGTCGTCATGCTCATGCGCCGCTGTAATTGGTCCCGATTGTGCCACCAATCGACGTGTAGGGGTGTAGGGGTCATTTTAGTACCTTGGCCATCGCCGTTGAGCTCGCCGTCGTCGAGATTTCGCCGGTCAGCGCGCGTGTCGCCGTGGTCAAAGTGCGAGGTAGAAGATGACAAGTGGGACCCGGTTGTCAGTGACTCAACGTTCAAAATGGATTTTCTATTTTTCTGAAATAAGTGAATAGTGTCTGTTTTTGTTATTTTTGTGTAGATTTATTTAGAGCTCCAAAAATTATGAACATTTTTGTGTGACTTCTCTGTGATGTGTATTATTTAGGAAAAATATGAAATGTTGATTTTCAGTACTTTTTGAATGTGATAAAAATTGCTCAATTAATTAATAAATGAGTTTCCAGGATTTTTCTAGGCTTATTTATGTATCCAAAAATTATGAAAATTGTTTTGTCACTTAGTTATCATGTGATGAACATATACAAAAAGTTTTAGGTCAATTGGAACAAGTTGATTTATTTTATAATTATTAATTAATTAATTAATTCATGAAAGCAAATAGTAACCTTTCGTGATTTAGGTTTTGTTTGAGTTTTTTATTAAGTGATGTCCTTGGGTCATTAGTTGGTAATGATCCTTGGCAATTGTTGTGAGTGTTGCGAAAATGGTTTAGTTGGTTTAACTTGTAACTGTACCGCCAAGGAAAGTTGTATTCAACTGTTAAATTTTGTATCCATCATCGAGCATCATGTTTCGTATTCCGCATCATGTTAAGCATGGCATTGTTACTACGTGTAGTGAACGAAGGTGAACACGTGGTAGTTAATCAAGTAGTTGAGGAGGTTGATCCGTCTGTGGAGGTTGGTGTTGATATTGGTGGAACGACTCCGGACCCGGACTTTTCCGTCAACGAAGGCAAGCCCCGAATGCATACAACCCTACCTTGTATTTTATAAATTGATTTCGCTTTTGCTTATTTTTACTGCATTAAGTGATTAGGAGTCAAGTGAAAACCAAATTGGTACCTTACCAACCTTGTTATTCCATAGTTACCATATTACCAGCTTTAAATTCATATGCAGCTTTTGCTTAGCTATGCTTAGAACGGTGAAAGTCATTACATCATCTACAAGTTTTAAATGGAGCTTTGGTTAAGTATGTTAACATGTGATATGGGAATGTGGAGTAATAAATCTAGACCCAGGCGGACTCGGTGTGTGTGAGCCACAAGACATGGAGGTCTTGTGAGCGGTGTTCTTCCGCCTGTGTCGATTAAGGTCCGTCCGTTGTTGAATTGCATGAGGTGAGACTTTGTAGTACTAACCACATACTTCGGTAAGCCTTAACTTGACTATTCTATTACGAGAATGGCTACTCGCGCACTGGGAGTGGAGAGATGGTGGGAATAGCGTGTACCCACGTGGCAATGGGCTGGATTGGTGGAGTACTGTATTCTCGGGTGGCGCGGACCCGTTCTTGTTTTAGAGGATCCGAGGGTAGGTTGGTATATGTAGGTCGGGGACCTGCATATGTCGTGTGGTCTAGAATTCCTAGCTGGGTTTATAATCGGTTCGAATCGTCGTTGCTCCTCGGTTATGGAGACTCAACTCACTGTTCATCATCGTAGTAATTAATAACTGGAAACTGAGGATGGTATGAGAAAGTGTTGGATACGAAGTTTTATGATCTCAATACGGATCGTGTTAACTTTGTATATGATCTTTATGAAGTTTTAAACGTTGATATAAAGAATTTTGTTAAAATGCTTTTACGCAAAAGAACCTTGATTATTGCTAAAGCCATACCTTGAATCCCATGAGCCTGCATTCCTGTGTTCTTTTAAATTCTTATTTCGGTTATGTCTTGTTGAGTACTTTTGTACTCAGGGTTCGTTGACCCTTGTTGCAGGTGAGGCTCATGAGCAGATCTGTTTTGGATCGTGCTACATGACTGTTGTTCAGTGCGATGACGATAAGTAAATATGTGGCCTTTAGGCAGGGCAGTTTAATTGTGTGTTTTGTATTATGTTATAATGCCACTCAACTACTACGTTTTGTAATAATTATCAAACTTAGTTGTATGGTTTGAAACAAATGGTTTGTAAACTATGTTATTGTAAGTCTTCCGCTATATTTTACTCTGATGTTTATATTTGAATAAATGTTGTAATACTGCAATGACTCTGTAATGTGATCCTGCTCGAAAGTCGTGGATGATTCGGGGTTCCACGGGGACACCCGACAGTCTTCTTAAGTTACTAGGAACATATGCATAGTCGTCAGAGGTCGTTGGACAGTGACAGGTGCATGTGGGTCCTATAATTTAGGAGGTTCTGCCACAGAATGGTATCAGAGCGATCGTTACAAAATTTTTGTGGTATTGGTTTATGAAAACTTCAAAATGATTTGGGATGACTAAATTTAACTTGATTAATTTGGTCCAAATTGCTTCTGACTTGTCTTATTTCTTTCTCACCATTCCTTATTTGATTAAAAAGGTTTTGTGTGGTGGATTAGTAATCTTATTATGCCCTATGTATAAACAAATGTTGTTTATTTCTGTTTTAAGCTTTGGTGGTTTTGTTCGTCAGAACGATTCATGCATCATAATTAAGTTACTTGTTACTTCCTTCATCTCTGAGTCTAGGGTGAGTAGTGTGTATGGGTTGAGTGTGTAGTTCATCCTTACTGCTCTTGAGACTATTGTCAGATTGTTTTACTTGGATTAATACTGCTTGTACAGTATGGCTCGTACCAAGAAGACACCCCGTAAGTCCACTGGGCCCAAAGGAGTTCCTCGGCACCAACTAGCCCCTAGGAATGATGGTGCTAGCAGTAGCAGCTCTAGGCCTGATCCTCAGGCGGAGATACAGAGGATTTCTGCAGAGTTAGCCTAGGCTACTAGAGATAGGGCTACGGACGCCATTCAGGTGGGTAGAGTACAGGAGCAATTAAGACGTCTCACCACCGCTCACAGGAACTGCGAACATATGTTAGTTCGTACGGTAGAAGGAAGGAATGAGGCTTGGCATAGGGAAAATATAGCTAGAGCTAGAACTCATAAGTTAGAATTTTATGTAGAAGACTTAGAAGAGCATAATACCTATCTGCATGAGGAAGTTCATAGGCTAAGCAATCTCCTAGATCCAAATCATGAACCCCAAGCTGATGAAATGGACCCCGGTGTTATCCTTGCCGATGGTAGTGAATCGAAAGAAGAAGAAGATCCCAAAGAATTAGTAATGATCGATGAAAGTGACAATGAAGGCGGTAATATTTCCGGAATGGATACCGAGCCTGAAGTTTGATGTAATCGCAAAAAAGAGTAGAGTTGTGAAATAGTTAGTTCTAGTTTAAGTTAAGTAGTCTTGTTTAAATGCGGTTTTGTGTTTAAATAAGTGAAACTAGTGTAATAAGTTGCAGTCCGCTCTTTTATCAATCAATAAAGGCTTGTGAAGTAAAGTTTTGTTTGTTGTGAACAGATGCGTCGTACGCAGGGTTCGTATATTCCTGGCACTTCACAAAATGAGAATGATATTCCAGATCCGCCACCAGTTCCAACAAATCTAGCGGATGCTATAGCCGCACTTGTCAATGTGACAGTTGAAAATTCGCGTTTGCTTCATGAGATGGCTCAAAGTAATCAGAATCAGATGCATGGAAACCGTGGTCCCCATCATAATAGGTAGGAGGCTACATATGTGGACTTCATAGATACAAAACCCCCAGTGTTCACTAAGGCAGATGAACCATTGGAGGCTGATGATTGGCTTAGGACCATGGAGCAGAAGTTTGATCTTATACCATGCACAGAGTTTCAGAAATCAGTCTTTGCTGCTCAGCAACTTAGAGGTGTAGCCGGTGCTTGGTATGCAAATCTTATGGCCATGCAACCCGTAGGTGTTCCGTTAACTTGGATGGAATTTCGTACTGCTTTCAGAGCCCATTATATTCCGGAGGGAGTTATGGCTATGAAGCTGGATGAATTTCTTGCTTTGAGGCAAGAGGACCAAACCGTGATACAGTATGTGGGAAGATTCAATCACCTGTCACAATATGCACCTGAACATGTCAATACGGATGCCAAGAAAAAGGAATGGTTCATGAGGGGTCTGAATACTAAATTACAGACTATGATGACAACATGTACTAATGTCACTTATCATGAGGCAGTGAATATTGCTATTGCTTCAGAGGCATAGTATCGGCAGCATAAGGAGCTCAAAAAGAAACAGAGTATGCCGTCTGGATCTTATGGGGAAATCCAAAGAGGCAAAGGGTGATTTATCATCCGATTAATCATAATCGTCCTCCTTATCGTCCCATAGCTGCTTCAAGCCGGTCGACAATCCAATGTCCGTCCCGCTACAACTTATTAGAATCCACAACCGACAAATGTTTCGGGGTTTCGCTTCAACACCCTGTGGTCACAAGTATCCTGTTTCAATTGTGGCAAGCTCGGTCATTTCTCGAGAATGTCCGTATCCAAGGCGCCTAATCCCAATTATCGAAGGCCCTGCAAATCAACAACAAGCTCGGGCACAAAACAAGAATGACAATCGAGAATGCTCAAAAGGCAAAGATGAAAGGAAGACATGACGGGTGTTCTATATTCAAGCCGGGAGATTCCCGAAGGAGAGCCAAGATGATGGGTATGTTTCCTTGCCAATCATCCTGCGCTTATACTTTTTTGATTCTCAAGCATCGCATTCATTCATCAATAGAATATTTGTGGTGAAGTATGAAATTTCAATTGGGACAACAAAGGAAAATTTCTTTGTACAATCCTTGGGGACGCTCATGTACTAAGGAAATGGTATACCAGTGCCCATAAACCCAGGTGGGCATATTTTTCCCACTACCATGATTATTCTTAAGGATCGGGATATAGATGTAATCTTAGGAATGAATTGGATGTATCAAAGATAAAGGTCATTATAGATGCTTTGAATAGAACTATAAGGGGTGAGTTTGCCGATAGAACTTCTCAACTTCTCATCCAACTTCCAACCTTAAGAAGATCGATTAAGTAGTTTGTGTAACTAATAGTCAAAGAGATTAGAGATATCCCGGTAGTATGTGAATTTCCTGATGTGTTTCCTAAAGATTTACCCGGTCTACCACCTAATAGGGATGTCCAGTTTAACATAGAATTGCAACCTGGAACAGCTCCGATTTCTCGGAGAGCTTATAGGATGCCACCTAAAGAGTTAGTCGAGTTGAAAACTCAGTTGCAAGAATTGATTGAGAAGGGGTTTATACAACCTAGTTCATCACCTTGGGGGTGTCCTAAGCAATTTTGTGAAAAAGAAAGATGAGACTCTGAGGTTATGTGTTGATTATCGTCCGTTGAATGAAGTGACCATTAAGAATAAATATCCATTACCTCAGATAGATTTGCTTTTTGATCAATTGGCCGGAGCCAAGGTTTTCTCCAAGATAGATTTAAGGTCAGGATATCATCAAATCAAGATAAAGCCTGCAGATATTCCCAAAATGACATTTACCACAAGATATGGACTATATGAATATTTGGTAATGTCTTTTGGTTTGACCAATGCTCCAGCTCATTTCATGTATTTGATGAATTCAGTATTCATGCCTGAGCTGGATAAATTTGTAGTGGTGTTTATTGATGATATTCTAGTATATTCCAAGAATACGGAAAAACATGCGAAACACCTCAGAATTGTTCTAACTCGCTTGAGGGAACATCAACTATATGCCAAGTTCAGCAAGTGTGATTTTTGGCTTAAGGAAGTACAATTTCTTGGACACATCTTGTCAAGGAAGGAGTTGTCATGCATCCAAGCAAAGTGAAGGATGTGCTTGATTGGAAACCACCAACCACACGCTTCATCAAGTTCGGAGTTTTCTGGATTGGCGGGTATTACCGTCGGTTTATTCTTCTAGATTTCTCTAAAGTATCAAAGTCCATAACCGAAGTTATCAAGAACCAAGTCAAGTTTGTCGCGGTCATCCGATTGTGAAGAGGCTTTCCGACTTTGAAGAGACTGCTGACCACCGCATAGTATTAGCCCAACCCGATATCGAGAAGCCGTTTGATGTTTATTGTGATGCTTGGTATTGGTATTGGATGTGTGTTGATGCAAGAAGGTGAGTCATTGCTTATGCATCCGTGCAACTTAAGCAACATGAAGAACACTATCCGACTCATGATCCGGAGTTAGCACTGTGGGTCCATGCTCAAGATTTGGCGGCATTACCTACTTGGTAATATGTGCCATATTTATACAGACCACAAGAGCTTAAAATATATCTTTACTCAGTCAGAGTTGAATATGCGACAAAGAAGATGGTTAGAGCTGATTAAAGATTATGACTTGGAAGTACATTATCACCCTGGTAAAGCAAATGTGGTGGCAGATGCCCTCATGCAAAAAGTTATTGCGAGCTTATGTGACATGTAAGAACAATGGGTTTGACTTTATGTCAAGAGATGGAGAAGTTGAATGTAGAAGTAATTCAACAAGGTAGTTTGACCAACATAATTATTGAAGCCACTATTCGAGATCAAGTTATTGCTGCTCAGAAGGAAAACAAGGGTGTAGCCCATATCAAGGAAAGAGTCAGGAATGGAAAGACGGAATGTTTCAGTATAGATAATGAAGGTGTGCTATGGTTCAAGGATCGTTTGGTAGTACCAAAAGTTCCTGAGTTGCGACAGTCAATTCTTGAAGAAGCACATGCTACTAGGTTATCTATCCATCCGGGAAGCAACAAGATGTACAGTGACAGGTGCATGTGGGTCCTATAATTTAGGAGGTTCTGCCACACGCACCCGGAGTACTGATTCTATAGGCAAAAGGTATAGCCATAAGAGGGATATTGTGCCGGTGTGCAAATCCCATGCTCATGAATGAATGTGATGCACCAGAATCAAACAACACATAAGCTGGATGGAAATCAATAGTGAACATACCAGCCATCACCAGTTCATTTTGCAATATTTCCTCAGCCTCCATGAAATTAACCTATCTAGATCGGCTCACAGGCACTTTCTTCTTTATAACTGTCCGCTTGATCAGGCGAGAGTTAGCTGAGGGCTGAGCTGATTGTGTAGGCTAATTTTGCGGACATTCTCGGGCATAGTGGCCTTCCTTGCCACACTTGAAACAAGCACCAGGCTTGTTCCCCTGTCCTAGATGAGCTGGGACTTGCTGTCCTTGGGGCTGCTGATGTGGCACCTGCTGAGTAGGTCCACGATACTGAGTGGAAGGTGCCTGAAAGGTCTGCTGAGGCTGTCGAAACGAATGCCCACCCGAGGACTGATAGGGCACCCGCCTGAAAACCTATACCTTCTGCGCCTAGGGGTGACTAAAAGACCCAGTAATCACCCGCTTGTGCTTTCATTCTGCCTAAGAGTCATGCTGCAATCCCTCCATGGCAATTGCAGTGCTCATCATCGCTCCAAAGGTCTGGTAGTTTCCTATATATAACTCCTTCAAGATGCAAGAGAAGCCACGATAAAAATGGTCTCTCTTCTTCTCATCTGTGATCAACATGAGTCCCAGCATACTGCGACAAGTGATTGAACTTGTTGACATAGTCCATCATGGACATGCTTCCTTGCCTCAGGTCTAGAAATTCTACCAACTTTCTATTTAGAACACCAGTAGGAATATAATACTCTCTCAAGGCCACAGTGAACTCCTGCTAGGTCACCCAGTGATCCACCGGCTACATGGCATTGAATGTGTCCCACCATGCACTAGCAGATCCCAACAGCTATTGCGCCGCAAAGCGCACCTTCTTCTCATCAGTTACGGTGAGCAGAAGAAACTTTTGCTCCAGAATGCGAAGCCAATGCTCTGCATCTAAAGGCTCAGCCATGGGCATGAATGTGGGTGGGTGTGTTTTTAAGAAATCCTAATAAGAGCAGGGTCCCTTAGGACCGTGGGCACCACCCCCGTTCCCACCATTTCCCCCGTGGCCTCCACGGGCAAAGCCACCGATAGCCTATGCCAACAGCTCCATGGCACGGGCAGACTCGCGACGAGCAGCCAACATCTTCGCCATCGTCTCTGCATGAGTCATCGAAGGTGGTGATGGCGGAGTAGGAGATAGAAGTGGAGCCTCATGGCTCTCACCGTTGTCGTTCCCATTGCCCCGGCCACTTTCACCTTGGCCTTCGCTAAGGCCATGGCCCGCTCCGGCACTGGTGCTCCTACGACCGGACCTCAAGTTCATCTAAAAACAGATAGGAACCAACCATTTAGGACAACCCTCCAGATTAGGAATAAGAGATTAGAGAAATCATAGGATATTTATTAAAGCATTCTTTTAGTTCATCCTATCAATTTACTAATCCAATTATACGTGTAGGGGAGTTTAGTTTAAACAAGATTCTCTTATCATGATGTATGCATCGTCCTGTACGTTCACTCAAGCCAGAATATAGCAGCATTCGCAAAATTTTTGGCACATCGCACACTCACTTTCTATATGCTAAACAATTTCTTACGCAATGTAAGTTAGTGTACCTGTAGAAAATTGATTAGATAAACCAGTGCCGCTATCCTAGATAGACCATATTACTAGGGCTTATACTTATTTACATAATTTATCGCATCCAACTTTTCGCAAAACTTTTGTTGGTCAAATTTTAGGTTTTGGAAAAGGATGATGAAACTCATAGACTCATTATTGGCTCTGGTACCAACTATGGCAGAATTGCCCAAAATAACACGCTTACGGAGGCGCTTGTCTTCCACTAGACACTAAGCACCCCGAGAGCGAGCTACATCGGGCGGATTCCGTCGAGCACACCCCAAGGGAGAGCCCGAATAATCCACATTTTTTCCAAGGATCCAATAATGAGAACGAGTTACAATACTTAGTCTATTTCATACATCCAAAATTCTTAAAATATATATTATTACAGTACCAAATTCAGAGTGCGGAAATTTAACATCGGAATAAAAAAACATCTATCGATAATACACAAGCATCCATCTGTGCCCACTAGAAGAATCCTTCACACAACAGCTACTCCTTAAGCAGTACCTGCAACAGGAGTAAATAAACCTTGAGTACACAATGTACTCGCAAGACTTATCCGACTAGTGGGAATAATTTCCCAACTCCAAGGAATATGATAAGCTTTATGGTTTGATGGGTTTTCCTTTTGCAGAAAGCAATACTAATAGTGAATCCTTATTTATGTTATTATTAGCAATCATAATTATTTCATTATCTAGCCATTCTATGTAAGCATCTGTTCTACTTTCAAGCAGGAGTTGAGCAAACAGTTCCATTTCACCACCTTTCATCTTTCAGTTCTTACTACGTTACTAGAGTGTAGACAAGTCGTACCGACACAGCGGCGATTCGTGAATCAATGAGCCCAGCTGGGTACCCCAAAATATATGCCCCGCTTGTACCCCTGGCACAAGCAGGACCAACCCACCACTCTCCTATCACGGGGTCCAGGTCCTTGTCCAAACTTGGACTCCAATCCCCCGCTCCTGAGTCCTAGACTTAGTGCGGTGCTTAGACCTCCACCATCCCCGCCTTCAATTAGTCGGTTCGGAAAGAGCTAGAACCTACGATAAGAGAGCAACAAGTTTTCCCTGCACCCATACCCAAGTATGTGCTTGGGATAATAAGTCTGTGACTTGCCTAGAGTCCATTGCAACGGTCGGTCCTTAACCGACACAGATAGGGAAAAAGTGTAACCAAGCTATGCCTCGTTGGCCATAGGACACAACCTCTTACACCCACCAATACCTAAACCATATCCCTGCCCGGTCTCCATTTTTCCTTTCCACCATTTTATTATGAGTGATCTTAATAATCACCTATTATGAGTAATGGCAGGTTACTCATGCTACCGAAATCCTGAGCATAGCAGCTACTCGACCTATACTAGTAGGACTCATAGGTAGGTATATCTATGTATATAGTTTCCATAAAATGCATGTAACCTAATTGCACATCATATATATTCAGTGATCATTCAAAATAAGGGTTATGCACCAGGGCTTGCCTTGGGCAGGCGGGGTGTCAACAAAGTCAGCAACTGATGCCTCTGGGGCTCCCTCCTGAACGAGAATCTCCTTCTTGTACTCTTCAATGATCTCCTCGTACTCCTGTTCACCCACAGGCACGAACTCTACCAACTCGTTATCTACATGCATGAAATGATGATGCAACACTTAGTAATACGACAACAACAACTCTTAAAATAAAATACATCTACCAAGCTACTAAGCTAGCTCTACCGACTAAGATGCTAAGTCGCCTATCATTTCCACTAACAAGTATGAAACATTTCATGTATTAACTTAGCAACTAAAGGCATCCCTATTCTTAATATCGATTTACTCTATATCTGATAAACCAAGGAGTACAAGCTACTCTATTTATCAACCTACTCTAGGTCTACAAAAATTACAGTGAGCACATAATAATCTAATGAACCTACTGTAAAAATTTCATGGCTAAAGCTATCACCAATTTGCCACAAAAATTCCTACAAATATTAAGCTAAATAATACTAAGCTTTCCAAAATGAATTAATGAATCTATCATTATCACAGCTAACTATAAACTAACTACACCAACAGATAGATAACATTTTTGTGAACCTAACAAATTTTGTTTCACTATTTTTGGACACCTACAACATTTACTATCATTTTCCAAACATCAGCTCATAATTCAAATTAGAAAAGCATCTACTAATTCCCTAGAAAAAGAAAACTGAATTCAACCCGTGGCCCACTAACTCGCGGTGCGGCCCATGCCCGCACAGCGCGCGCGCACGCCCAACCCATCGGCGCAGCCCACTCGGGCGCAGCCCAACCACGCGACAGCGACCCGCGATGGGAAGGTCCGCGCGCCATAGCTATTTTGTGAAAACGTCCTTGTCCTAATAGTGAATCACCCCGAGGTTCGTAGAACTATTCCTACAGCTAGCATTTCACAGATAAGCCCTCGGAACAAACTGTCTTTACCACGGCCAAGACCTCGGGCGCACGCGTGAGCACCAGCGCGGCAGCGCTAGCATAGGGCGGTCACACCGGCCATCCTAGCCCCTCCCCGCCCCCAATAGCGAGCCGATGCTCACCTTGATGCGAACACGAGGCGATGGGCGGTAAAGTGGTGAACAGAGATGCAGTCCCGAGATCCCTCCACGTGGCGGGCCTCCTACGCTAGCGGCGACCATGTTTCCGTGAGCTCAGGCACAACCGAGACTAAAGGACTAGAGGACAGGCATCAACAACTCACCTAGAACCTACCAGACATGATGGCTTGACCGGAGACGGGCCGAGTGAGTTCGGCCACGCGCATACAGTAAATACGGCGACGGCCGTGGTGGCGTGACCGCGTCAACGACGCTGGACAGGCAGTAGCAGTGCAACTTGGGGTGCGCATGGGGGTGGAAGACTGTGAGGCGAGGCTGGGGGCGCAACCAATTGGACTCGGGAGGACCAGGTGGGTAATGCCCATGGCAACGGCGTCTAAGCCCTTAATGGCGTGACGGCGGGCGCTGACTCCAAATTGGAGCTTGCCAAGGTACGATGCAGCACGGTCTAGGGCCAGTTGGCTAACTGACTAGAAGACGGAGTCGGATGCGCGTTGAATTGAAAGGACACAACCTCACCGTGCCAGATTGAAGGCGCGGCCTGGGCGGCCCGGCAGCAGAGGAAGAAGGGGGAAAAGGAGGGAATGGGGTCCGGCTACTAGCCCGAGCCTTGGCGGGACGTGATGACCGCACCCGAGCAATCATTGTGAGCCAGCGCAACCAGGAGAGGGGGCGTGCCCGCGTGCGGGTGATGGCAGCGCAGCAGCGTGGCCGTGGCACCATTAATGGCGAACGACAAGAGGTGGCCTCAACAAAGCCACGTGCACTAAATCGAGGCGGCAGCGAACGCAGAGACGTAGGCGGATCGCGATGGCTACATGCAGGCGCGACGGTGATAGTGTGGCACAGCAGTGATGGGATGGCGGTGACTCAGCGGCACAGGCGGACGCGACGCAACGCTGCGGCACGATGAGGGCACGATGTGGGCGTGTATGTGCTCTGTTCATGCAACACGGCTTGGCGCAGCAGCGGCGATTCGGAGACTGCGTGATGGTGCTAGGCAGAGCAGAGCCGGCATGGAGGGACGCGAGCAGCCACAAGGGCGCTTAGCAATGCGTCGACGCTGGCGGCATAGCGACAACGAAAGAGGGGAGGAGCAACATTGCATGGCACTGGCAACCGGCCACCACCGGGACCAGGTGTGTGCTAGACACGCTAGCTACATGCATGGTCGGGCGCACCGATGATATCTTAGGAGCATGGTGACCACGTCAACGTGAGGAACTTGACTCAAAACGTGCCATGCATGCTTTTTAAAGCGTCCCAAAAATCACGTTCCATGATTCAAATGCCAAACCAACTTTTCTACACTCAAGAGGGCATGTTAGGTTACTAAAACAAGCCATAATATCTCATCACTCCTTAACCTGACTCTTCTACCAAAATTACCAAACTTGGCCTTGTCAAACCACTTTTCAAATTTACAAAATCGACTAAGTCTCGATTGGATTCATGTCGAATTCGATTTCCAAGCTATTCGGTATGCTAGCTAGTGACTTCCTTTCACGACCTCAAGTATTTCATCGTCCTCTACAAGATTTGTACTACCAACTTTACTAAAGTTCCGTATATATGTTCTATAGTGTTTTTGCTCAATAAAAATTCGCGAACCTCGTTACTTGATAATTTCATGCGTCACGAACAACCTTTCGTTATGCATTTCCGTAGGTCATTTTAAGTTACGTAAATTGATTCACACACTATATTACATACATTGACACATAACCATGATGCTCATGACATGTTTTAGCAAAAGATTTTATAGTGTAACACCGAGGGTGTTACATCTAGAGCCCGAGGACGACCCTCAATTGGGCTACTAGCTACACACCCTTCTTCATGGTCTACGGTTCCGAGGCTATCCTCCTGACCGACCTTGACTATGAAGCACCGAGGATCAAGGCGTATAGCGAGCAGGGAGCAGAGGCGTCCCTCGAGGATGCCATGGATCAGCTCGATGAAGCACGCGATCTTGTCCTTCTCTACTCGGCCAAGTACCAGCAAGCGTTGCACCCGTACCATAGCCATCGGGTGTGGGTCGGGCTTTCAACATCGAGGACCTAGTGCTCCACCTCGTCCAGAGCAACAAGAACCGCCACAAGCTCTCTCCATCGTGGGAGGGACCGTACGTCATCGTGAAGGTGCTCTGACCAGACACCTATAAGCTCAAGACCATCGAAGGTGAAGTCTTTGTCAATGCCTGGAACATCAAACAGCTATGTCGCTTTTACCCTAATCTATGCGCATACTTATAAAAATTAAGAATGATGTTTCTGAAATGAAAAACATTTTCTCTTATCAGTTTCGCTATCGTCTCCTCGATCTTTAGTGACACCCGACCCCAGCAACAGCAAGGGGTCGGGCCTCACTCGGGGATGATAAGAGTATATCTACCCGGCAGACATTCTCTATGCCCAACCCTTTCTCATGTTGAGATCTAGAAGCAAGGGTTGCGGAAACAAACGATGAGTAAAACTGGTCAAACTGCAAGAAACCTACGCCCCAGCGGCTATGGTGTTTTTGCTCACTAGCGTGATCAGAGTTTTTTTACCTGCACCCCGAGCTTTACAACCTTAACAACGGAAACGGTCGAAATGCATTAACCTTTTTTACGTAAAAAAGGGAGAAGAGCCAAAAGTCTGTCCGGCCATAACAAAAGTTAAGAACTTGTCCACTTATTACAAGTTCGTCTCTTGGCTTATCTAACTAACTAATTTTTTGGGGGGTGATCTCATCCTCTTTCTTGGTAGATAAGTCATGTGCCAGAGGGCCCACCTCCTTCTCGATGTCCTCCAGCTCGGCGTCAGAGTAGACGGGAATGAAGCCTTGGCTCATCGTCGCTAGATCGATGTTCTCATAGTGAGAACGAGCGATCACGAATGATCGGTGAACACCGAAGCAAAGTGCCTCCCTCGTGATCTCACGTGCTCGATCCATAATCTAAACAATGTGAACAACATAAGAGCTCATCTCTGCCTTTGGGACCAGTTTGAGGTCGTTGAAGACTAGTTGGACAGTGATGCATAGGGCATCATGCTCGTTGCTCTCCTTTAGGAGGGAGGCCTTCACCTTGTAGAGCTCCTTCTCTAGGCCACGACTGTTCATCACCTCCACCCAAGCTTGTTGTCGAGACCTGTCCAAGTCACACACCGACCGTGTCAAAAGGCCTACCATGGATTCTAGGGAGAAAGACAACAAGGGAAACCAAAGGCTTACCGTCCACGTCCGCTCGAAGCCTGCGCACCTCATTGCTCTATGTCGGGTCACCTCGGCCTCTAGGCGCTGGACCTTTCTAGCACTGACCAACCTCTACGGTGAGCCTGGTGGACATGTCCTCGACTACAACCTTCAGGTCCCTCTCCCCCTCAAGCTCACCCTCGAGGTGGTTGATCCGCTGCTGGGCGTCGACACGCTCCTGGCGAGCCAAGTCACGCTCCGTGCGGAGCCCCTCTATGGCCCAGAGCAAATCATCCTGCTCCTTCCATAGACGCTCGGTCTCCATGGCATATGTGCGCGCCCTCTAGATTAGGGCCATGAGCTTCTCCTTGGCCTCATGGGCATCATCGCGAGCATCTTTCTCCTTGACTCAGAGGTTGACCAGCTCCCGAGCGACGGAGGCAAGCTCAGCCATCTCCTGATGGGTGGCAGCGAGCTGTGCGGCCAGCCCCTCACTCCACCATGTCTTCTCAGCGAGGTATTGGGACTTCTCCCGGCTATGGACCATAAGGGACTGCAGAGAGGACAAGACTTAGAGGCGTGGAGAGGGAAAATGAGGGTCGAAGCACGGTCAAATCATACCTGGCCAACCGAGGCGACAATGTCGCGCATCGAGCTCACCACGGTGGTCGCGCATGAACCACGCTCCCAACCTCCATGTGGATGCTCCCCCATTCCCTCTCCTCCACTGTGTTGTCGAGGGCAACCACCCAAACCAGAGATCGGGATGGCTCCGCGCCGATCTCCAGCGGCACCGACCCCTCTTGCAGCAGCAACTCCTCTGGAGCGGACCCTCCAATGGTAGAGGGGGCGGGTGACGTGGATGCGGAGGCCTGCCCATCATCACATTTGCTAAGGACACCTCAAGTGCACCCTCTTCCATCTGCCCTACCACAGGCACGGCCACCCGCTGACGATGGCTCTAGATGCGCCGCCTCTGCCTATGATGTTGTTGCCACACCCAGCCATGCCACGCTCACCATGGGCGCCTCAGACGCGTCCTCCTTTGTCTCCTCTCCCATGACGCATGCTCGCCGGCCCGAGCGCCATGGACACTTACCTCCAAGCGCCACTCCCACTTACCTTGCATGGACACCTGCTCTCGCTCCATCACGTTGGAGGAGGCGCTTCTTCGGCATAAGCCACAGGAGAGTCCCACATCCTCCGACGCTGCAAAGGACATACGGTCAGTTCATGGCAAAAATTCGTTAGAACAAAAGGACAAAAAAACTCTTGACTCATATCGACGCCATCGAACGATGACGTTTTGGGGCCAGCCCGCCCGACCCTGGCTGCTCCTCGTTGGCATGTTGCCACTTCGAGCCCTCTAATGAGGACATGACACCCATCCATATGACCATGTTTGGCACATGGTCCGAGGCCAACAGGGATGTCCAAGTGAAAGGCCCAACATGAGAGTCCATTCGAGTTCAGTCTCCACCAGAGAGACTCGCTTTCGAGATCCACATATGGGGAAAGCTAATTGACCAATCCAAGTGAGTTTCATAATCACTACATCAATGGAATCGTCGAACGTCATCATCATGTCGTTTTGGGTTTTGCTTAGCCCATTAGAAGCATGGGTAGGCTTCCAATTCTAAGACCTTTATAATCATACAACGGTTTGTTTTTCATTATTAATCACAATTGGAGACCCAGTTCATGTTAGAGATTAATCGTGAGATCATACATCCGCAATTTTGGTTGTGTTCTTTCTTGTTCTTGCTTGTTCTTCTTCGCTGCGCAGCGTGGATTAGCCTTCTTGGTGAGGTAAACCTAGTACGTGACTTGGTTGATAACTAGAGGAGCTATGGTGCTAAGATTGCAGGGTTCGATCTTTCGATCTAAAGCCGGATCGGTGTGTCATTCTCCGCTACAACAATAGTTATCAGTACCTAACAGAAGATCGGGATCCCTGTTTCCATTAAGCACCATAGCTCCTCTGGTTATCAACTAAGTCACGGACCAGGTTGACCTCACCAAGAAGGCTAATCTCTGCCTGCGCAACGAAGAACACAAGCAAGAACAAGAAAGAACACAGCCAAATTGCAGATATATGATTAATCTCACAAAGTTAGGGTCTCACAAACTGATGAACGGCGAAACTGTTCTTGACAGAATAATCTAAGCAAAACCCAAAACCTAATTATGGTGGTGGCGTATGATTATAAAGGTCGTAGGGTCATCGCCTACCCTGGACGCGCCCCCTAATGGGCCCAAACACGATACACGGTCCAACGGACCAAAAGAAGGTGTCGCAGCACCCTGGCAGATTCTGGACGCTGACTTGTTTTGACGATTCCTATTGCTTATAAAGGGATTTTGATATGAGACTACTTGGATTGTCTTCCTTATCAAATTAGCTTTCCAACCATATGTGGATCGTCAAAAACAGAGTCCGGATGCGTCCTGGGTGACCAGTTTAAGGCAGACTGGTCCTGGAGGCCGAGGCAGACTCGAAATCATGTTGGACCGGGCCTCCGGTTTCTATTCGACGCCCTTGATGGTCATCATCGCATCCACCTCTTCCTCTAAGTCGCTCATGACACTCTCCAATGTTCCTAATTAATATAACATCATTAGGTAGCAATCTATTCTCAAAAATATGAAAAGGATCACTTAAAAACGAGCTCACCTCTAAATTAAGTTGTCACCGACGGTGGAGCAGCACCCTGATAGATTCTGGACATCCACTTGTTTCTATGATTCCTGTTGACTCCGATCGAATTTTAAGGTGGAACTGATGCCATTGGAAGCTCCATGAAATTATCTTTCCATCCATATAAAGAACGCCCAAAACGGACACTGTATGCGACCTGGGCATCATTTTTAGTACGTGCTGCTCCTGGACTTCGAGACGGACTCGAACTTTAGTTGCTTTGGGCCTCCACCTCGGAGACTTGAACCGAATTAGCCTCGGGCCACCTTCTTGACTTGGACACCCTTGCTGGTCTCCTAACCCTCCATACCATGCGCCAAACATGGTCATATGCATGGGTGTCATGTCCTCATCACCCTCCCTCTACTCGGAGGGTCCGGATGGAGCGAGGCGGCCGGTTCCCACCGACTCAGGGGGAGTCGTGGGAGGCCCGGACTGGGTGGTGCGGCTTGATTCCACTGGCTCCGGGTGCATCCTTCCCCTCCTGCCCCAGGGCATGCCACGGGAAGGCCGCACTGCGGCAGAGACAAAATCCTCATCCGTGTTGCCCAGCTTGTCCCATTGGACGAGCGACCTAAAACAATCCTCGCCGCCCAGCTCGTCCCATTGAACGGGTGACCCAGAACCATCGCCTTCTTCTTCCTCCTCTAAACCCTACCATCACTTTCCTCGGTTTAGCCTCGCCTAGTGCTTCGCCCACCGCCTCGCCTCCTTGCCATCCTTATCCTTCTTCCTCCGCTCATCCACGGCGTGGTTCGCCGCCCTCAGGGCCGCGTGCTCTGGCAGTGGCGCGATGGAGTCCCGAAAGCCCAACCCCGCTGGTAGCTCGATGAAGCCCATGTCCGGCCGCATCGTGAGATGTCCTAGGATCGAGAACATAGCGTCAAACTCCTCCATCGCCTCCTTGATGCGCTGTAAGACCTCGCTGTTGTGGAGCAGCCCTTGGGCGAGCACCGTCCCATCGAGCTACGTGCCGGGCATCATCCCGTACAGTGGGAGGGCGCGTGCCATCAGCGGTGCCACCCTCCTCACGTGATATGCCCCGATGACACCGGCCCCGTGGAGGCCGTGGTTCTTCAGGAACACGACAGTCTCAAGGAGGTCACGCATCCTCTTCTTTTCCTTGATGGGTGCCCCAACGGCCATGTCGGCGGCGCCTCTTTGTAGGGTCAAGATGGCGGACTAGAGGGGGGGTGAATAGTCTTTTCTAAAATTAATCGCGTCGGCTAACCGATATAAATGCGGAATTAAAACAATCGGTCTAGCCAAGACTACACCCCTCTATATATGTTCACTAGCACCTTGCAAAGATACTAATAAAGCAACTAAGGTGCCGGGCTAGCTAGAGCTCTCCTAAACAATTCTAGGAGCAAGGTCACACAAACCTATGCCACTAGTACTTTAAGTAACAAGGGAGCTCCTACATATGCAAGTAAGCAAAAGCACAAAGCTAACTAAGCTCACTAGCAATGCTCAATAACAAGGCAACCAATGCCTAATTAGAGAGCGCAAATACTTAGCTACACAAACTAAGCAATATGACTAACAAGGTTACTAAAACCAAATTAGCCACGCAAGGGAGCTACTTCTATGCTACACAAGCAAGAAGGTAATTAGCTAGCTACACAAGCTATCTAATTACAAGAGCAACTACACAAGCTTAATATGTATAAAAGAAATTGCAAGCTTCTGTAATGGGGATGCAAACCAACGGGAGGAACAAGGTTGACACGATGATTTTTCTCTCGAGGTTCACGTGTTTGCCAACACGTTAGTCCCCGTTGTGTCGACCGCTCACTTGGTGGTTCGGCTACTAATTAGCATCACCCGCTAAGCTCACTGCGTCGTGGCGCCGCAAGAACCTACCCCTTGAGTGAGGGTAGCTCAATGACACGCTTTTTACTAGAGTTGCTCTTCATGGCTCTCCTCTGGGCGAGCACAATGCTCCTCACAAGCACTTCTCCCGGGCGCCGACAAGCTTCTTCTTGCGGCTTCTTCGACGGAGACCACCACTAAGCCGTCTAGGAGGTGGCAACCTCCAAGAGTAACAAGCACCACCGGCTCTCAACTCGACCACCTAGTGTCACTCGATGCAACCTCATGATGCAATCGCACTAGAATCGCTCACTCACACAATCGAATGATCACTATCAAGTATATGTGTGATGGAGGGCTCCCAAGCACTCACAAGCATGGACACTAAGTCCCTTGAGGTGCTCAAGACCACCCATGGCCGAGGGCCACTTCTATTTATAGCCCCAAGGGCTAAACTAGCCGTTACTCCTTCATCGGGCAGCGGTCGGGCCGGCCGACGACGCTTCTCGGTCGTGTTGACCGGACGCTGGACCTCGGCGTCCGTCGCCCAGAGATGGCCACGCGTGCTTGGTTCCAATGGTCACTTGACTTGACCGGACACAAAGAAAGAATCGACCGGACGCTGAACCCCAGCGTCCGGTCATTTCCAGTATAGAGTACCGACCTCGGCCGACGCGTCGTCCGTCACACATTGATCGGACGCAGCCAGCGTCCGGTCACACTCCAGCTTCTACGTCATCGTACGTCCGCCTGACCGGACGCAGCCTGCCAGCGTCCGGTGCATTTAGATCCAGCGTCCGGTCAGTTGACCGACGCCAGCATCTTCGCGACTAACTCGTTTTCACTTCTAACTTCATCACCCTTGCTCCAATGTGCTAACCACAAGAACTTGCATCCGGCGCAATAGAAAATAGGCATTCTATTTTCCCGAAAGCGTCGGACCCAAACCCATCTCACCCCTGCAAACACCACCTCCTTTGTAAATGTGCCAACACCACCAAGTGTACACCACCATGTGTATGTGTGTTAGCATTTTCACAATCATTTCCCAAAGGATATTAGCCACTCAACTTGCCACGCCACTCGATCCTAGTGACAATGCAAAGTTAGATCACTCGAGTGGCACTAGATGACCGATATGCAAACAAGTTTACCCCTCTTGATAGTACGGCCATCTATCCTAAACCCGGTCATAAACTTCTCTACACACCTATGACCGGTGAAATGAAATGCCCTAGGTTATACCTTTGCCTTGCGCATTCCATTCCATCTCCTTCAATGTCGATGCAACACATGCACCAACACGATCAACAATGATATGATCCACTTCATATCATCACATGATCATATTGGTTCATCGATCTTGACTCTACTTGCTCTTCACCGTTGCTATCGTCCATCGGCGCCAAGTCTTGCTCAAGCTTCACCGCCACGCGCGGTCCATCACTCAAAGCCTTTGACTTGCCCTTCACGCTTGCAACCGTCCATCAAGCCAAGTCTTGTCTTGATCTTCTCCACCTTGATCACATGACTCAATGTCATGTCTCATGTGCAATAAGCTCCTTCTTCATCACATGTGTGAGCTTTGCAACATCTCTAAGCCATTTTCACCTTCATGGCATATGTTGCTCACACACATGTACCTATGGACTAATTACATGTGTATCTCACATAAACACAATTAGTCCACCTAGGTTGTCACTCAATTACCAAAACCAACAAGGACCTTTCACTCTTCGATTAGGCGTCAGTGAAGACCAGCAAGGGGGCGGCGGGGTCGTTCTTCAAGTAGAACCACTATGTGTGCCACCCCTTGTTGGATTTGGATAGCTAGCAGGGCATGTACTCACATGCCCGCTGCCCCTGGAGGTGGATGCCCATGCATCCCATCGGCAACGGGATCTCCCTGCCTCTGTCCTTCTTCTTAAGCAGGGAGATAGAGAAGAAGTACCTCCACAGTTCAAAGTGGGGTTCGATCCCTAGGTATCCCTCACACAGCCTGACAAAGGTCGCGATGTGCTAGGATCCCGTTGGGGTTCAGATGCTACAGCTCAATCTGGTAGTGGTGCAGCAGTCCCTAGAAGAACGGATGGGGAGGAATCACAACTCCGCACTCATGGAACAGCGCAAATGACACGACGTAGCCATCGGGCGGTGCCAGCGCATCCTTGTGACCGAGCACGAGCCACTCCGCCGTGTTGGTCCTCCCACGGAGACGATCGTGCTTGACAAGGCCCTCCATGCGTGCGTGGGTGACGTCGGAGCGGTACCATGACTCTATGGAAAAGCGAAGACGAAGGAGCAAGGACTTTTTGGTGGTGGTAGAGAAGTGAAGGCTATGGATCTAGGGCGCTGGCGGTGGATTAGCAAGGGCAGCAGATCCAAACGACAGTGGCAGAAAGACAAAGAAGGCAAGGTTGCAGATTAGCGTGCCAAAACGTGAAGGGGGAGGCCGCTATTTATAAGGCGGGGTGAGGCGAGAGGCGAACCATCCACCTAAATTTATGCGCCCGCTGCACCACGCGTCCACATCGCCTCTTTGAGAAACATGCGCACACCACCTCTGGCCGCTCCCTCGAAGGACACGCTGGATGACGGTTTGCCCCATTCGGTGGGCCAAGAACCACCATAGGTAACATGGGATATGGAGCTGAAAACGCTCCCATGGCCCATTTAGGCCCAAGAGTTCGAAGGTTGGCCCACCGACGGGTTCACAACCGCTCCAGGGTGCCTTTAGAGTGAGGGGTGGAAAGGGATGAGCCCACTAGCGGCCAGTACCCGGGCGCACGAGCACCGCGGGCATTTCGGTCCACGTTCGAGTCTTGGTCGGTTTCCAGTCCATGGTTTTTCCTCGAAGAAAGGCAACGACCCTTTAGGACTGGTCGAACGGACCTAAGAACTATATGGATTGGCCGCCAAGAATTTGGAGTCATCACCAGCTGACCCATGCTGGACCCCCATGAACGGGAAGCCAGGGCCCCACTCGGACTAGCCCGTTAACAACTCACCGAGCACCATGATTCATCCATCGAGGAAAACATGGCATGGCTCAGCCCCTCCATTTTATCGAAAAAATGCTTGAGCGAGGACGATCAAAAGACAAGCTGACCCCTCGATCGAACACCTGCTACGCACGGGGGCTCGAGGGAAGTTGGACTCGCAAGAAGACCGAATACGCGGTCGCATGACGATGGCAGATCGATCAGATCTTAGGGAGGGATCAGAATCAAGAGAAATCTTTTTTGTCCCCGAATCCCACAACTACATGTTCCTAAAGAGTCCGGTCATGATAGAAGAGAATCACAACCCACCAAGGCATCCCGCGGGCAGCAGAAGATCGAATCCCTCAAAGTTCCTCCATCCGAAAAAGCCTACGGAGGAGTATCCTACTCCTCCGTAGGCTCGAGGGCTACTATCGGGTATCGATATTAGGGATACCCAAAGAAGGGATCTGAGGACCGTGGATGATGACTTGCCTAGATAATCAAGGACGTATTTCAGTCTCGACCGACCCTGAGGGCACGGGCTCTGTCTCGCTCGACCCCTGGGGCACGGGCTCCGTATCGCCTGACCCCAAGGGAACAGAAGCCATCTCGCTCGACCTTGAGGGCACGGGCTACATCTCGCCCGACCCCTGGGGCGCGAGCTCCGTACCGCCCGACCCCACGAGAACGGGAGCCGTCTCGTCCGACCCTGAGGGCACGAGCTCCGTCTCGCCCGACCCCTGGGGCGCGGGCTCCATACCGCTTGACCCTAAGGGAACGGGCTCCGTCTCGCCCGACCCCTAGGGCGCGGGCTCCGTCTCGCGCCAACGGGGACCCATACCGTCTCCAACCACTACGGGTCAGAAGGTACGACCCCGGGGTCAAACTTCTGACACCGGGCAGGAAGCAGGCACGTCTCGACGTGACCTATGGCCATGTCAGGCCATGCCCAGGGGTTCACATCACCAACAGTGATAGGTGCGTGATAGCTGTGCTGCATACTCCCCGTACGACCGCTGACGGGCACATCGATTCACCACGCCGTCCGCCAGGACAGGATGGGACGCCATGACCAGCTGGTGACGTCGAGGCATGGCACCAGTGGTGAACAGGAGCCCGACGTGGAGCCGTCCCCGTCACCATTTACAGCGTCGGCGGGACCCGTATGAAGGAGAAGAAGGACCTAACGGCCCTAGAGGCCTTCTTCTCCCTCACTTTTCTCCTTTCTCTCTGTAACCTGCGCCTTACCCTTTACCTATAAAAGTGGAAGCAAAACGTCCCACTGGGAGAGGGAAAACGAGCACACGAGAACGAGCACACAGCTGAACAAACTCTCAGCACTTTTCAATCCTTCCACCAGAGACTTGGGACCTTCTTACTCTCTCGTCCGTTTGTAACCCTACTCCAAACTAAGTGTTGGTAACACGAGCAGCAGCAGACTGGACGTACGGACGTTCCGCCCGAACCAATATAAATCCTTATGTCCTCCGAACACACCATCCAGACCCGACGCAGATATAAATTTACTAGCTGGTGATCCGAAACACCAACACTTATTGCATCCTGTCTTGGTCGAGCCTTTCTCCGTGCGGCGGGGTACCAACAGGTGATAGTCTTGTCTTTCAGATTAAGTGTTAATCAGTGTGTTTAAATCTTTTTTTAATTTTTTTTATTATAAGGTTATGTGTATCCTGGTGACGTAGAGATCAAAATTGTTTAAAGGTCTTCGTATCAGCTTGATGTAACAATCTTGAAACTAATAAAACTTATTCAGAAAAAAATGCTTATAATTAAACTATATAAATATATAAATAATATAAATATTGATACTTTGGGAATGGATGTCTGACTCTGACTCCTCGATTGGAAAACGATACTCAATTCCGCGGGTAATTCAATTTAATTTCACCTTTACCCCGTGTATTTTTAGGTAGGAAAGGATAGGAGGATCCCGGGAAATTGAGTGTCATCATCAACCCAACGGAAGGACTGTTATAAAAAAAAAACCCAACGGAAGGCTTAGGAAAGAGGCGGGCGACATGGGAAAAAAGAGATTGGGAATTTGGGATGGGTGGATCGCAGGATTCGGTGCCGGCGCGGCGCCCTTGACATGAGCACCAATTTCAGGAAGGGCCAGGCGGGCGCCCTGTGCCCCTGTCCCTGGGGCTGCGTGTGTGCCTCTCCTCCTCACCCACCACCCCCACCCCCCTCTGGTTTCCGCAATTCCGCGGCGCGCCCCGGGCGTCCTGCTTCTGCCCTGTCTTTACGCTTTGCCGTCCTGGCACGCAAGGTGTCCCGTCCAATCCAAACACGAGTCGTTGGCCAGAGTTCCCTTCCCAGACAGCAGCAGCACTACTTCACATCACAGCTCCTCTCCCTTCCCCCTTCTCGCCTACTAAAACCAAAACCCTCTTCTTCTTCTTCTTCTTCCTCTCGGCACAGCGGCCTCCCTGCCAAAGGTGCGGCGCTTCTTCTTATTCATCTTCTTCTTGATCGCCGGTTTCCTGGGCTTCTTTCTCTTTTTTTTTTTTTTCCTCCGCCGCCGGGGGTTGTGGTTGTGGTTTCCGTATCCTCATCCTCATGGCGTGATAGAAGGTTGCTTCGTTTCTTTGATTGGCCATGGACGTACGTCTTTCGCTTTCTCGGTGGGGGAAGCGGAGGGGGTTGTTGATCGTGATGCGCTGCTGCTCCAGTGCTCCTGCTGCTCGACGCTGACGGCTCAAGTTTATCCCTCCGGCCTCCGGGGTCTCGCTCTCTGGATTATTCCTACTTTTTTTCTTTCTTTCTTTTTGTCTCTTCTTGAATTGAAAAACTTGGCCTTGCGATGTCTCGCTTCCACTGGTCACTGGACCGAGAGCGAGTCGAGAGAGACCGACCGACCTGGCGTCACGCACGCACCGCACTGATTGGGCTCCAAGCTCGGTCGCTGCCAACTGGGGGCCTCACCGCCACCAGTTCCTCGAAAACAACATGCTACTTACTGGAAAGTAAAGGGAGATACTTGCCGCGTTGGGATTCTCCAACTCCAACACCAACCAAGACGATCGATTTCATCCCACTACGCTTTTTCTTTTCCTTTTTTTTATATATTTTTTGGTTCGGTTCTTGGTCACCTGTTCTTACTACTTGGCCAGGAAATTAGATGATCAAGTGCTTCTGTTTGTTTGTGCATCTCTTGTTTGCGCCTGCGATCTTGGCCTTTGTGGGTGTGGTTTCATCAGCAAACGGAGAGAGGAGCCTTTCTTGTTGGTAGTTACAACCGGTGGCGTCTCTTGTTGTCCAGGTGCGCTTTGTGTGAGGATCCAGAGGAAGGATGGCTCTCAAGAAGTTGCTGCAGCTCTTTTGTGTCGGGAAGAAGGATTCCAAGAAGAAAGGTGCTGCAGCTCACCCTGGTTTTCAGAATTCAGAACAACTATTCTCATTCGTCTTCTTGAATTTCCAGTTTTTCTCTCTGCCCTGTTTCCTCTATCAGCACTGCTTTGCTCAAATATGGGCACGTTTTTTTCTCTCTTCATGGCGCCATGACACAGCAATCTAATGGTCGGTCCACAAGTTGTTATGGGTTGGAATTGTTTAGTTTTGGCTGTTTTGTTTATGTTGCTGTACAATCTACACGGTTATAGTTTGAGGACTCAAGTGTGGTGTGTTCCCCACACACCTATAGGAACTAATGAACCATACAGATAAAATTTTAGGAACCCAGCAAATAGGAAATAAGCTTAAAGGTGCTATTTTGATGGACTAGACTAGAAGAACTGTAAAAATTATATTGATGCCCTTAGATGCTTATAACAACCCCAGAATGTGCTTCAGGTGATATCTTGATATAATCAGAGATCTAATCTGCCGATAGCGTTGAATGTGATGATTGGTATATATGCGTGATGAACATATGTGAATCCTATGTTTTCTTCACTTATACTGAATGTTTTTCTAATGAAAGCATAATCTGCTTATGCAGGCAAATCCATCGACCCACTGTGGCGAGGTACCCATGAGTATGAAGCTTAGCATATGTTCTTTCCCCTGATATATATTTTACCTCTTAATTGCATGAGAATGTGACCTAGACACGTTTATTATAAGTGATAGTTTGTTTTGTACTGGTGCAGTCCAGACTCCAGAGGCCAACAAAGCCCAAGACTGGTAAAAGAATAGCTTACTGAATAGGATCTAGGAATTGTGACTACAAAGTTACTTGTTCACTGAGAAATAAAAGCATGCATATAGATGGTGGAAACCTTTTGGAGTTACCTATGAGTTGGTTGTGTAAATTCAGCTCAACTGTGTTCGTCATTGCAGGGCTTGATAGTTTTTTAAACTATTATTGTATTACTTATATTTAACAAATAACTCCTTAACTTCAGTTTAAGTAAACACCAAAAATTCAAAACTTTGAAAGGGTCGGGTAACTTCTTTTCATTTGGAAGAGTGGCACTTCAGATTTGCAATTTCACATGGACAGTAGTACGGTAGGCCTGACTGAGCTGATGGGTTAAACTTCATTATATACAAATGCTGTCACATATCTCTACTCTAAGCCTGAATTATATATTTGGTGGTATCATAATGCCATTACTCCTTTGTTTAATAATTTGCCTTATATCCTGGATCCCAGCCTCTGCTTCTCGCTCCTCTGTGAGTGTCACTGCAAACAAGACTCATTTGGATCCCTGTTCAAGTGGGACTGGCACTGTATGCATGCAAAACCATGAACCTGAATGCTCAAGTATGGTTTCCTCATGGGCAAGGACAGAGCCTGGAACTGAGAATACTGATCATATGTCCTTTAGTCAATTTGATGTTGTCCAAGATTTCTCGGATCACCACTATGCAAAGACTTCAGCAGGAAAGGTATGCTGTCATTTTGTGAACCCTTTTTCTGATATATTAGATCCAACCACAATTTTCCCACCTCATAATGTGTGACCAGGTCACCAAAGATTGGGTGAAGGCAATCCAAAGTGAATGGAATCTTCTACAGAAAAACCTACCTGGTCAGTTTATGCTGGTTACATTTTGTCAATTTTTTGTTTCCTGTTTTTGCCAAACTACCACAAACTCTAGTTACAGAGAATTCAAAGGAGATACCATGGTGCCTACACAATCATAACCTTATAGCATTTTGTTGGCAATTCTTTTCCATAGTAATCCTGTCATGCTAGCAACACATGTTCAGAATTAACTATTTTATATTAGGGAACATTGAGAAATGTAAACAATCTGGATTTGTGAAATCATGTGCACTTATGCCACTAATC
Organism: Miscanthus lutarioriparius; assembly: GCA_904845875.1. Taxonomy (NCBI): domain Eukaryota; kingdom Viridiplantae; phylum Streptophyta; class Magnoliopsida; order Poales; family Poaceae; genus Miscanthus; species Miscanthus lutarioriparius. The sequence goes on along the minus strand of CAJGYO010000006.1, from coordinate 112,987,399 downwards.
ACACATGTCATGTCTGTACGATTGACATTGAAGCAAATAATCCTTACTCTTAATTGGAGAATTTACACCTGAAGTGAGCTGATCTTTTGTTGCTGTTAACATGTCATGTCTGTACCATTGGCACTGAAGCAAATAATCCTTATTCTTAATTGGAGAATTTACACCTGAAATCAGCTGATCTTTTGTTGCTGTTAATTTGGATCAATTTGGTCTCAATTATGCAGAATCTATATATGTTAGAGTTTATGAGGACAGGATTGATCTGCTCAGGGCTGCAATAGTTGGGCCGGCTGGAACTCCATATCATGATGGCTTGTTCTTCTTCGATGTCCGTTTTCCTTCTGAATACCCGAAGTGCCCACCAGTATGTGACCACTTCACACCATCCCGCCTCTTGTATTTATATTTGTATAGCCATCCACATTCTTTTGTAAAATCTACTTGATGCGTGCAGAAAGTTTACTACCACTCGGGTGGACTTCGGCTAAACCCAAACCTGTATGAGAGTGGGAAAGTCTGCCTGAGCCTTCTGAACACCTGGTGGGGCAATGGATGCGAGAAGTGGGGCAAGTCAAATTCCACCATGCTGCAAGTTTTGGTCTCCATCCAGGGCCTTGTGCTGAATGATAAGCCATACTTCAATGAGCCAGGAAACAAAAATTCAGCTCAAACAACAGCTGGTGAAAGGTATTCCTTGGCTTACAATCAGACGGCCTTTGTCAGATCATGCAAGACAATGCTGTATTCACTCCGGAAGCCTCCAAAGGTGAACAAATACTTCACATCTCTTGATATAGTAGCTGTCCAGGATATTGAAAACTGAATGTATCCATATACACTCCACATTCCACTGTTCTTACATGCCTCTCTTTCCCTGCAGCATTTTGAGACCCTTGTAATGTGCCACTTCCACGAGCATGAGCGTGCCATCCTCGACGCCTGCAGCGCTTACATGTCCGGGACAATCGTTGGGTCATCTGTTGGGAGCAACCTCAAATATGCCCGTGACAAGTGTTTTGCAGATTTCCACAAGTCGCTGACGCTCTACACTGAACATCTCAGGACTGAGTTTGCTGCAAACAGAAGACGCGTGCTGGAGCTGGAGAGAGAGGCGTCAGCTGTGCAAGTGCAGGAGATCGTGCCTAGCAGCTAGAGTTCTTTTGTCAAAACAAACATTGCTAACTGGCAAGTGAAATGGTGGTTAGGTTGTTGAAGGAAGCGCCCCACGGTGTCGAGAAAAGGACTTCATATCTTGCACAAGAGTTGCTCTCTCGTCGTCAGATATTAGCTAGCTAGCTATTTCTGGTGATGGCACATACGGTTCATTACTAGTAGATGTTAGCCTCATTCTGTATCGGATCTACTTCATTCATGTGACTTGAATAACCTGATTCATGGCAATTGTACCTATCCCGATATCGAGATGGCCTAATTCCTGACCATGTGGCTGGTGCCTGATACATTAATGCACATGATGACATGTTCAGTTTAATTTCAGATAAATCCGGCCGGGTGACAATATAAAAACGAAAAGAAAAGAAAATGAGAGAAGACAGAAATTGGCACAATCTGAAAAAAAAAACGCTCTTTCAATAGAATCTTCTGAAATGCAGGTGAATTGGGCAAAAAGTATCAATCAGGCATGTGGATTGGGTGGCCATAACCGGAAAATCTCATTCTCCACGCCATCCACCTGTCCCGATTCCTCATCTCCCTCCCATCCGGTGTTTCATGTAGATGGTAATTTGTTTTCTTGCATCTCATTGCTTGGAGAACATTTTGCATTAGACTATCTATGAATATGCTCCAATTCACTTGTTCTATTTTTAGGACATATAGGCTAGGAAACAGTCAAACAGGGGTGGTGCAATTTTGGAGCATGAACAAGTTGCAGCAAGAGATAGGTTTTGGTCTTTTGGATCAGATGACTGCTGTGTTAGTGTAATATGACATGTTGTAGCCTCTTCAGCTAATCTAATCCTGTATTCCTGGTAACAGTACAAACGACCAGTTTTCTCATAGCTTGGTACAGTTTGGTAATGCTGTATTAATGGTAACAGTACAAATGACCAGTACAAGTGACTATCATCGTCACTAAGTATCAATAGCTACAAGAAGAGTAAGGATATGTCCAAGGAATATATTCTTTCGATAACCTACTATGTCCCTCGTAGCTCAATTTTTCTCCAGATCAAACAATATCAAGCTGTACAAAGAACTAAACATCCACAATCCTAAAGCAGGGATCATCTCGTCAAAGTTCACTGCCCCATCTTTCCCATTCAAAGCATGCCATTAATACAAAGAACTAAACATCTACAATCATAAAGCAGGGATCATCTCGTCAAGGTTCACTGCCCCATCTGGCCATCTTTCCCATTCAAAGCATGCCCTTAATAATTGAACAAATTTGGGAGACAGCACACTGATCAATTATATCACCAAACAGGGTAAGCCCTTTAATAAGCTAGCTGTGAAAGTGTGAGTGAGTGCATGTGTATGACTGGTGCACCTACGATCCAAAAGTTCACTACAGTTTCTTTCTGATGAGTCTGTCCTCTCTTATGAAAGTAATTGCTGATTAGGTATACGCATGGCTGATTAGTGGGTACAAGAAAAACCTATCGTATAACAGCATCAAGTTCCTCAGGCGATGGACCAGTGATGGACTTGTAAAACTGGAGTGACGAGAGCCATAGCAAACTCATCAAGTGGCAATAAAGCTATAAATTGAACTATGTCATGCATATGGAAACTTTTAGAGTTGTTCTTAAATGACACGCCTTGCCTACATGGGAAATGTACTAAAAAATGGAGCGATGTGTCAGTGGGGTGGGGCCAGGTGCTTTGCAGAGACTCCAAACAGTCATTTCTGAATATCATCCTTTGATTAGCTCAACAACAACAACAATAAAACCTTTAAATCCCAAACAAGTTGGGATAGGCTAGAGTTGAAACCCAGCAGAAGTCATCAAGGTTCAGACACGTGAATAGCTGTTTTCCAAGCACTCCTATCTAAGGCTAAGTCTTTGGGTATATTCCATCTTTTCAAGTCTCATTTTATTACCTCTACCCAAGTCAACTTCGGTCTTCCTCTGCCTCTCTTCACGTTATTATCCTAGCTTAGGATTCCACTACGCACCGGTGTCTCTGGAGGTCTCCGTTGAACATGTCCAAACCATCTCAACCGGTATTGGACAAGCTTTTCTTCAATTGGTGCTACCTCTAATCTATCACGTATATCATCGTTTCGAACTCGATCCCTTCTTCTATGACCGCAAATTCAACGCAACATACGCATTTCCACGACACTTATCTTTTGAACATGTCATCTTTTCGTAGGCCAATATTCTGCACCATACAACATAGCAGGTCTAATCGTCGTCCTATAAAACTTGCCTTTTAGCTTCTGTGGTACATTTTTGTCACATAGGACACCAGATGTTTGGCGCCACTTCATCCACCCCGCTTTGATTCTATGGCTAACATCTTCATTAATATCAAAAGCTTACACCAAGTATTGATCCTAAATATCAAAAGATATCCTTCCTAGTCACTACTTGACCTTCCAAACTAATATCTTCCTCCTCTCGAGTAGTAGTGTCAAAGTCACATCTCATATACTCAGTTTTAGTTCTACTGAGTCTAAAACCTTTAGACTCCAAAGTCTCCCGCCATAACTCCAGTTTCTGATTCACCCCTGTCCGGTTTTCATCAACTAGCACTACATCATCCGCGAAAAGCATACACCAAGGGATGTCCCCTTGTATGTCCCTTGTGACCTCATCCATCACTAAGGCAAACAGATAAGGGCTCAAAGCTGACCCTTGATGTAGTCCTATCATAATCGGGAAGTCATCCGTGTCTCCATCACTTGAACACTAGTCACAACATTGTTGTACATGTCCTTAATGAGCCCGACGTACTTCGTTGAGACTTTATGTTTGTCCAAAGGCCACCACATAACATTCCTTGGTATTTTATCATAAGCCTTCTCCAAGTTAATAAAAACCATGTGTAGGTCCTTCTTCTTCTCCCTATACCGCTCCATAACTTGTCTTATTAAGAAAATAGCATCCATGGTTGACCTTCCGGGCATGAAACCAAATTGGTTAATAGAGACCTGCGTTATTGCTCTCAAGCGATACCCGTTAACTCTCTCCCATAGCTTCATAGGGGTTGTTCGCTGGTCTGAACCAGACCAGCCAACCGGCTGCTTCCCCTCTCAAGTTACTGTTCACCAAACCAGTGTTTTTCTCTCACAACAAACCAGCCGGAACAGTGTTTTTCAGCCAAGTTTCAGACCAGCGAACGGGGCCATAGTATGGCTCATCAACTTAATTCTCCGGTAACTAGTACAACTTTGAATATTTCCTTTATTCTTGTAGATCGGTACCAATATACTTCTCCTCCACTCATCAGGCATCTTGTTCGATCGAAAAATATGGTTGAACAGCTTGGTTAGCCATACTATAGCTATGTCCCCGAGGCATCTCCACACCTCGATTGAGATACCATCCGGTCCCATCGCCTTACCTCCTTTCATCTTTTTCAACGCCTCTCTGACCTCAGATTCTTGGATTCTCCACACAAAGCGCCTATTGGTGTCATCAAAAGAGTTATCCAACTGAAAAGTTGTGTCCATATTCTCACCATTGAACAATTTGTCAAAATACTCTTGCCATCGATGTCGGATCTCATCCCCCTTCACCAAGAGATGCTCCCTTTCGTCCTTAATGCACTTAACTTGATTGAAGTCCCTTGTCTTTCTCTCACGAACCCTAGCCATCCTATAAATGTTCTTCTCTCCTTCTTTCGTACTCAAATGTTGGTAAAGATCCTCGTACGCTCTACCCTTTGCCACACTTACAGCTCGCTTTGCAGTCTTCTTTGCCATCTTGTACTTCTCTATGTTGTCCACACTCCTGTTATGGTTCAAGCGTCTATAGCATCCTTTGATTAGCTCACATAAGATAATTCCTAAACCCCCTCTTTACATCGAGGAAATTGTAAGATTGAACTTGCATTGCCAAGAAATGGAAGTGCTGCAGACGGATCCCCTTCAAAAGCAGCAGTCAGGTTGTGTTGATCAACAAAAGGGAGGAGGAGGTGGTAATACCTGGCAATGGCGATGATGAAGTTGCAGAATCATCCTGGACGGCAACCTGGCTCTTGAGTCTTGAGGTGGTTGGTGATGGGCTTGGACAGCATCCGCTGTGCCAGGGTCTCCAGCTTCGCCACCAGTAGCACCATTCATGACATCTCCAGGAGCCCATGCCCTTTTTTTGGTACCCTTCTACTCCCAAGGTCAGTACAAAAAGAATAAAAAAAAAGAAAAGATAGGAAAAAAAAACATGGGCTACAATAAATTTAGGATAACTCTTCTTACTGCTCACAAGAGAATATTTACCTACCAAAAAAAACATGATAGACATGTCTATCCATCCGTTCAGGAAGAAATAATAGAATTTCAAACTTCCATCATCCATTATCAGCAATAGCAATCTCCTTCTGTACAAGGTTATCTCAATTATTATACTACCAGGATTCCAAGAAACCTGCATGGCAAGGAACATTACAAAGCGAAGAGGAACAAGACTACAGGAGCACTAAACATTACCAACATCTGTATCTATGGTGTTCAGTCCTAGCACTAGCAGGACCCACAATTGACCGGGTACAGACCTAAAAATACTCAACAAAATTGCCTGTCTTTGGTTTAGCTGCAGCAGCACCAGAAGGTAATCTACTCGGAGCATTCACAACTGCAATCTCTGCCGCCTTCTTCTCCTTAGATCTAAACTGCCCGAAGTCTACAGGGTCAGGGACAGAAGGTGGGTGAGCACCCCTCACAAGTGCCCAGTTCACCCCATCAAAGAATGGGTGCTGCTTGATCTCAGTGGCACCCCTCTTGGTTGCGATTCTCTTCTGAGGGTCCTTCACCAGAAGCCCACGGATGAGGTCACGGGCGACATTGCTCACAGGTGGGGTATCAGGAAACCGCAGTGGCTGGTCCACCACATTGCACAGCGTGGCACGGTTGCTATTCCCCTTGAACGGTGTCATGCCATGGAGCAGCTCATACAAGAAGATGCCGAAGGTCCACCAATCCACCGCGCTTCCATGTCCCTCTCCTCTGATGATCTCTGGTGCAAGGTACTCGTGTTTCCGACAAATGACATCGACCACAAGATCTGTCGGCTCAGCATTGAACTCCAGGAGCGATCCGTTGATGCTGAAGTCTGATTTGGTCTTGCGGTTCTTCTTGGGGAGTATGCGCGGGAAGATCGCTGATGACTGTATGCAGCCTTGGTTGACACCCTCAGCAGGGACTACGCCTTTCTTAACGCCATTGGCACCAGCATTGATTGATGAGGATTTGACTAGCATCGGGCTGACTGAACACCTCAGAGACAGGTCAAAGTCAGACAGCATGATGTGTCCCCCATCTCTGACCAGGACATTTTCTGGTTTCAGGTCTCTGTAGACAATGCCTAGCATGTGGAGGTACTCAAGCGCAAGCAACACCTCAGAGGCATAAAATCTGTCAACAATCAGAGAAAATATAATTCTGATAAGCAAATGTTACGTGCAGATGTGCAAGAATAGAATTATACAGAGAATCGTCAAAGGTAAACAAACAAAGAATACTTGGTAATCTGAGATGAACGAACCTGGCTGCTTGCTCATTGAAATGCCTGTTAGGTTGCTTCTGCCGAAGCGAATGCAGGTTGCCACCGCAGCAGTACTCCATGACAAGGCAGTAAAACTTTTCGGTCTCAAAATGAGTGTACAGGGTGGGTAGAAAGGGGTGATCAAGAAGGCCAAGTATCTGTCTCTCCGTTTCTGCACGGATCATCTTGTTCCTACTGATGAGCGCCTCCTTGTCCATCACCTTCATGGCAAAGAAGGTGTCTGTCCCCCTGAGCTCCACGAGGTAAACACTGCCAATGTCTCCATAGCCAAGGCGCTTCAGAAGCCTAAAGTGGACTAGGCTGAGAGGGGAGCCCCTGCCGCTGGCCAACTGGATGGCCTCCCACCTGCGATCGCTCCCAGTATGCCGCTTGATATGACCACTACCAGAGCTATCCACGTTATCACTACTAGTAGAAGCATCAAAGGTGCCCTGAGGAATGGTCTTGTCACCTCTGGCTGCTGCTTCCGCCGGCATGGCACCTGTTCCAGATACCACCGCCGGATTCGGGATCACTTTGTCGGCTGGATCATCAGACTTGTCGCGGCGCGATCTCTTATCAGAAGGGATGACATGCGACTGCACTGCTGGTTCGGAGCCAGCGGACGGATCAACTGAGAGGCCAGACTGATTCCGCCCCAGGGCGCCATTCGACCGAGTATTCCCGTGGCCCCGGGCATTGGAATCCATCTTGTCATTTGCAGTGGACAGCTTGTTGTATGATGACTTGGAGCTCATCTGAAAATTTTCAGGACGTGAAGAGCACATCAGGACAGACAGTAACATAGTATTACATATGTGCACTATGAATGGGATGAGTCATCGTAGAAGGAATATGGCATGTTGTGGCAGCATAACAGCATTGGGTTGTTTTGCGCAAGTCAAATAGATCCACGTTTGTTGTTTTTTTATCCGCATTTTGGCTTTGGCAGCCACAACGTGGATGAATCATTCAATAGGTACTGTATTATCCAAAATGCAGTAACAATAATCATTCAATGGGTACTGTATTATCCAAAATGCAGTAATAATAAGGTCAAAGTAGGACGGTCGCTGGAAAAAAAAATGTTGCATCAGGTAGAGAGGCATTGATTGAGCGAACTAGAAGGGTAATTGAGCATCATATGTTGCCCCGGCCGTATTTATTTATTTTGTTTTGTTTTATTTACGAGCTAGTACATCGAAGCTAATCCCTCTATTCCCCATTCTCGCACAAAAATACTAGTACATCATCTGGCCGAATGAGGATCAAGAGAGAAGGGGGCGAACCTACCTAAGTAAGCGATCCAATACCGAGGAAGGGGTGCCAGCGGCGGCGTGGGCTTCAAACGGCGGGAGGGCAGACAATTCGATGATGAAGAAGGAGAAGGCGCGGCCCCATGGGAATGGGATCGACGGGGAGCGGTGCCGTGGTGGCGGCGGGAGGCCTTGCGCGAGTGGGAGGGCGAGGAGCGTGGAATGGAGCAGACGAGCGGACGAGGGGTGGTGGGCATGGCTAAATTTAGGAGGGTGGTGGTGGAAGGAGTGGGAGGGGTGTCGGGCGTGCGGTGGCGTTGGTGCCGACGGCGACCGAGGAGGACGACGGTCGACGGCGTTTCCCAGGGGCCGGCAGCAATGGTGGGCCACCACAACACAAACATTTACCTAGTCCTCTCGTTCGTCCGGCCCAACAACAAACGCCCAAACATAGCAGCTGTTGTTTCTTCAAAAAAAAAAAAAAACTCCCCTATAGGACGTAGTGGTTCTGGCCTTCTGGGTAGAGGCCACCCGACCCGACCCAATAAAAAGCGATTTGATCCAAGCCGCCGCCAATATGTTGAGTCAAGTTGGGGTTATGATTTTGATCCACGACCCGGCCTAACTTGAAATAATCCAACTCAAAGAAAAAAAACTAAAAAAACGAGAAATAATCCACCCAACATGACCTACCAGTGCGTCGGGTCAAGTTTGGGCCAAAGATTTTGGTCCCCACAATTTTCTTAGTCCGATTCAAACATGAACTACCCGACGTTTAATCAAACCTAGTTATGGAAACCTACGGGAATCCACAAAATTAAGCTCATGAACCTACGAGTTCATGGACTAGCTAGCATGCTTGCATCTCTATCCCCCCTATTCCCCAGACCACTCCTTATGGGTATCCCCATCATTACCTCGCACTCCAAAGTGTTGTGTGGAATTTTTTACTGACTTGGTATAGATGGAATTAACAACAAATTTCTCATTCTTAAGAACATACCGCAGTTCCATCGAGCCACAAAGATGCCATTTGAGTTTTGCGTCCTCGCAGGGTGGAGAGGCCACCGACGAAGATCTTCCACCGCTCAGTGACTCTCTCCATGTCACTACTGCTAGATCCGTAAAAGCAAGATTTCAGAACCTGATTGCGAGAGAGATGGTTAGTATAACACCCCGGTGTTACGATCTTATTTAGCGCCGCGATTTAGGCCTAAGTAAAACTTTCGAAACGAGTTTCTCGAATTTTTGATTTAAAACATACGTGAAGCGATAAGCGAATCTTGTGTGACTTAGTTTCGCGGACTCGAATTAAGCGCTCAAGTTAAGCTACGCGTGCATAGGAATATTTATGAATGTCCGACGACGATTCTAACAAACGGTTTGTTATATTAAATTAAACATGAGAAACAACTTTTATAAATAAAATAAAATCCATTAATAAATAAAAAGGATATATATATATATATATATATATATATACACTTCCGTGTTTATTTGGATAAGTACGCGTGGTTGTAAAGCTTTGGCCTAGTGACATATTTACGTTCATGTATAAACTCATTTTAGTCCTGATCGCTTGACGCTTAAATACGGTGGTCCATTTTCCCTGCTCTGAAATAATCCGTCATCCGAATTAGTAACGTCGCGTCGTGTTGACAGATCCGTCGCCGTGTACATGGGCTCGCTGGATATCGTCGATGGTGCAGTACCGCTATCTACCTCCGTTGTCACGTCGCTTTGCAACGCTGCCGAAAAACGCCGCGCTGTCCCTGCATTGATGGAGATGGCCGAGCCGTGTAAATGTCGTCGCCCTGTTTTTCTCCATCACACTCTCGTTGTCACGCGCTTACCTCGCTTGTCTCTCGCATGCGCTTTGATTGCTTTTGTCTTCGCCTCATTGTCCTTGCTCCACTTGTTTCTTTCTCTACGGACAAGCCGTTGGTCACCTCCGAAATTGTTGCCGCCTCGCCCCCGCCACCGCAGCACATTTTTTGAAGCAAGAACCACTTTACAAGCTTAAATGCAAAGCAGCAGTTATACGTGTACAAGTTTACATGCGCAAGCGATCAAGTCGATGCGACCTGTCCCACAACACGCCATGGTCATTGGGCCACGGCCGACACCGCCCTTTCCGTCCTTCCCTTTTCCCCTCGTGCTTATGCGTCCTCGGTTTCCCATGCTTTGACCAGCAGCCCTCTTCTTTTGCTTTTTTTTCCTCGCTTCTCCGCAGCTCCACCGCACGCCCACACCAGCGCCCACCTCGTTTCTCCTCCCGCGCTGTCTTCCGTGCGCCCAGGCCCGTGCCGTTGCCGCGCCTCCCTTCGCCGTCGCGAGTGTGCACGAGCACGCATGCCCCACGACCACGCCGGACCTCCGTCCCTTGGACGCCCGCGCTCCCTCCTCTGGGTTGCGCCGTCCACCCGCACCATCGGCGCCTCTCCTTTTCCCCCACGCGCGCAGGCGCAACCGAGCCAGCCATGGCTGCGCCTCCCACCACCACCGCGCCCCTCCTTTTCCTCCTCTGTCGCGGTTGTGCGTGGCCGTCGTGCCCACCTGCCTACGCGTGGCCGTCGTGACCGCGCTGTCATCCCCGCTCCTCCGCGAGCACCGGTGCCCTCCTCTTCTTCTTCCCCGCGCGCGCGTGCACGCCGTGCCGCGCCGTCACCACCGTGCCCCGCAGCACTGCCGCATTCTCCGTGCCCGCGCGCCCGAGCCTCCAGCGCCACCGCACTCAAGTCGCCGAAGCACCGCGCGCCATCCGGTTGCCCGCGCCCCCTGTCCTCGCCGAGCCGCCGTGAATCGGAGCCGTTGCTGCCGGTTTGCCACCTTCCGTGGTTTGCGCGGGCAGGCTGCCGTGGGGCAGCTTGGGCCTTGCCGTAGCCGGGTCGTGGTCGCGCGAGTTCCCGGGCAACTCTCCGGCGGGTCTCCCGCCACCGCCGTGCCTTCCCGGCCGGGATTGGTCGCCGGTCGGAGCTCCCCTGCCGGTGCTCTGCTTTGGAAGAAGACAAAGGGTATGAATCCAAGCCGAGATTTTATACGGGGACCTTTCTGCGAAATACGCGACCTAGGTAAATAGTGCCGATGTACTGTGGGGTATTTTGTTCGAAACTCGGGGGTCTTAACGCAAAATTTACCGCCACTGTCTTGCCCTAGCGGTGTGGGCCGGCTTGATGGGCCATCCGCGTCCGCGCGCCTGGGTCGGCCTGCTCGGTCCCCGACTGGGTCGCTCGCGCCCGTCCCCATGTTGGACCGCGTCGCCGTTTCTGGGCCTCTGTCCCGCTCCCGGCCGCTTGGGCCGCTGGCGGCGCGCACCGCCTGGCCGCTGGCCTGGGCCGCGGTGCCGTGCGCACGCCCCGCCCTCTAGGCCTTGGCCGCATGGGCCGCTGCCGGCCTGGGCCGTTGCCCGCATGGGCGTAGGTGGGTCGCCTGCCTGGCCGGCTTGGCCGTGGGCGTCTGGGCCTCTTGGCCGCCCATGTGGGCCGCGCTAGCCGAGGCTGGCCCGAGTGCCTATCTTTTTCTTGTTTTTGTTTAAAAAGGGCTAAAACTTACAAAATCTAAATAAAATTATGTAGGTGTCCAAAAATGATGAAATCAGTTTTGTTAGTTTTCTAAAATCATGATCTATCTAATAGTGTATTTTGTTCACATAGTTTGATAATATTCTTGGAATCTATATAATTAATTTAAGATACTTAATATGGTAAAAATATGAACTTGTAGGAATTGTTGTAATTGTTGTAGTTCCAGAATAATTACTTTGCTAGATAGATGATGATGCCCTATTTTGAATAAATATTAAATTGATAAAATGAAATAAAGAAACAACTTGGGTTTATATAACTAAAGTAATTGTCAGGAAATAACGTCTTATTCGACAACATGTATGGGTAGACTAGGTACGGTCGTCGTTAGAACTGGCCCGTTAACTCGAGCGGCGTACGTCGTATTTTACGAGTCACGATTGCAGTTGATTAATTATATCTTTGCATTGCATCGCATGCATATCATATAGGTACGATGATGGATCAACAGATTGATCGAAGGATGATTGGGAATCCGAAGATGGTGTAATGGTATTCTCTCCAGGAGATGATACAATGGGTTTCTATTCAGATGATGTGGATGATCTGAAGATGCTGATACTAACTTTTAATATGTCTTACCCAGGCAAGCCCCGGTGCATAACCTCTACTTTTGTAGTTTAAATTATATTTGTGCATTAAGTTTTAAGGAGTTGAATGAAACCCACTTGCATATATATCTTTATCCTATGAGTCTTACTAGTATTATAGGATCGTGTAGATTGCTATGCTACAGGACTCCGGTAGAAGTCGAGTGATTGACTGTCACTCGCGAGAGATAGGAAATATATTACTGTATTATTATTACTTGGAAAATATAAATGGTGCAAAGGTAAACGGGTGACCGGGCAGGGATATGGTTTGGGTATTGGTGGGTGTAAGAGGTTGTGTCGTCGTGGACGCGGGGCATAGCTTGGTTACACTGTTTTCCCTGTCTGGTCGATTAAGGACCGATCGTTGCATAAGGCATCGTGGGCAAGTCACAGACTTATTATCTCGAGCACATACTTGTGTATAGGCGCTTGGAAGACTTGTTGCTCTCTTGTCGTGGATCCGGCTCTTTCCGGACCGACTGTTAGGGTTTTATTTTGGTGGAGGAGGTCCTTGCACCGCACTGAGTCCAGGACTTAGGGGCGGGGGCTTAGAGTCCTAGTTTGGACGGGGACCTAGACACCCGGGACAGGAGAGTGATGGGTTGGTCCGGCTTGTGCCTGGGGTACAAGCGGGGCGTGTGTTTTCGGGGTACCCAGCTAGGGGCATTGATTCGTGAATCGTCGGGCGATCCGGTACGGCTTGTCTCGTGTTTAGCATCGTAGTAAGAACTGAAAGATGAAAGATGGAATGGAAAAAGAAACTCTGATTGCTTACCACCTGCTTGAAAGTAGCACAGGTGTTTACATAGAATGGTTAGTTAATGAACCAATGCGGCTATTAATAAAAATCGAATATAAGGACGCACGCTTAGTAATGCTTCCTGCAAATGCAACCCACAAGCCAGATAGCCTTGCACATCCTTGGAGTCTTTTTTTTCCTCCTGTCGGGTAAGTCTTGCTGAGTACAATTGAGTACTCAGGGTTTTTATTCCCCCTGTTGCAGGTGACATGAGCTAACTCTTGTGTGTGGATACCTCCTGGTAGGCTCAGCGAGGATTCTTTTACGCTGCGATCGTAGTTGTTATTTATAACTCTCATCAAATGCTTTTATAAATGAAAGTTTCATAATCTGTTGTCGTAGTTTATAAATCAATACTTCATTATGTTATGGATAGGTATTTATTTCCGCTATAATTCTAATCACATGTTTATATTCCGTTGTTCAATTAAATTATTCATGACTCTGATAATATGATCTCATTTTGTTGTTATACTAATAAATATTATACTCTGATGTTGTATTAAAAGTGGTGTAAGAAATGGTTCAGAATGATGTAAGCTTTATTCTCTCATTTGTGATCCTGATGGCAAAAATGTGGATTTTCGGGTTCTCCCTTGGGGTGTGCCCGATGGAACCGAGTAATTTAGTGTTCTCCCTTGAGTGCTTAGTGTCTAATGGAAGACAAGCACTCCTGTGAGGCATTAGATTAGGCGGTTCTGCCACAGTTAGCTAGAGGCACTATGGTGAGGAGGCTGCTGTAGGTGCTGGTGGAGTTGCTGGTGGCGGTGATGTCGATTGGGAGACCATCCAAGAAGATGAGGAGTGAGTTCGTCGATCTTTCTTCTTTTCTTTTCTTTTCGGTGCTTTATACCAAAGGGGGAGAAAATTAGAGGGGTCAACAACTTTTTCGACGCTATGGAGAGGTTGCTTCAGCAGGAGCTTCATGTTCTTATCTGCTGAGAGTAGGCTTCGCTAGGTTGAGAGTTTGAGAGGCGATCAAAACTCTATTTGTGTAATAATGCTACCTAAGTACTCTATATGCGTGGGATATGGACATGTATTAATCTGTGCTGTAGCTTATGATAAAATTTTGCTAGAATGTACTTCTTTATATGTGTTGCATGATGTGTGGTGTCTGTTCTTATCTGTGCTATTACAGCAAGTGTGGCAGTGCCGCACCCAGGCCTAGCAGTGCCGCCCTACGGTAGTGCTACGACTAACGAGCGACAGTGCCACACCCAGCTGTCACAACTATCTTGTTGAGCATGAACTGTCATCTGCATCATGGTTATATATTTGGCATAAGTGTGTTGCACCCCACAGGAGCATGGATGTAGGGGAAGCCCCATCACTTTCACTAAAAATGTGAATCTTGGCCTCTTATGCTAATTTGAGAATTCAAATTCTCCATTCACATATTTAGGGGAAGGCTCTACACCCATGGCTCGAAAATTTCAGTATTTATTTCTTATCTTTTGTAAGCTCTAATTGGGTTGTCATCAATCACCAAAAAGGGGGAGATTGAAAGTGCAATCAAACCCTAATTGTGGTTTTGGTGATAATGACCACGCAATTAGAGGACTAATGAGATTTATCGAGATGGCAAGCAGGGAATCTATAATCGAGGATGTTATACAAAACGGAGGAGCACCCAATTACAAATGTTGATGGCTTCAAATTCAAAGGAGGTTTAAATTCTTTTATATTTTAAATTTGAGTATAGGAAAAGCCATACTATAAAGGGGAATACAATGCTTAAGCTAATATGTGCTACAAAGCGCTCAATCCTACACACGTATCCTTAGTTTCACAGTCAAAATAGCCAGCACTTCACTCTTACCATTGTTGTCTTGTCGAGTGTGGCAGTGCCGCACCTAGGGAGAGGCACTGCCGCAGAGCGGGACTGCCACACTTGAGCCGCGGCACTGCCATAACTTAAGTGACCATTAAGGGCTAGGGGGTCCCTTTCCTCCCCCAATGTCTCTCCCTGCCTCCCCAATCATTCAGTTCGTCCAAGAATAGAAAAGTGCTCATCTCTCTCTCCTCCATTGGTGACCTTGAGCTCCCAAGCTTCTCCATTGATTTTCCTATCAATCCTTGAGAGAAAAAGTTCCCAAACTCTTTTAGAGAGCAGATCCTTTGATTCCCCAACTCAAAAAAGCACTTGGTTCATGTTTTGGTCGGCGGTTGTATTTATTACTCTTGGAGCTTTGCTCCTAGCTGGCTAGAGCGTCACCCGTGGAGCTTGCCAACTTGTGTGGAAGCCCCGAGAGGTTTGTAACCATCTGTTGAAGCTAGTAAACTCACCCCTCATCTCAAGAGTTGAGTCTCTTGAGTTGAGAACGAGGAAGGGTTGCAAAGCCCTAAGCCTTAGTGGCTAACCTCAACAACATGGACTTAGGCAAACCTTAGTGGCAAGCTGAACCACGGGGATAAATCATCATGTCACCTTGTGCTTGATTTACATCATTTGTATTTCATATTGTTGTTGAGGTGATTTCTAGGGTTTGTGGCCGATCTACTTGTGTGTGGTGTTCATATCACTTCTAGCTATTGATCTGTGTTACATATACCTACAGAAAGCTCAGTAATTTATCCGATTCAAGTTTCCATTCACAATTTTTGAATTGTGTCATGAAGTTGTCTGCAGGTGCGGCAGTACCGTTGTTCTAGCTCGGCAGTGCCGTAGGTTGAATTTGACAAAAGTTTGTGTGTTTGTTTTAACAGGCCTATTCACCCCCCTCTAGAATAACCAGAGATCCTACAGCATGGCATGTAACATGTTGTGTTTTAAGTGTGATACTAGAAACACAAAAAAGTAAGGACTCCTTCCATGTTACTAGATCTGTGAAAGTAAGACTACAGAGCCTAGTTGCGAGAGGGGTGAATAGCTGAAGGTATGATGTCATGGGCAACGATAGGAACAAGAATAGCTAGTTATATTAACGAGCCAAAGGCTAAGAAGAAGGATAGAACACTAAGGCCCGGTTTGTTTGTGTTTCTTGAGAGCTTTTGGAACTTTCAAAAGCCAAAAAGCTCATGAAAGCCAAAAGCAAGAAGCTCGATATAGTGAGATTGGCTTTTGGTTTTTGTGAGTTGTTTAACTCTTGAAAAGTTAAAAAGCTAGTAGTCTAAAAATAGCTAAAAGCTCAAACAACAAGGCCTAAGGAACATCTTTTTGGAATGATGCTCCCCTCCTCTCTTTTCTAGGGGTTCTCGGTGGGCCCCATGGCATAGAAATCAACCAAGAATTAGTTAGTGCTATATTTTGCGAAGCTAGCATTAGCTAGCAAAAGAAACACGAGCAAAAACTGAAATAATTTGTCTCCATGGCTCAACGATCTTATATGCTCATTGGTGTTTTACTTTTATCCCGTTCTTTTTTTCATATTCGTTTACACCCTTCCTTCTTATTGAATTGCAGTAGGAGAAGAACATTGAGGTTGTGCAAAGCGAACCACATATAGACTCTGCCTTTGCCCTCTTAGAGTTGGTGGCTTGATTTGTGCGGTCATGTTTGGTCCCAAGGCCAAAGATGTAACACCCTCGGTGTTACGTTGTACTGCTTTGTTAAAACATCGCATGAGCATCACAATTATGTGCATATGTGTATAACATGAATTATAAATCAATGTTCGGCATTTGAAACATTTATATGAAACAAGAAAACGAATGTTACGTTTCGTGTCAAATAACGTTGTTTAGTATTCTAATCAAATTTTTGTCGAAACAAAAATGTTATAAAACGTTTTGTGAACGGTGATAAAACATGTGCGGTCGAGGACAAGGATAGCTAGCTAGTACATCCCGTAGGTCGGATTTGGAATTCAACGCAAAATCGTTCGAATCGACGTCGTTCGCGTAAGTTATTAGAAGGGGTCGACGAGGCCACTTTTGGCAATGTTTGTAGAGCGATCGGTTTAGGAAGCAGCGCGATGTCGTGACTTCGGTGGATAGCTTGATGTACCCTCTTACGCATCGAACAATTAGTTTGGTGTTTAGAGCAGCGTGTACAAGTTTTCTAGCTGCTTTAAAAAGCGTGCATGGCACATAGGTTAGCTCTGGGCGTGGTCACCACTTGGCCTAGCACGCTTGCGCGGCTTGCTTGCCGCGCCAAGCGCGCCTGCCGCCAGCCCACATCCGCTTGCCCGCGCCGCTGTCGTGTCACACTCGCTCCATCTCCAGGCGGCCATGCCACCGCTGCCGTCGTGTCGCACTCACACAGCCATTCGTGCTCGCTCGCCCAAGCAGCTGCGCCGATAATGCCTTAGCCGCATCCGCACTGCCACCATGAAGGCACACGCAGCAAAAGGTCTTGGCGTGGTCACCGGGTCACTGCCGCCACCGCCGCGTGCTAAAGCCGCACGCCGCTCTGCGTCACCCAAGCTCTAAACATGCCCTGCCCCACTTTGGCACTGCTCCGTTGACTCCCCTTGGCCACATCCGCCGCCCGCCATCCCTCCATTGAAGGCACCTTTGCAGCGCCGCTCAAAGGTCTTAGCGTGGTGGCTTGGCCATTGCGCCACAGCTGCTGGGCACACAGCGCGGTGTTTGTTGCGTTGACATCCACACCCAGGTGAGCCAAGCCACGCTTAGGACCCCCCGCCTCATCGTCCATGGCCGCGGACTCTTTTTCAAATTTGTCGTGGTAGCGAAGCTCTTACAAATTGAGTATGTCTTCGACCAGCTGGTAGCTTTGTAGTCCTACCGCCCCCTCACGTTGACTCCATCCAGACTCCAAATGTTGAAATGCCGCGCCGGACCATAAGACCGGGGGTTATACTAACCACCATCCCACCTCGTGGTGATTCAATGCACCACCATTGTGTTACCCTTGTGCACCGCACGCCTCGCCGTAGTGTTGCTGCGGTCGCCATCACCGACGTGGCCGTCGTCGACTTGCGGCCGTCGCGTCGCGTCGGTGCAGACGGGCTCGCTGGGCCATCGTCCCCGTCCCCCCGTCGTGAAGGTATCCTTGTGTAGTTTGTTGCGCTGACATCCACAAATTCTTGAGCCAAGCCACGCTAGGCACCCCCCATCGCAGAAGTCTCCATGGCCGGGAGGGAGCTCGGACGCTCTTTCAAATCACCGTGGTAGCGCATGTTGTTGTTACAAATTGAGTATGTCTTAGACTCGCTGACACCGGTAGCCGCGTAGTCCTACCGACCCCACATGTAGCCCTGTAGCTCCGTCACCATGACTCCAAATGTTGAAATGCCGCGCCGTCGGGTCCATAAGACCGGGGTGGTGATCGGGGCGTTTTTGCGCTGGCCGGCTAACCACACAACCAAGGCACCCGTGGTGATTCGGTTTCACCACCATAAATTAACCTGTTTATTCTCCACAGCACCCTTCGATAAATCGTAGTACCTTGCATAGTTGTCCAAAAATAGTTGACTAATTTTGTTAGGTTCACAAAATATCACCATCACCGTACGTGGATTGCGTTAGCCATCACCGGGTCATAAATTCAAAACTAGAGAGCTAATATTAGGTAGGTTAATACTTGTAGAATATTCGTGGATAATTGGTGATAGATATAGCCACTAAATTTTCTGCTTGGGTTCCATCTCCCTTATGTACTTCTTCACAAATTTTGTAGCGCCTTGAAGGTATCCTTGGGTAATCCCTTGAGCTTTGCTTTAGCTTATTTGCTTGCTTAGCATTAGGAGTAAGAATGTCTCAGTAGTTGCTATAATAATCATGAAATGCACCCAAAATGCCATCGGTAACAATAGGGGCCCTCGCCATGGGGTAGCATTAGCTTCAGTAGTTAAACATATGTACTTTTTTTTTAAGAGTTGTTGTTGTCACCCCATCATTGCATGTTGTCTTCAAGGTAACCATCGCCCGCTTAGCTAGGCCTTAGAGAGGAGGGGATGACACCGGAGGAGATCTTCCCGAGGATGAAGCCTAGGAGCCCGTTAGCTGTGCTTGTTGACGCGCACGCCCAAGGCAAGCCCGGGGCATAACGCCTATTTTTAATGATCATAAATATATATATATGAATTTATATTAGATTTTATGGAAGGGGATGCATAAATATATCTACCCATGAGTCCTACAAATAGGTAATAAAATATGATCACTCATGATAAAATGATCGAAAGGTAAATGATGACCGGGCAGGATATGATTTGGGTATTGGTGGGTGTAAAGGGTTGTGTCCTGCGGCCAACAAGGCATAGCTCGGTTACACTTTTTCCCTGTTTGTGTCGATTAAGGACCGGTCATTGCATAAGGCATCGTGGGCAAGTCACATATTTATTGTCCCGAGCGCATACTTGGGTATGGGCGCAAGGAAGACTTGTTGCTCTCTTGTCACGGATCCGGCTCTTTCTGGTCCGATTGATGGGAAGAGGAGGTGGTGGAGGTCCTTGCACCACACTGAGTCCGGGACTCAGGATGTGGGGGCTTGGAGTCCAAGTTTGGACGGGGACCTAGACACCCGGAACAGGAGGGTGATGGGTTAGTCCTGCTTGTGCCTGGGGTACAAGCGGGGTATGTGTTTTCGGGGCACCCAGCTGGGCACATTGATTCGCGAATCGCCAGGGCAATCCGGTACGTCTTGTCTCATGTTTAGCACCATAGTAAGAACTGAAAGTTGAAAGGAGAAGAAATGGAACTGATTGCTCAACTTTTGCTTGAAAGTAGAACATGTGCTTATATAGACTGGCTACATGATAACTTAATACGGCTGATAATAATACATAACTAAGGACTCACTATTAGTATTGCTTTCTGCTTAAAGAAACCAGAAAACCATAAAGCCTATCATATTCCTTAGAGTCGGAAAATTATTCCCACTAGTCGGATAAGTCTTGTGAGTATATTGTGTACTCAGAGTTTATTTACCCCTGTTGCAGGTGATGCTTGAAGAGTACCTTTGTGTGGAGGATCCTTCTGGTGGGCTCAGACGAAATCCTCATCCCTACCGCTAGATGTTATTTTTAAATTCCGTTGTTATCATTCCACACTCTGGTATTTGGTATTATAAAATATACTTTTTAAGAAACTTAGATGTATGAAATGGACTTGTATTGTAACTCGTTCTCATTATTGGATCCTCGGAAAAAATGTGGATCTTTTGGGTTCTCCCTCTAGGTGTGCTCGACGGATACCGGCGGCGGTAGCTTGCTTTCGGGGTGCTTGGTGTTTGGTGGAAGATGAGCGCCTCCATAAGTGAGCTATTTCGGGCGGTTCTACCACAGTTGGTACCAGAGCCAATAATGGTTACGAGTTCATCACCCTTTTACAAAAACTTAAAAATTTGACCAATAAAAGTTTTGTGAAAAGTAGGATACGATTATATTAGAAAAATAAGTATAAGCCCTAGCAATATGGTCTATCTAGGATAGCGGCACTGGTTTTATCTAATCATTTTTCTGTAGGTACATTGACTTACGTTGCGTAAGAAATCGCTTAGTATCGCGGAAAGTGAGAGTGCGATGTGCCAAAAATTTTACGAATGCCGCTATATTCCGGCTTGTGTGAATGTATAGGTCGAAGCATGCATCATGATAATAGCATCTTACTTCAACCGAAATTCCCCTTCACGTATAATTGAATTAGTAAATTGATAGGACTAACTAACGAAGTGCTTTAATAAATGTGATGTCATCCCTCTGATTCCTTGTTTCCGATTGGGAAGGGTGTTCTAATGGATGGTTCATATCTCTTACAGATGAATCTAAGGTCTAGACGCGGGAGCACTAGTTCTGGGGTGGCTCACGAGGGCCAGGGTGATAGTGGCTGGGCCGTTGAGCACGGCAGCGGGAGAGGTCAGGAGGCTCCACCACTGGTCCCTCATCCTTTCCCGCCACCACCACCGCCTCCTCGATGACTCTCGCAGAGATAATGGCGGAGTTGTTGGCTGCTCGCCGGGAGTCAGCTGCTGCTCACCAAGAAACAGCTCGTGCCATGGACATTATGGCATAGGCTATCGCGGGCATCGCCCATGGAGGCCACGGGGTCACGGTGGGAATGAGGGTGGTGCCCACCGTCCTGGGGGACCGTCCTCTTACCATGACTTTCTCAAGACTCACCCACCCACTTTCACCCCTGTCTGATGAGCCTCTAGAGGCGGAGCACTGGCTTCGCACGCTAGAGCAGAAGTTTCTGCTGCTCGACATGACTGACGAGCAGAGGGTGCGCTTCGCAGCACAACAGCTGTTGGGGTCCGCTGGTGCATGGTGGGAAACCTTCCATGCCATGGAGCAGCCGGATCATTCGGCAACATGGCAGGAGTTCTCCACCGCTTTTCAAGAGTTCTTTATCCCTACTGGTGTCATCAACCAGAAGGTGACTGAGTTCATGGAGTTGCGCCAGGGGAATAGGACAGTGATGAAATATGTGAACAAGTTTAATCACTTGGCTCAATATGCTGGCTGTCAGGTGGATACTTATGACAAGAAGAGGGAACGCTTCTTTCGTGGTCTAGATCCCCTCCTTCAGGAAAAGCTTTACACGGTGAACCATCAGACCTTTGGGGCTCGGATGAATGCCGCCATTGCCATGGAGGGTTTTTAGTGGGAGTCCCAGGCTGATTGGAAGAGGAAGCGGTGGTAGCTGGATCCTCTAGCCACCCTCACACACAAAAGATTCAGGTTGTCCGACGGGGGCCTATCAACCATCCGGCCGGCCTTCGTTCTGGCAACCCCAACAGATTTCACAAGCTTCCTCTACTCAGTACCGTGCACCTCCGCAGCAGGTGCAACCGTAGCAATCTCAGGGACAGTAGGTCCCACCTCGTTAGGGGTTTGGGAATAGTCTAGGAGCTTGCTTCAAGTGTGGCAAAGATGGCCACCATGCCCGGGCCTGTCCCTAGAACCAACCAGCTCAGTCAGCTCAACCGTCCGCAAATTTCGGGCTTGTCAAAAGGACCATCATTAAGAGAAAAGTGCCCAACAGATCCGACCAGGTGAACTTCACAAATGTTGAGCAAATCTTGCAGCAGGAGTCGGTGATGGCTGGCATGTTCACCATCGACTCCCATCTAGCTCTTGTGTTGTTCGATTATGATGCATCACATTCCTTTATGAGCATGGGGTTTGTAGAGCGGCACAACTTATCACTTATGGCTATATCTTATGCCTATAAGATCCATACTGTGGGTTCACAGATGTTCATCAATACCCGCACAGATACAGTAAGTTTGGTATTAGCCACCCACACTTACCGCCTACAGTTCATGGTCATGCCTGGGCAAGGCATTGATGCTATTTTTGGAATGAACTGGTTGCAGGTGTATGGGGTACTCTTGAATTTGAAGAGGAGAAGTGTGGAGTTATGGCTTCCTTCTTCTAAAGATAGGATGTCACTTATTGTACCCTCAGATCCAGTCTTACCTATTGCTGCCCATGCTAAAGCTGCTCCTGATCTTACCTCCATTTCAGTAGTATGTGAGTTCTCGGATGTTTTCCCTGAAGATCTTCCTGGTTTGCCACTAGACCAAGAGGTAGAATTCTCCATTGAGCTAGAGCCTGGTACTGCCCCTATCTCCAGACACCCGTACCGCATGGCTCCAAGAGAACTAGTTGAAATGAAGAAGCAGCTGGAAGAGTTAATAGACAAAGGTTTCATCTGTCCTAGTTCTTCACCATGGGGTTGCCCGGCTATTTTCGTGAAGAAGAAGGATGGTACCTTGCGGATGTGTGTGGATTACCGCCCTCTTAATGCGGTAACAGTTAAGAACAAGTATCATTTGCCCCGCATAGATACTTTATTCGACCAATTGGCTGGTGCCAAGGTGTTCTCGAAGATTGACCTCCGATCAGGCTATCATCAGATCAAGATTAGGCCACATGATATACCAAAGATAGCTTTCTCTACTAGGTATGGGTTGTATGAGTACCTGGTGATGTCTTTTGGTCTTACCAATGCTCCTGCCTTCTTCATGTACCTGATGAATTCAGTTTTCATGCCGGAGCTGGATAAGTTTGCGGTGGTTTTCATTGATGACATCCTGATCTATTCCAAGAATGATGAAGAGCATGCCCGACACCTCCGGATAGTACTGACTCGACTAAGGGAGCACAAGCTGTATACTAAATTCAGCAAGTGCGAGTTTTGGTTAGATCGAGTGCAGTTTTTGGGGCATGTGTTGACACCTGAAGGCATTTTTGTAGATCCCAGCAAGGTACAAGATGTATTGGATTGAAAGTCTCCCAAGTCTATACATCAGATTCATCAGTTCCTTGGTCTAGCTGGATACTATCGGCGTTTCATTCCGGATTTCTCCAAGATAGCCTAGTCCATGACCAAGCTGCTCTAGAAAGAAGCTAAGTTTGATTGGAGCCCAGCTTGTGAAGAAGCTTTTCAATCTCTGAAGACTTTTCTGACCACTGCTCTTATGTTGGCCCAACTAGATATTGATAGGTCCTTTGATGTATACTGTGATGCCTCAAAGACAGGGTTGGGGTGTGTGCTTATGCAAGATGGGCGTGTGATAGCCTATGCTTCGCGCCAACTGAAGAAGCACAAGGTGAATTACCCCACTCATGACTTAGAGCCGGCCGCTGTGGTCCACGCTCTGAAGATTTAGAGGCATTATCTGTTGGGCACCAAAGTGCATATCTTTACAGACCACAAGAGTCTCAAGTATATTTTCACTCAGTCTGAGCTGAACATGAGGCAAAGGAGATGGTTAGAGTTGATAAAGGATTATAATTTGGAAGACCATTATCACCCAGGAAAGGCCAATGTTGTAGCAGATGCTTTGAGCCAAAAGTCACATCAGGTTGAGGAAATACCTTTGTCTCTCAACCACACAGAGGTGTTAGCTCATATTGCTTTGACCTCAGAATTGCTGGAGCAGTTTATTCAGGAGCAAAAGGAAGACCCCGAAGAGATTCCTCACATCAGGAAATTGATGGCCGAAGGTCGTGGCCCTCACTTTAGCATTGATGAGCAGGGGGTCATGAGATACAAGGATAGATTGGTGGTTCCATCCAATGAAGAGCTGAAAAGAAAAATTTTGAGTGCAGCTCACCATTTAAAGTTGTCTATTCATCCTGGCAGTAACAAGATGTATCATGATCTGCGCCACTTGTACTGGTGGTCTAACATGAAGCAGGACATCACCCGGCACGTCGCGGAATGCGACACTTGTGGCAGGGTTAAAGCAGATCATATGCATACCCTAGGATATCTGCAGCCCTTGCCCATTCCTATGTGGAAATGGGAGGATATTTCCATGAATTTCATTGTGGGTTTACCCCGCACATCCACAGGTTATAACTCTATCTGGGTCATTGTGGACCGCCTCACCAAGTCGGCTCATTTTATTCCGGTGAAGACTTCATATACCACCGGGAAGTATGCGGAGATATACTTTGATCGGATTGTGACCCTACATGGAGTTCCACTGACTATCATCTCTGATAGGGGATCGGTTTTTGTCTCTCATTTCTAGGAGCGACTCTAGGAGTGCCTTGGGACGAGTCTCCTCCGTAGTTTAGCTTATCACCCCCAAACTGATGGTCAAACAAAAAGGGTGAACCAGGTGCTCGAAGACATATTGAGCGCTTGTACCATTTCTTTTCCAGAGAGGTGGGATGAATGCCTAAAGTTAGCTGAATTCTCTTACAATAATAGCTATCAGGAAAGCATCCGCATGGCACCATTTGAAGCTCTATACAGGAGAAAGTGTAGGACACCACTCAACTGGGTTGAAGTGGGAGACCGTGGATACTTTGGGCCTGAGTTCATCCAAGCGGCTCGGGATCAAGTGAGCATTATTCGGAGTCACTTGAAGGCAGCTCAAAGCCGACATAAAGCTTATGCTGATAAGCGGAGAAGGCCCTTGGAGTTTGCAACTGGAGATTATGTATATCTCATGGTGTCTCCTATGAGAGGGGTGCATCGGTTTGGCATTCATGGCAAGCTAGCCCCTCGATATGTGGGTCCATATCAGGTGTTGGAGAAATGTGGTCCAGTTGCTTACCGTCTACAACTTCCAGATATTCTATCTGCAGTACACAATGTGTTCCATGTATCACAACTGAAGAAGTGCTTGTGGGTTCCTGATGAAGCGGTGGAAATGGAAGGACTTCCCCTCCAGCCAGATTTAACTTATGTGGAGCACCCTATAAAAATCATGGATGAGAAGGAGAGAGTGATCAGGAACAGAGTGGTAAAGTTCTACAAGGTGCAGTGGCAAAATCATTAAGAGGATGAAGCCACCTGGGAATAAGAGAGTTACCTATTGCAGCATTACCCCCACCTTCTCGCAGGCTCGGATAGTTAGTTACTGCGCCAAAAATATACTCCCTATCTCTTTCTCACACTAGGCACACGAAATCTAGAGTCGAGATTTTGTTTTAGGGGGGTAGATTTGTAACACCCTCGGTGTTACGTTATACTGCTTTGTTAAAACATCGCATGAGCATCACATTTATGTGCATATGTGTATAACATGAATTATAAATCAATGTTTGGCACTTGAAACATTTATATGAAACAAGAAAACAAATGTTACGTTTTGTGTCAAATAACGTTGTTTAGTATTCTAATCGAATTTTTGTCGAAACAAAAATGTTATACAACGTTTTGCGAATGGCGATAAAACTTGTGCGGTCGAGGACAAGGATAGCTAGCTAGTACATCCCGTAGGTCAGATTTGGAATTCAACGCGAAATCGTTCGAATCGACGTCGTTCGCATAAGTTATTAGAAGGGGTCGATGAGGCCGCTTTTGGCAATGTTTGTAGAGCGATCGGTTTAGGAAGCAGTGTGATGTCGTGACTTCGGTGGATAGCTTGATGTACCCTCTTGCGCATCGAACAATTAGTTTGGCGTTTGGAGCAGCGTGTACAAGTTTTCTAGCTGCTTTAAAAAGTGTGCACGGCACATAGGTTAGCTCTGGGCGTGGTCACCACTTGGCCTAGTACGCTGCTGGCTTGCCGACGTGCACTACCGCGCAGGCCGCGCCCCACCGCCGCGCCGACCGCGTCCCGCTACCGCGCCTACGCGTGTACGCACTCACCTAGCCATTGCGCTGCGGGCCATGACCACTACCACCGCGATAGCCGCAGTCACCGTCGCTGCTCACCTACCGCCGCTGCTGGCTCACCCAAACGCGCGCGCGCCGATGCGCTGGCCGCATCCGCACTGCCACCATGAAGGCACACACGCGTAGGGTCTTGGCACGGCTGCCGGGTCTACTTGCTGCCACTTGTGGGCGCGCGGGTCACAGCACCCCGGCTGACGCGCTACGTCCGGGCCACCAACCAAGCTCTGCCGAGCCATGCCATGCCCCGCTTTGGCCAGAGGCGCACCGGGTCCCGCGTTACACGTCGCCAGCGGCCACGCACGGCACTGCTCCGTTGACTCCCCTTGGCTGCTTGCGTGGAGGACGATAGCCTGCTCCGCCATCCCCTCCGCGTCACATTGCACTGTGTCCCCTTGTCTAGCGTTGCCCGCTGCAACGCCGTGCCTAGCCTCGTCGGCTTGCAGCCACGGCTGTGCGGACAGCCGCCTGGGGCACGTCCCGTTGTCCCCCGTCGTGTTGCGCGTTCATAAATGCCAAGTAGATCGGGCGTTTTCGTGAAAGTGATGTCGCGCGCGGGTTTTCCCCGTCGCGGGCCATTGGCCGGCTGGGCCACGCCCCCGCGTGGGCCGCGCTGAGGCCTGCTGGCACGCGCAGGCGGGAAGACGGAGTGGGCCGAGCCATCGCGAGTTGGGCCGAGGGGTAGGATTCAGTTTCCTTAAATTCCAGTAAATTAGAAATGTTTATTCATTTTAGTTATGAATTGAACTTCGATAAATCGTAGTAAATTGCGTAGTTGTCCAAAAATAGTGAGACTAATTTTGTTAGGTTCGCAAAAATATCATCTGCTGGATAGTACAGTTGGATTGCAGTTAGTTATGGCGAATATTGGGTCATAAATTCAAAACTAGAGAGATAATATTAGGTAGGTTAATACTTGTAGGAATATTCGTGGATAATTGGTGATAGATATAGCCACAAAAATTTTACAATAGGTTCCCTAGGCTCTTATGTACTTGCTGTAAATTTTGTAGCCTTAGAATGAGTTGTTAGATAGAGTAGCTATTACCTTTGCTTTATCGTATATTGCGTAAATTAGCATTAGGAGTAAGAATGTCTGTAGTTGCTATAATAATCATGAACATCATACTTCAAAATGGTTATCGGTAATAATAGGTAGCCTCATACCATGGTCGGTAGCATTGGCTTCGTAGTTAAACAGATGTACTTTTATTTTAAGAGTTGTTGTTGTTGTCATATTGTTAATCATTGCATCATCATTTCATGTAGATCACGAACTGGTAGACTTCGTGCCCTTTGGCGAGCCGGAGTATGACGAGGTGATCGAGGAGTAAGATGAGGAGATCTTCGCACGGAGAGGAAGCCTAGGAGCTCATTGGTGCTGACCTGACCCAGCGCCTCCCAAGGCAAGCCCCGATGCATAACCCCTATTTTTAATGATCACTGAATATATATATATATATATATATATATGCATATATATATATATATATATATATTTATATATAAACTACATATATATAATATATCTACCCATGAGTCCTACATACATAAATATATCTACCCATGAGTCCTACTAGTACGGGTCGAGTAGCTGCTATGCTCAGGATATCGGTAGCGTGAGTAGCCTGCCGTTACTCGCAAATAGGTAATAAAATATGATCACTCATGATAAAATGATCGAAAGGTAAATGGTGACCGAGCAGGAATATGATTTGGGTATTGGTGGGTGTAAAGGGTTGTGTCCTACAGCCAACAGGGCATAGCTCGGTTATACTTTTTCCCTGTTTGTGTCGATTAAGGACCGGTCGTTGCATAAGGCATCGTGGGCAAGTCACAGATTTATTATCCAGAGCGCATACTTGGGTATGGGCGTAGGGAAGACTTGTTGCTCTCTTGTCGCGGATCCAGCTCTTTTTGGACCGACTGATGGGAAGAGGAGGTGGTGGAGGTCCTTGCACCACACTGAGTCCGGGACTCAGGATGTGGGGGCTTGAAGTCCTAGTTTGGACGGAGACCTAGACACCCGGAACAGGAGGGTGATGGGTTAGTCCTGCTTGTGCCTGGGGTACAAGCAGGGCGTGTGTTTTCGGGGCACTCAGCTGGGCACATTGATTCGCGAATCGCCGGGCGATCCGGTACGTCTTGTCTCGTGTTTAGCACCGTAGTAAGAACTGAAAGTTGAAAGGAGAAGAAATAGAACTGATTGCTCAACTTTTGCTTGAAAGTAGAATAGGTGCTTATATAGACTGGCTAGATGATAACTTAATACGGCTGATAATAATACATAACTAATGACTCACTTTTAGTATTGCTTTCTGCTAAAGAAACCAGCAAACCATAAAGCCTATCATATTCCTTGGAGTCGGAAAATTATTCCCACTAGGATAAGTCTTGCGAGTACATTGTGTACTCAGAGTTTATTTACTCCTGTTGTAGGTGATGCTTGAAGAGTACCTTTGTGTGGAGGATCCTTCTGGTGGGCTCAGACGGAATCCTCGTCCCTACCGCTAGATGTTATTTTTAAATTCCACTGTTATCATTCCACACTCTGGTATTTGGTATTGTAATAATGTACTTTTTAAGAAACTTAGATGTATGAAATGGACTTGTATTGTAACTCGTTCTCATTATTGGATCATCGGGAAAAATGTGGATCTTTCGGGTTCTCCCTCTGGGTGTGCCCGACGGATACCGCTCGCGGTAGCTTGCTTTCGGGGTGCTTAATATCTGGTGGAAGACGAGCGCCTCCGTAAGTGTGCTATTTCGGATGGTTCTGCCACAAAAGATTAGCCTAAAGGACAGACTGATGATCTGGAACGTTGATTTTGACCAATAGAGAAACTCTCTTTGTTTTAATATTAGGAAGAGAAGAGAAGCCTCATGCATGCCGAGTATTAGATTTGTAGTAGCAAGTGTACTGCTGCTTACAATTTAGTCCGGTTTAGCCCTCTAAACAATACCATCAACTATAAAATTATAGTTCGTGTTGAGAGAGCTACAAAATGTCGTAAACATGTGAGACTTGTTTAAAAAGTTTAAAATTTTGAGTGTAAAAATCTAATAATTTAAAACAAATATTCAAACGTATAAACGAGATCACATTGAGAGCTACGACTTTGATATAAGGTATGCCAACGTTTGAGGCCTTTTGAAAAAATAAAAAAATCTCGAATTCTAAATTTTAATAACCCAAAATAAATATTAGAGTCATTCTATTAAAAGTAGATAAGTCATCAACTACAAAGTCGTAGATCATGTTGAACTCTATAATGTTGACATAGAGTTCGTTTCATTCTTACTACTTGTCGAGGTTATGATCCACAGGTATCTCAAGGCAACGATTAGTTAGCAGGCCGAGCAGCCTACGATACATCAGCCTAGCGAAGGTCCAAACGTCCGAGGCCCAGCTGAGCCAAGGGAACTAGGTCGGACGCTAAGACCAGGGTCAGCCACGACCTCTCTCTTCTGACTTAGCCGAACGACGCAAAAGAAACTCACGACCTCTCCACCGTCCTGACCCCTGTGAGGAACGAGGAGAGGTCGGACCAGCCAAGCATGCCTGCTCTGACAGGAGTGAGCATTGACCCCACAAAGGACCGAGGGGACAACGGTCACCTCGGTCCGGTTAGACGCCATCCCTGCGCCACGCAGCGCGGACAAAACAACACCGCACGGCGATGACGACCAGGTACGGTGCTGACCGTCCAGATACGGCCCGACAAGACGCAAGTATGATTCTACCCACTACGGGATGGGCTCCGCGATGGAGGCCTTGACATGGAGGCCATTTGGACCGCGTGGAAGCTACAACCTCGGAGCTCGGGATCGTGGCCACCAACTCCACAAGACGACCAGGCGATCGACGACCTGAGGGCGGCTACCAACTCCTGTATGACGCCCCTAGGAAATCAAGAGGCGATGACGAAGACCACAGCGAAGACCACGTCGCACAGGACGGCTGGCAAAC
The DNA here is from genome assembly GCA_904845875.1 of Miscanthus lutarioriparius. Taxonomy (NCBI): domain Eukaryota; kingdom Viridiplantae; phylum Streptophyta; class Magnoliopsida; order Poales; family Poaceae; genus Miscanthus; species Miscanthus lutarioriparius. The sequence continues at coordinate 112,957,533 of CAJGYO010000006.1, read as the reverse complement.
CACCACCGTGCCTATAGTGCCGCCACGCCACACCTTATCGCGACGTGGGCACATGACCATGACGATAGCCACGTCCGGACGTGCACCGCAGGACGGCGTAGCTTGCAAGCCAAATTAGCTAGGCTCCTCCCTCAGGCTTACAACCCCTCGATCGGGAGAACCTTCCTCTTTGTACATGCCCTTACCCCGGACTCTATATAAAGAGCAGCCAGGGCATCCTTCTCACCATCTTGAATCTTACACATCATTTTCTCATTCATTCTAGACACCACCGGACTCCTGAGGCTTCCCTTCAGGCAGTTCATTTCTTAGCTCTAACTCTCCTACCTCTTCCATCATTCTTGCACCCCTCTTGCACCCCGAGGAACAAGAACTTCAGATTGGGCGAGAGCTCGCCCTCAATCGAGGAACACACTTGATCATCTACCATCGAGGAGCAACGCGACAATCACGTAGGGCTCTGTTTAAAAAAAACACCGACGAACTACCTAAAAAAAAAAAAAACGTGGTATATGTGAGAAAGGATGCTACCATCGCGCACTCTCTCTGAAACGGATGCGACAATCAACAGATCAATTTCGTACCTTGTTTAAAAAACACACCGACACTACCTATAAAAAAGAAAAAGAACGATGGTATATGTGAGAAAGGGAATTTTGCATGTCGAAACGCACCTGACCCGGTAGAGATGACTCTGATGCGGATGCGGTGCGAAGGACAACAGTCAGATATGAGATGAATTTTGCATGTCGAAGCGCAAGGGCCACGGCGCAGCAAACCGTACCTACCATACGTATCCAGCCACACTGCCTGACTGCCCTGCCCCTGACGCTACAGTGTTGTGTGGGTCCACCAAGTGTAGCTTTACACAACGTTCACATACGCGGCCCAGAGCCCAGATGGCCTCGCGTTTCAAATCGATCGGGGGCCTGCGTTTCCCTCCCTGCGTTGTTCGCAGCACTGCACGCAGGAGGAGCCGCCGCTAACGGAAGCAAGGCAGCCGTTGCTCTATGACCATTTACATAGGCGTCTAATTTGAGAAGCTCATAAAATCGTTTGTTTAGCCAGGTAATACCTCTCAGGTTTCAATCAAACATGTCATATATATTAGTATCATAAAAAGGAGCCATAAAAGATAAAACCACCATGCACGTGTATTAGAAAAAGAATACGAAATGTCGTTCTCGGCATGACTCGTGAAATATCACCCATTAAGACTTTCGTGGTTTATAAAGTTGATCGATCTTTTTTGTTGTGAGAAAAAACATATATCATAGCGATAACTTTCAAACAAACATGGTGCATATATCCCAGACAACTTTCTCGTTCAAGAGGGCTACATTCCCCGCCTACGCGGACTCTTGAGCCTAGTCATTCAGAACAAACTTCTCAGGCTGTGATGACCAAGTAAAGTGAAGTCCCAAAATCTATGGTTCATTTTCCATGTTGCCATTTTTGTTGCAAAATGAAGGGAAAAAGTGGAGAACAAACGTGACCATTTTTTCTTCCTCAAATGCATTCACCTTATGTAAGATCTTCTCGTAGTGAGACGAAAAGAAACTAGCCTAATCGGTAGAGATGGTTGTACCTATTTAGACTCTGGTTATTTTACTTGTTATAGTTGCTGTAGCTACTCTGTATTAGCGAATGTTGTAGTTGTAACCGTCTTTTATCGATGAGGCCGATTTAGGCCTCGATTAGATCCAGTGTAAAGTTTTGGGATGTTATATGTTACATGGGGTGTCGCATGGGGTGTTCGGATACTAATAAAAAAACAAATTACAGAATCTGCGATACGAATTTATTAAGCCTAATTAATCCATCATTAGCACATGGGTTCGCGAGATGAATTTATTAACTCCTAATTAACCCATCATTAGCGCATAGTGTTTTCTCTTATAACAATTCACCCGCTTTTTATTGTCAAATCATGGATTAATAGGCTAAAAATTGTCAAATCATGGATTAATTAGGCTTAAAAGATTCGTCTCGCAAAGTAGTCGTAATCTGTACAATTAGTTATTTTTAGTCTATATTTAATACTACATACATGTGTTCAAATATTCGATGTGACATGTGTAAAGTTTTGAGGTGGAAACTAAACAAGAACCAGGACCTGAGGACGATTGTGGACTGAAATGAAATGAAAAAAAAAAGATAGGCAACGGCACTAGAAAGTGCCGACGTCAACCGCAAAGACACCTGGTCGTTTGAATTTCAAAACCAACCGCTCCAAGACGGTGTAGGGTTTGGATCAACTGCCTGCCGCTCTCAACGGCCTAATCACCCTGGCGGCGCACAGCACAAACGGTAAACGATTCGAAAGTTTAGGGGTCTTGTCCTAAAAGTTCCACTCCCTTGCCCCTCTTCTTCCGTCCCGTCTCCTCCGCCTGCCCGTCTTTTCTTCTGCTCTGCTCATCCGGTCGGGACCCAAGCCATCCGCTCCGCTCCCCCCATAGGCCCCGACCATACCGCAGCCCGAGGACTAGGGGGATCCGTCCGGTTCGGCCAGGGGGGAAGGACCTCTTCCGACGATGTCGACCCACGCCGCCTCCCGCCGCTCCTCCTCCTCCTCCTCGTCCGCGGCCGCCAAGCGCCCCGCGATGGCGGCGGGGCCCACCGCCGCGCAGGCCAAGAAGCGCGCCGCGCTTGGCAACATCACCAACGTCGTCGCCGCTCCGGCGGGGAGGGCCGCCGCCGTTGGGAAGGTCGCGCCACCGGCCACCGCCGCGGTACGTCAGGTGTTCTTGCGCGGTTGGCGGGCCTTTCTTTTTCATGCGCAACACAAGTCATTGTGCCTTTCTTTTCCCGGACCCAGGTGTTCTTGGCGTGGGCTGGGCGGGCTCAGAGGTTTCAATTTACTACTAGTACTTTTTTTTTCTTATTCCGGTTTTCACCTCAATAGTTTCGAATCCTCGTGGCGTGGCGTGGCTCTTCTTGGTCCTTGAGTTCGACTAACTTGAGAGATGAATCGAGGGCATTTCCCGGTTTCTCCTTCTGCAGGTTCCGGAGATCTTTTGTTTCTTTTGCCACTCGCCACTGCTCATTTCATCCCCTTCTTGATACACAGTTTCCTTTCTTGGATACTCTAATGAGGCGTGATGCGTGTCCTGGCTGTATTTGGACACCACCTATTCCACATTCCCTGAATCCTACAGATTTTGTGATATCGTACTGTTTGTTACTCGCAATCAGTCTTTGCAACTTTAACACAGCTCTTTCAAAAAAGGAAACCTGAAACATTTCTTCCTCTTGGTGCTTTAAAGCCTACTATACTACTACACACTCCATGGGGTTGTTACCAGGGCCTTGTTTAGTTACCCCAAAATCCAAACTTTGGCACTATGTAAAAAGAAGATTCTCCGTCACATCAAATTTGCGGTACATGCATGGAGTACTAAATGTTGACAAAATCAAAAACTAATTACACAGTTTAGTTGTACTTTGCGAGACGAACGTTTTGAGCCTAATTAGTCAACGATTGAACAATTATTATCAAATACAAACGAAATGCTATCGTGATTCCGGCGGCGCCAACTTTGGGCAACTAAACAAGGGCCAGTACTTTTTATTCGTTGAATTGAAATCTTGGATTCTGCTCATCATGCTCAAAAATACAGACCTCCGTACAAAAGAAAGACCCTTGGTTTTTGGAACGTGGCAATCTTTTGTCTTTGTTTGCTTTGGAATCTTCTCTGGGCAATATGATATTATGTGTCTGTATGTACCTGATTAGTGGAGCCCCCAAACAGAGGTTTGAAATAACTTGTCCCTTTTGTTCAAATCTCATGCAGAAATTGAATTCAGCTACCTCGGCTGCACCCTTAAAGAAGCCATCTTTGGCAAATGTTCGCAATGCTGTGAAGTCGGCTTCCATCAAGTCGGCTTCCATCAAGCCAGCTCCACCAGTATCACGCCTTGACAGCAGCACAAGGCAGAAGCATAATGTTCCTCTTCCTAAGGTGCCGACCACTGTCCATGTGCCAAGTCGTGCTCCTGCCTTGGTACCCTGCAGCAGTTTCGTGTCTCCTGGACGTTCAGGAGATTCAGTTTCTATTGACGAGACGATGTCGACTTGCGACTCCATGAAAAGCCCGGACTTTGAGTACATAGACAATGAGGATTCCTCGATGCTGGCTTCGTTGCAGCGACGGGCGGATGAACATTTGCGTATATCAGAAGATAGAGACGTTGAAGGTCTGCTGAGATTCATATTAAGATCTCCATTTTTAAGTGTATTTTGTCGAAAAAAAATTGTTGATTCAGTCGCATGTGGTCTACTTTCCTTTTCAGAAAATAAATGGAAGAAAAATGCCCCTGCCCCAATGGAAATTGACCGCGTCTGTGATGTTGACAACGACTTGGAGGATCCACAGTTGTGCGCTACTCTGGCTTCTGACATCTACATGCATCTGCGAGAGGCTGAGGTGACACATTCTTTCCTCAACCCTGGTGCCAAAATGGTTTCCCCTCAAGCACTGAACATAAGGAATTTTGGGTTGACTGCAAAATCTCTGCATTGATGCCACTAAATAAGCTAGGCCGTAGTAATACTTACTTCAAGTGTGTTTGATCATTTTATAATTGCAGTTTACCAATGTGGGAACACTTTCTGATTTTTTATGTGAAGTTTCATTGTTGGTGCATTAATGAAACTCGATTTGAGCGAAAGAATCAGCCTGTTCGCTTGTTGGTTTCAGCCAGGGCTTATCAGCCAGTCAACAGTGTTTTTCTCTCACAACAAACCAGCACCATCCGGGCTTATCAGCCCAGAAACCAACCAACGAACGGGCCGAATATCTAATTCTGTTCTGAGGAAAATTTGGGCTACGCTTGATCTGACGTTAAAGAGTCCTAGAAAACCCTGATTCTTCTTTGATTTTTACTAATAGTGCTTTACTTTCTGGCAGACAAAGAAAAGACCATCAACTGATTTCATGGAAACGATTCAAAAAGATGTCAACCCAAGCATGAGGGCAATTTTGATAGACTGGCTCGTGGAAGTAAGCCTTTTCTTCTAAACATAAGAAAAGCCTAAAGAAAAATCTTGTCAACTTTCCGTGGTATTCATGATTTTTCCTCGTGCAGGTTGCTGAAGAATACCGTCTCGTTCCTGATACTTTGTACCTGACAGTTAACTACATCGACCGTTATCTTTCTGGCAACGAAATCAACCGCCAAAGGCTGCAATTACTTGGTGTTGCTTGCATGCTTATAGCTGCGTAAGATTCTGTTACTCATTCCCTTTACTTCTTTCAGTTGTCCTCAGTTATCATTAGGCTGCATACTGACTTTGACGTGTTGGAAACTTCAAATTCAGAAAATACGAGGAGATATGTGCACCCCAAGTAGAAGAATTCTGCTACATAACAGACAATACATACTTCAGAGATGAGGTTTGTGATATGTTTGTTCCCGATCATTCTTTAAAGAAAAATACAGTAGACCATATCTGATAGTCCTTTGTTTGTCATCGTCACTGATTGACTTGTACGTTTAAAGGTTCTAGAAATGGAAGCTTCGGTGCTGAATTACTTGAAGTTTGAAATGACAGCACCTACAGCAAAGTGCTTTTTGAGGTGCTTCCTGTTCTATTTCATTTTAGTAAAATTAATTATACTGATCTAACTTGCCACTAACTCTTTTCTTTTTGGTTACAATAGGAGATTTGCTCGTTCTGCACAAGCGTGTGATGAGGTACTGCCACATAGCCAGCTAATGGTTACTGGAAGGAATTCCTTAATAAGTTACATATATGACATGAGTTCACTGATAATTTCTCTTTGTACAGGATCCTGCTTTGCATCTCGAGTTCCTCGCCAATTACATCGCTGAGCTATCGCTGCTGGAGTACAATCTACTCTCTTACCCTCCATCACTAATAGCTGCCTCAGCTATTTTCTTGGCGAGATTTATACTCCAGCCAACAAAGTATCCTTGGGTAGGTGGCATCATCATGTTGCTGTTTCATACATATATTTGTTGCAGTTGCATAAGGAAATGTCTTAGGAGCTAACTTACACATCCCATTGCAACTGGAAGCAGAACTCCACACTTGCTCATTACACGCAGTACAAGCCGTCGGAATTGAGCGACTGTGTTAAGGCATTGCATCGCCTTTTCAGCGTTGGTCCTGGGAGCAACCTTCCAGCAATCAGAGAAAAGTACAGTCAACATAAGGTAACTGGACCTGGTCCTGAATTTCTTCAGTTAACAACTGTACTGTTAGTGCTAATGCCATCCTCTCCCTTTCCTTTCCTCAGTACAAATTTGTTGCAAAGAAGCAGTGTTCGCCACAAATCCCTACCGAATTCTTCAGGGATGCGACATGCTAGACTAGAAGGCCCAGCGGTAGTTCCAGTTGCTTACTGAATTCTTCCTGATGTGGCTCAAATGCCCAGTGTAGCACCTGCACACCTGTGCAGGTGGTTAGTTGATGCAGGATGTGATGACCCCTGTTTGTGGTCATGTTAGGGCATTCGTGTGTTTTTTTTCTCTCCTGCTTCTTGCTGTAATCTTCCTGTATCCAGACCAATGTCTGCAGGCGCATGTAAATCGGAGTTGTGTAGTAGAGCATAACATCTCGTTTGTAATGCCATAATACTGACTGGGAGTCACAGTCACTTGAAGCATGGCTACCAAGCATGTTGGATGATGTATACTCCTACGTCAGATTCATTGCTCTGTCCCTGGTAGTCTGACAGTAAGAGCACCAGATTTTAGTAGTGCTCATTCTGAATAATCCATTGCTCTGTCCCTTGTCCTTGAAGAATTCTACACACTGACGCAGAGTTGAAGTTGCATCTTCCATTTGCTTAGGCAAATTTGCCTTAAGATACTCCTACGTGTTTCTTTGGAGGGGAAGAAATGAACGAGATTAGAAACAACTGACAGGAAGAGAAGAGAAGAGTCGACGTATTGGGGGCGTCACCTGATTTAGAAGAGTGGAATGGAATCAAATGTATCTGGACGCATATATATCCATCCATTCCAAATCCAGAGCGTGGAAAATTTGGGTCATGTCCCTCTCAGTTCATTAGTACTTCAGCATTTCTGCCAGGTCAAGCAATTCATGCAGCTGGAGCCACCATGTTCAGCTACATGTTTATATTTAGGGTGCGTTTAGTTGCCCAAACTTTGCACATCCAAAAAGCACTGTGCACTGTAGCGGTACTATAGCATTTCGTTTGTATTTGGTAATAATTGCCCAACCGTTGACTAATTAGGCTTAAAACGTTCGTCTCGCAAAGTACAACCAAACTGTGTAATTAGTTATTTTTTTTACCTACATTTAATACTCTATGCATGTGTCCAAAGATTTGAGGTAATATGATAAAGAATCTTACACTGTGCAAACTTTGGAGGTGCAAAGTTGGTGGAACTAAGGGCTTATTTATATTAGACGCGCATAACTACGTGTAATGCAATTAACTTGAACCGATACATCGACTAATTTAATTTAATTTAATTAAAGGTGGTGGCATGCCAGCTGTGTACTAGTAGGGTTAACATCGACAGAGATCGTAGTATCTTCTAGTTAGTGTCACAGCACAGCGAATTGGTCCCAAGACTGAAGCTTCCAGACAATAATCCTAGCTGGTACGGTACTCAATCTAAATTTCTGGCTGGTCAAAATAAGCCGACTTGTTTGGCTCTTTTTTTCAGCCGGAACAATGTTTTTTTCTCGCAACAATTCGACCGGAATCGTGTTTTTCAGCTGGCAATGAACACGCAATATAAACTGTGCCTTCGTAAGCAATGAACACGCAATGATTCATATAGGATTTGGTTCTGATGGATGCTTAATCCATTATTTATATTATTGCCTATATGGCTATATGCTATATGAATGCATTATCGATGTCCAATCACCATTGATGGCTACTACTAATGTATATAACGAACAGCTACAGGAATATTACTTGTATAGCTGTATACATATTCCAACCTTCAGACTCCTATAATTGTATGCCTGAATCTGAGTATGTGTGAAGAAATGTGGAGATATGACTACACAACAGCTCCCATTATTATTAATTTATCACTGTGACAGATGAAGAACTAAATCTTTTGCATCCAACAATGATCTGATGAATGTTACTAATGAACAATTGCTTCTCTGCAGTCACAAGCGTACATAGTTTCTTAGAAAATTGTGCCAATAATACACTTCAGACATAGTACAGTGGCTAAGCTGATTTGCATCCAACAATGATCTGATGAAAGTTCTGATGTTTATCCTAAACCGGGAAAAAGTATAAATTTGCCCACTAAGTCTTGATTCCGTATTTTTCAATAAAGAAAAAAAAAGTAATCTTATCTCACGGTTGAGTGTCCATCCGTAACAAGTAGCTTGACTTGGAAAATTTGATTCTGAAGACGGATGAATGGCTGATTAGTCTACTTTATTTGCAGGGGATCGAAGCTAGCTGTTTCTGACCTGATTGCACACTGGAATTAGAAACACACAGCGTCATGGTCAGCTGGATTATGTGCCAATATATACTCAAGCAAAACCTGCTGCTGGCTGCACAATTTTTTTATTTTTCAGCTTTTTTTTTGAAAAATATTCACAAATAGATCTCCGATGGTTTGATTTTCGCTTATGAATCATGACCTCGACGTCATAACTTTGTAGCCTATTCAGTTGGCCGGTTCGTATCTCAGTTCTATGAGAGGGTTGGCCAGCCCAACGATCATGCGGTTTGACGTTGAGGAAACATGTCTCGACACCATGGTCAATAACACTGAGGTCGTGACAAGACGTCGAAGGTGACGATGACCTGGCACTAAGGATGAAAACGGAAAGGAAATATCCCGAACCGAACCGCATCGTTTTCTACATTTGACCCGAGCGAATTCGTATTTTCGGACAAAATACGGAATACTAAATTCGAATTCGAAATTCGGAACACCAAATTCGAAATCAGATCGAATTCGGTTTAGGCTTTGTTCGACCGATTTCTACTTTTCTACTTTTAATTCGGAATATCCCGAATTCGAAATTCGGTTCGAACTGAATTTGATCCTTGTTTATGTGAGCCGGTGCCCGAGGCCTCGGCCTGCTCTGCCTTGTTGTTGCCGACGTCGCCAGGAAGATGAAGAGCCTCGTCATCATCGCGGCCCTTGCCACCGGCGCCGCCGTCCTCCCCTGCGCCAGGCCTCTGCTCCGCGTCTTCCGCGAGGAGGGTCACTCGCAGGGGACGGCGACGGGGACGGGGATGGAGCGCTTCGCCAGCATGACCCAGGTGGCGAGCTTCACCGGGGCCGCCGCCTTCCTCCTCCTCGCCGTGTCCGGTGACCTCTACATACAACGCGGCTCCCTCGTCGACGTGTCCGTCGGCGTGGCCGCGGTCATCGGCACCGTGCTTCTTGCCCGCTTCACCTTCACCCGAAAGGCACGTAATGCCGCCGGCGCAGGTGGCCACGCTGCCCCTGCTTCTGCCGTGGACACGCGGCGCGTCGGCGGCAAGCTGACGAGGCTGGCGCCGTACCTGGCCGCCGTCTCCTTCGCCCTCCTCTGCTGCCTCGTCCTCACCACGTATGCGCCGCTCAAGAGCGGGCCCGATGGCGCCATGTACCCATGACCATGCTCTGCTGTCTGCTCGATTGATGTCTGCGCGCCGGCGCTGCCCCGCAACGGGAACCGCAAGGCGGCTGTCGATGTTCCGTGGTGGCCACTGGCCAGTACTAGTACAAAATAGGAGTACAGTCTACAGAGGTGGGGAGAGAAAAAAATTAAGAACTTGCATGGCATGTGTCTATGTGAGCATGTTGGGACATTTTGGACGGCACTTGTTTAATGCTATACACTTAAACTAGATCATACACTTGTTAGTTGTGAACTTGTCATGTATTTAGTCGTGCACTTGTTTAATGCTATGCACCGTGGGTCGGTATTTCGTATTGAATTTTCGCATACCGACCGTGTTCGACATAATTCCGCTCGAATTGGTTCGTTTCCGAAATTCTAGATATTCCGTAAGTTCGTGTTCGTTTTCGTGTCCGGTTTGTCCGCTTTCGCTTTCGCTTTCGTATTTCAAATGTAAAAGTAGAAAACGGTTGAGGAGTTTTTCGACCGAGTTCGACCGTTTTCATCCTTACCTGGCACCCGACGTGCACAAGGTCTCAGCGCCATGGCCAAAAACCGATGCTTTGGGTGGCAGGGTGCCAATAGTTTATCGGAAGTATCGCAGGCCACCGGCAACTTCATTTAATAGGGAAGGAGTGTTCGACAGAGCAAGCAGCACTGCAGCAGCAGCAGGAACCGCACCTTGGCACCGCAAGAGCTGACCGACCCTCGGCCATGTCGACTCGAGCTGAGAAGCCAGCCACCCACGCGGTGTTCTTCCCATTCCCGGTGCAGGGCCACGTCACGCCGGCACTGCACTTGGCCAAGCTCCTCCACGTCCGTGGCGGCGTCCGCGTCACCTTCGTCCACTCCGACCGCAACCGCCGCCGCCTGCTCCGCACACGAGGCCCCGCCGCGCTGGCCGGCGCCCCGGGCTTTGGCTTCGCCTCCATCCCGGACGGCCTGCCGCCGCCCTGTGGTGAAGACGATGGCGACTCCCTGCAGGATATGGTCACCCTGCTTGCGTCACTCGACACCTTTGTCCCGCACCTCAAGAAACTGCTCGACGACCTGTCTGCCTCCGGAGCACCGGCAACATGCGTCGTCTCCGACATCGATCCCGTCCTGCGCGCCGCCGCGGACGTGGGTGTCCGGGCGGTGGCCTTCTGGTCGACGAGCGCCTGCGGGCTCCTGGCGTCCCTGCAGTGCCAACAACTCATCGACAAGGGCATAATTCCCCTCAAAGGTAAGTCTGTTCGCTTCTGCATGGAGATGCTAGCTGTCTCTGATTAGTGATTAATATCGATCCGTAGATGAACAATTATTGATTGGTTCATCAATTGCTACCAACCATCAATGTCCAACTCCGTCTGCAGATGAAGAGCAGCTGCGCGATGTCTACCTGGACAGCACGGTCATCGACCCGGTGCCGGGGCTGCCGGCAGACATGCGCCTGCGCGACATGGCAAGCTTCGTCCGGACAACGGACCCCGATGACCCCGTGCTCCGCATCGTCCTTGCACACGTGCAGGCTCTATCGACGGCCGCGACCGCCGTCGTCCTCAACACGTTCGGCGAGCTGGAGGGCGAGGTCGTCGCCGCCATGTCGGCCGTCCTTCCACCCATCTATGCCGTCGGCCCGCTCCCGCTGCTCACGGAAGCCGATGCCGGCCCACTGGAGACGCTGAGCGCCAACCTCAACAAGGAGGACGACGGGTGCCTGGCTTGGCTCGGGAGCAAGGAACCCCGGTCCGTGGTGTATGCCAACTTCGGGAGCATAGTCGTGCTGACGAGCCAGCAGATCGAGGAGTTCGCGTGGGGGTTGGCCCACAGCGGCTACCACTTTCTGATGGTGCTCAGGGCCACCATGCAGACGACCACGACGCTAGCGCCGGAGTTTGTCGAGGCGACCAAGGACCGGGGCTATGTGACGAGCTGGTGCCCTCAGCGGGAGGTGCTCCGGCACCAGGCCATCGGCGTGTTCCTGACGCACTGTGGGTGGAACTCCATGCTCGAGGGCATCTGCTCCGGGATGCCCATGCTGTGCTGGCCCTTTGGTGCGGACCAGCATACCAACCGCCGATTCGCCTGCACGGAATGGCGCGTCGGCGTCGAGATCGGCAGCGACGTCAAGAGAGGGGAGGTGGAGACGCTAGTAAGACATGTCATGGGAGGGGAGAAAGGCAGGAAGATGAGAGGACAAGCTGCCCAATGGGAGGAGAGAGCATCTGCGGCTTCAGAGCCAGGTGGGCCCTCTTGGGTCAACTTTGATAGGTTGCTCAATGAGGTTTTCCATGCTTGATCTAATACCTTATATGATACTACGACCCCATCATGTTTCAAATAATACCAGTCCTACCGCGTATTCTAAACTTTATGGGCGCGTTTGATCACCTGCACCGATTGCTGAGCCAGGCTGATGGGGTGCAAGGTCCTTTATTTGTTTGCCCGGAGGAGTGGAGTTGGTTTTTTTTTAAGAAAATTTACATTTGGTTTCACGATAGATTTAAATTCATCTTTGATTCTTTTTACGTGGCGTTGGGAAAGAAATAAAGAAAAGAGGAAAAGAAAATCCAGCGTCCAAGATTTCTCATCATGATGTCTCTCGCGTCGCCACTGCACACCTACACTAGGGCTACGATAGTAGGAGCACTGTGTTTGAGATTGAGATGGCAAGGGTATTTCAGTTCACTGGTGTTCTCTGCACGCCATTCCTTCCTTTGCTCCTCAGTCATGGTCCAGTTTAGTTGCAAAAAAATTTACAAATTTTTTCAAGATTTTCGTCACATCAAATCTTTAAATACATATATGAAACATTAAATATAAATAAAAAATAAAACTAATTATACAGTTTAGATGAAATCTACGAGACGAATCTTTTAAGCATAATTAGACTATGATTAGACATTAATTGTCAAATAACAACAAAAACTGCTACAATTTTATTTTGCTAAAAATTTTGACATCTAAACAAGGCCTACTCCGCCATCCATGTTCCATGCTTGTGCCCATGCTCATGCCCTGCACAACTGTAATTGTAGTACTTTTATGTTTGGTCACAATCTGGTACTAGTACATTAAAAGAGTGTTTAGATCCGTGACTAAAATTTAGGAGGTGTGTCGTGAGAATGTTATATAGGGTATTCGGATACTAATAAAAAAATAAATTACATAATCCGTCAGGACTCCACGAGATGATTTTTTTAAGCCTAACTAATCCATTGTTAGCATATGTTTACTGTAGCACCACATTGTGAAATCATAAATTAATTAGGTTTAAAAGATTTGTCTCACAAATTAGTCATAAACTATACAATTAGTTTTGTAATTAATCTATATTTAATACTCTATATATGTGTCCAAATATTCGATGTGATAATAATTTTAGAAGGAGGTATAGTAACCAAACAGACCCAGAGATGGCAATGGTATTTCAGTTCACTCGTGTTCTCTGCACGCCATTCCTTCCTTTGCTCCTCGGTCATCGTGTAGGAGTAGGTGATAGGATAGCCATCCATGTTCCATGCTTTTTTTCTGTGTTTGGTCTGGTACTGGTACATTAAAGGGGTGTTTAGATTTCGTGACTAAAATTTAGAAGATGTGTCGTGAAGATGTTGTATGAGGATGTTCGAATACTAATAAAAAAACTAAATTATATAATCCATCAGTTCTCTATGAGATGATTTTTTTAAGCCTAACTAATCCATATATATATACATCAAATATTCAATAGAACAACAACTAAAATTTAGTATGAGCAACCAAACATCACCTAATCCTAACGAGGCTCTGGTTAGAATACAAATATGCTCATCATCAGTCATTTTTTCCTTGTAATAACTGGAAGAAAATAAATGATGTGCTCTACACTAGCAATAGTAATAGGTTGTTCCTGCGAAGACCCCTGCTGGCTAAGGGGACAAGGCTATGAGCTCCCTCGGTTCCGTCACATTGCGATGACTGTTGCTGTCGTCACTGGCTTTTCAGTTGGGCGAGCTACTCTACCAGAGCATGCATGCTTCCTTTGCTTTACTACAGAGAGCTACAACCATCACCCTGGCGACCACGCCAATGTGCCATTCCACATCAATATCTATGTTCGTACCACAGTGCTCCTACTACGGTAGCCCTAGTGTAGGTGCGCAGTGGCGACACGAGAGGCATCATGATGAGAAATCTTGAGCGCTGGATTTTCTTCCGTCATCCTGACCGATTCCCTCCTTTCTTTATATCTTTCCCAACGCAAAGTGCGCAGTCGAGCAGCAGCCAGCCAGGGCAGGCAGTCCAGGCAGGGCTCGGCCTCGGCTCGTCCCCGGCTTCTTCGATTTGACAACGCATCGGTTGCCGCCATATGTTATGTTCTGGGATTGAGCTACCGATCACGTTAACGTCATCTAAGATTTTCTATAATGCACGGTTAAACACATCGACGCTAAGATCTATGGTGTTGAGACGTGTTACTATACCTCTCGGTTTAAAGAACGCTGGCACCACCTATCAACGGTGCATGCAACGATGGTTCACTGACCAAATCAACCCGCTCGATCAAACTAACCAAGTCGAGCGGTCAAAACCAACCATCGCCGTCTAAGTTGATGACATAGTAGTGAAAATAGCTCAAGCTAGCGACCTAATCGCAAACTTGGCTGCTACATTCGCGAACCTCCGAAGGTTCAAGGTTAAATTGAATCCCGAAAAATGTGTTTTCGGGGTTTCGAAGGAAAAGCTGCTCGGATACATCGTGTCCCAGCGTGGCATCGAAGCCAACCTCAAAAAATCATGACCATCTCTAACATAGGCCCTATACACAACATCAAGGAGCGTACAGAGGCTCACCGACTGTCTAACTGTCCTGAGCCGGTTCTTTTCCTGACTAGGCAAACAGGGGATGCCTCTCTACAAACTACTCAAGAAGACAGACGCATTTATCTAGATAGAGGAGGAACAACAGGCTTTGAAAAATCCTCAAAGCATCACTGACATCGGCCCCAATCCTCATTGCTCCCGAACATGGAGAATTCCTCCTCCTCTACATCGCGGCAAGCAACCACGTTATGAGCGCCACCCTCGTCGTCGAGAGGGAGGAGCCGAGACACCCCCTGAAGGTCCAACGACAGGTGTACTTTGTCAGTGAGGTACTCTCTGACGCCAAGGTTCGCTACCTCAAGTCTAGAAGCTTCTATATGCCATTTTGATGGCGACCCAGAAGCTCCTACACTACTTCATCGATCACGAAGTCATCGTCGTCACTTCGTATCCGCTGGGGGACATCGTTCACAACCGTGACGCCGCGGGATGAATCTCTAAATGGGTTCATGAGCTCATGGGCCATGACATCAGGTATATCCCCCGCACCGCTATTAAGTCTCAGGCTCTCGCTGACTTCATCGCCGAATGAACGGAAATCTAGCTCCCGACCCCGGACGTCACCCACGAGTACTGGACGATGTACTTCGACAGGTCGGTCATGGCGCCCTAGCTCGGGGGCTGGAGTGGTTCTGATCTCCCTATATGGGAGCAAGCTCCGCTACGCGATCCGTCTCCATTTTTTAGCCTCGAACAATATCACGGAGTACGAAGCCCTCATCAATGGACTGCGCATCGCCGTTGAGCTCGGCGCCACACGGCTATATGTCCGCGATGACTTAGAGTTGGTCATTGACCAAGTAATGAAGGAGTCCTCCTATAAGAGCCCTCTCATGGCAGCATACTGTCAGGAGGTGTCGCAAGCTCGAGGACAAATTCCGAGGGATCGAACTGCATCATGTCCCCCGAAAGGACAACGATGCCGCCGACTTCCTCGTGAAATTGGCTGCTAGGCGGGTTCCATCTCCAAATGGGGTCTTCATCAATGATCTCTACGAGCCATCTGCCCACGTTCTGGAGCATCCGACCTAGACGCACTCCAACACCAATCTAGCACTCGGGGGCTCTGACCTTGGCGCCTCCATGGCAACATCCTCTGGTGACATCGCCGTGATGGCACTCGATCCAACCAACTAGAGAGCACCATTGCTCGTCTACCTCCTCGTGGAGGTTCTCCCACCAGAAAGGACCGAAGCATGATGAATCGCTCGATGCGCCAAGACGTTCATCTCCATCGGTGATGAGCCTTACAAATAGAGTCTGTCGGGAGTACTCATGAAGTGCATCCCAACCGACTAGGGAAAACAGCTCCTCCTTGAGGTCCACGTTGAAATCTGCGGACATCATGCGGCCCCGAGGTCGCTGGTCGGGAAAGCCTTTCGCCAAGGTTTCTACTGGCCAACTACACTCCGAGACGCAGAGGAAGTTGTCCGTAGGTGTGAAGGATGTCTGTTCTACGCTCGACAAACTCACCTACCGCGCATAGGAGCTTCAGACCATCCCCATCACCTGGCCGTTCATGGTCTGTGGCCTCGACATGGTCGGACCCCTCAAAAAGGCCCCAGGTGGCTTCACACACCTACTCGTAGCAGTGGATAAGTTTACCAAGTGGATAGAGGTGAAGCCCATCACCAATATCTGCTCGGAAGAGGTGGTCAAGTTCTTCCTCAACATCACCTATAGGTTTGGTGTCCCTAACTATATCGTCACCGATCAAGGAACAAACTTCACCGGGAAGAAGTTTCTGGACTTTTGTGATGGATACGGCATCAGGATTGATTGGGCCTCGATCAGACACCCATACTAATGGTCAGGTCAAGAGGCCAATGGCATGGTCCTCCAAGGACTCAAGCCCCGCATCTTCGACCGACTCAAAAAGTATGCGGGGCGATGGGTTGCAGAGATCCTAGCAACCCTCTAGAGCCTAAGAATGACCCCAAACCGGTCCACGGGATTCACCCCTTTCATCCTGGCGTACAGAGCCGAAGCAGTGTTACCATCCGACCTCGATCACGGTGCCCCAAGAGTAAAGGCCTTTAACCAAGACCGAGCCACGGAGGCTTAGTAGGACGCGGTCGACCTACTCGAGGAGGCTCGTAAGACGAGCATCATCCGCTTCGCTCGTAACCAGCAAACTCTCCGCAGGTACCATGAAAGAAAAATCAAGGGAAAGATCCTCGAGGTCGGTGATCTCGTACTCAGGAGGACCTAGTCAACCAAGGACAAACATAAGCTCTCTCCACCATGGGAAGGGTCGTACGCGGTGGCCAAGGTGATCCGACCGGGAGCCTACCGGCTAAAGGACGACAACGGTAACGTTGTCACCAACACATGGATATAAAACAGTTACGTCATTTCTTTCCCTAAAGCTCGGTCTTACCACTTATTTCCATTCAACGTTTGCTCCTACATCGCCCCAGCCCGAGCACTCTCGGTCTGGGTCGCTCGTGGGCTCCACGGGGGTGTGATACCACCCTCCTTTTTTACTATCATGTAGTAATACTTTTCGCCCAAACGAAAGGATGTCGCCTAAATGAAAGGGCATTTCGTTCCTTTGATTACCCTACGTAACTTGCGCTTTAATGTCCCGACCGATCACACCCCACCATGACCTACGGTTACGAGCAGCTGAGCCTCGCAGGCCACGCTTGGGTTCTTAAGGTTGCAGCCTATGGGTCAAAGGGCAGGTGCGAAAAAGAAAGGACAAAAAATAAAGCTACGCAGGGTAAAAACAAAGGCGGATGGGACAAGCTTCCCCTCATGAGTGATTTCATCACAAAACGAACTTAAAATATTCACGAATGTAAAACTATTCACACGGGGCTCTCCCACGAACTCATGTTTTACATAAACTGACTATTTCTACTATAATTCCATTATGACCCCCCGCTGCGTCAGCTGATGATGCGATTGATGAGGATGAAGGCAGTCGGCTATAGTCGGAACGACGTTTGGCTTGGTTGGGGGCAGGACGACGCTCACCTCTGACTCGGCCTCTGCTGCCTTAGCAGGCTGGACGACGTCTTCTCGACGCACATCTGCAGCCATGGTCGAACGACGAGCCTCCATCACCCACTCCTTGGTGACCTGCTCCATCTCGCTTGACCCGTTGGTTCGAGCTCCGCCTTGCCCGACCTCTGGGTCATGGGCTCCGCCTCGCCCGACCTCTAGGTTGCAAGCTCCGCCTCGCCCGACCTCTTGGGTACATGGCCCTGGCTGACAGGACCCGGCCTTCCCGATGAAACATAATCTGGGCGGGTTCCACCACTACCACAACCCGGGCATGGGAAACGAGGTGCCACCACACACGAACAACCCTCCGCCTTCCTACGCAGGGTTTGGAGGGGCCCACCAACAGAATCTCCATCGAGGAGAGGCCAACTGGTCACCCGAGTCAATCGAACGTCTTGGGCGACTGCCGAGAGATAGGTAAGGAACAGTGGGATGCCCCATGCGGGTTATGCCGACTCTGTCACGAACGATGGGCCTAGATTCCACTCGAACATATACGATAGGAGCTCCCCGAACCCATCACTCGAGCCGTCGAGGTAACTTTACTAACCCCCGTTCTACTTTTCCAATGCATGATCATTCATTCATCCATTCTCATGCATGCATTCATACATTCATCTATTCTCATGCATGCATTCATACATTCATCCCATACATCCAAGCATTGCATATGCAATTGTTGCATCATAACACTTCGCGTCACGTCATGAAGCGGTAGTCATCTCATTCGATATGAGCGGCGATCGATCGGGGTTCGAAGGCTGGCCCGGAAATGGCTCAAGGCCACTTCGTGTCAAACAGAGCCAGGGGAGAAAACACAGATGAGCCCTAGCGGCCTTTGCTCGATCCGCTCAGAAGTGGATAGGGTCATCTCAATCTTCTCGTTCGATCTTGACCTCGAGCCATGTCCACAGAATCTCCATCGAGGGGAGGCCAGCGGGCCACCTGAGTCGATCTCCGGAACGGCTCGGGCATCTATCGAGAGGCGAGTTAAAGAGTAGTGGAATGCCACAAGAGGGCTATGCTGAGCCCATTACGAACGACGTACCCAGATTCCACTCGGACATACCTATTAGTGAGCTCACCGAGCGCGTCACTCGAGCCATCGAGGCAAGCGATGTTAGCTCAACCCCTCCTGTTGCGGAAACCACGGACGGGGTGACGCACAAAACTTGATCGACCCCTATCGAGCCTAATGGGGCTCGGGGGCTCGGGCCACCCGACCCTAACTCGGGAGTCTAGCCGACCGCACAGGTTGCGGTCGGAACAGACATGGGCGAACACCCTGACCGGAAGAGACATAAGAGTTTGTAGCCTCAAAAAAGAGTACCAAGGTGCTCAGCCTCGATTGACTCCCTAGTCAGTCGTAGGCTCATGGGCTACACCCACCAGGTGCGCTCGCATGCATCCTGTGGAAAATGGATTATCAGCGAGTCTTCTTCTCAGTGACTGAAAGCTCTAGTTTGGTTTTGGTTAATTGATGAAACCTTAAGTGCTAACCTAGTTTATCAAAGTGATTATGAGATATGTAGCACTACTCCAAGTGATGAATCAATGGCGAAGATCATGACGATGGTGATGGCATGGTGATGATCAAATGTTTGAACTTGGAAAAGAAGAAAGAGAAAAATAAAAGGCTCAAGGCAAAGGTATAAATAGTAGAATCCATTTTGTTTCGGTGATCAAGACACTTAGCTAGTGTGATCACATTTAGGTTAGATAGCCGTACTATTAAGAGGGGTGAAACTCATATTGAAATGCAGTTATCAAAGTGCCACTAGATGCTCTAACTCATTGCATATGTATTTAGGATCTAGTGGAGTGCTAACACCCTTGAAATGTTTGTGAAAATATGCTAACACATGTGCACAAGGTGATACCCTTAGTGGCTGGCATATTTGAGCAAGGGTTAGAAACTTTACCGGTGGAGTGTTCACCTGTAGAGTGCGGACAGTCCGACGGTGTCACCGCGCCCTAGACAGAAAAGATGGAGGTCACTGTAAGTGACTGGACGCTGGTCTTGTTAGGACCAGTGCGTCCGATCAGGTGGAGCATGAAGACGCTGGCGTTGGTCTCTGATCGGACGCTGAGTCACTTAGTGACCGGACGCTGGAGGGGTGTGTCCGGTCCTGCTGACATGGCAGCACACAGGGGAGTCATCGTGTGACCGAACGCTGGGTGTGTCCGGTCAAGCATGACCGGACGTGTCCGGTCGTGAAAAGTCGTCTCTAGATGCTTAGTGGAATCGACCGGACGCTGGAGTTCAGCGTCCGGTCACTTTGAGCTGATGCGTCCGGTCGTCACTTAACCGTTGAGATCAGGCGATCAGCGTTTGAAGCAGGGGACAAGTGGCAAAGATCTGAGGACCGAACGCTGGGGTCCTACGTCCGGTCAATACAACCAGCGCGTCCGGTCACCCCGCGTTGTGCCCAGTGAAGGGGTACAACGACTCTATTTCATGGGGGCTTCTATTTAAGCCCGATGGCCGGCTCAAGCTCACTCTCTTAGTCATTTGCATTGACATAGCAACCTTGTGAGCTTAGTCAAAGCCCTCCTACTCATCTCCATCATTGATTCATCATCATTGTGAGATTGGGAGAGAATCCAAGTGCATTGCTTGAGTGATTGCATCTAGAGACACTTGGTGTTCGTGTTTTTGCCGCGGGATTCGCTTATTGCTCTTGGTGGTTGCCACCACCTAGACGGCTTGGAGCAGCAGAGGAGGATTGGCACGAGTTGGTGATTGTTTGTGGCCATCTCCGATGATTGTGAGGGGATTTGTACCTTCCCCGATGGAGCACCGAAAGGTAACTCTAGTGGATTGCTAGTGTCATTGAGTTACCTCACTTGTGGGTATGTTCTTGCAGTGTCCAAATTGTGTGAACGAGGTTTGTGCAACACCTCTTAGACGTTGAACCACCAAGTGTGCCACCTAGACGGCTTGGAGCAGTAGAGGAGGATTGGCACGAGTTGGTGATTGTTCGTGGCCATCTCTGATGATTGTGAGGGGATTTGTACCTTCCCCGGTGGAGCACCGAAAGGTAACTCTAGTGGATTGCTAGTGTCATTGAGTTACCTCACTTATGGGTAGGTTCTTGCAGTGTCCAAATTGTGTGAACGAGGTTTGTGCAACACCTCTTAGACGCTGAACCACCAAGTGCTGGTCGACACAACGGGGACGTAGCGTGTTGACAAGCACGTGAACCTCAGGAGAAAATTGGTTGTCTCTTGCCATGTGGTATTCTCCCGGTGATTGATTTAACATTCACCTTATGATTGGTTCACTCCTCTACACGGCGGTATAATCACCCTACTCACTTATTTATATTCTTGCAAACTAGTTGTGGCAAACTCTTTAGTGTAATTAGAATTGAGAGCTTGCTTTGTTATTTTAAGTTCATCTAGTGGACCTCTTTAAAGTAGCAAGATTGAGAGCTCTTTGTGAGTAGCAACATTGCAAGTTGAGTGCCTAGTAATCATTGCAACTAGAATTGTTGGATAGGTGGCTTATAACTCTTATAGAGCTAGAGCAAGTTTGCATTTTACTATTTATCATACTAATCAAATTGTTCTAGTTGATTTGTAGATTCTTAAATAGGCTATTCACCCCCCTCTAGCTATATTAGGACCTTTCAGGGGCTGGGCACCTATGTCTGCATGGCGCGCACCCATGGCCTTCGCTAGTCCCTTCCTTAGGGGCTAGGTGCCAATATCCCTCTGGCGTGCCTCTACGGCCGTCGCCAGTCCTCCCCACGAAGGCTAGGCGCCCGTACCACTTTGCGCGCCTCCACGGCCTTTGCCAGTCCTCCACATGAAGGCTAGGTGCCTAAATCCTACTCGGTTACCCTAAGCGGTACAACAAACCAAGGGAGAAAACACCAAAGTTCCAATAACAGACCATTCATGACTTCATAGAAGTCCCAAAGGGACTCGGGGGCTCCTGTCGGGTTCATAAACCCGAGGTTCCCAATGGACCCACTTTCCTATAAAACTCGGCCTAACAGGTGGCACAACGACAGCACACGTCTGGGCCGGCCTAGATACACAATGAAAGGCCAAGACCATGATCTGGTCCTCGATCGGTACCTCCGGGCAAGAGATCTAGTCGAAGCCCTAACCTTTAGGTCACGGGCTCCACCTCGTCCGACCTCTAGGTCACGGGCTCTGCCTCGCCCGACCTCTGAGGGTGGGCGCCGCCTCGCCTGACCTCTGGGTCGCGGGCTCCATCTCGCCCGACCCCTTTCTCCGACAAAGGATACGCCGGACCTCTGCTCGCTGCTCTTTCCCAACCGACACGGTCAGGAACGACTAAGAACGACCGACCGGAGACGCCCACTTGGTGTGGGTCTGGGGAGCAGGCGGAGTAGATAAGGTAAGGCGCTCAAGTCAACCGCAATACCGAGGACCGTACCTTGCCATACCCCGCGCACTTACAAGACGGTGCCTCTAGGTCATGACAGACAGACACTATACAACCTTCCAGACGCGTTAGACCACAAACAGTATTGTGGGCGCCGACGTTTGCCGTACCAGGCGAACACGGTAGAGCCTGTCAGACGCGTCTAGGCATAAACAGTATTGTGGGCGCTGGCAGTCATCCCGTACCTGATGGCGTGAGCAACAAGACTAGGCAGCACACGTATACACTTTCTCTCTTTCTCTCTGACTTGTAAGGCTATTTCTTTCAACTATAAAAGAGGATGCGCTCTTTCCTGAAAAAGGACGTTGTCTCTCTCTCGAAGACTCTCTCGACGACTCGAGAACACAACAGCTCAACAAGCTTTAGAGACACAAAACATACACTCCAATACTTAGCATATGTTGGAGAGCCTCCGTCACTCTCGGCCACTCGGTTCAGAGTCCGAGCGGGCCTCTAACACCCCCTTTCTCATTCATATTTGTTTGTAACCCCACAGTAAACTTCGAGCACCTGGACTCAGGAATAAAGTCATCGACCGACTGAAACTAGACGTAGGGCATGTTGCCTGAACCAGTATAAATCTTATGTCATTGAGTGCTAGGCCACATCCGATCACAACGTACGACAAAACTATAAATATTTACTTGTTGGTCATTTTTACACCGACATGTACACTATTATTGAGTATTATATATGTAGTATTTCACTTGCTAGAAACAAGAATACTCCTACTACTACATAAACAAATATCTGAATGGTTGGTACGTACTCTCCTCGATCCAAATTATAAATCGTTTTGATTTTTTTCATTCATTTTGTTATGTATCTAAATATATTATTATATATAGATGAATAACAAAATAAATATATTAAAAAAATTAAAGCAATTTATAATTTGGAATGAAAAGAGTACTGTGCGTCTATGTACACGTGAACTAGGCAGGTTGAGAGCATGGTGCATTGGACAGCGCACCAACTTCGTAGCAATATATATACATAACCTGCATTTATGATGTCACGTTTTAAATTTTAGACCGAAAACGAAACAGAGATGATATAATTGAAGGACTAAGATACTCCGACCTCCGTACCAAAATAAATTAACTCCTAAAATCACCTGGAGTCAGGCTAATGGCCAATTTTATAGGAAAAATTAGCAATATTTATAACATCAAATAAATATATTATAAAAATAAATTTAGCCATCTATCTAATAATACTAATTAATTTGGTCTCATGAATATTGGGTTTTTTTTAAAAAAATTGGATCAGACTTAAATTTGTTAGATTTTAAACAACTCAAGAAATTGATTTATTTTAGAACCGGTGAGTAGTACTAGCTACGATATATAGAAGTTGATTTTGAAGGACTCTAGAAGTTTTTTTTTGTGACTAACAACTTAGAAGTTACAACTGCTTAGTTTGTCCCCAGTACTAATCCTAATATTGTACTAAATGGTCGATGTACTACAAGAGTTTATTAGTCACAAAAGAAAGAAAAAAAATTGAAACTCTGGAAATGGAGACCAGCCCCCCCCCCCCCCACCCCCCCCAAAAAAAAAGGACAGGCATGGCGATGGAAGCAGGCGACGACGTGGCAGGCCCCTCTCTTTGTCTGGTGATGAGCAGTGCAGTGCCGTCTGTCGCCTACCCCGCATACAGTTCGTACATGTCCACTTGTGCCTTGTTTAGAATGCAAGTTTTTTCACTCTTTTCATCACATCAAATCTTTGATATATATATATAATATTAAATGTAGATAAAAAAATAACTAATTCAGGGTGTTTGTCTGATGTTTCTGGATTGTTTCAGCTTGCTTCAGCTTATTCTCTCTCACAAAATACTATTCAATCGTCCAAAACCATCCGAGCTACAGTAAAAATGTACCAGCCGAACACCCTGATTACACAGTTTAATTGTAAATTACGAGACGAATCTTTTGAGCCTAGTTAGATCATAATTAAACAATAATTACTAAATACAAACAAAAAATACTACAATGTCAAATACTATTCCTAACCCCAATTTATAACGAACCCTAGAAAATGAGAGAGCTCTGTCAGTGCTGGTACATGTACCCCCTCATGCCAGCGTGTCATCACACCCATCCTTGCATTGTTGCACGCCTAGGCTACCACCTTGTACTACATCTACGTTACACTAAACCCAAGTCCCTAGACCCCTTGGAAGCACAAGATTCCAATAGACGATGATGCAGATTTGATTCCAAATTGGTTGTGTTTGAGTTGGTGTACTTTAGGCCTTATTTAGTTTCAAGGTATAAAGTTTTGAGGTGTCGATATCACGTAGGGTATCATATGGAATGTTTGGATACTAATAAAAAATAAATTATAGAATTCGTCAGTAAACCAAATCATGGACTAATTAGGCTTAAAAGATTCGTCTCGCAAAGTAGTCGCAATCTGTACAATTAGTTATTTTTAGTCTATATTTAATACTCCATGTATGTGTCTAAACATTCAATAGGATATGGTGTAAACTTTTAGGGAGGAACTTAACGAGGCCTTAATTTCAACCCTGCCACGTAAACAGTATTATAGTAGCTGAGTTTTCAAAGCCATGTTTGATACGCTGGTGCTAATAGTTATCCGGCTAAAATCTATATTAATGGATCTAAACAAATCTCTTAATAAATAACTAGCTATTAGCTAGAGGATTGCTGCCCATTAGTTTCATTAACAAGTTTTGTGCCGCTAATATGTGCTAAAAGGTGGCGGATCCAAACAGTTTTTTGCTAATATAAGCTAGATAACTATTAGCTATTTCCTACGTCATAAAATAAATCAACTCCTATAATTAATCCTAAGTCGAAATATCTCGAGTTCGACTAAATTTTAGAATATAAAAATATATTTTATATAGTGTATCTAATAATGGCCCCGTTCGCTGGTCTGAACTTTTGCTGAAACTGGCTGAAAAACACTGTTCCGGCTGAATTGTTGTGAGAGAAAAACACTGTTCCAGCTAAAAAAATAAGCTGAACAAATCAAATTTAAGACAAGCGAACGAGGCCAATACTAATTTGATGCTACAAATATCAATGCTCTTTAGTCTAACTTAAAATAATCATTTTTATTTAAAAGCACCTTATAAATTGATTTATTTTGGAACAATCCAACAGACGGCACAAGTATAGATAAACCTGTAGTAGAATCAAATCAAAATCGACTTTTTCTGTGATTGGCCGGGGAGTTGCTTCTTCGAGGAGCTCACGTTACTTCCCTAAGGTAGGACCCACTGAGCAAATGTGGGCCATACGCGAGAACTGCCGGCAGTATTATCTGGCCCTGCTCGATCTTCAGTGGAGGGACGCCGTGTGGCCTCTGTCCCTATCATCGCTCTCAGGTCTCCACGCTTCCACAGGGCAGCGTTTGGTAGGTAAGGCCGTTCCTTGACTGAGTAGACGAGTAGGAGAGCACGTTCCACACTTCGCTATATATCCATTTATACTGATAAAGAGTTGTATTTATTGCTCTAATGTTTTATCTCCAAGAAATCTTATTTAAATTGATTTTTTATCCGTCTTTCAGGTGAAGGCTCTTCACCTAAGTTCCATTTAAGGATTTTTAAAGTCAAAGTATATATTCATAAGCTTTGCTAGCGAGGATGAAGTGATGACCTACGGAAAGACACCTATATAATGCCTGCACGGTCAACGTACGGAGGCTTTCTACCTAATTTATTCAAATGTTTTCTTGAAAACCAAGAATAGATAGATGCATCATCTTTACCATTTAAAGGTGAAGTGATAACCTACGGGAGGGATTCCACATAACACCTACGCGGTCAGCAGGAGGAGGCTTCTTACCCCAAGTCATTCAAGTTTTTTTAAAACCAAAGTATAAATATATAATCTTTACCATCTGAGGGGTGAAATGACAACCTGCAGGAGGGTGCCCACGTAACACTTGCACGGCCCATACTGCCATAACCCTAAATTTTACTGTGCTCCTTCCATGTTGAGTCGTAGGAATATTGTGATATTTTTTGCGTATCAGTAAAACTAGTTTAACTCGTGGCATAAGACAACGTTGTTGATAGGACGGTTGATTAGTTAACCGGACCACGGGACGAGAGCACACAAAGGATCCTAGCTAACTACCACTTCCGTGTCCCTACTCCAGCGCAGCGCAGCTTGCAGCTTGCAAGCCACCTCTCCTCTCCTCTTCTCTTCCCATGTTCCTCCTCATCATCCCAGCTCGTTCTGGGCTCTTGCTGGCTTAATGACATGCCTTCCATAGTCTTCTTTCCTTTTGGCAGTTGTACCCCTGGCTCATCCACAGAGCCAGCCAGCCAGGTCACCTTGCCGTGGGGGCATCGCCGTCATTTTGCTGCTACCCAGGGTGGCTTTCTTGCCAGCCCATTCATTATAATCACTCTGATGGCACCGTGCCTCCTGTACTGCTGCCCATTCATAGGCTGCCTGGTGATCACAGCTCCACATCACACCTCACAAACGCACAGCTGCAGCAGCAGCCACCTCCTATCTCTCCTTCCTTCCTGCATGTATGTATTCATCCTTGTTTGGTTTCTTCCAGCTGATTTCTTGCTTGTTCATTCATCAATCATCACCCTGCTGCTGGTTTTTTTTTCATCATCTTCTTGCACGCATGAACATTTCTGATGCTTTTATTTTGCTTCTGTGTTGGCCGGAGCAGAGGTTGATATATACACTGAACAAGGAAGAGAGATGACCAGTGTGTGGAAGACCAAGGTTCTGCCTGGCCTCAACAAGATCTTTGACAAGGATGGCAAGAAGGCTGCAGCTGTAGGCTTCTTGAAGTCCTTCAACAAGGTATCTAACCTATCTTCAGAGCTAGTTCAGATGATACGTACCGCTACAAGCCTGTCGATCAGACGATCACTTGACTTCCTCTGTATATTTTTTTTTCTATATATGTTTGTAATCAAACCTTTCTTATTTGTGTTAACTAATATATATATAATCTGCAGGAGGAGATTGGCAAGGAGATCGAGGACAAGAAGACAGAACTGGAGCCCAAGGTTGTCGAGACTTATGAAGCATCTCCTCCTGAGGTTAAGGTAATTGATTATCAACTAGCTAGTGTCCCCTTTTTCAGTATTTATTTATTTATTTTATTTGATTGGGCTGCTTTAGACTTAAGTAACTATATTATGGCCGGGCCCTACTGCTACTGATGATTGTACCTGCTGAATAATAGGCTCTGTTCAAGGATAAGAAGCCAGTCAAGATCACCAAGAAGAACTCGGCTGCAGTTACCAAGTTCCTCGACGAGCTGGCTAAGATTGGTAAGCATGAAAACCTCAGATATTTCTTGTCTCTGTATGTAGTTTCCATGCATGATAGGAGTACTTCAGGAAAAAAAGGCAGTAACTGAAGTTAATTACCACAGTACGTTTCCTTTGGTTCCTTTTCGTTTGGTTGGGCTTGTTTGTTGCTGGATCGTGAAGAAGTACTGCTGACTGGTTTGGTGTGAGAGAAAAATACTGTTCCGGCTGAAAATTTACGATCGTTTACAAGGAATAAGCCCAGCCGGCCCGAACAGGCTGCTAGTATTTGCCATTCTAGGATTTCAGTTGCATCACCTCAAACTGAAGTTCACATAAAAGACCATATTAGCCTCCTCGTAAGTAGTAACATTAAAATTCATAATTTTCTATTTTTCTTAAAAAACAGTGTCACTTCATCCTATCAGAACATCAAAGCAGTTTTTTTCACCCCGTTGAAAATTAAGTGTAAACATATATTTGTCAGAATACTGATTGTTTTGTTTATGAACTAGAACCACACCACCAACCGCGTCTTTTTTAGTTCCTTCTAGCAATCTTGTGGAGCAGTCGCTTTCTTGGGGTTTGTTTCTTGATGAGTACCCTTTACTATGTGTTTTTTGGAGAGGCTCAACTTTATCTCCTTTTCTTTGTTTTCCTGTGTACTACCATGTTTCTTCCAGGAGAAGAAGCCCAACACAAAACAACAAAACCGAAATGAAATTCCAATTTAGTCCTCAACTGTTTATTTATCTTTATGCAGACTTCCCTGGAGCCAAGGTGGTGAGCGAGGCGGTGGCCAAGTCCGGCACCACGCCCCTGTCCCCGGCGATCACCTTCATCTTGGACAAGGTTGCACCGTTCATCCCCGAGGAGCCCAAGGAGGAGCCGGCGGCGGCTGAGGCCACCTCCCGGGAAGTCGCCGTGGAGGAGAAGAAGGAGGAGGCCGAGCCGGCCGCCGCCGCTGCAGCGACGGAGGAGGCGGCGCCGGCGCCGGCAGAGACACCGTCGGAGCCGGCGGAAGAGGAGGAGAAGAAAGAGGAGGAAGCGAAGCCGGCTGCCGAGGAGGCGGCGCCACCAGCTGCTGCTGCCGAGAAGTGATCCGATCCTATCAACGGAGCATGCAAAGCTAGCTCTCACTCCCTGCTTGCTGCTGGTAAATTAAATTAAATTACCGTGAGATTAAGTTACTGGATCACTGCTTGTCAACCACGTAGCTGCACAGATCGAGTTAAAATTAAGTGATTAAGTCAGTCATCAGACTTCAGACACACACTGGGCATGCATGAACATTAATTTGTTATTCTTTCTCTACTGTCACCTCGATGGATGGACCTTGCTGCGCCGCGTGTACATTTGTAATGTGGGTTTTTTTTTTTTTTTTTTTTTGATTTGGGGGCGATTATTACAAATGTGTAATTATTTATTTATATTGATATGTTTGTTGATATGATGGATGGACGTATTTAAGAAGACAACTCTTGTGTATATATATATACTTTTTGCTTGCTTCTTGGTTACGTTGTTCCAGCCTGTTTACTACCATATGATGGTATCTAAGCTATTTTCAATCGCAGTAATAGAACTATAGAAATTTTAGAAAATAACTAATAAACATGTTTTGTTATCATATACTGTGGTAGGATAGAATCAACTCTAAGATTATTTGTAAAAGACGATCTACATACGGAGTGATCCACACTTTGTCGACCGCTTTCGAGGACAAAAGCTCGGTATGTCTGGTTAGATTTTTTTGTTGTAGGACGTGGCCACCTGTAGTTTACTCGTATCTAGTTTAATGCACGTGTGTTGAAGTGGAACTATTTTTTCATTTCCAATAATCTACTCCAACCCACATGGATCAAGATGGATATCAACTCTGACATAATGACCTTCTTTTCATACACATGTTGACATGCATCTTTTTCGCCATCCATGACATGATGTAAGACGGATAAGCACGAGATTAACTTGGAACGAAGCAAGGATCGATCGCTGGATAGCTACATACTGATAACCGATGGATGTGCATGCAACACGGCGCAGTCAGCATTCAGCCGCAGGCTGGTGGGCAGGCAAGATCAATCAGTAGTACGTGGCCCTCAGGGAAAACGACGTGATCACAATCCTCTCAGTCTCAAGCTAAACCAAACTTCCCTTGTCGATCATGACTCCCTCCACACACACACATACTTTTATATTTTTCATTTTTCATTTAATTTATATATAAAAATAAAAAAGTATAACAAGGATAGATGATGATTAGATACTAGATAGAAATATATATATATATATATATATATATATATATATATATATATATATATTATTCAGAGGCTAGCATCGTCATTGGTCAATGGGTCTGTTCATTTGGTTGGTCTTTGGTCTTTGGTTTGCCTTGATTTTCCGTGAGAAAAATCTCTTATATGAAATCTCTTATATGATTAGCATAAAGAAAAGAAAAGAAAAGATTCACAAAGAAAAGTGATTGATTGACTGATAAGCCTAGTTATTATTTGATACTACTCCTAGACTAGATATTTTGCTTGCTGGTTTAGGTAGGTCCGGTAAGGCTGGACAGATCAGTAATTTCACATTACAGATACCTTTACCCAAGACCAATACCATGGGCTGAGGGTCGCTGTCGCATCGCAAGCCTAGTCTAGGTCCACACGTAACATGCTATATATAAATAAACATAAGCTTCTCTCGTGATCAAAAAGGAGTTGCTAGCCGCTCAATCTCAGGGCCTGTTTAGTTCTATTCAAAAGCTAAAATTTTTTGCGTAGTATTCATCACATCGAATCTTACGACACATACATGGAGTACTAAATGTAGATAAAAAAAACTAATTATACAGCCAAATCGTGAGTCCGATTTCTTTTTAAAATTATGCTTACAGTACTCAAAACCATAAACAGGGCCTCAGTCCAGGAGCTTGCAAATCGTGAGTCCGGTTTTTTCTTCGGACCATGGTTATTTAGCTTTAAATTATTATTAATCTCTAGCCCTATCCTAAAATCTTCATTATTTAGCCTTCTATCTTTGTTCCCATCCTGCATCCGCCACTGCCTCAGTCATATGTACATACCCAGCCACTTTTCTTGTATTTCAATTCACTTCGGAATTTCGGATATAGCAAATTAAATTAACAGAAATATATGCGCTTACGGGTCACAACCAACTCATCTAGGATGTAATCATCCAACTTAGGCCTTGTTTGGATGCGTATATATTCATCTCAATCCACATGAGTTGAAGTGGATTAGAGTGAAATTAAACTAAATTTCATTCCATTACATTTCAAACATACGTGGATGGGAGTGAATACACACGCATCCAAACAAGGCCTTAAGAGAAATTTTTACTAAGAAGACAAACTTTTTACAAGACCCAGTTACAGACGCAGACGCTCGCATACACTCGGTGCTATGCCAGACAATGTGAAATTTGATGAAATTTAACTATATAAAAATATTTACTATAAGTATCATAATATTCGTTTCATAGTATATAAATTTGGAGTTATATATATGTTAATACTATTTTCTATATACTTAGACAAACCTAATAATAAATTATTTTGACTTTGACTATAGATCTAGAATTGCATTCTTTTTGCATAGAGGTAGTACGTATCATCCTATTTGAGAAACATTTGCCGAATTATACGGGATGGCCCCAATCAAATATATTTAGCGTAGCTGGCTAGATTTCTTATGGTGAAACTTAACCAGGTATAAATACTTGACTCATGTTCATGTACTCGTAGTTTGAGTTTGAGATGAGATGTGAAAAAGAAAAGGAAAAAGTCTACTCCACCGCCTTTGCTCTTGTGGCATGCAGTGCAGATGCATGCTGATTTGCATGAACTTTTTAAAATCGCCATTTTTGCCCCCAAGCGGTTTTCAGCGCATGGCGGTTCTGAATGAGAGATGTAGGTGTATGTCCTGCATCATCTCCTTTTTCAAAAGCATTGAAGAAAAAAGAAATATCTTTGTTCTTGTGGCATGCAGTGCATATGCATGCTGCATACTCCCTCCGTCCCAGAATATCTGTCGTTCTCGTTTCCCGAGAAACAACTTTAACAAAATATATATTAAAAAATATTATTATTTATGGTATATAATTAATATCATCGGAAAGATCTTTGAATCTAGTTTTTTAATAAATTTATTTGGAGATACAAATGTTGCTAGTATTTTCTACAAATAAAGTGGCACGAAAACCGGAAACGACAATTAAACTGGGAAGAGGGAGTACGCAGCAGCCAAGTTGCAGTGCATGGCATCTCTGAATGCGAGATGTAGGTGCATCATCTCCTTTTCAGCATTGAAGATGGTATCAATCAACGTCGCGTCTCTTACGACAACGCGTGTAATTAATTTCATATATTAATCGCTCTGTGCGTGTGTGTTCTTCACCTTCTTGTTTTTTCTTGGCTTCCTGTCGCTGCAGCGTATATGCATGGTGTTACGTACACGTATGTACTTGGAGATGCGACAAATCACATGTCATGTACTTTAGTATAGCTGTATGCATGCTAGCTGCTAGTTATTAGCGGTAGTTCCAGCTGAACAATATATATGTGCTTTGTTGCTGCTGTCACCACAAACTTATCAAACTCTAAGCAACAATTTCCAGCTAATAGCTTGTGTTAGCTAAATAGTGCTAGTTGATAATTTCTTTCAGTAGCTAAATAATTTATTTTGTGCCATTGGTGGACTAAATTAGCTAAGATGTTTGGATACACCTGAGCTAATCTTAGCAGCTACAGTACAATTAGTTTATGAGATTCAAACAGACCCTGTGCATATAAACGGTGAGATGATTCTTCACGGTCACGGTAAGGGAATCTGCTGGGTATAGTAGGTCGTCCCGTCATCACGGACGGTGATATGCACGACCGGACCAATATGCATGATCCATTGCACGAGCGCCAAGCATGAATTTTGGGCCTGTTTGGTAGGCTTCTGACTCATCTGAAAACGGCTTTGGCTCTGGCTCCTCTGAAGGAGCAGAAGCCGTTCTGAAAAACTGTTTGGCAAAATGGCTCATCATGTTTTGGTTTCTTTGATGGTCGATATTAAAAAGGCTATTTTGCACGACGTTTACGTGGAAGAGTTAGCACAAAATGTGTCATGAGAATAAAGAAAAATATTTCAAGCAAAAGAAAAAAGAGTAAATTGCATCCGGAGTACAAGAACTATACGCATGGGTGCAAATTACTCCCACAACTTTTAATCTACTCTATAGGGAATAAGAACTTGTCATCTTGGTGCATAGACGGTCCAAAAACCAATCTCTTGTGTGCTTGTCAGTTTACACTACAATCGTTCTTGTATTGTCACGTATACGGCTCATGCAGCTCGCAGCATAGCTTTTGTCTATCAAGTGATTCAGTACAAGAAGCGAGAGGGATGTTGATATTTCAGACTACTCTTCATTAGTTTCAACAAGTTCTACAAGACTCAACTATACTGAAAGTTTGAAATGCACCTGCTTTGTTTTACTGCTGCATGGAATTTTTGACTCAAATCTGAAATGTGAATTATAATGTTCAAATGATGTAATATAATTTTTAACTGAAATTAACAACTAAGGATATATAAACATGTGATTGCTACAGGTGAAGCTTTAAGTCTCCTGGAAGTGGCTCATCTTGAGCCATGTTCTCTTCTGGAGCAAATTGAGTAGTGTTCAGTTCTTCAGGTGCAACATGTGACTGCTCTCCATTTCTAAAGAACAAAAATTCGAAACCTCTTGCATCCTCGTCGTTGCGACGCACCCTCCTTCCTCCCCTTGTTCCTCCCCTGCCTCTTGTTCTACCAGCACGCTCTCCCCTTCCTCTTCCCCTTGCGCTGTTCCACTAAGTTCTGACCGTATTGCGATGGAGCAACGCCGGGTTCTCGGCGACAAGCCGCAACGCTGCCTCGTTTCGGCGACAACGTGCTCTACTTCGTGTGTTGATCTTGACGTCGTCGGTTCCGTCGTGCCGTTGAGCGAGCTGTGTATAGGCTCGTGCTCCTCGTTTTGGGGAGATCATGGGCTTCTCTGTTAAGTCGTGCTATATAAAGTCGGGCTCTGAGTCCAACGCGTTTGGGCTTGTTTGACTTATAAGCCGTATTTTCAGTTACGTTTTGTCACACTATATAAAGTCGGGCTTTGAGTCCAAGAGAGCCAACCACAAGTCATGATGCCGAGCTAGCCGACTCGAGCTGACGTTTAACTACTGAGCCGGGCTGACCTGAAGGCAATTTGACTGTACATGCACCAAAGATACAAGCTGATCAGCGTCCACCGATGATACCTACGTACAAGTTGTGGTTTTTGGTTCGTACATGCACCAAAACGAAAGTTTGTGTGCTAGATTAAGAAAATTCAAAGATGCTGGGGCAATTTGCACCCACCTATATAGTTATTGTATTCCTCGTGTAATTTACTCAAGAAAAATTGTATTTCTAAATAAAAATATTAACTTTTTAATAAAAAATCAAAATATAATCGTGTTTGATCTTATGTTATTCCATTAATTATAAATAACATCATGGTCAAAACGGATTTAGAAACTGATACACGGTTTAGGAGAAATTGCTTTCAAAATTTCGAAACCACACTATTTGTATTGTCATGGCCCACTGCCTTTTCATTTGCTCAGACATCATACTCCTCCAGCCAACCATGACTGTGCACGTGGGCAGAGAAAAGGAGAGGAGCCGCAGAAGCCACAATTTCTAGTTCCGTCTGGCTAGTTTATTTTCTGGGACGGCTTCGCCTGGCTCTTTGGCCGGAGCCCTTCCGTATGGAGGCGTTTGGCAGGGCTTTACCAGGAGCCGGAGCTGGAGCTGCTCCAGAAGCCCTGCCAAACGACCACTTAGATTCCTCCGGGCTCCAGCTATAAATTGGTCAGATTCAGAACGAAACCCTAGTTTTTGGAAAAGGACAGGACAGCATGACGGAATCTTCTCCGATCCTTTTTGATGATTTCTACTTGTCGATCGCGCTCTAGTCGATCTATGCTGGCCTGGAAGCTAAATAATATTATGATGAGTAAAATACATCAGATGTCCATTAACTTTTGAGGGGGTGTCATCTAGGTCTATCAATTCTTAAACTATATTTTTGGCTCTTAAACTTTTTAATTGGTTCACCAGAGGTCCATACCCTTCGTTTATGTTTGTATTTTAGAGAAACCTCCGTCTATCTCTTTTTCTTTTACACGCTTACCCGTCTTTATCTTCTAAGCGCAAGCCGTGTCCATTTGGGTGCTTCGGAACGTGTGCTTCATCTTGTTCAGCATCCTGTTTGACATGACCTTCGGCCTGCTGGACCTCCACGAGGAGCACATCGTGCACATCGACGCTGTCACGAAGCGCGTGTGGCTCGCGGCCGGCGTGCGCATGGATGACGACTACCTCCCGTTCCTTCGCCTATTCTTCTGGCAGCACTAGCGCCATGCCCTGGCCGTCCACCGCGAGCAGATCGACACTCTGCTCCCGCTCATCAACGTACAGGCGCCGCGCCATCCTCTAGGCCTTTGTCAAGGAGTTCCTCCAGAAGCACCCGCCACGTACTTCTCTCTCACCCGTGCAAGCTCGCCGGTTACGACGTGTGGCCGAATCTGGACATCTTCCTCCCGACCATCTCCGAGGATCCGAAGTTGTGGGTGTGGCCAATGGAGTTCGACCCGTACAGGTTCGTGTCCGGCGGCAAGACGGTGGACATGACGGGGTCGGCGGGGATCCGGATGATCCAGCTCGGCACGGGGCGTGCGGAGAATCTGCCCCGGACTTGCCATGCCATGGGGACGACGCACATCGCCCTGATGGTGGCGCAGATGGTGCAGGCGTTCGAGTGGAGCGGGCACCCGTCGCAGCCGCCACTGGACTTCAAGGACAAGATGGAGTTCACGGTGGTGATGGATCGGCCGCTGCTCGCCGCGGTGAAGCCCCGAAACCTCTCGTTCTGATCGAACGCGTGCATGGGAACAGGGTGCGTGCGCTTGCGTTTGCCGTTTGCCGTTTGCGCATGATGTCCAGCTAGCGTGGCACTGTGGCAGTACCGACGTCGTTCGTACGTGTGCACATGCATGGCCATGGCCATGGGCCAGGGATGCATGCTGCTGCCCTGATATCAGTTCAGGACGCAAGCAACTTGCCACGGGTACTAGCTAGCTACTACTACTCTCCTGATTCGTAGTCGTTCATGAGCTGTTAGCGCCTCCATTGTACGACCATAGACGCCTCCTACTGCTGTACTTATAGGGACTTCAAGGTCTCCAACATCCGCTCCATCATGGACAAGAGGCTGGCGGGCCACTACTCGGTGAAGGGCGCGCGCCGTGATGAAGGTGGTGTTGCAGTGCACGGCGCAGCAGCCGTGGGACAGGCCACAACGCATGGCCATCGTCGATGTGCTGGAGCGGCTGCAAGGGTAAATGTGCGGATGAAAAGGAAACGTAGGGAGTTTTCTGCAAAATACAAATATAAAAGAAGGGGTATGGATAAAAGTTTAAGGATCCAAAACTATAGTTTGAGAGTTGATGGATCTAAACGACATCTCTAAAAAGTTAATAGACCTTATGTGCATTTTACTCTATTATGATTTATCTGTGATCCTTTTAATTAACTGCATGTTTTCTAATCTAAGAGAGAAAAAACGAGGAGTGTGTTATCTTTAATTTTGTTGCGCAGCAGCATGCACACAGGAGTATATATAATCTAGCATGCAGTTGATAGCTCATCATCATCATCATCTATATGATGTTGTCGCCTTTCCTCTGTTGGAGTCTAGCTACCTAGGTGAGCTTGGTCTGAATTGAATGATGATCTGCGTTGGTGGCTAGCTCAGTCAAGCCAGCAGCCAGCAAGAGTGGGAGCTAGTCGGAGAGACGTCCATCCAATCCATTCCATCAGCAGAAAGAATATACCATGGATGCTCGATCTACTGCACTCTCGTCCTTTAAGTATAACACGATTTCAGTATACTTAGATACAACATGGAATATGTTTTCCTATTATATATACATTTTTGTTGGCATAGATGTTATTTGTACTTTTTTTATAGAACTGATCATATTTAAGGAATCCTACCTTAGGAAACTTTAGAAGTTGATTTACTCAGAAACGGATGGAGTATCTCCCTGCTGCAAACAGGAGACTATATAATGCCTGCCCTCCTCGTCTGGGCTAAATGGTGGCTAATCTAGGTTTATCATTGCTGCACTGCCGCTACTCAACTGCTAATCAGTGGTATAACCTAGCTAATCCCTGACTACCAATAAATATAAATTAAGTCTTCAGATATAGCTTCTCATTATCAGAGATGATGTTTCTTTCATGCCTCTTTATGACATGGTATCAGCTAACATTACCTAGGAAAGGTCTGAAAGGACATTAATACTGTATGTTAGCAGCAGCTTTTGGTTTTCCTTGGTGGTGAACAGCTCAACTTATCATCAGCACACCTAGTTTGTGCTGAAGAAACTGGCGCACTGGGCATGATGGAAGGAAGCAGCAGGAAGCAATTCCATCGGCTGCTCCAGCATACACATCACATCGCACCAGAAGAATACGCAAATAAGTAGAGAAGTAGGTAACTTCCTTTTTGTAAATAAAAATAAATAAATGGTGATGTCTTAAAAAGGAACAACCAAAAACCAATTGCATTAGGTTGTACTTTTGAGCCGAACGTTTTAAGCCTCGTTAACGAACGATTGGACAATTATTAAAATACAAACGAAATAGTATTTTTTACTGAATCCGACGCCAAATTCAGCCAACTAAACAAGGCCTAGGTAACTTCCTTTTTGTAAATAAAATAAATAAATGGTGATGTCCTAAAAAGGAACAACCAAGCAGACAGACTGAAGATTCAGGCCATGTGCATGACAGATTGACAGGTACTGTTGGAGCAACCAGTCCAAACGGTTGAGATGAGATTTCAGATTTGCAAGCAAGCAAGCAAGTAGTAACTAACTTCCTTCTTTGTTTCCTTACCATAAAAAAAACTTTCTTTTTTTAAAAAAAGAATGAAAGAAATGGAGAAGCCCTAAACAGGAACAACCAAGCAGACAAACTGAAGATTTATTTAAGTGATATGATATAAAGAATGAGATGGGGAGAAAAATGGCTAGATGATTTATTATACTATGGAAATGATTGTGGAAACTGTCGTGGGTGGAAACAATCTCAGTTTACACAATATATACAAGTAATATCTTTTTTTTAACCGAAAGTGGATGATTGGATGTAGTTATGTCTGAATCAGATACAGGGGTGGTGGGGCATTGCACAAGCATAATATTGTACCTTGTTCGTGTGTCTTATACTAATCACATAAATATTTCCCATGGTCCATTCTCCATTGTACAATGTATAGCCATCCATGCTAGAGAACCATATAACTGTCTTTTTACCAAAAAAAAAAGGAAA
Organism: Miscanthus lutarioriparius; assembly: GCA_904845875.1. Taxonomy (NCBI): domain Eukaryota; kingdom Viridiplantae; phylum Streptophyta; class Magnoliopsida; order Poales; family Poaceae; genus Miscanthus; species Miscanthus lutarioriparius. The sequence continues at coordinate 112,919,960 of CAJGYO010000006.1, read as the reverse complement.
CTGATATGACTCTTATAAGGTATCATTGTGCATAGGTAGCTAACTGGATAACTAACTTGGGAGAGCCAATGAATCCTCCCTTCTACTCTTGTCATGGTAGGCCTTTATAATTGCATCAACAACGACTGAGGAGGAGATGAAGAACTGGTAACACCCTTAGCCTTCTGTGTACCAAGCACCAACCATTCCTCCCTATCCTGCCTGAATTAAGAGAGATCACATTGGTCTGACTACCTTTGTTTAGGTACCGGGAACATGTTGTATGGACTAATAAAGACACCAATTTGAAACTTTTGAGGAAGGGTCTCTTAACACGTATATATGCGCCCATGGTTAGTCCTGATCTCAATCTTGTAGACTTTTAGCTCGTGGAAGTTGTTTCTTATTGTTGCTACATTTTATGCCCAATCTTTGCAGGCTATCATCCGTGGCCTCAAGGAACCCGGTGTCTTTACCAATGCAGTAACATCAGTGAAAGCACAGTCGAAAATAAAGTCATCAAACATGGGTCTCGAAAACGAGGCCATCCAACTAAACGGAACAGCTGGTCAGTCCGCACTGGAAGTTGGTCACGAAAAGTTGCAGACAACCGTAAGAAAGATCCTGGAAATGGTTGACGCCTAGGAAGAAGCAATGCCGCCAATGTCGCCCCGGTTTTCTGGAGCTCTCTGAAAGCGCCACTGCTATGTGAAGTTCTGGAGGCATTATTGAGTATTGACTCGGGTTTAACCATGCTTGATGCATGCAGCCTTGAGCATACGGATAACATAGGCTCGTTTGGTCGTCGTTGCTGTATCTTGCAACCCGCAATGTATGCGTTGGGCTGATGTAAAATTGCTTCAATCGAGTAGGGTGGTGAGCAAGTACAAGGCATCAGAATAGTATTACTGCGATGTATAAAGAAAGCAGGTGAATCTTTCACCTGTTGGAAACAAAACCATGGATTGTTCTCTAACATGTACTGGTAAGAGCATATAGTAATTATTTGGCCGTCTATATTATTGTTGCAATACTGTTGGATGCGCGGAAGCAGTAAAACTCTTGGGTTTCAAGCTCCTTGGTGGATGGAAAGAATGCTTGAGAATATCTTACCGAATAAAAACAGCTGCCCGCTAACGAATTGGTATTATTATCATGTATTTGAATTGTTTTTATTAGCAGAGAAATTGATCTTTTTATTAGGAGAATTAGCTGAATTGTTTGTTACTCGAGAAATGAAGCAACAAGAGTAAATTTTTTTTGTAAAGAACTATACTATTTTTTGTTTTTGTTGTGTGAAAGTTTATTAGTGGCAGGCTCGCGTGCTGCGTGCAAGTGAAGAGAGAACTAGTGTAGGGCGCGTGCCATCGCGCATATACAGTTACATGGAAAAATTTAGATATGGAGAAAGTCTTATACAGGCATATGCAATCTTGACGTTGGCACATCTTTACAGTTTATGCATATATGAAATAATTAGATTCAATAAAATCTGTGATGTCCACATAGCAGTAATGGCAAATGCACAGTGTTTGGCCATTTTGTGGACAACGGCCCTTAGAAATTTTTGCCAATATGTGTACATGTCTTGGAAAGCGAAAATTCTGATGAAACTGCCAATACAACATGACCGATAAAAGTTGTAAACCAAGTCTGTAGTATGCATTGTGTTATAGCTAACTGGGAAGCTGCTTTTTGCACATCCTGGAGAATTGGGGAAGTTGCTTTGGTTGCCATCTTGGTACTGAACCTTGCACCTCACGGGTTGGAACAACGATGATTGAAGCTGCAAGCTATAAAATGATACTGCAAGTTCTATGTATCCAATTATTATATCGGAGAAAGTTCTATGTATGCAAACTCGTATATCTAGAAACGGAAGCAGTTAAAGAAACATCTGAAAACAGAGCAGCAATTAAGGAAGTATGCACCATGCCCATTCATTATTATATATTGAAGACAGATTAAGAGAGGAGGTAGAAAGCTATGACTAACTATGAGTACTGCAGCAATCACTCATGGCCGGGATTTTTTAGGAATAGCAACTGGCGCTGCAAGCTGTGAAATGGATATTGCAAGTTCTGTATATGTGAACTCATATATTTAGAAATGAAAGTGGTGAAGCAAACCTCCAAAAATAGAGCAGTAACTAAGTAACTACGCACTGCAAATTTAAAAGTATGTTTCTCTAGCAAGGAAAGGTCAGAATTGTAAAAGTATAATCTATTATCAAGTTGTCGAGGTTTCATATAGCTTCAATCCAGTTATGTGAACTTGAGAGGCAGACATACTAAACAACATTAGAATCTATGAAATATTTTGGCATAAAATTCGGCAGGTGAGACCATTGAATACCACAGGAGCCGTTCAACAGAAGGCATTCATGCAACAATATGACATTGTCCGATCTGACAAACACAACACCTTGCCCTCTGTAGCGACCCTTGTTATCCACCTCTGAACCTACAATTTCACCAGACATGATTAGAAGATCAAATGACATCCTTGGAATCTTGGAAAAAATATTATGTCAATAATTAGCAATTTAGCATACGTGAAATGTAGAACACAAGCGATGGTACATTAATAGGAAATAACAGATAGGTATTGCACATCTGTGCAGTTGGGATTTGTCCATGCTGAGAAATAAGGACCTATGATGCACATCCAGCCATTAACCATTATGCTGAAATGCGAACCAGATAGTAACATGGAAAAAATAGGAAGCTGCGTTCATGTTCATATACCTTGGTCTAGTCAATTTTTTTCATCATCATTAGAGCACTATTAAACTGAATTTGAATTCTGTACCTTCGTACTGAGCACAAATTGAAGTTTGAGCTGAACCAAGTAGCAAAGTCACTGAAAAAGAAGTAGTTTTAAAATCCCAACTTACAGCACTGTATGTGCTAACCTTATATCTTTCCATACTGCATAATAGAAGGTCTGATGGGCATGAATTTCTATGAAAAATATGCTGAGAAGGGAAAATGGAACAGCAATAGAATGCTGTGACAGCTGATATTCCTTAAAATTAGTTTAAGACGTGGCGTTCCATCTGCAGCCCAAATTGTTGCAGAAGAATTAGAAACTATGTCATTTCAAAAAAAAAAAGTGGGATAAACACGCACTATGCTCTGGTTCTGAACATTCATTCCATTAATTCAGTCGGAACATGCTGCATGTATTAATGCTCTGGTTCTGAACGTTCATTCCATTAATTCAGTCGGAACATTAATAAAAATTCTTCAAGAATGACTTAAATTTGACTATTTTCCTAGAAAAGTGAATGGCAAGTATAATGCACGTAATAATTCAGTCGGAACATTATGTGTAGAAGCCAAGGAATCACATGCACTGGTTTGCGTAACTGCTTGCATCCGACCTCGCTCATACGGGAAGGCAGCAGCCATGCCATGAGAGGAAGGAAAACATAACCAGAGAAGACAAAGGGAAGGCAAAGGAAGGCAAAGGCGAGAGCGAGTGGGCGACCAATGGCAACTCTGGAATCTGCCATGCTCTGGCCCCCTCCGGCCCCTGCTCCCCCACCAACTTCGCCGCCACGCAAAACCCCATCTCTTCCCCCGCCACCGCCGCCGCCGCCCCACCGGCCACCACCACACTTCGCTCTCCCTCCCCCGCTGCCGTTTCCTCCCGGCTTCTCCCCTCCACCCTTCCCCTCCTTTCCCCCGCCATTGCCGCCACCATGCAGCCTCCGGATGCCGCCCCGCCCCGGCCCCCCGCCTCCGTTCGCCGGAGCCCCGGCCTCCGCGGCGCCAGCGCGCGCGTTCCTCACCCCAGGAGGTACGCGGGAGGCGAAAGGGCCGCAATTCGTCGAGCACCTGGCGCCCGGGCGCGGGGTTCCGGTGACCCGCGGCGAGCGCGATGTGCCCGGCGTGGACGACCTCGCTGGCGTCCCGCCGGAGCTCCTCCCGCCGAAGAAGAGGGTCGTGCGGTACCACCCATACGCGGCGGCCGCGGCGATCCAGGAGATGGCCAGCCACTTCCGCAACAACCACGGAGGAGGAGGAGGGTTTCTTCTCGGCGCGTCGGAGCCGCCCATGCCCACGGGGACGGGATCGGGGCGCGGGCGTCGGGACGCGGCGGCGGAGGAGGAGCGGGGCGAGGACGGGCTGCGCGCGGAGCTGCTCCGCCTCCGCATCTCGCGCCCGGCGGTGGTGCTCACCAAGCAGCTGACCCCGTCGGACCGCAGCCGCGACAAGGCGCGCCTCGTGCTCCCGGACCGCCTGGTGGCGCCGTCGCCGCTGCCGCGCATGCTGACGGCGGCGGAGCGGGGCCTGGTGCTGGGCGTCGGGCTGCCCGTGCCGGCGCTCGACCGCCTCGGCCGCGCGTACCGCATGTCGCTGCGGCGCGACCCCAGTGCCCGCACGTACCGCGTCACGGGGCAGTGGTCGCTCTTCGTGTCGCGCCACGGCGCGCGCGCCGGCGACGCCGTCGAGGTGCGCGCCTTCCGCCCGCCCGCCTGGCAGGCGCTCCTCGACAAGCACGGCGAGGGCGGGCTCGGCATGGCGCTGCTGCATCACCGTCGCGGTCCAAGTGAGGTGGGGAGCGACAGCAGGCAGGGCTACTACTGGTGCAGCCGGGAGCGCGACGCGGCCGACGCCCTCTTGCTGATCGCCGCCACGAGCGCTCGCCCTGCGACGGTCGCCGGAGCCTGACAGGTGGATGGGAGTTGCAATGCAGGACAGAGACTACCACTGACAGGAATGCATTGTGAGAGGTGGGTGTCCAAATGAACAGCAAGAGGTGATTGGTGAGTGAGGGTGAGGTGATGATCAAATGCTCGTTGGACATCACATATCACTTGGCGTGTCAATCATCAAATGCTCGTTGGACGATGGTGATTTCTTCTTTCTTGTGATGGCAGCTGCATCTTCGGAGGGTTTTGTGAAGCTTTGATCATGCAGGTTTACTTTAGTCAAGGTAGATAACTGGAGTAGATGATGGACGATTAACTCTTATATATAGCTCATTGGGTTGGTTACATGATTCTACTGTCTGTCTCGCCCTGCAAATGCTAAGCTTGCACAGTAACTCATTACTAAGGCAAGCATATATATTATGGGAAATTGATATGAAATGACAATGGAAGTTGAAATAGCGAGAGTGGGCGAGTGAGTACTATATGATGCTAGAAAGAGAAGTTTATTCCGTTCTTGCTTGATTCTGCTGTTGCAACCTGTGACTGAGATCTCCATTTGTGAAGCTATATATGCCGCACTAAACATCCGAATAGATCAGGGGCGTGTGGGTGTGGAGGATCGACTGATTCTCACATTTGAAATATCCAAGATTCTCACATGTGTATGCAATTATTTATTTCCAGTACCACCATGCAAAGAATTAAGGGAACTAACAACATGGAGCATTTCATCAACTTCAGAAAGCCTTCAGGCCCCGTTCTGTTGGTGTGGATTAGACCTAGGAACTATTTCGGTTTATCAATACTATACAAATTAGTGAAGCATTCTAACTGGGAATCATTCCTGAAACGTAATCCAGAGTAACCGAATGAGCCCTCAACCTTTTTGGATGTGGATACTGTAAATGAAATATTTTTCTTGATTTTTCCCTATCGCCATTGCCCATCTTTAAAAAAAAATCACTAATACAAGAACTCAAATCCGTCATGCTTCTACAAATTTATAACTCCCTATATAATTGCTAATAATAATAGAGGCCTATCAGCAACAAGAACACTGATAAATGCTTATCGTCAACAAGAATACCAACAGGCCTATCGGTCAGCAAATTTGTATATGAATACCAACAGGCCTTTCTTGTTGTATAACAATTCTGTAAGAATCACAATGCGGGCCAGGCCTATCGGTCAGCAAATTTGTATATGAATACCAATGACTTCAAATGAAAAAACTCAAAATTAGAAAGTTGTAGATCTAAATTTTATTGTTGTATAACATTTAATTCAAAAAAAAAATGATTTGATATGATTAATATATCTTAGAAAAATCATATTATTTTTTTTGCGGAATTAAATGAAAAAAAATATGAAAATTATAGATCTCGACGAGATCTATAACTTTCTAGTTTGCTTTTTCATTTGAAGTCGTTAAGATGCTAAAAAAATTAATAACATATTTGAACTAACCTGGGCTTAATTCAAACCTGACGTGGGGAACTTCTCTTCCCCCCTCGACCCGTCCTGGGCCAAAGACTCAAACCCCGGCTGGACACAAGACCACCACAAGGACTCAAACCCCGGCTGGACACAAGACCACCACAAGGAACAAGTTTGCTCAAAAAAAAAAGAACAAGTTACCGATGAGCTTTTTTTTTAGTTTTCCAAAAAAAAGCTAGTTTTTTTTTAGTTTGATACATAGATAACTATATTGGATAGGATGGTCTGGTTTTATTGTTTGGTTGGTGGTGGATGGAAGTAGATAAGCAGGACGTGGTAATTGTTTTTTCTTCAAAATTGGCGAGTTACATTATGTTCTCCTGAGGCAGTAGCGCCCGCCAACCGAACCATGGTTGTCGTCGCGGTCCACCAATAGGACCATCCCATCTCAGCATCCTGCGTAATAGAAAAACTAAAGGGACCGAAGCGTTGTCTGCCCGCGTAACAGAAGGGGAGAGCGTGTGCTCGCGTCTGCGCCCCCTCCACCGCCCCCGCCGCACCCCCTCCGCAGGCTGAGAAAAATGTAAGGCAGCAGAAGGCGAGGAGGAGACACCAAGGTGATGCAGCAGAAGGCGAGAAGGGAGATGCAAAACCCGATCTACTTTTGAAACATCCAGATACAAACATTTGCAACATAAGTCTAAAGACAGATGAAACGCTTGAAATATGCGTCTGAAACACTTGCAAAAAAACACATGAAACACTTAAAAATATTGTAACATATACGCAACATCCAGATACAACACCTGCAACATATGTATGGAAACATATGCAACATGTAGACAAACACACTTGCAACATACATCTGATAAAACAGATGAAAAATTGGGAAGAGACGTTTGCAACATACGTGTACAACCATTACAACATATGTAATATCTTGATCTACTTTTGTAATATCCATATGAAACACTTACAACATATATTTAAAACACTTGAAACATACGCTTGCAACATGTGTTTTCAGCGCAATGTCATATTGCTGCTTGGACGAATGGAGCTCGTCGTTGTGGAGCTCAACGCCGGCACGAAGGTTGGTGGCGACGCATGCAACTCGCCTGAGAGCCAGCGGAGTGGCGAGCACCACCTGCGTCTACGTGAGGCCGCGAGCACCCCTGGCGAGCAGGATGACAGCACCTCCGGCTAGCGCGGCATGGATTAGGAGGAAGGCGCCGCGAATCTTGCGGCGGCGCGGCAGAGAGGACGGCGCGGTGAAGCCGCACGCCAGCGAATGGGGAATTTCTTTCTTTCTTTTTTAGAAAAAGTTCGCTGGATAGCGATGGAGGGGAGCAGGCCCGTCGTCTTGTTGGGCCGATCGCTGCACCAGGTCTGGGAACGGGGCGTCCGAACCAGAGCATTAGCGTTTGCTCTCTTAATCATGTTGAAACAGTTATTTTTGAAGAATTAGAACTGTAGTGTAATTACTGCTGGTAAAAGCTAAGGGTAGCAACAAGTACATAGACATTAGCTGAAACGGCGAGCTGGAACTACTCCAGAAGCATCAACGATGAAACGAAACAGAAGATGACAGGAGCAAAACCAAACAAGAAGGCAAGCACAGATTCAATTCGCTGTCCGTGCCTTGCCAAAAGAATAGGATAGGGCAACCAAAAGATTCACTTCGCTGTTCAATTCCTTGCCACATCAAGAAAGAACGCATTTGACTCTTTGTCCTCCCGCTAGGTTTTCCTTCCTCATTGGGATTGGGATTTGGGGATGCGTATGAAAGACCTCTACATTTAAATTTTCATTTAATTTGTATATATAATAAATCCGGCGCAGCAACAGCATGCAGGCAGCTCGGACAGGGCTTCCATTCCATCGTTCTTCAACCCACCCACCCACCATTTGCTGATCGACATTGATCGGCCAGGAAAAGAGAGAGAGAGAGAGAGAGAGAGAGATCAGATCAGTGAGGACCGAGGACCGAGCCGAGCCGACAGATCGATACTGTAATTAACAATGGCGGCCCTGACCCAAAGCGCCATTGACGCGCTGCTGGGCGTGCTGACGACGGCGATCCAGGACGAGGCGCGGCTGATCGGCGGCGTCCACAGCGACATGAAGTTCATCAAGGACGAGATGGACAGCATGAACGGCTTCCTGCTGCACCTGAACAAGATGGAGAGCGAGCACGACGACCAGGTCCGCGCCTGGATGAAGCAGGTGCGCGAGGTCTCCTACGTCGCCGAGGACTGTGTCGACCGCTACAGGCGCGTCTTGGGTAGCTACGGAGAGGGCTGGGGCCGCGGAGGGTGCGCGGGCACCCTGGCCTTCGTCCTCGCGCACCCCAAGGCGTATCTCCAGCTCCACAAGCTCGGCAAGCAGATCGCCGAGCTCAAGGCCCGCGTGCACGACGTCGGCGAGAGGCGGCAGCGCTACGACGTCAACGTCCCGACTGGCCGTGATCTCAAGATGGTGCAGAACAAGCTGCCTGACCAAGAGGAGGAGAAGAGGGAGGCTTTTGTACACGCGCTGGAGAAAGACGTCGTCGGCACCCCTGGCTGGTTTCGGCCCACGGCCCAGCATGCCCGGGCCCCGGCCCCTGCCTCTGCACCGGACCCGGACCCGCTTGATGCCCTGCTGCTTGAGGACGTAAGAGGACCATCTGAAGCTGCCATGATGCGTGCTATTCTCAAGAAATGCTGTCCTCCGGACCATCCACGTGGTGCTGGTGGCGTCCTAGCAGAAGCTGAAGCTGAAGCTAATGCTAAAGCTGAACTTGATATTGATCCTCGTGAAGCAGCGGCATTCAGATGCACCAGGAAGATGTTTCTTTGTGCTATGTATGTCTACCCTTACCCGACCAGTCAAGAGCTGAAGAAGCTCAAGGACAAGGTGGTGGGAGTGACTGAGCAAGAGCTGAAGGAGCTCAAGGACAAGGTGGGAGTGGAGGCACATGGACCTGGAGTAGTAGGAGCACAAGAGGCCAGGAAACAAGTCATGATCTTCTGCTACAGCATACTGACCACCCAGCAGAAGAGCTGCCTACAGTACCTGACCGCGTTCCTCCACGAGAAGGAGATCAGCAGGACAAGCATGGTCAGGCGCTGGGTCGCCGAAGGGCTTGTAGGCAAAGAGCCAGGAGGAGGGAGGACCACTACTACTCCAGAAGAAGCAGGCGAGCGCTGCTTCCGTGAGCTTCTCCTCCGAGGCTTCATTCGTGCTGCTCGCTGGAGCGATGCCGGCACGGTCAAGAGCTGTGTCATGGATGACCCAGTCCGCGACTTCATCGACGGCATCACCAAGAGCGAGAACTTCGTCGCTGAGCTGCCGGTCCACCTGGATCGCCAGCTCAAGATCCGAAGCATAGTTCAACGTCGTGCCTCCATGCCACCGCCGCCGCCGCCGCCGATGTTGGTTCCCCGCTGCAACCTCCGCTGCTGCGGCGGCGGCTGCACATGGCTACTCGACGACCATCGTGCGTCGGAGGATGACACCGCCAAGGATCCCATGGACGAGCTGGTGGATTTCATCAGAGGACTCCCTGAGCTATATCGGCTGAACGTGCTGGACCTGGGAGGCTGCACGGGCCTCAAGAGTCGCCACCTCAAGAGCTTTGCCGAGGTGAAGTGTCTCAAGTATCTGAGCCTTCGCAACACAGATGTCTCCCGACTGCACGCCACTCATATCAACAAACTCAAGCTGCTGGAGACCCTGGACATTCGGGAAACAAACATACCACCTCGCGACACCGTGAGTATCTACCTGCCAAAGCTCAAGCACTTGCTCGCCGGCCGCTTTTCCAAGACGACGACGGCCACGACCATGCCGGCGGTCGAGAAGGGGTCGCTCGTCACCGTGCACATGCCTGACAGCATTGGTTCGATGAGGGACATGGAGACACTATCCCACGTCCAGGTTTCCATGGACGGAGCCGAGCTGCAAGGGGTCGCCAAGCTGCACCAACTGCGGAAGCTCGGCGTGGTCGTCCATGCCAACACTACCACTGCCGCATTTCTGGGTCGAGTAATATACATGCTAGCTGCAAACTTGCGCTCCTTGTCAATTTGGGTCGCCATCGCCGTCCCCCACACCACCACCACCCCCACCACCCAACAGGGCGGCGGCACCGGCATTCTCGACATTTCCTCCATGTATGAGATGGCCTCCAGTTTGGCCCTCGAGAACCTAGACATCAAGGGAAAGATGAGCCTCCCTTCATGGATCGAAAGGACCTCGAAGCTAGCCAACGTCACTCTACGCGACACTGAGATGGATGGAGGAGATACTTTGAGGAGGCTTGCCACTGTCCAGAGCCTACGCTGCCTCAAGCTCAGCCGCAAGGCGTTCACCGAGCAAGCGCTCCGCTTCAAGGACGTCCAGTTCCAAGCTCTCAAGTTCCTCGTCGTCGAAGGTGACGCCGTCACCCGAATCGCCTTCTTCGACGATGCAGCTCCTAAGCTCGAGAAGATTGTCTGGACCATCGGCGGAGGCAGCAAGATAGCACAAATGTACAATGAGGACCTCATCGTCGGAATCAACCACCTTCCCCTCCTAAAGGAGATTGAGCTTAGGGCCAGCTTCAAGCTGACCAATCTCTCGAAGTGGACGAATCAGCAAGCAGCCACTTCAGGAATTCCAAGGTATGGCATCCGGTACATATCTTCATCCGATGGACAGTTAATCACTGAGCTCCCAAGAACTGGCACTCACACTACCTTGTCACTTCCGGCTGGTGTTATCAACTAACCAGAAGTGAAGACTAGCTTACCATATATATATATATATATATATATATATATATATATATATATATATATATATATATATATATATATATATATATATATATATATATATATGTGTGTGTGTGTGTGTGTGTGCGCGCGCGCGCGCGTCCACGTGACATATTGTGTATGTATCCTTCAATATAATGCCTATGTGTGTGTGTTGTATGTAATAAAATAAAACGCATGCATGTGGGCAGCTGCAAGCTGCGCCTTCGTCCGAGTCATTGTGTGTGTCGTTCCTTCATGTACACTGCGTGCAATATATATGTATGGGCCGGGCCACATATGATCTAATGATGCATGTAAAATATGATACTACCTCGTCGTGATGAAACATAAGGGATTCTTATTTTATATATGTACTTGTTCATACATAATTTATTTCTACTATTATTCAACTTCTTTGGTTTACAAGATACGATTGTCCTTTTCAAATATAGAGTGTTTGTTATTTTAGATAGTGAAAAAAAAGCACGATAGCTTATTGACTGTTTTGAAAAGCATTGTTGCCTTCTTTCCCAAAGTAATTGTTGTTATTTGAGTGAGATGACACAAATAGTATGGTAAATATAATGCTTGCAAGAATTGTTTTCATTTCTTTGGGAAACTAAATATTATCTTTAGTTTTTGACTTATTCACTGCAATATATGCGCTTATTCTAAATCTTTGTGATTATTTTTGTAGATTAAGTATTATTGTCATGTTAAGCATGTACATATGTTGATTAGCTCCTTGGACAATTAACATAGCATTTATGCCCTTTGGAAAGTAGTATTGGCCCGTAGAAGTCATACTCTGGTGTTCCTTTGGTTTCTGCTGCATGTTTTTTTTTGAAAGAATTGATTAATGGCATAAAGGTGAAAGGACAATGTTTTGGCTAGGTTCAATTGATAACTTGATATGCTTAACAGTACAGTTGCGTACCATGTGAATTGAGGGCACTTTATTTCAATCCATCATTTTAAATTAGACATAAATTATTTGTTTAAAGGAGGGCAGAACTTCTTGAATTAGCCAATTGATACAATTTTACAACAGCCATATGCTTTGCTTATGAATTCTTACCATTGTCAGTAATAATATATAGGGATAATAATATGATCTGGAGCTACTGGGTCCTAAGAACTTAAAAAATCTGAATAATTTCAACTTCACACGGGGGAATCTAGAGCATGTGTTTCCATCTCCCTTTCCTGTGTTTTATCTATTTTTGGTTATTTACTGACATATATATCCATTAGAAAAGCACTGAAGATATGCGGGAGGACAATGCTGATGAAGAGCTGTAAAAATGACATTGCTGTTCCTATGATGTCTATGAAGATATGGGTGACGTACATCTATCTTCACGGGCTGTTCACCGAATTCCAGCTGACAGCCTCGAGCGGCATCTTCACGGGCTTTCTTTTTTATTTAGAAAAGGAGGTTTCCCTGCTTTTGTATTTCAAAAAGCAAAAACAAACGTTTCAGTTCAGCGTTTTGGCGCGCCCGCCTTAAAAGTTCAGCCTAAAGGCGAAATCACAGGGATACTTAGGGCATGTACAACGCGTCTCTTCTACCCGTCTCCGTGATATATTTTTTGCAAAACGAACCCCGCCGACACCAGAAGACGGAGGCCTCGTCGTCTCGCGAGGCGACGGGAACGACTCGTGGCCCGAGGCCGAGACGCCGGCTCCAGCAGCGTTGTACGAAGACTCGATGGCGCGCGGATCCCGTGTGCCTTCGCGCCGGTTCGTTCGTTCTTTCTTTCTTCCCCATCCGTGACATCTTCCCGTCGCGAGCGCCTCTCGTCTAGCGTCTAGGCGGCGCCGCTCCTCCCTCTCCGGGCGGTGGCGACGCTCCGGCGACCCCGCGGCCCCTCCCGCGCTCGGCTCCGGTGACCCTGCGTCCCCTCCCTCTCTGGCTACCCCGTCGAGAAGCAGGCGCGGCTCCGACCCCTGCCCAGCGGCGGGCATGGCCAAGCACCGTCGCGGGTGTGCTCTGCCTCCTCGGAGCTCCGTCGCCGTGGGCGCGAGCTGGTCCTCCACCACCGGCGATCACGAACACGGGTGCAGCTGGTCCTCCTCCCCCGGCGTGCTCTGCGGGGGAGATGGTCGTCCACCACCGGCGTGCGCAGACGCGAGTGCAGCGGCGTCGCCATGCTCGACGCCCCCAACCGCTCGCGAGGAAACTACTGCGGACGCATCTGCGCTGATGACCCAGGTCCCGTTTCTCTGCGTCAGAGCCGGTGATCTCGTGTCCGCTCGCAGCATGTTCGACGAAATGCCAACGAGGGACACGAGCTTCGAACTGCATCGCCCGGAGGCCGGAGCAGCAACAAGCGACGTACGCGCTGGAGTGCTGGATGTGATGCTTGGCCATCTCCAACGCACGTGCGTGTGAGAAATAACAGGGAACTATGCATAATTTGAACATCTTTGTATAATTTGAACATCTCAGGGTAATGGTGAGGCAATATGGCAGTAATGATTTGGTTTGGTTTTGTAGTGTTTTTCATTTAAAATAGTTGTTTTGGTTCTCTAGTGGTTTTGATTTATATTATGTTGATGAAATTTAATAAAAGGATGCTTTAATAATATGTACCAAACATAAATGTAGTATTTGTTTTATTTATGTGGTATTTCCTTTCTAAATTTGTCATTTACATGCGAATTATGTGGCATTTCCTTTCTAAATTTGTGATTTACATGCGAATCAGTGAACAAAATAGTTTTTAAGGAGCAATTTGCATATAAACAATCTTCAGGCCCTCCGGGTCATTACATGTATTTCTTACAGAAGCTACCGTTTCATAGCTGCTCTAACCAAATGGTCTTCAGCTTTTCCCATAACTGCTTTACATGCAAATAGCCACACAATGGTATACAAAATTTATTTATAGTGGATTCTAGCTACACGTAAAACATTAAACAGTTTAGAGACGGCCCCTCTGTCTGTGGGTTGTATGACTTGTCTTTATACCCATCTTTATAATAGATTCGAGGTGCTTAGAGACGGACCACTGGCTATGGATTGTACATGCCCTTGAGGCATTACTATCAGCTTTTTTTTTTTTTTTTGAAACGCCATCTTCACGGGCTTCTCCACCGAGTTCGTGGGCCGCGCGCGCGTGGGACCTGTTGTCTCACTCCGATCCATGTGCTTGCCCGCCGGCGTACGTCGTCCGCGGCAGCGAGAGGTGGTGGGCGCCGACGGCAAGCGCTTGCTGGAGAGTGGAGACACGCGTGTGGAGGACCGGCGGCTTCCTCCTCTTCATCGCTTCCGACCGCCGTCGCAGAGTAGCATAGGGTGGTTCTCCATCACCACCACCCTGGCCTTAAGTAAGCTTTTGCATCTCCATCGGGAGTCGGGACTGAGCTGTTGCTTGTCTGCACGTACTACATTGGACTGGAAACTGACATGTCCTGGTCTTGTCCCCTCATTGAACTACTGCTGCTTCCGAGACGAAGGCTGTGTTTAGTTTACAAAATGAAATTTTTTTTATGTCACATTGGATGTTTTGGGATGTCGGAAGGGGTTTTTGGATACTAATAAAAAAACTAATTACATAGCTCGCAAAACTGCGAGACGAATTTATTAAGCCTAATTAATCCATCATTAGCGCATGTTAGTTACTGTAGCACTTATGTCTAATCATGGACTAATTAGTCTTAAAACATTCGTCTCGCGATTTTCAACCAAACTGTGCAATTAGTTTTTTTTCGTCTATATTTAATACTCCATGCATATGCCGCAAGATTTGATGTGATAGTTTGAGGTGAAAATTTTTAGGAACTAAACCAGGCCGAATATGATCCAATACACACTTTTCTTAATGATGATGGTCAACTATCAACGCTGTCTGTTCGGTCTTGTGTTTAATTGATTATTACTACTGCAAGTTGTCACAGGAGGTGAAATGACTTGTTAGGTTTCAAAGTCGCAAAAAAAACTGACTTGTTAGGTTTCAATTGTTAGCCGCGGTCTTGAGTATAAGCTATCTATCCTATTTAGTGGCACCAAAATAGCAATTTTAATCACCAGGAACTAAAATAATTTGGCTAACCATATCTTCTCGAATGCAAAAGATTTGTGTATCATTGTAATTAAGAAGAAGAGTTTAACCATACAGATGACACGCTTCTAATGAACGCGCTAGATGGTCTTATAGCCATGACTGGACCTTCCTAGTAGACTGTCTTGAATATAGATAACAATTAGCTCCCCAAATTACACCACCAACATTGTCTTGGATACAGATAAGGTAATTATTGTATTGTTGTTCCATTCAAAGTTTTGGTCTTTTGTATCAAAACAATGGGCATCCCGATGGGCACCAAGGTCCAATTTCTCACACAACGTCTATGTATTCACCACTTGTTCAGGTCCTTGCTCAGACCTGCACAAGGGCAAGCAAGCATCGGCGGAAGGAACTTGAGCAAGCAAAAACTCTGACTGAGGTCACAATCACGGACTTCTTTCCTGAGGGGATTTTTTTTTATCTATGTTCATGCAGATCGATGTAGTGGATGCGGTTTTTGCATTTGCTTTGCAGAGTAGCAACAATAGCCGGCAAGTTGCAAATGATGTTCAGGTTTTCAGGTTTTTGGAAGTTCAATCTTTTAGGTGTGATGAAAATAGCAAATTCACGGTTCAACCTTTCAGTTTGTTCCCTATTTCCGGCGAATTTATAGTTTTGTTGAAACAAGCAAATACGCAGTTTTCAGGCAACCGGCAGTCAGCCCGGTAGTCTGCAATGCAAGGATAAAGTTCAGATGATGTTCAGCCTTTCAAGTTTTTGTTTTGTCGAGTCGAGTCAAACCGACAGATCATAACGCTATGCATTTTCAGTTTTCAGTTCATCGAGTCAAATGGATGGACAGATCGTGAAGCAGCAACCAAGCTCGGTCTTAACACGCCGTTGGCTGGTCTGATTTTTCCAGACCAGTCGGGTGGTTCCTCTCACAAATCACTATGCATCTTTCAGCCGCTACAGTATTTTTCTCTCACATAACCAGCTAGTTTCAGTCAAGTTTCAGACTAGCGAACGGGGCCAAAGGTTTCAGACCAGCGAACGGTCTTTCAAGATTTTGAATGTTCAGGTGACGTTCAGTTTTGCTGTTGTTTAAAGCTCAGTATTTTTTATCCTAATTAACGTCCGTGGAAAATTTGTCGAGTTGGTGAAGTTTTTGTTATCCTAAAAAGATGATGCAGAATGTAAGTTTGTACTCCTTTGTTTGCAATTGCAATATGTCCATAGACCTTGACTGCGATTTGTACATTGCATTTTTTTGAGGGGGCAGGGAACAGAGGCTTCTTAAGTGTCATTTTTTTATCATCTTTTTGTGGATGAAGCAGGTGTGTCTAATTAGTTGGCCTTATTATTATGGGTTAATTGGATACATGCCATTGTAAATGTCACGTTTTAGAGATATACCATTACTATTCACGAAATTAAAAACATGCCATTATATACCATTACTATTTACGAAATTGGAAACATGCCATTATAATTTCACAAATCTCTTAAATATACCGCTACGTACCATTTCAATGCTTTTATCAGAATTTTTTGTCCAAATTGCCCTCGTCTTCTTCCTTTGTCTTCTCTCTCTCCCGTTCTGTACATCTCTTCAGAGGCCGGCACCGCACGCATCGGTCATCGCTCTGCTCGCCAGCCCGCCGCTGTGCAGTGTGCACTGCGTCCGCACTAGCATACTGACCTGGCACATCAAGGCTCAAGCTACTTGTAGGATCGCCACCATGGCCGTGCCCGCGCGCTCCGTCCCTCTTCCCTGTACCGGCATGTGAGCTACGCTCGTGCTCAGCGCCTCCACCGCCGTGCTCGCCCACACGGCCACACCACCTGCCGTCACCATGTGTTGTGCTCAAGCTTGCTACCTCCGTCCTCCTCGTCGCCCGCACGCATCGCACCCGTGCTCGCGCGCCCGCATCACCTGCCAACGGTGCATGCCTCGTTCACGCAGCACGCGCCGAGGATGGTGAGCTTCCGCTCAAACACGTGGGCGGCGGCGTGTCCCTGATGAGCTCGGAGAAGCCTGGGTCCAACCTACGGCGAGCGCGCACAGCTTCACGACGTGCACGGCCGCAGCATATGCCAGTGTGCGTGCGCTCTCCGAAGGTGAGGTCATGTTATTTACTTCTTCCTTATCTGCGGCAGTAGCTCAGAGCACAACGCCCATGGTGCCGCAGCATACCAGCATGCTGCTCCCGTCCTCCGTCCATGTCCTAGTCCTCCAGTTATTAGCCCCTGACCTTTGCCCCTACGTCTACTTCACCATCTGAACTATAAAATGAAACCGTATATTTAACACCTTAAACTTCCCCAAACCAGACATTTAACCCCTGCAGTGGTTTTGGCTGTTGGTTTTGCTGACGTGGCAGTCTAGAGTGGTTCACATTGACATGTTGGCACTTGGGCCCACGCGTCATATATAGAAAGAGGAGCCTGAGCCTGGGGCACACACCTTCTCGTCGCCGGCAACAGGAAGGCCGCTAGTGCGCTGGCGTCCCTGGCGCATGCTCACGGCCCGGTGCTGTTGCTCCGCCTAGACCGAGTGCCACGAGAGCCTCCTCTACATCCGCGATGTCGCATTCGCACCCTACGGCGAGTACTGGCGCCGTCCACCTCCTCAGCGAGTGCAGCATCGGGTCCTTCCGGCGCGTCAGGGAGCAGGAGGCCGCAGCGAAAAGGATACTATTTTAGTTTCCTTTGTCTATACATGTATCTATACTTTCTATAGTAGTTGATCGATCTCTTTCGTGTATCAGGATCAAACCATACACGGGCGGGCGTTGTGGGCACTCGGCGGGACATGTTCGCGGGAGGCACGGACACCACAACTACGGCGATGGAATAGGCCATGGCGGAGCTCGTCACTCACACGGCAGGGCCCAGGACGAGGTCCCGCGGCTGCCAGCAGCTCAACCCGTGGCGGTGACGGCGTCAACGAGGACCACGTCGCCCAGATGGACTACCTCAAGGCCATGGTGAAGGAGACGCTCCGGCTGCACGCGCTGGCCGGTGCCGCTGCTTGTGCCCCGGGAGCTGCTGGGCTGTTGGCGGACACCGAGATCCTGAGGTTTGTGCCGGAGAGGTTCTTGGGCAGCACCGCCGCTGCTGCCGTCAACTTCAGGGGGCAGCACTTTGAGCGGCGCCCGCGGAGGGCACGCCGCCTAGCTAGGGCGGAGCAGCAGCACCGGGCCGTGCGCACGCGCCAGGGACGCCAGCGCACGGTGCGGCCCCAGGAGCCAGGAGGTGCAACTGGCCCAGCAGCAGGAAGCCCCGTGGCGGCGACGACGGCCTCCGACCACTGCGGCGCGGCGTGGGAGCAGCCGCACTAGCGGCTTTCTTGTTGCCGGCGACGAGGTGTGTGCCCCAGGCTCAGGCTCCTCTTTCTATGACGCGTCAATGTGAACCAGTTTGGACTGCCACGTCAGCAAAACCATGAACCAAAACCACTAGAGGGGGTTAAATGCCTGATTTAGAAAAGTTTAAGGTGTTAAGTATACGGTTTCATATTTCAGGGTGTGAAGTAGACACATGGATAAAGGTTAGGAAGTTATATACCTCCAGTTATTTGTTTCCTTCATCTCTAAGGGCGATTTGGTCCAAAAGTTCTAATAAGTCCATCAAAGGGGTACATAGTGGTATATTTCAGAGTAAAATTGTAACAGCACGTTTTTAATATCGTGAATGGTAATGGTGTATCTCCAAAGCGTGATATTCACTGCCATGTATCCAATTAACCCTATTATTATTGATATTGAATCTGTTTTCCTCCCTTTTATCTGTGCGTTGGATAGAATTGTTTCTGAAACATTGCAGAGATAGCTTGGTCGCTTCAACCTGCTTGGAGTTTAAGACTTTGTTGCTACTGCTTTGCATCGGCGTCGCACAACGTAATGGTCTCGCTGACAGTTCTGTGGTGGAAACTGCATCTTCAGAGTTAATGCTGACGATAGATGCAAGGGAGTAATTAGATGATACTCCATTATTATATACTACAAGGGAGTAGATGATACAGCCATAGATCAGTGTAGTGGTATGGAACTGTAAAGTTTAGCGCCAAGACTCCATATATATAAATAATGATTTAAGGCAGGCATAACATAGGAAACGTAATATCCATGGAAACTGGTGTAACAGTGGGTACTGCCCAAAACACACACACACACACACACACAAGAAACAGGAGTTCCTTAGCTTGGGCTTTTGCAATCTGTCATGTCAATTCCTGCATCTCGGCTCAACTGCATATGCAATGGGTTCCGAATGGTTGATGGAAGTAATTCATCAAGCATTCTCACCTAGAGTTTGCCGGCATGCCATCAGCACTGTGGCTGCATGCTTACAGTGGAGAGGAGCCCTCAAAATGGGGCCCTACAAATCCATACTACGCAAACCTGAGGCTCTGCCCAAGCCATGGCACGTGATGCTAGATGACCTCCTTATTACTCTTCAGCAACAAGAGCATATACTGGAACAATCAGCGGAAGATATACCTGGCACATATATCTATATATATATATATATATTTATGAGGTCCAAAATAAACCTATCATTAGATTTAGATTGACGAAATATGGTGCCGTGAGAGAATCTCTCAGCACTCCACTCCAATACCACCCCTAAATCTCATACTATACTTCATGTGAGCAAGCAAGTTCCAGGTCCTAGAGACCAATTATCACCGAGACGAGGTATCTACACAAGCTTTCCTGCAGCTATGCCATTTCCTTGTTTCTACTACTTCTTACTTCCAGAGACTCATCTCTATCGTCTCTACCTTAGGAACTATTACTACTACTGCTACCTCTACCTGCACCAGCCTTCCATGCTTCTCAGGTGGCTGCAGGTTGGTTCTTCTTTAACTTCTCAACAATGAACTTCCTCGTGTCCGCACCCTTCACATTGAATTCCATCAGAAGATCTTCGTACAGCACCTTCAAGCTCGGATTGAATGAGCATGAGCTGCGTCTGTTCGGAGGGATTGCCTTGATCACTCCTGGCTTTGGCTTTGGTGCACTGCTGCTACTGCTGGATGCTCCCGCCACATCACCGCTTTTGTATTCTGACTCTTCCTCGTCCTCGTCCTCTGGCACTACTGAGCCAATATCATTACCCGCCATGTAGTGCTTGCATGCTGCGAGAATAATGTGCCCATGCACCCGGAAGTGGCCAGCGACAAGGTCTGCAAAGTGCTGAGAGGACAACACAAGCCAAAGGTGGATCAGTTCAGCTACACTACAAGGCAGCAGAAGCCGAAATTCAATTGTACTTTGCTGAACCAGTAATTTAGAAACAAATTACCTCTGGAGGCCTCCGAAGTGAGTATAACATAGTCCTGCATGAGTACAGAAAGGTCTTGTCATTATAGTCCAAAGCCGACCGCTCTCCATGCGGAGTGTTGGCATAGGACTCATATCCTGGCTCGTTGTAATATGGCTTATCATTCAAAATGAGAGCTTGAATGGAGACAAGAACTTGCAGCATTGTTGATTGAGCTGGATTCCACTTCTCACAACCTCTACCACTCCAGGTACCCAACAGGCTAAGACACACTTTTCCGTTGTCATACAAGTTTGGATTAATCCGAAGTCCTCCAGAGTGGTAATATACCACCTGTAACCCCATCAGAGATAAAAATTTCAAGAGAATGCAAAAATGATAACAGATAATAAAAAAAGAATAGTAACATGCCAAAGCTTTTGGTATATATACCGGAGGGCCAGAAGGATACGTAGGGGGAATGTGAACATCAAAGAAGAAAAGCCCATCATGGTAGGGTGTTCCCTTGGGCCCAATAATCGCAGCCCTAAGAAGATCCATTCTATCTTCAGCAACCCGGACATATATATATGCTGCACAGAAGAAAACCATTGGAATTTATACCTCTATAGTCTATAATATACGAAAATACATTGAAACAATGTACAATCAATAAGGACGTGATAGCTAGTCCAACACTTCATAAAGGAAGTAATAGTTAGTCCAACACTTTGACGATCTGTGAAAAAAATCATGGCAATACTCTTAAACTTCTACACAGATCATATACAAAAAAGGTAAGATGTTCAAAGATGAGGAAACCACAAATGAAATGAGCGTATTACACTCAAGTTTAAGTGCTTAACAAAGATAAGAGTATGGGATGCAATGATACATGAGGATAGATATATACAGGCCCTTACAGATAAATATAGTTCAAAGTAACTAAACAATATTACTATATCAAACTTATCACTTCTTTCAGCTAATTGAATTTTTTATAACTTGAAAGGTAGCCTGGTCTTAGGAAGCAAGGGTGGACACCGGCTGATCGGCTATAGGTGTGGCCACACCATTTTCAATGTTGATTTTGCCCGTAATGTTTGTTGGTCCAACTTCAAAGGGCCCATACTAATACTAAGCTATACAAGGAACAAAAACTACGATACTTTGCTTATAGCTATAACCTGGTAGATCCTTCTCCAAAAGTTTCCAGTCATGTTGAACTCTCTTTGACCAGGCTCTGTTTGGCTGAAACAATATATACATGGAAGAATAGGTAAGCACTCAAACAAAGCAGAAGACGAGCACATACTAGTTGAGCATCTCACCTCTCCATGAGAATTCTTAGCATAGTGATGGTCAGAGAAATTCTGAACAGTGTCGAACTGCTTGAACTGCATAAATTTATTTGCATTCTCATCTGCAGTATTTGATTTAGGTGGCTCCTTGGCTTCTTCCTTGGGTGCAATTTTCTGCAACCATGGTACGGTGGCCTCCACACCTGGAGGAAGATCCAAATCATCAAATTTATCAGCAAGGTGCTGGTTAAAGTCATCTTCATCAAAGTCATAATCATCTTCGTCATAGCCATCGTCATCATCATCACAATCCTCCTCCATGTAGTAATCTTCTTCTTCTTCTTGGATTTGTTGTGGTTCTGGTTCTGATATTTTCAGAGAACTACTTGAGCTGGAACCAACTTGATCACTTGAAGAACCCTGTAAAACAGTAGGCTAGTCAGTAATTATACCGAGCAAAACACGAAAAGGACTGTTCCGCGATCCAGAAACCTATATTTAATTAGTCGTGTGGATTGATTGCCAATGTGTACTATAAAATTCTGAATAGGACAAATGCACAAATGCATCTTTATCATAAAGGCCAAAACAACCGCTGCAATGCTTATGGCACTGGAACTTAAATCCTTTGCAGGATGAAATAAAATCGCAGCAAAGTCATATCCTTTGCAGGATGAAATAAAATCGCAGCAAAGTCATCTCCTGACACAATGTTCAGGTACAAAATCACCGATATGCTAGATTAATTAAACAAACAAAATCAACCCAATTTATGACCAGCATTGCATCAATCAACCCAAGAAAGGCCACATACTGCACCAACACGCCCCCAATTGTATCATATTCGCTACCAACTCATCCCCAGGGAACAACTCGCCACCTGAATTGCCGCGTCCAAATCCCAAACCCTAGTGCCCTGAGAAACCCTTTGTCACCGAAAACCCCAATCCGGGCTGCAACCAAACCCTAAACGACACGCAAATCCGGCCAATGGCGGAAATCCGCGAAGATTTCAAAGGGTGCCCGAAAAGGCGACGAATCAACCAGCTCCGGAAGGGGGGGCAACTGGGGAACGGAAAGCGAAACGAGCGGGAGGTGACCTGGCATCGCTGGCGCTTCTGCTGCTGCGCGGCTCCCCACGACGACGCGTCCGCCGTGCACCACGACGAGGAGCTCCCCTGCTGCAAGGCGCGGTACCTGCAGGAGCCGACAGCCCGAGGCTATCATCCTCAAGGGGAAAAAATCGACAAAGGGGGAAAAAGAAAAGAAACCCCCCCGCGTGCGAAAGAGAGACGCGCCATCGGATCGCGGCGGCGACCGGCGAGGAGATCGACGTACTCGGTGTCCATGTCGGCGGCGGCGGGCGGCGCGGAAGGTGAGCCGCCGCGCGATCGCCTTGCTCGGGGTCGGCGTTCGATCGATCGGAAGAGAAAGCTTGATTCGCTGACGATTTATTCAGGCTCGTGCCTAAAGTCCCTACCCGCCACGCCAGCCAGTGAGGGCACGCCGCACCCGGTGACGTGTGGGCCCACGAGACGGGATCCCCTGCTGAGCCTACTTGTCAGTGACTGCGCTGCGATGCGATGCGGGCGGATTCGGCGTTGTTAGTTTTTTTTCTTCTTTTGATTTGATTTGATTGACGGGACAAGTTGTTAGGCCTTGTTTAATTACTGGGCGTAAAGTTTGGGGTGTTATATCGGGGATCATACGAGGGTGTCGTATAGAGTGTTCGGATACTAATAAAAAATTAAATTATATAATCCAACAGTAAACCGCGAGACGAATTTATTAAGCCTAATCAATCCCTCATTAGCACATGTGATACTGCAGCACTTTATTATCAAATCATGCACTAATTAGCCTTAAAAGATTTATCTCATAAATTAGTCATAATTTGTATAATTAATTATTTTTTAGTCTATATTTAATACTCCATACATGTGTTAAACATTCGATGTGACAGGGTGTAAAATTTTGAGTTAAAAACTAAACAAGGGCTTAGATTAGAAGTGGTGTAAGGATTAGATAGAAGATGATGGACCGATGGATGTCAGTTGGGGAAAGCAAAGCGTTGTTGGTGGCGGCTGGTCGATAGGGCCTACTTGTCAGTGTTTATTTGCAAAAAAAACTGATTTATGAAAAGAAGTATTCTAATCTAAATATTCTTTTTTCTCAAATATACAAGAGAGCTACACATCATTTTATTAAGAAAAAGTAGAAAAATACAAAGAAAGAAGAAGAATCCTCCGCCCTCAAGGAAATACAAACACTAGACCAACCCAAACACTAGACCATAAACGGCTAGCCTTCCATGACTATAAGACATGTGGAAATGCTCTTGTGCGGGCGTCCAGACGGTTTTTCCTATCGGACACTATTTTAATTGGATCCAGCCTATATAGACGGCCAAACAATCTCTACCTCACATATTTCTCTCCCACACCGTTGCTCGTCTTCCCGACGCGGCACTAGGGCTGGGTGTTTGTGGCTGGCGGTGTTGTGCTCGCCTTTCTCCTTTGCCGCTGACCGTCTTCCATCACTGCCTCTTCCTCCCTCGTGGCCTTACCTGTGTCAGCAGCAGCCAAGTTGATGCGCAGGCACCGATCGTCGCGTGTGGCCAAGCGGCTAGGAGAGGTGCTCGTCACTGGTCGGGCCTAGGCTAGGCGCAGCTGATCGATGACATGCCTCGCCACCATCCTCCGCTCTGGCTCGCCAAAATCGGGCATCCCCCGCTCTGTGTTGCGTGGTACGGAAGAAGGGTGAAAACTGCATGTTGCAAGAGTATGAGTGTTCCAGATGTTTTAGAGGTATGTTGCAAGTGTTGTATACCGATGTTAAAAGTAAATCGGAATGTTGCACATGTTGTAATGGCTATACACATATGTTTTCAAGTGTATGTTCTAAATGTTTCATATGTTCCAAACGTATATTTGAAGTGTTTTATCTGGATGTTCCAAAAGTAGATCAGGATGTTGCATATATATGCATGTTGCAAACATATGTTTCAAAGTGTTTTAAGGTGTTTTATACGTACGTTTGCAAGTGTTTTATTTGGATGTTGCATATGTTTAATTTTCCAATGTTTTTAGGTGTTTTTGCAAGTGTTTTAGACACTTGTTTCAAATGTTCCATCTATCTTTTTTTGTATGTTGCAACGTTGCACATGGGATGCGGCTGGCGACGCAAGCGACGTTTAGGGCAGCATGGGCGACGTCCGAAGTAGCGCGAGCGGCATCTAGGGCAGCGCAAGCCCACTGCTTGTACGCTCGCTCTCGAGCCCGACGCGCGAGACGCTCACTCGCTCCCTATGCAGGCACCATCTAGACGCTAGCGCCCGAATAAGACGTCCGGACGCTGGTGTAAGGAAAATGAACCCTTGGCCCATTTACTTTGGATTTTGGTGTTTGATGAACAACACAACCAAATTGGACTAATGAATTTGCAAGTGATTGTTTTGCAGTTCAATAGGATACAAGACGTGACTTGGACGAAGGCGACGTGATGATCTGATGATCAACACCATAAATAAGACCTTAGAAGCATAAGAGAAGACCCAAGGTATCAAGCAAATTTCAAGTACGAAGATAGGAACCAAGCTGTACGCAAAATCACAAAGAAACGAGCTCACAGAGATGACCGGACGCTGGACCGGACGCTGGAGGAAAGCAACCGGACGCTCCGATCAAGTGGCTCGGCAACAGGCGTCAACAGTAGCGACCGGACGCTGGCGGCAAATCTACCGGATGCAGGACAGCAGAGTCCGGTCGAGTACAGAGAGGTTCCAGAGCGATGAAACTACGACCGGACACGTCCAGTGGCAGGTGACCGAACGCTGGCAGCGTTCGATCGGTGGATCGTGGCTTCAACGGTCGAGACGACCGGACGCGTCCGGTCAGGATGACTTCAGCGTCCGGTCAGTAGCAGAAAAGCAGGATTTCGTCCCCAACGGCTACTTTCTCAGTGGGGCTTATAAATACAATCCCCAACCGGCCATTTGAGAGGAGTGGAGCTAAGAAAACATACCAAAGGTGTTGACACACCATCTTAGTGATCTCCACTTGCATAGTACTTAGTGATTCATTAGGCGATTAGCGTATGTGCTTTGCGAAGTCCTTAGGTTGATTAGACCACCGCTTATGCGCTTGCTCTAGGTTTAGGCCTAGTGTTTAGTGAGGTTTGCATACCTCTTACCACTCGGTGCTTGCGCGCACCATTGTTGTACATCGGAGGGGCTTGTAGTCTTACGAGATCACACCAACCGCGTTTGTGGTATGGCCGCCATCGTGTACCGGAGGGAACAAGGCCCGCGGTGTTTCGGCCGGAAGCTTGATAGTGAAGACGGCGGGGAGCATCCGAGAGAGGCTTGCTAGAAGGCACGTCGGAGACCCACTTACGCATGGGGAAGGCCCGAGGCTATCCATGAAGTTACTCGATCGGGAGCTTGGCCCTTGCGAGGGATTCCTTGCGAGGGGCTCCAATGAGGACTAGGGGGAATCTTGCGCGCTTCTCGATATCTCAGTAAAAATACAGGAGTCGTCGACGAGAGTTTACATATCTCTACCTTGCTTTTTAGCTTCCGCATTTACATTGATTGCATTACTCCTTTTGCGGTAGATATAGCAACACACTAGCAAAATCGTAGTTGCACATTAAGATTGTAACACCCTAGGTGTTTGGCTTCTACTAATTGCATTTCGTTTCACAAACATGTGCATCATCTATCTCATCATGCCATGGTTCCTGAAACATACATATGAAACATTCGCATATTCTGTTTGTTTCGTACTGGATTGCTTGTGAATGGTAGTAGTGCAACATATGAATGCAACATGAATTTCTCATATCTTGAAGCATGGCAACATGGTAGTAATGTGACAAGTATAGGATAACAACAAGGTCATGCAACATGGGAAACATTGTATTAAAACATATGTATGAATTGCTTGTTTTTATTTTCTGTATCACATGTGATCATTAGAAGTGGTATAACAATTTTGTAAAATGGTTGATCATGGTCTATTACACCTTAACTACACTTAGGTTACTTGTTGGGACATTGTTCATATAGATCAAAATGACCAAAATGCCCTCAAGTGAAGGTTTGACTAGAATTGACCCGAGGAGTCTGGTTGACTGAGTCAAAAGTCCAACTTAGAGACTTTGCATGGCTGTACACTCTTTACCAAAGTTGTAGCTAATTTATCAAGGAACAAAAGTTGTTTTATGGCCAACTCATGAAAATGTGTGGAACATGGTCAAACCTGGCCCACAAGTCAGTATTTCATGCTGATTTCACTGAAAAAAATTGTCTAAGTCTTAAACTGCATTTTCAGTTGGATCAGGCCAACTTGGGCTTCATATAACTTCTGATCCAGGTCGAATGAGTTGTTGATTTCTAAATCAAAGATGTAGCCCTACCATACATCTACATTTTTCATGTACACCATTTTTGCAAAAGAGTCATTGGATTAGCCGTAATAAAGCGTTGAATTCGCAAGCCGTCAGCGGTTCAATTCGATGAATCGCGCTGCTATAAAGGATCGACATTCATCGGACAACAGCGCCAGCGGGGACACACGTCACCGGATCTCGATTCATGGCCATCTTGGTGGCTGGCTTGACGACGCTGACGCCGTTGTCCTCCACTTCAAGCGGCCCTTGCCCGACCGAAGTCGCCACTCCATTTTCATCTCTCGCCTCTCATAGCGCCGAGCCAACGCCGTCCGCCATTGCCGACCAAGCATCGCTGTGCCGCTCGAGCTCGCCATTTTGCAAAAATCGTTGGCCATCCCGCCAGAGCCCTCGCCAGTGATCCCTCTGCCACCCCACCCCTCGGCCGGTCGATTGTGCCTTAGTAAGGACGACCATCATTCGCTTCCACCGCGCCTGTGGTCGTTTCGCCGGAGATGACGCCCATGCAACCAGCTCTCCTCGCGCCATTGCTACCCTCCTCTTGCGCTTGAGCTAGGTCCGGTGAACCCTATCAAGCCCGTAGAGCCACCCGTTAGGGCTGCGCGACGCCAGAAGGCGTCGTCGGAGCCAACAGCGTCCGTGGCCGAAAGCGCCGCCGTGGCCATCACCACCCTCCTAGTTGCGTCAATAGTTGCGAATAAGGGTCCCCTAGGTCTGCTAGGATGAGGCGAGCACGTAGACACCCTTGCCTTCGCCGAGAGAAGCTACGACGAACGACCTTCATGCCTCTTTCTCCTCCCCCTGCATCTCATTTATCACGCGGACCCGTACTGTCGATCGCCGAGGTGAGGCGGGAGCCCAGCGTGGGCACGCCAGACAGCTAAGCATGGGTCATTGTTCCTTCGGGCCGCCCAACTGTGGGCTGAGTTTTGTTTCCTTATTTGTTTTGTTTTATTATTTCACAGATTTGTATTGATATTCAAAAATCTGTATTTCTTAGTATATAGATCCAAATGCTATGGTTCTAATTTTGTTGAGTTCCTAGTATTGTCTAGTATTTAATAAAAATATTATATGAGCACATGTTTTAGAAATTCTGGATGAATTAAATAGGACTTTAAAATGTGTTTTTGGATACATGCAAACTTGTTTGAATTTTATCTTGAGTTTCTGTGGTCTAAAAATTATGAAATTTTGTGGGTAATCTGTTATTGCTTAGTAGAAGCTCTGGTTAAAATTTCAGAGCTAGTGCAGGTGTAGTTTTTAAGTTATAGAAATTCCTTTTATTAATGGATGGATCTTGTGTGAATTTTCATAATTTTTCTATAGATCCAGTATAGGTAAAATTTCGTGAGTAAGGTTCTTATGCTAGAATGATGCTAGGAAAAATGTGAAATCTGTTGCTTGACACTTTTCATTAGGGTTTCCTAATTATGCTCAAATTAGACATGTCATCTGTTATTTTGGATACAGCAAGCTATGTTTGCCCAATGGCTTTGAAATTTTTATGGTAGTCTATGTGCAGCATGAGATAGCTACTGTAATTTTTGTAAATTTTTATGAATAGTTTTACTATATATTGCTTAAATCACCTAATTAACTAAATAAATTGGAAATGGATATTAAATAAATTATTTAGAAGTTGGCACTATACTTTCTGATGTTTCTTAGGTATGAAAAACAAGTTGGTAAACTTGGATTGATCAAATTATGCTTTTGCACAATCATTAATTAATTAAGTTAGTAACCCTGTCATTTCTGGACAGATTCTAAGTTTACTGGAATTTGAATTGGTTAACTTAAGAATCATGCTTTGATGTTTACAAATGAATTGTAGAAAATTTCATAAGCTTTCCAGAATGTCCTTTTGCAAGTCATTTGGATTTGTAGAACTCTGGTTGTGATTGGATTAAGGGACTATTTGTATGCATATGAAACTTTAAATGTTAAATTATGTATACCTTTACTATTCTAAGTTGTGGTAATGTTCCTAGGTGTTAGGCCTTTAACTGAAGATGAGCATCTTTATCTTAGGTTATGCAAGTTAGGTAAGTTGATCTTGTTCTTTAAGTTAAGTAGATACATGCTTAAAGTGTTTTGAATAGAGCTAATTACTTTCGAGTAAACGAGTGTCCAAAGATGCTTTCGTAAACACTCACCGTGATTCATTCATCATGAGCATCATGTCATTCCTTATGCATCCATGATATTTATCTTTTGCATCGGCATGCAATAGGTGTACCGGAAGGAGTAACCTGCTTGAATTCAAGGAACCGAGCAAGCAAAGCAGCAAATTTAACGCCGGAGAGATTGGAGGAGCACCTTTAGGAGAAGTGCCGAGGTCGCCGTTGAGTGCCCGGACCACCGTCCTTGCAACTTTGTGAAAGGCAAGCCCTTATATATTAAGCCTCCTAATTTCTGAAATGCGATTCTGATATTATTGTTATATATATATATTGTTGCATTAAGTTTAGGTGTTGGATGCAAACAATTGTTTGCATTGGTTACCCAATCCTTGTCCGGATATTGTTACCACAATCCTATGTAGCTCGAGCTCGAGTAGTGCTTAGCCCACTTAAACGCTGTAGAAGTCGGTGATTTCACACCGCGAGATATAGGAAGATACATGTGGCACGGTTGGCTATACTTGCTATCATGGAAAAGAACCGGTCTTAATTTGAAATGAAGACCGGACGGAGGCTTGCCGGTTTGCGAAAGACTCACAATGCAGTGTCGCTTAAGGACCGATTCTTGGAGCCTTTCTGCTCATGTTGAACGCATGCCTCTCTCTTAGTTGGTCGTGTCCGATGACCGACCGCTGCCGAGTAGCTCACCTCGGCCGGGAGTCGATAAGTATAAAGTGCGCCTCGGAAGGGAGCCGAGGCGTGAGTCCAAGGCGGTGTGATTTAAAAGTCCTAATCGCCCCGGTAGAAGGGTAATCCACGAGAGTGCCGGCGCCGATCGAACCCGCAATTTGGTTCTGAGATGTTCCAAAGGTGACCCACTACTACCCTTACAAAGTATGCCAGGTGAGAGTTAGGAATACCCCTCACCGAGTTGTAATTCGATTCGAGTCGCCCGCCTCTCCCGGTTAGTGAGAACTTGACGGGCTTATCTCCAATGTAGATACACTTAATAACTTAATGGTTCGAAATGATGATATGATGATGACAACCTTATTATACCTGCTATGGTTAATATTGTTTGCTTCTAATAAGTGAGTGCTCTAGTACAAAAAGCTAATCTAGTGGATGGTAAATAATGATAAGCTTGATGCTAAGTTTAAATTGGTTACTATAATCATAAGCTCTTTTATGCAACTGTGTCAAGCTAGCCCACCTGAAAAGCCTTGCATGATCCTTGTTGTCTTTTATTTCTGGTTTTGGCGGGTAAGTCTAGCTGAGTACCTTCTCGTACTCAGGGTTTATCTCCCACCTGTTGTAGATGACCAATTCTTCTTTGGTTGCTGCAAGTACTGCCTTCTCCTAGCTGGGGATGAAGACTAGGCCGTTGGGCGCGGTCTCTACTAGTTCTCGTACCTGATAATGCTTTTGTGGGACATGACTCTGATCTGGCAATGTATTTGAAACTATGAAGTTATGTACTAAACTATGTTGTTTCCGCGCATTTAAACTTGGTTTGTAATATTTTATTTGAACTCTGATGGATGTAATCCGAATGCTACTTATGAAATGTTGTAACGGATGATGTGTTGTGTTGAATCACTACGATCTTGGTTTGTATGTCGAGAGTTGGTTAAAATCCTTCGTGATTTCCGGACTACCGGGATTATGGGAACTTAAGTACAGGAATTTGATCGCTTCGGTGATTGTTTTTGTACTTACGTTCTTATGATTTGGTCGGTTCTGTTACAAAGATAATTTATCTTTTGCATAGGTTTTGGTAGGGTTAGAAAAGGAGGCCATAGTTTAGTAGTATAATTTTTAAGTTGCCTAATTCCCCCCCCCCCTGTTAGGCATCACGGTCCTCTTCAATTGGTATCAAAGCCGGTTGGCTCAATTTGGACCTTTGACTTAACCGCCGTTGAGCCGACGCCATTTAAAGTGGTTGGGATGGATCTAGGCCTCCGCACTTTGATGGCACTAACTTCCCCTATTATAAAGCTAGAATGGCTTGCTACCTTGAGGCGGTTGATTTGGGAGTTTGGAGAGTCACTTGTGATGGGATAAAACCCATTAAGAATTCCGATAAACCCACGAAGAGTGAAGAAAAGGAAATTCATTTCAATGCTAGAGCTAAAAATTGCTTGTTTGAATCATTTAGTATGGATGTGTTTAACTAAGTGTTCACTTTAAATACGGCACATGAAATTTGGTTAAAACTTCAAGAGCTCCATGATAGCACAAGTAATGTCCGTGAGCAAAAACATTGTCTAGCTAAGCAAAATTATGATTCCTTTATAATGAATTATGATGAGCTTGTTCGTGATATGTATTCTCGTTTGAATCTAATTATCAATGAGCTCCATTCAATAGGATTAACAAAGCTAGATGATGCGGACATCGTGAGGAAGATCATCTCCGTGCTACCACAAAAGAAATATGCAAGCATCATCACCATTCTTCACAACATGGAGAACTTGAGCACCATAGACCCCGGGCATAGTCATTGGCAAGATAGTGGCATTTGAAATGTCACGTAAGATGGGTCAAGACGAAGCCTCTTCATCGAGCAAAGGCAAAGTTCTAGCATGTAGCAAAAAAAAGAAGATGAAGGGCAAGCAAGTTGAGACAAGCTCAAGCTCAAGCTCCTCAAGTGAAGATGATGTAGAAGATGAGGATGATGATGATGATGAAGAATCAAGTGATGATGATCAATCTTCCTCCTCCACCTCCGACCTTGATGAAGAATCAATCAAACTAATCAACAAGGTGGAGAAGATGATCCAAAGGCTCAATGTCAAGGGTGTGCCTATCCAAATCCAAGATCTCATTTTCACCAATCAAAGAAATGAGCAAAGAAAGAGAGGATGATATGGATGCGGCGAGTTGGAGCACTTTGTGAAAGTTTGTCCAAACAAACCCACACCTAAGACAAAGAAGAAGGCATGCAAGAACTAAGCCCTCACATCAATAAGGTCATGGGATGATTCTTCAAGTGAAGAAGATCACCATCACAAGAGGCGAGGACGCAAGCACTCATCATCAAGCTCCTCTCGTATGTGCCTTATGGCACGAGGTAACGAAAGCTCATCCTCTAGTGAGAGTGATAGTGATGATGAAATGCCTTCTTATGAGGAAATTGTGCAACAAAATCTTAATTATGCTAAAGTTTACACTAGTCAACGAAAGAAGCTCAAAAAATTAAAAGAAAAGCTAGTTAGTTCACAAGAAGCATACAAAATTTTGCTTGAACAATATGAGAACTTTGCTAATCTCAATATTAAACTATCTACTAAAATTGAGCAACTTAAGGCTAGTGCAACAACAAATGCTTGCACAATCAATGATGAGCAACTTGTAAAGAAAAATGAAAAATTAAAAAAAAGTTAGCTAGCTCTCAAGATGTTTATAAAAGTTTGCTTGCTAAAATAGAAACCATGTGTAAACATTGTGATGAGCTAACTAATAAAGTTACTAATCTTGAAGCCGTTAGTTCAACCCCCACCAAGGCATTTAAAAAGAAAAGTTCTATCTTTAACATATCTAAAAAAGATGCCTTTACTTCTTGTAATGATTTATGTTTAGACTCATCCTTGTGCAACCAAGTTTGTGTTGAGAAAGTTGTTGTAGATACATGCACACAAGAGGTTGCAAAGGAGAATAAGCAACTCAAGTAAGAAGTAGCTCGCCTCACCAAGGACTTGACTCAAGTGAAAGGCAAGGCGAAGCAAGCCCAACTTCACCAAGATAACACCATCAAGGGAGTGAAGAAGCTTAATGAAGGACAAACCATGGTTTGCTACATGTGCCACAAGGAAGGTCACAAGTCCTATGAGTGTAAAGTGAAGAATGGGGGAGGAGCAAAGAAGAAAGAGAAGAAGCAAACAAGCAAACTCTCCAACACCTGCACCTACAAGGTGGACAAGAAGGCCTCCACATCTTATCTCTTGAAGAAGAAGAAAAATGACAAGTTGATGGCCATCAAGGTGAATAAGCAAGCCAACAATGGGGTCAAACGCTTTTGGGTGCCAAAGAAGATTATTTCCAACATGAAGAGCACCAAGAAGGTTTGGATCCTAAAAGAGAAGTGAGAAAAGTCCAATGGACTTCGGGGAATTTGGAGACTTGGCAAAGTATGGGTGCATTTCATGGGGTGCATTATGATGGACAAAATCATTGCCAAGTGGGTTAGTGAATACTATAGACCCAAATTCCCCTTCCCTTGCTAGGTAACTAGATTCAATTTCCTTCAAGTAGTATCAATTTGCATTTTCTATAAGTGGTATTTCTTACAAATTGGTACCTTTAAGCATTTAGTTACTTTTCATGTCTATGTTTGCATTTACATGCCTATATCTTTTGTCATGCATACACTAGGTATATCTTATGATAGGCTTGCTCGGTTTCATTTTTATTCCTTGGAGCAATTCTACATGGTTTAAAATTGTTTAGGAGCACGGCACATAGCTTGTCTTTTAATTGTTCATCTAATATGTGCCAAAGTCCAAAGTGTAGATAATTTCTCCCGAATATCATCTTCGAAAATGATTCTCACATTCATAAGATGTCATCTTTCAAGTGGTATTATTGATTCTAAAATCAATGTGCATGACTTCTACAAGTATCCCACACTTGCGTGCACAAATTTAGGGGGAGGATACTCTACAAGTTGGATACTTTGAGACTAACATCTTTTCAAGCTTATCATGTGTGTAGTAGTCTCATTGCAAGGAAAATGGAGTCCCCGAAGTTAAGCATCATACTTTAAATATCCACCACCTATTGCAAGTGATAGAAATCAAATTGGTTTCCACATGTGGTATTTCTAAATCGATATCATCATGTTGATTTTGTTTTGATATTTATATGCTTTCTCCATGTATTATATAAATTAAATTCCCTTGAGCAATAATTTGCCAAATATGAATATGGCTTGCTTTGTACCATATGTATGCATGTATTTAGGGGAAGCTTAATCTATATACTGTGAGAGTCAAATTTTGTGACCTATTCCACTCTACACACAAAGGATCACAAAGTTTGACCATCCCTTGTACTACTAATGTCTTTCTTTTTGGTGTTTGATTCCAAAGGGGGGGAATTTAGAGGACCAAAAGCAAGCATTAATTTATAGGACCAAAAGCTAGATCATAATAATTTTTAAGTGAAAATGGTCTACAAGTGGTGTCCACAAGTGGTAATGGTCCGAGAAAGAAAGGATAGTGGATTATGGATTGCCCATGTAATGGGGATAATTTATAGGAAGCAAGGCTTAAATCCATAATGCCACGTGGGGATATTTATAAGGGCAAGATAAGTGTTCAAATGGTATCTTTTAGTCTTACAAATAGTATCTTTTAGCATCATATAACCTTGCCCCTTGCATTGCATCCTAGCAAGTAGATAGTTTTTTAAATTCCAAATTTTTATTATTTGCTTGCTTTGGTCATGTTGTCATCAATCACCAAAAAGGGGGAGATTGTAAGGAAAATGGACCCTTGGCCCATTTACTTTGAATTTTGGTGTTTGATGATCAACACAATTAAATTGGACTAATGAATTTGTAAGTGATTGTTTTGTAGTTCAATAGGATATAAGACGTGACTTGAACGAAGACGATGTGATGATCCGATGATCAACACCATAAACAAGACCTTAGAAGCACAAGAAAAAACATAAGATATCAAGCAAAGTCCAAGCACGAAGATAGGAACCAAGCCGTACGCAAGATCGCAAAGAAACGAGCTCACAGAGGTGACCGGACGCTGGAGGAAAGCAACCAGACGCTCCGATCAAGTGGCTCGACAACAGGCGTCAGCAGCAGCGACCGGACGCTGGCGGCAAATTTACCGGACGTAGGACAGCAGAGTCCGGTCGAGTACAGAGAGGTTTCAGAGCGGCGAAACTACGACCGGACGCGTCCGGTGGCAGGTGACCGGACGCTGGCAGCGTCCGATCAGTGGATCGCGGCTTCAACGGTCGGAACGATAGGACGTATTCGGTCAGGACGACTTCAGCGTCCGGTCAGTAGCAGAAAAGCTAGATTTCGTCCCCAACGGCTACTTTTTCAGTGGGGCTTATAAATACAACCCCCAATCGGCCATTTGAGAGGAGTGGAGCTAAGAAAACATACCAAGGGTGTTGACACAGCATCTTAGTGATCTCCTATTGTATAGTACTTAGTGATTCATTAGGTGATTAGCGTAGGTGCTTTGTGAAGTGTTTAGGTTGATTAGACCACCGTTTATGCGCTTGCTCTAGGTTTAGGCCTAGTGTTTAGTGAGGTTTGCATACCTCTTACCACTCGGTGCTTGCGCGCACCATTGTTGTACATCGGAGGGGCTTGTAGTCTTACGAGATAACACCAACCGCGTTTGTGGTGTGGCCCCCACCGTGTACCGGAGGGAACAAGGCCTGCGGCGTTTTGGCCGAAAGCATGATAGTGAAGACGGCGGGGAGCATCCGGGAGAGGCTTACCGGAAAGCACGTCGGAGACCCACTTGCGCGTGGGGAAGGCTCAAGGCTATCCACGGAGTTACCCGACCGGGAGCTTGGCCCTTGCGAGGGATTCCTTGCAAGGGGCTCCAACGAGGACTAGGGGGAATCTTGCACGCTTCTCGATACCTCGGTAAAAATACTGGAGTCGTCGACGGGAGTTTACATATCTCTACCTTGCTCTTTAGCTTCCGCATTTACATTGATTGCATTACTCCTTTTGGGTAGAGATAGCAACACACTAGCAAAACCGTAGTTGCACATTAAGATAGTTTATCTTTTGCATAGGTTTTGATAGGGTTAGAAAAAGATGCCATAGCTTAGAAGTAGAATTTTTAAGTTGCCTAATTCACCCCCCTCTTAGGCGTCACGGTCTCCTTCAGCTGGCAAGTCTGTAAGACATGGGGCTATGGGGCTATGAGACACAAGGCCAAAGAAACTAGTCTAAGCACATGCAATGCAACGCAACAAAGAGGAACGGTTTTGTATGTTGCAACGTTGCACATGGGATGCGGCTGGCGACGCAAGCGACGTTCGGGGCAGCATGGGCGACGTCCAAAGTAGCGCGAGCGACATCCAGGGCAGCGCAAGCCCACTGCTTGTACGCTCGCTCTCGAGCCCGACGCGTTAGACGCTCACTCGCTCCCTATGCAGGCACCATCCAGACGCTAGCGTCCCGAATAAGACGTCCGGACGCTGGCAAGTCTGTAAGACATGGGGCTATGGGCCTATGAGACACAAGGCCAAAGAAACTAGTCTAAGCACATGCAACGCAACACAACAAAGAGGAATGGTTTGTATGTTGCAACGTTGCACATGGGATGTGGCTGGCGACGCAAGCGACGTTCGGGGCAGCATGGGCGACGTCCGAAGTAGCACGAGCGACATCCAGGGCAACGCAAGCCCACGGCTTGAACGCTCGCTCTCGAGCCCGACGCGCTAGACGCTCACTCGCTCCCTATGCAGGACCATCCAAACGCTAGTGCCCGAATCAGACGTCCGGACGCTGACAAGTCCGTAAGACATGGGCCTATGGGCCTGAGACACAAGGCCAAAGAAATTAGTCTAAGCACATGCAACGCAACAAAGAGGAACGGAGAGTATGGATACATACACCAGGGATATCACGAGGCAGCATTGCAAAGATCATGTAGCAGCTCATATCATATTGCACCCCCTTATTCATGTTCCAAAGCTTTACAATTGCCACAAAAAAAAAAAATCCTCCATGTACTTGTATACAGGAAAAAAAAAGATAAAACCTGCAGGTAACAAATACGTATACAGTGTCTGACTTTTTTTCTTGAAAAAAGGAGAGAGAAAAGGGGCAGAACACAAAGAAAGCCGGAAGATGCAATTTATTTTTCAGCGTAAAAAACAGTCTTTGTCTAAATACATAGTACAACACAACATCTCGTCTTCCAACCGTATGGAACAACCCTTCCTTCTCATCTGTTCAAACATGCACCGATCCCATGCCAAACCAGCCGTGTGAATCATGCAGCCAGTCTGCAAGGCTGTGACGAGATACAGCTTTTGGATTCCGCTTTTGTGTCCATCAAGCACTTGGGCTCTTGCCAGCATCTGGACATGCTAATTGCTTTCTGGTTCACTTTCTTGAACCACGAGCCGCTGCAAGGTGATCCTGAAGAAAAGGGAAAGCCAAGGTTTTAGGAAAAAATAGTTGCAGGATTACCATGGTTAGTCATGTGGATTTAACATATAGACAAGGTTGCTCAAACAAAGACTAGTTTCATAATAAGATTTGACCTACATTTGCAGAACAAAATGAAATGCAGCAAAGACTGCCGCAAGCAAATGGAACAACAAGAATTGTAACAGTTCTATGAGCAAGCAACCTTTTACCATTGAACAACATGTGAAGATTATTACTAGCAACACTAGGGCTGTGATTCCTTAATAACCAGCATGTGCAGTTATTACTAGCAACTCTGAGTACTAGGGCTGCCTGATTTGTGTGAATTTGGTTATCCTCCACATGAAAGTTATGAACAGAGGTGTGGGTTGGGTTTGTATGTTCTGTTTTGTAGTTAGCGAATTTATTGACTGCCCAGGGAAGCAAGGATTCACAGAAATTCATAGGTTGTATGCAAATGCATGCCTGGTGGTAGTACAGTAACAACAAAGCATACGTTTTTTTAGTGCCTGGTTTGAGGATTGAAGACATTGAACTTCTTGTCTAGGGATGGGAGATCCTGGATTGAAGAAATTGAACTTCTTGTCTAGGGATGGGAGATCCTGCATGTAGATATTACTTGATGTTGTTGGACTGCCAACTTTTGCTAGTTTGTATTTATTAAGAACAGTATTTTGTAAACAATAGGTAATTCAGACCAGCCTTCTCATATCTCCTGAAGGACTGCATCAGTATTTTGTAAACAATACTAAACAAACGTGGAACTGCATTGTTGCCATTTCTCATACTACACAAAGCATTGCAATTTCTGAACCTTCCTCTTGGTAGCATCAGAACTATACATTGGTCTCCTCTAGTTATATGAATATTATTCTCTGGAAATCTTTTGTTACATTATCTAGTCAAAGGCTTTTTAACACAAAAAGATTCTTCCTTCAAAGTATATGTGCTAGATTGCAAACGAACAGACATAATAAACTGAATGAGTAAGCCAAAAAAGGACTTAGGAGTGAGAACTGAAGTAGCAGGGCAACACACAAGTTATATATTTTGCAGCTTTACTCTGATAATATACACCTTTTCTCGTATATGTCTTCTTTTCACGTATATGGATATTTTGCAACATCCATTCATGACTGATACTTAGCTTTGTCCTGATACCAACACACAAGTGCTATATTTTGCAACTTCACTCTGATAACATACACCTTTTCTTGTATGTCTTTTCACGTATATGGATATTTTGCAACATCAATTCATGACTGATACTTAGCTTTGTCCTGATACAAACTCGAATCTGGAAATGATGCAGCAGCTTTTCTTCATCTTGTTATTTAGTATAATCTTTAAGCTGCTTAGCTAGGAGAGTTTTGGTTGTAGGTTTATGTTGTGTATTTTTGTCAGGTCGACATGCTACCTGCTTGTGAACTTGGGAAAGTTTTATTTTACATTTGAATGCTATCTAGTGTGGGTGAGCAGAAGATTCAAGTAGTGTGTATTCAGTGAGAATGGCAAGAAAGGATACTTCAGACATCCATATTGTGTTTTGTGATATGTGTATGGACCCTGCTAATTCAGGTTTGTGCGTTCAGATTTGCCTAGCATACAAAATAACTAGCTAGTGACCTATACAACTCTATGTCATAGTCCGCGGTGTCAGGTTGCCACAAGGACGATTATCTAGCATCCGCAGTTCGTGCTGTGTCAGTTTCCCTCATGGCAGATTATCTAGCGCTCAACCGCTCACAGGAATTATGGACTCCTTTTCGACTGGGTTCATCAAATATGGATGTTAATCAATTCACAGGTCTACAGGTGATGATGCAGATAACTGACATTATTCTTTGTTAGTTTCCTATCTACAGTTCATGTCTCAATCATTACGCACACACTACAGACCACAGTGTGTCAAGTATCAGGCACATTTCCCCCTAAACAATCATACTTCTTTTCCTCTGTCAACGTCCAAGGTCCACGCAAGCCTATATAGGCTTTCTCTGCGTCCACACTCCACACAGCCATGAGCCATCTACTTCCAAAAGCCTAGGAGCTTGTGAAGTAAGTTTGAAATTTCAATGAGAAATACATCCGATTCAAAAGCCTACTTGTTTCAAAGAACCTTGAGCGCCCAATTTATATAAACCTATTACTAGCTTACAAATAATAGAATTCTTAATTAGATACTATGCATCAACAATGTTAGAATATCCTAAATTTATTTCTAGTTGTAACTAAATACAGGACAAGTAACTAATTACTAGATAGAAATACATACCGAAACAAAATCAAAAGCTTTAGTGTCATCTTTCTTCGAACTGCTCATCACCGCAACATGATTTTGAGGTTGATTACTTGAATTGAAAATATCTGGAAGCACAGATGCATTTCCACTGTTCATCGAATTGAAAGAAGAATTCCCAAGTCCAGCATTGAAATTTCCAAAATTTTGCAGTAACTGCTGCTGCTGAGCAAGAAGAATCCCCATGGCACCATAATTTAATTGTTGCCCAGGAAATGATTGATTGAGCATCATATGTTGAGGGAAACTGTACTGCAAGGGAGTCTGCTGCTGTTGGTAAAACGAGTTTTGACCAAGAATGCCATTCAATGCTGCAGCACTTGCCACACGGCCGGTCTCATTGTTTGTATCCAAGAACTGTGAACCACTGAAGTTGCTATTGGGTTCTGCTTTAACTGCAGACTGAGCCTGGCCTGTTCCATTAAGGTTCAAACCAGCCATCAAATCATTGACAGTTCCTTGGTTAGTAACACTACCTTGGATGAAAGAATCAGGGGAGCTGCCAAAGATATCTCGTAATTCATTTTTGTTTGATGAAGAACTATCGTGTATGGTAACTGATGATTTCTCTTCTACTGTCAACCCCGAGAACAGATCATTAGTCTCCTTAGTCTCTGCCTCATGGAATGATACATCTGCAAATGGATCGCTTCCATTACTATCAGCAGTGACACTTGTATCAGCAATAGGTTCACCACCAAGCAAATCATCAACTGAAGAAACGTATGCACTGTTCCCAGTATTCTGTTCATTGCTTTCCAGTCCAGAACTTGTTGCCAGATCATCTTGATCACCTGTATCAATCAAATCAGGCATCTGAACAGGTGTGGGCATTGCAGCTTTTGTTGCTGTGGTTCCAGCAGGCTGTTCCCCAATCAGCATATTCAAGACCTAAGAAAAGTAACACGTATCTTATTACATGCCAATGATTGGCAGTAGAAACAAGTTTTCACAAAGAAATCGTTTTTTAAAATATAAAACAGAAACTATGAGCTCAACTGTAGTTTGAAGGAAACGGAAGGTAAGTTATTTTCTTTTTTCTTCGATGATGGACAAGAAGCATGCAGAAGTATTCTACGTAACTATAGTCCAGTTTTCCAAGCAGACTCACCTTTGAGGCCTTCTCTCTGAGAGAAACCTGCGGCAGCTCAGAGCATTTAACAACAGAAGCTGTGTTCTCAATGAAATATGAAGCAATGATAGAATAAGGATCCGTATCCTGTTTCCTTACAATGGCTTCCAACACACAAATAGCCTTCATGCGAACCTGAGAAGTACACAAATACATTGAATACTAATGAACTATTGAAAAAGCTTACTGGAAATGCTTTGGTTAACAAAAAGCAAACAAGCATGCATACATATGAGCCAACAAGTAAAAGCTGTGAAATAATAGTGTCAAAAATATTGAAACAAAGTGAACAAACTGTGTTTAAGGACAACAAAACCAACTCAAAATACCAGCTGCAAGGCAAACAAACCAGACAACAACACTTCCAAATTTAAGGATTGCTGCTGGCTGCCTAATAATGTAATATCATGATTAATCTGCCAGCCTGTATGATAAATACTCTAAACATATTGTGAACTGCAATGCAACAATAGTCATGCTTGCATAGTATTCCTTGTTTTAATGTAACTAAGTCAAGCATCAATACATTTTGTACATCTGTCCAATTATAGATTATGGCAACTACATTGAACGTTGAACATTGAGTTGACAATGCTGTTTCTCCATGAACTCTATTAAACCACTAATAGCATAATACAAAAGCATAGTATAACATCAACAACAGTCATAGTGATCTATTTCATCTGTCCAAAGTAAAGATACTGCATATTTCTCTTCTAGCTAATGTTTTCCCTTTGACACTGCTTATATATTTTCGCTTTCACTTTTGGATAGCTTATTGCACTTCCGAGAATTCCCACAGTAGCATTTAATCGGAATCCACACGTGCATACATGTAAAACTTGAAGCAATAGCACAAGATAAATCTATTTACCACCGCTTTCCGGAGAGTTAGGAACCATGACATGTCACTAGTTTCGACATACTATATGTTAACTGACTAACTGTGCATAAGGATCATAAGGAGTGAAATGAATGAGCCACCTAAACTCACCTGCCATAATGGAGAATTCAGTTTGTTCTCAAGTGCGCGGCTCAAGGCAACTGCATCCAATTTGGAAGCTTCTGTTAAAAAAATTTGCAGAGCATCTCGCGTTGGTTGCAATCGCACACCACTCGCGGTAACAATTGTCTCCAGAAGTCTTTCTTCACGAGTCTTGATCCCTGGTTGACTTGAGCTAGTATCATCAGTTGGTGCAGAACTGGAAGTTGGACCCCAAGAACCAGAGGCCGCATTTTTTGAAGCACCAGATGAGGCACGGCTCTCGCTTTGAATCTCACTTGGATCATACCGACCATATCTTTCAGATTCTGTGGTCAACGATCTACGGAGATTAGGGCTCTTGTATGTGCTACCATTGTCATTTGTCATCATTGCATGCGCTGCAGCAAAGTTGCTCAAACCCTGCTTGATGGATGCACTTCCAATACCCACTACCTCGCTGAGTTCACTAAGGAAAGACTTCTTGTCATCTCTAGAGGGCTCGTAATTAGTATTTCCAAAGCCCTGTATGCGCTTGCCAAGACTTTCAGTTGCGACAGCAGGTTTAGGGTCCTCTGTGGAGAAAATTGCAGCTATAGCCTCATTCGCAGTTTCACGAACAGCCTTATTAAGGGCATCCCCTCTTAAGGGGTCAGGGTGGCCTTTGTAATGAACTAGTTGGCGCATAGCCGCTGAGTGCCTTTGCATCTCCCTCTTGAAATCAGTACCAGATTTTCCAACTGCGTATTTGATCAACCGTAAAGCCTGGAGAGCAAATATAGACCGAGTCAAATACCAATGAGCTGGAAGACTACATGTCCAAAAAAAAGATTGAACAGCCAATGTACATGAAAAAAAAGATGGAAGTTAATGCAGGTACAATTCCCATTGCAAGCATATCCACCCCTCCCCGCCAGCAACCACCATATAATGACAGAAAGAAAGAATTGGGCAGTCCTGGTTCTAAAATTTGTATGATTATACAAATTTATGCGATTAAGCTAGCATGGTACATGCAGTGGATACAAAAACTGAAACTCTATTATGTACTTGAGAATAATTTGGATCACACTAGAGAGGTCCTGTTATGTATCCAGGAAAACTTATCCCATTTATCACGGACATAGAGAAGACAATTCAGATTCAACCACAGCATCACCAAAATCTAATTCTATTTCTGATAAACACCAGCAGTGATGACAAATT
Organism: Miscanthus lutarioriparius; assembly: GCA_904845875.1. Taxonomy (NCBI): domain Eukaryota; kingdom Viridiplantae; phylum Streptophyta; class Magnoliopsida; order Poales; family Poaceae; genus Miscanthus; species Miscanthus lutarioriparius. The sequence goes on along the minus strand of CAJGYO010000006.1, from coordinate 112,877,209 downwards.
ATAATGTCAATCACCTAATCTAAAGGGCGTACCCAGTGCAAATAGCTCCCGCTCTGTGCGGGGTCTGGGGAAGGGTGCCAGTGGCAAGCCTTACCCTCGCCTGTGCAATGCGAGGAGACCGCGACTCGAACCCGGGACCTTCCGGTCACAGGCGGTAAGACTCTAATCTACACGAGTCAAATTCTCCACATGAAACAACCTCAGGTACAATCACACGTTTATACCATTGTTAATGCCAACAGCCACATTTGCTAATTGCTATAGCCTATACCATTCATATGGGTATCCCCAGCCCAGGCTAGTATTTTATTCGACAGTGCACCAGAAAACAATCGCACGGCCCGTCTAGGCGCCGTAAGTGATCGCTTAATCGAACCTGACTCGGGCATGTTATACTGATATACAAACAAATCACCCCTCTGAAGCTAAATAAACTCTTTGGTTTGTCTCAAATTCTTGAGCAACTGAACATGCAGCCAGAAGACACATAACTTGGAGAATGAGACGCCCCCAAATGCCCCCTCCCAGCTAACCACCTGGTTGACTGCAGAATCAAAGATTTCACTTGTCTATTCGGCTCCCACATCGGCCTGTGCATCATCCCACGATGAAGGAACCCAAGCACCCCTTTCAAGTCACTCCTACTTGGTCAGATCAGATTACGGGGAGCAGCACGACACCACTGCCGCCGGTGATGCAAGGAATAACAGTCGGACGATCTGCTCCACCAGCAGCATATCCCTCAACAAGGCAAGGCAACCCAGGCAGGCGAATCCGATCCCGGGTGGCGCAGAGGCAGGGGCAGGGGCAGGGGCACCCACCTTCTGTTTGACGAGGGGGCTCTTGTTGTCGAGGCGCTTGAGGACGAAGTCGGCGACCTCCTTGACGATGCTGGCGTCGGAGGCGCGCAGGAGCTCGCAGATCTCCTCGAGCTTGTAGACGGGCGCGACCTTGTCGTCGTCCGCCGTGACGCCGTCCACCATCCGCGAGCGCCAGTACGACTCCACCGCCCGCCGGCTCTGATCCATGGCTGCTGCCCCGAACCCACCACGGTCGCGGCCGGATCGGAGGGCGGGATCTGGGATGGGGAGCGGGTGGGGGTGGGGGTGGGGGACGTGGACGGTGGACCGGGTCCGCTCGTCGACGAGGAGAGGCGTGGAGGGAGGGTTGGGGATGAGCCGTGAGCGGCACGTGCCGTGCCGTGCCGCCGGAGGAACGAGGGAGGCAGCCAAGGCAGGGAGGTGGTGGACCGTGGAAGGTTCTAGAGGATGGCGCGCGGGTCTGGCGGCCTTTTTGCCCTTTGCCACTCTTGTGCCTGTGCAACGTTTCGCTTTCTTCAGAGCCCACGGGAGGAACGAGCTGGAATATATGTCACCCCGTCACGTGGCTGCTAATTTGCCATGCTACGATACGACTGCAACGGCAAGCTGTTTGCATTTGTACCCTGATGAGATGAAATCCTTATGAACCGGTGCTGACTTTGTGTTGAGATTTCACTGAATTTCCGCTGACTTCAACTGAGATTTGAGGCTTTGTATGTTATTATCTTCAGAGTACGGTAAACGTAACGTGTGCGCGTCGCATGTGTTACGAACGAATTACCATTTCCAACGGACCCTGTAAAAACCCCGTGTCAAAGAACAAAACAAGAAACAAAACCTCCGATCAAATCAAAGAATTACAAATGGGCACAGGTTTTGTTATCACAACTCCCAACAAAACAAACTGTCAAAATAGACGCAAACATAAAAAAAGACAGACGATACAGCCCTACTCTATCCTGCACCGGATGGACAAGCAGCTCCTCCCGAAACAATTTGACCCATGTGTGCGGCCTTAAATTGGATTGGAGCTTCAGGTCAAAAACAATGTCGCTAATCTACAAGGCGATCAAAATTAATGTACATCATTTTATCTATATCAGTGCACAGCAGCCTCTTGGATCTCATCGGCCTCGTCAACTACCAGCTCGTCCTTGAACAGGACCTTCAGGTGTGGTAGAACCTTGGGCACAACTGGCAGATCCGCAAGGTTTACGCTCATCAGGTCAAAGGCGATGCAGGTCTTCTCCATATCAACCTCGTCGATAACTGGGATTTTTGGGTATCGCTGGCTGAAGTGGGTCAGAATTATCCTGTATGCTTCAGCCGATGTGCCTACTTCTATGGCCTCCTTGGTTGTACTATGGTTCCGCGCGATCGCTTCATCCTTCATACTGTCCTCAAATGTTGCCTGACAAAAAATATAGAGTATTACAAAGACAGCTAAAGGCATATATATTGTAATACCATTACCATCTACCATTAGCTAGTACAAGAGAACATTGTGCATCTAACAATATGATACGATATCTGCAAGATTAATTATTGGGGTACAATGGTGCTTGTGGTCCAGGATTAGTCAGACTGTCAGAGCATGAAACACATACAGCAGTGTGGACAACTATTATATATTGATGAAGCTTTTGCAAAACTCCTGCCGAAGCTGTGACATAACAATGATGCCACTTATATCAGCAAGAAATATAACATGGATATCTCAAGCAACAAGATATATGATATGGATATCTCAAGGACAAAACTACAAATTCTTCAGCTTACCTCATGTATTAGCACTGTGGCATCTCTGGATGCATCTATGAGAGCTGGACACGGTCGTGTGTCGCCAGAATATACAACCTTCCAGCCTGGAATTACCTTTCCAGCACTGTTTGTTTTCTCCATGGCCCTGAAAACAACTCCAAACGCCTGTGGACAGTGTAGTACAGGGACACTATACAGAATCTCTAAACCTGATTCCTGTAGAACTTCTTTGAAATTAACAAGAGCTGTGGTATCCCTTGGACTTGCAGGCTTCCTGTTGTAGTTCTCCATTCTACTTCCAGGGGCAAACATTGTGTTCTCCAGTTGAGGTATGGCTGATTCAGTATCATTTTCACTGAGAAAGGCCTCAACACTAGACTTCAAAGTATGCCTGCAGTCTAGGAACTGCATGTCAAGATCTTCAAGCGTTGAATATGCATTTAGGAATCTCTCAAGTGGCCTTGGTCCAATCACAAGCAAGGGTTTATGAGGCATCCCCCTTAACAATTTAGACCTCAGAGAAAGAATTCTAGCCAACCCTGTGTGGTGATCAGCATGAATGTGGGAAATCCAAATACACCTCAAACCTTTTACAGCTTCATCGGCACCATTTACACCAAATCTATTACAAAAGACAGTATACTTTCATGAACATAATTAATATATAGGTTTATGCATTATGAGAAGATCTGCAAGAACTAACCTCCTTTTCAGTTGTCCTAAAGTTCCTTCACCGCAGTCCAGAAGTATACCTCCTCGTGCAAATAAGTTAATATATATGGAACTTACGTTCCGGTATTTTGAAGGCTGAGATGAACCTGTACCCAAAAAAGTGATCTCCATATCTTCCCTTGTTGCATCCTCCACACAACAAGGGATCTCCTGATTGTCCCTTGGATGCTTTCCCCAGATAATTTCTTGAAAAGGAGTGCCATCATCTAGCTTATCTGATTTTTGATTGATCCATGGTTCTTCAACCATACGATTGCCAGTTGGTGGTAGTGTATTTTTATCATTCACATTATTTTGCCAGAATTTGCGAACCTGTTCAGGAACTTCACTAACCTCTGGGATCTCAGATACAAGCTCTTGTACAATATCCTTGTAGGTGAACAAGTTTGGAATAGAAGCTCTATCCAAACCCAGTTGAGCATACGGACGCAGATGAAACTGAAGAAAAAAGGATAGTACTATTCAGTCCTATATTGCACTTAACCAAATTAAGTTAAACTTAAACAACACACCCATATTTGTTCCCTCAGTTTCTTTTTACATTCCTCTCTGAAAGAAGAGTCTTCCCCTACAGCCCTACTTGTATGTTATTATACATCATTATTAGAATGTAAAAGACATTACATGCTGGGAATTGACTTTGAAATTTATTTAGTGCAAAAACAAAAACAAGAAAACAAAGGTCCCAACTACTTCTTTGATAAAGAACATGCAACTTTATGTAAAATATTGTCTACAAATACATGATACCAATGATGATAAAAGATCCAAACAATTTTGAAGTCCCAATTGGACCTACGCATTCTACCTTCCCAGTCTTAATGGTTTGCTGAATAACAAGATTTCAATAAAAAATGACATCAAAGCCACAATCAGAACGCCAGATTAATACATATATGATCACATAACAGGTGTGATACAGCAAGGATGAAAGAACAAAATTACCTTTAGTAGGTTTTGCGCAGACACACTTCCACAGGCTTCCAATGAAGCATTCTGAAAGGAAAACAAAATATTTTATAAACAGCAGTAATTCAACCTTCAAGGTATTATATAGGCTACTGGAACCTACCATATCATTCTCCATGACATCATTTGGAGGTTGTACAGACCAAAACCCAGAGGATGGGAAGAGCTGAGGGCATACAAAATTGAGGCGTGATGATATCCTTGCACTACCTTTCAAGATAGGAATTTCCATGTTTTTACTGCATGCATCAAAAAACGGAAAAAAAGGCATAAGGCCAATCAGCCAAAAAAGCAGTGGCACAAGCTGAAAATACAACTTAAACAGTGGCATACAATGTATTTTTCCCATATCATTATGGAAAATTTAACCCTAAGAAGCAGCAGTCACTAACATATATGAACATAGTTGTTTCACCTCATTTTTATTCAGCAACATAGTAGTTAACTTTGGATTTGCATGCAGTGCCAATCAGTTCAAACTGACATAGGAAATCTATACACAGAATGGACTTCATCCAAAAAAAAGAAAATGGAATTGAATCGTACATTTCATGTCCTGCCATGATATGTTGTGTTGCGCCAAATTTTTTCATCCAGTTCTGGTAGTCAACAGGTCTAGTCACAGATGATGGACCTAAGTGGATTATGCAATTTACTTTCTTGCCACTTTGCTCTGGAGAATCTTCATAAAAGCAGCTAAGGGGTTGCAGTGAAAAAAGTTCTGGCATATGATACTGTGTGGGGCAATCCACCAGAAGAACAGTTGGTCCAGGAATTGACGGACCAAGAACATCACTTGGATGAACCTAGACAATTAATTGACAAAACATAACGAGCTTTAGAAAAGAAACTCAAACTAGATAAATGGTGCACGCAATTGTTGCTCAAACATCAAACTTATACCAAAAACTTACATTCTAGCATTTAAATAATCGTTAAGTAGCGGATTCTCAAAAGTGACAATACTATTAAAATTTCTGATCAATGTTTTCAGATCGTATTATCGAGGCTAGTCGTATGACCACCGATCAGACGACTAATCATGATTAGTCGTCGATAAGGGTCGATTAGTCGGTCCTAATCGGTCCAATCAGCTAGTCGGACATTTAGTCGTCCTTGTGACTAGATGGCCTGATCGACCATGTATATACTATATATATGATGTAATACACAGCAGCAGAGTAGAGACAATAACCTTCAGAGGAGGCAGAGTGGTGGGACTGGTGGCTCATCTTGATGCTTGAGGCCTCCCGTGTCTGTCCTCCAGGCGTCGAGGAAGGAGCCTCAGAGAAGGGCGGAGCTACTGGGTCCCGGCAGGGGAGGAGATAGGAGCGAGCGGAGGTGGAGGCGCGGGCGGAGCTGCGGACACCGGCAAGGGGCGCGGACGGAGCTGCGGACGCCGGCGAGGGAGATCCAGAGGCAGGCCGCCGCCGGCTGCGAGAGAGAGGCAGAGAGCAGCGGGAGCTGGAAATGTGCCGTGCGGCTGCAACTCAGGTCACTCACTCCTCTTCTTACCCTAATGGGCCAGCTAAAGGTGGGCCGAATTCTTTAGCTGGGCCAAATTCTCCCTCCCCCGAACTAGTCGTCCGGCTAGTCTGATTGGATGACTAATCGTGATTAGTCGCAACTTATCGGACGATAAGTTTTCTAATCGGTCTAAACTAATCGAGGACCCTTATCGAGCACCGGTTACGATAAGGACGACTAATCGCGATTAGTCGTCCGATCTGAAAACAAGCCTTATTCTGTTAAAATAGCCATGTAAAATTAACGAGTCCAAGGACAACTAGCATATGTTTCCATAGTGTAGTTAGGAAAGAGGAAATATCTAATGTCATGTCATCCTAATGCAATATTAAGCTAAACAGACTCAAAAAATCCAACAACACTAGGTCAATAAAAGGCAGCATTGGTCTCCTAGGTGGCAAAAGCCTCATTGAAAAGAGAAGGTACTACAAAAATAACATAACAAATATTGCTTTATTCATGACTAACCATTTCATCAAATTGATCAGACTGCACAGAATTCCCAAGTTGAAGTTCACGGTACTTGGGCCCAGGCCTAAGGCCAAGGGCAGCAGCCTTAGATGGGTCAAACTTTCCCTTAATTTCTGGCAACTCACAGGCATATACTATAGCAGTATCACCAGGCTTCATGTCACTATCATTTGAACTACCGATTCCATTATGGTACCTTGGTTTGACAAACATTGCAGATATCCGAACTACTTCATCATCAAGAATAATAATGGAGTCTTTAGATTGTGGTGAAGATGCATTTCGGTCAGTACCAAAGCTGTGTGTGTGAAGCATTGCTCTATTTGGTATAAAAGATCTCATTGCCCCAGCTAAAAAGTCAAGATCAGAAGGTCCCCATATGTTCACCTGTTTTCCAATTAGCAGGAAGAAGACCACAGTTAGTTGGTTGAAACACTTTTAATACTGGATGCATGAATGCATCTGTTGACAGCAAAAACACAGAAAAAGAAACCATGTGAACTCACCGACATGCCCTCATCTCCAATTCCTGCTAGAGTTAGCACCAGGCCTACAATATACCATAATACAAAAGGCTATGTCATGAACTCATGATGGTGTAATATCATTACATCAAGCAAACCAAACTAATTGTGTTAGATGGTAAAGAAGAAGGTTTTATAAACAATACCTGGAAGGCCCCCTGCAGTTTCTGAGCACACGCGTGTCAAAAAGATATGGTCAATCTGGGAAACGAGGGATTGTTTTGTAAGCAGGTTAGCATTTTACAATATAAGACTAGGATGTAAAAAAATTCAAAAACAGGACAATGAATGTGAGGACAATGAATGTGAGTGTGTTGTCCATGGTGGAGGGGGTTCGAATAACATACCTTTGATAGTTTTATCTTGTGTTCAGTACAGAAACGTTGAAGACCCTGTCAGATGGCAAGATTTGAGTTTAATCAGCACAAAATGGCAAGAGCAAGATGAACTTTCTCCAGATCTTTATGCTGAATCTTATATTCGCTGCAGCACAGCATAAGACCATGGTTTTCAAAATCCTTTCTGCAATACCTCACAAAAGAGAAAGAAATAAAATTCTCTTTTCAGCTAACTACAATTATTTGCTATGTTTTAGGCAACAACCAATTATTAGCTTGTTCAGAAAAAAAATATATAGGAACCAGATCACAGCAGAACATACCTCGCCCGCATTAAAAATAAACCTTTGTTTGTCAAAGAAGAGTAAAATAGAAGGTGAAGTGTCCTGTGTGTCCATTCCTGTACCAAGTATCTGCGCAGCAAGAATAAAGGGGTGTGAGACTGGATGAAAACCAAAACAACAACACTTCCAATTCTCATGAACTAGTTCAAGGGAAGAAACTTCCCCGCACTAATATCTTGGTGCAACCAATGTGATGATTTACCAATGGGACAACTCCATAAGGCCCCAACCAGCAGCTGGGATTATTGAATGCATGATTTACAAATGATACAATAATATCAGAGATTATGCTGGACTTCTATGGTAATTAGTGACGTGCATTGATCCTGTATCTTCATTTCGTGAAATCCGCACCGTTCCACATGTTATAATTTAAACAATGATAGTTGTTTAAAAAAAAGTTAAATAATAAAAGGCTTATGGTTTGTATTCTTTGCATGCTACATCTACTCCTCCAATGCCATCAGTCTGGGATTGCATCTTGGTTCATGCCTAAAAATGTTAAGCTAACAGACGCAATGTGACCTCTGGAACTACTAATCCGCAGTATTTATAATTGAACGCATGGTCTGGTTCAATCTCTCCTCAAATAAACCCCAAACTAGTATACTAATTTGAACCAGCCGTTTGAGGTAAAATGGCGCCAAGTAAGCAGAATGAATCCACAGAGATAGCGCTGGGGGGAATCACAAGTCAGCGAGGCCCTCACCTGCACGTAGCAGGTGGTGTTGACGGGGTTGAGCCTGCGGGTCTTGAGCTCCATGCTCCCGCGCTTCCCGCCGTCCTTCCCCTCCGCTCGCTTCGTATTGAACGCCACCTCCCTGTCCATCTCCTCCTTGGCGGGCGCCTTCCCGAGCGTGCTGCTCCCGCGGCGAGGTTCGGGGTGCCGGCGGCGGCGGTAGGCGAGGGCGCGGAGGCTGGTGGCGCGGCCGAAGGAGGCGGGGCAGGAAGAGAGGAGGTGGAGGAGAGGCGCGGGGGCCGCTAGGGTTTGGGAGAGGAGGCGGAGAGGGGCTGCCACCTGCGGCATGGCTCGCGTGTGCTACAGAGGTGTGCCGGTTTTATTTCGGCGCGGCGGCCGGCGGGGCGGGGGTTTTGGGGCCGCGACCGGGTAAGGGGGTGTTTTGGTTCTTGATACTAAAGTTTGTCTATGTTACATTAAACATTCAGATGCTAATTAGAAGAATTAAATATGAATTAATTATAAAATTAATTATATAGATGGAGACTAATTTACGAAACGAATCTATTAAACCTAATTAATCTATCGTTAGCATATATTTATTGTAGCACTACATTGTCAAATCGTTAACATATTGTGCTTAATAACAACTTTTTATAAATTGGGGTGGAACTAAATTGTAAAATATTCGGATGCTTAATTAGAAGGATTAAATATGAATTATTATAAAAACTAATTATACATATTTTAGTTTTATAATCAATCTATATTTAATACTCCAAATTAATGTTCAAACATCATAGTTAGTCCGTACAACAAACACCACCTAATACCGGGAACACGGGTGGTCCTCTTTATATTTTCTTTTTCCTTTTTCTTTTCTCCCTTGTAATTTCTTTTACCCCCCATAATAAAACCTTCTGGCCAGTTTCCCATCCCATCAAACCTCGACCTATGGAAGTCCATCCACATGGGCTGCAATCAGTCTTGAAAAGCACGATGGCTCGATCCAATGACCTTAACGCTAGCGTCACTTCCACATAATTTTTTTTAAGTGATAGGTAGCCTTTTGTTGAATCAACAGAGCTCGGATGAGGTCAAGCCTCGTGAAACCAGATTGAATCACGAGACTAACCAGGTGATCTAGCGTGTGTTTGATCCGGTGACTAAAATTTAGGAGGTGTCACATGAGAGTGTTGTATAGGGTGTTTGGATACTAATAAAAAAATAAATTACAGAATCTGTCAGTACTCCATGAGACGAATTTATTAAGCCTAATTAATCCATCATTAGCGCATATTTACGGTAGCACTACATTGTCAAATCATAGACTAATTAGGCTTAAAAGATTCGTCTCGTAAATTAGTCGCAAGCTGTGCAATTAGTTTCGTAATTAGTCTATATTTAATATTCTATGTATGTATTTAAACATCTAATGAGACAGCGACTAAAGTTTACGAAAAAAACCAAACACCCCTAGCTATTAGAATATGAGCTCCCACGTTACAACATCTACTGACATGACTAAAGGAGAAAACAACTGATAAAATTCTTGTCGCTTGCTTGATGTCATGGATGATGGAAGCTATCAGAAAGTGATCCCTTCCATTTCATTGGAGCTTCTGGAACACAGAGAGGCAATCAAAGGTAATGATCACCTTGTTATATGGGATTTTTTTTTTTTTGATATTTGAGACATGGTAAAGGGACAACGGGTGGTTTAGATTTTCCCTTTCTTTTCTCTCTTGTAATTCTTAGTATGTAAGCTCTCAGTTTTCCATCCCATCAAACCTCAATCTATGGATGGCCACAAGGACTGCAATCAATCCTTCAACGCCCAATCTCAAAAAGCACGACACTAGCATGACTCGGTCTGATGACTATAATGCTAGTGTCAACTTCGACATGATACATTGGTACTACCAGGGTCAACACCACAGTAGTGTTGGTCTAGGAACCACACGATTTTAGCCAAGCACCAGGGTGTTTGGTTTGGGGATTGACTATTGAGTTAGTTCATCATCTACTCACTCCTCGCTTTTTGTTTGGTTTGCGAATGAAATATGTTGATTTATCATAGTCTCATTCTCTCACAAGCTGGTAATTAGTCATCGAATCAAACACCTCCTGACCAATCTTGGCATGCGTGTGCATCGATTGGTCGACGTGAACGAGTTATTATATATATATATATATATATCATCCCATGTATATATATATATATGTTTGTAATACGGCCGGACATATGGTCCATGAATGGCGAACAGTGCTAGTGATTTTACACTGGAGCAAAATGAATTCGTTGCAGCGCGACAGCCGCATCAGGGGTCACATGTGTACGTGTATCTACTTGTACTCACTCAGCTATGGCAGCAAGTACGTACTACGTATATAATGTAGCCACAATATGACAATATATACAGGGGTGGAGCTACAGTAAAGCGTCGGGTCCGCCGACCCGATGACTTTAGTAGAATCAACGATACCCCTGTACTCTCACCATGTTGGACCCCAGTAAAAATAAATATTGACTCCAACAACTGTGCAGCCCACTCCAAAGGGCAGCAGGCTGGAAACGCAAAAGCCAAAAGACTAATATGAATAGACATCAACACATCATGCAGCCAGCCAATAAACAACGGAAGCTAAGAAGCTAACAAGCCCAAAAGTCATGCCGTCGATTATTCTTCGTAGACTGGCCGCCGTCTGACGCTTCGTGTTTCCGATTCAGCGATAGCGATTCAACTTCTAGGTTTCTTTCTCTGCGCTCGCCCCCTCTCACTGCAGTCAGCAATACAGCCTGGGCGCCTGGCGCTACAGCCTGCAGAAGTGCAGATATCGCCGTATCTCGGTGTGGTCGGCGCCGGCGTCGTTGGATGATTGGAGCAATATCACCATGTCAGGTAAGGAAATATACGCATGTCTGCAGGTTGCTAGCTGTTATTCAATATCTACTTTAGTGTTTAATTGTGTTTGTATTCACTAATTTTGCTTCTGTATATGAATCCTTGATTTTTTCAGTATGGCATCATTATAAACAATTATGCTTATATTTTGCATGAATCATGGCGTTAGATTACTATAAATTTCTATCATGAGTTTGCGCAGACCTCAATCCTAGTTTTTTTCTGGATTCGCCATTGAATATATATGATAGATGCATCTGGACCACGCACTATCTGTGTGTATATATACCATTTATATTATAAATGAGATAGAAATAATATATTATATAACGATGGTCCATCTACTTGTACTTACTTCCTAGTGGCCACATATTTAGGGCGTGTTTGTTTGGAGGGCGTGTTTGGTCTGGAGAGCTGCATAGGCGGCTGGGCCAGGCACCGCCTTTTGCCAAGTTTAGAGCCAAACACGCCCTCGCCTTGTAATCCGGCCATATGCATGTGTGTAGAAACATGGAGAGAGCGCCGCTAGTAGCTGTTGCGGAGTGCAAACTCTATCATTGTCGTCTCATCATCATCTTATTAAAAAACAAGTTTTTCTAATCTTGATACCCAAGAAAATATGATTTTAGCCCTCAAGGTCCACATGTTTTTTTCCTTCTCCGAGCATTCACTTTCATTACCCCCCCTCTCTCCTCTGCGCACACGGATCATCGAGGAGAAGAATCATCGATGCCAGCATATTTCTCACGCGTCGCTAGCCGCAATCTACAAATAGGTGCTCCGAGCTTCTCTCTTCTCTTTTTAGCATCGATCTCTGCTCACACGTTGTGTGGTTAGTTTAGTGCACGGAGTGTTCAATTAATATTAATACCCTCGTTGCACATTTTTGCTATTAGTGAAGTATATAAACAAACGGCTGCCCCATCGCGGTTGCTACTAATCTCCTACTAGATTCTCGATCGTCTCTTGAAAGAGAGAAAAAAAGCGTGCATGATCGGTTTACAAAAGAACAGTTTTTTACACTGTATTGTAGTAGTATCATCATGGCTGATGATGTATAATGCTAGTACATTTGTCAAATACGGATGAGCGAGGTTGGATTCTCGCTGAAGCGTGAAGCTATACTATTGATGTGTGATGTGATGCTAGCGGAGCACCAGCACAGTCAGTCAGTCCTCCATGCATCCATTCCAGCTGTGTATATGCAAATGCAGGGCTCAGCGCCCCAGCTCCAGCAGCACTGCACGCAGTACGCCCGAGCATCTTCGTGGCCATCAATGGCGGCAACCGTACGAGAGCTAGCAGCTAGACCTGAGCAGATGGTACGTACAGAGACTCGCATGCAGTGCAGTGCACAGCTCATTGCTCTCGCTCTCGTACGAGTTGAGATCAAATCTTGCGGTCCATCGAGATCCCACCAGCGATCCTCCTCGTCTGCAGCGCCTCCGTCCTCTCCATCCATGGATGACCACGTGCACGTAATCTGGGCCCTGCCGATGGCCATGCCCATCGATCTCCCACCATATCTTTCTACGGTCCACGTACATGACGATGGCATTCGATCGAATCGTAGGACGGAGCGGAGCCGCCATTAACTGAGCTCGGGCCCCGACCTCGAGTAGTCGTTTATGGCGCCCGCCGTGGTACCAGTACCACGCACTCACATCCCGTCGATCGACCTCCTCCTCCGTCGCCTGCCCCGCACCTATATGTCAATTTATACGTCTGCTGACTTGCGACGACGATGCTAGGCTGGCTCGCGCTTGCTTCTGCCTATCACTCCTTCATTTCACCGCTCGTAGTCATAGCCGGGCCGGCCGCCGGGACAACGAGAGCCGATAGACGGCGCCGGGGTGGTACTGGTAGTGGTAGGTAGCTTGCGCCGCTTTCCGTTGCTCTGCTCGCCCGCCAATCGCCATGGATTTCGGCCGGCGCAAGAGCTTCAGCTTCTTCGAGGAGGACCGCAAGTCGTCGCGGCCGGGCGCGCACACGCCCGTGCACCAGTACTACGCGCGCGCCGGCGGGGGCGGGAAGTCGCCGGCGCGGGAGGCGGCGGAGCCCGCGCGCCTGAGCATGTCGTCGGCGGTGCCCGGGCTCGGGGTGGAGGTGCCGCTGCCGCCCATGCAGCAGATGCAGGCCGCCGGCAGCTGCTCCCCGTGGGTGCAGTCGCCGCTGCACAGCCGACTCCGGTTCCCTCCCTCGCCCGCCGCCATCTACCACTGCCTGGCGGCGCTGCACCGGCTGGAGGGCGACGTGCACGCGCTGGCCGTGGCGCGGGGCGTGCTGTTCACGGCGTCCGACAGCGGTCGCGTCCGCGCGTGGGCGGCGCCCGGCTGCTTCAACCGCGGCTACCTCGACGTCGGCCGCGGCCGCGTCCCGGCGCTGGCGGCCTGCGGGGGCACGCTCGTCACGTCCCACGCCCGCGACCACCGCGCCCGTGTCTGGACCGTCTGCGCCGCCGCCGTGTGCGACCACGTCCGCGCCAAGAAGGCGGCCACGCTCCCCGCCAAGTCGTCGCTCCTCCTCCAGAACCCGTTCGGCAAGCGGCGGCAGCACCAGCACCAGCACCGGGACACCGTCTCCTGCCTCGTGCTCCACGCCGTGGCGGGCTTGCTCTACACCGGCTCCCACGACCACACCGTCAAGGCGTGGCGGCTCTCCGACGGGACCTGCGTCGACTCCTTCGTGGCGCACGACGGGACCGTCAACGCCATGGTGGTGAACGAGGCGGACGGCTGCGTCTTCACGGGATCCGCCGACGGCACCGTCAAGATGTGGCGCCGCGTGTACGGCGGCACGGCGCACGCGCTCATCATCGTGCTCCGCTCCGAGCTGTCCCCCGTCAACGCGCTGGCGCTGTGCCACGCCCACGCGGCGGGAGGCGGCGGCGGCGCAAGGCGGTGCTTCCTCTACGCGGGGTCCTCGGACGGATACGTGAACGTGTGGGAGAAGGAGGCCACGGTGGGGCGGCCGGCGCACGCCGGGTACCTCAAGGGCCACCGCCTGGCGGTATTCTGCCTGGCGTCCGGGTGCGGCGGGCGGGTGGTGGTGAGCGGGTCGGAGGACGCCACGATGCGCGTGTGGAGGCGCGAGGGGAACAAGGGCGGCGCGGCGCACACGTGCCTGGCCGTGATCGAGGGGCACCGGGGCCCGGTGCGGTGCCTGGCCGTGGGCGGCGGCGAGGCCGGGGAGGTGGAGGGCAGCATGGTGGTGTACAGCGCCGGGCTGGACAAGAGCGTCAAGGTGTGGAGGATACGGGTGGTAGGGAAGGAGGAGGAGGAGGAGGACGAGCTAAATGGGGACGGCGGCGAGGACGACGACCCCGAGGCGGCGGCGGAGATATTAATGGCCGGAGGGAAGGCCGACGACGGCGATGCGCATGCGATCCCTGTCGCGAGGGACGACGTGGAGGACACCGAGGAGGCCGAGTTTGTGGGACCCACGCCGGTGCTGCCGCTGGTATGGGTGGAGAAGCGGCGGCACACAAGCCGTGGGTGATGATCGACCGTACCGGCCGGCGGACCCCGGGCCCGGTCCTGGTGATTGCCATTGCCACTGCCTTCTTCGATCAGCCAGGGATGACTGATGGGTGATGACGACATGCATGAATGCATCATTCTCTGACGATGGATGGGATGCAGTACGTACTGGTACTGTGCCACTGTGGCTGCCTGGCGCCGAAGAAAAACAGGGTGGCCCGCGGCCGGCAGCCATGCACGCTATTTCACGAACAAGTATGTGCATGGATGAGTACGTGACAGAGATCCATGCGTAAAATGCATGCATGCTACAGTAGCTAGCTAGAGAATCATCTCTCTTTTGCAGGTAGGATGGACGCGGCGGTTAATTAGGACCGACCTGTCGTCATGTCAACTAATTAATTAATTAATAATTGCCACTCGTGCAAGATTGGGCATATATGTTGCGGCCGGCGTATCTCTCCGGCGATGCCGCCGCCGGTTGCCGGCCGTGTGTGTTGCCGTGCACCATCCGGTACGTCGCGCTCTTCGGCCCTGTTCAGATGGCGCCCTGATCGGATCGCCCGGCCATGCAGGTGCGTACGGCACTAGGTGCTCAAGATCGAACGTGTGAGATGATGCAAGATTCTCACGACACGAACCAAACAACCTCAGCTCGGCGACCGTACGTGTCTATAGATGGTCAAATAGACGTCCCGATCCTAGCACTATTTGTTACGACGTCAGGTGAATTAAATTTATTTTAATAATCATAATTTATACATCGATTAATTAAGCTAATATGTTTGTATATGGAATATATTTGTATATTATTATGGATCATACAGGGAAGATACTTATACGTTGCATTTATACCATAGGAAAGTTGAGTTGAAGAGCGTGTTATAAATTTGCAAAGTAGAAACATAGCATAGTGATCTATATAGGCTATGTTCATTTGAACTGCTTCAGTAGTATTTTTAGCGAACAAACAGTGTTTTTCTCTCATAACAAATCTGTATAAGCATCAGCAGAAGCCAAATTACATCTTCCACCTTATGAATCTGAGATATTATATATGAACTTTGAAAAGTTGTGGAATGTCAAATTCCAAATCAAATAGCTTATTCTATTAAATAGATTTCAATTCTCCCAGAACGAAAGGATCCCCTAATAGACAGTTAGACACAACATTATTGAGTGTATCCGTAAATGGTCAAATGGATGGTCTGATCCTAACACTATTTGCTACTCCTATCCATAATTGTAAATTTCATTCTAATATAGGCCGGAATGCCTCGTACCGGGTCAATGCCGGTCAATTCGGGGCAATACTGGCCAATACCGGTCAATACCGGGCGTGGCTGCATGTATTTTATTTTTCCATGTATGAACTTTGAAGTTTGAACTTTGAAATAAGGTCTTATGAAAATGATATGTTAGTTTGGTAAAAATGGTAATTACGCCATAAGTTAAGTCGGTGTATATTTATATGCACATTTATGTATAAGTTTATTCATATATTATTATTATTATAAAAGTCCGGAATGGTACTTCGGTATGGGCCGGTACCGGAATGTTCCATTCCAATAGCCAAATCGGAATGATCTCCGGAATGAAATTTACAAGTTAGCTCCTACCACACTATCAAACACTAATAGACAGTTACTATTGAGCGTATCTGTAAATGGTCAAATGGACGGTCCAATCCTAATACTACTTGTTACGACACTAGCAAACACTAGATAGTTAGACACAACACTATTGAGTGTGTTCAGCAATTCCACCAGGGAGGTCAATCTGTGATCCGCGGAAGCCGCCACCAGAGAGGTCAATTTGTCGTGCGAAATACGCGCATGAGCAGCCCGGTTTCGAACATGCTGACCTATGGTCTCACGTGTAGTTCTTCTAACCACTCAACCCCAAAATCAATATAATTAAAGGGTAGATATACATTCCTTTTATTCAACGATGTTTGAAAATTTTGAATTTCAAAATGTAAATATAATTTTTCTTGGATAAAAATTTCAAATGAAAGGTTGTATAGCTTTTCGAGATCCATGGCTTTGGGTTTTCTCGTTTCTCCACCCGAGGTCATTTGAAAATTTTGAATTTCAGAGTGCGAGGACTTCAAACTAAATTTTGGAACCATAGGTTATTTCAAATAAAAAAATATCAACTAGAATGTTTTATATCTTTTTCGGATCAATAACTTTGGCTTGGGTCATTTCTCCATCCAATGTCATTTGAAAAATTCAAAAAAATTTGAATTTTAAAATATAAGAATTTCAAACATAGTTTACGTGATCTAAATAATTTCTAATGAAAAGGTTACCAACTAAAAAGTTGAAGATCTCTTCGAGAGATAATGTTTTGATATGAAGTTTATCTTTATTCAATTTTGTTTGATAATATAAAGAATTTTACTAAGGCACACCTATTTTTAAAGATGGTTCTAGATCAAGTCACCCCCACACAATCGATTTTTAGGGGGCGGTTCTAGATCCAGCCACCTCCAAAAATGGATTTATAGAGGGAGCTTGTTTTGAAAAATAGTTTTAGAGGTGATTTTAGATAGAACCGCCTCTACTAAAAAAATAGAGATGGCGTTGCTACAATATGCAGTAGTAAGCACTAAACACTTCTCTAACCCTAATTTCTAGCTTGTTGACCTTAGAACAATCCTATATATGCACTGAACCCTACGGGGTCCCTCCCTAATCGGTGTTCGAAAGGTTTCTCGACGAATCCGACAAACACGGTAGTACATATCGAGGTACGTTATGCAGGAGCCTGCCGAGTTTCATTGCCCACGTATTCTAGGATTTCTAGTACTTTGGTGCGCGTGAGGTCACGTTTTGCGTCAATATACATCCCTTTGCTCTTTAATTTTAATATTAATATTAATATTGGCACCATTACCGCCCCGGACGTCCAGACAAATCGAATCCGTCCGACACTTCATCTATCCGTAAAAGTTATTTTCGTACGCGTCCCGTTAATTATTCGTATCCACTGAGATTATCTTCCAATGTGCCCCGTTAATTATTATTTTTTAATTCCGTATCCTGAACACTAGTACGATCCCATGTACCACTTTCCCTACCTCTACAAGGGAATGGCGTCATCGACCTCTCTTGTTAGCCGTTATATAGATTACATTTTATTTTGTTGCCTGTAAGAAAAATGGACCCTAGACCCATTTACTTTGGATTTTGATGTTGGATGATCAACACAACTAAATTAGACTAATGTGTTTGCTAGTGTTTATTTTATAGTTCAATAGGATGCAACGTGGACTTGGATCAACTTTGGAACATGAAGAAATTGATCAACACTCAAAAGAAGACATTGGAGGAGGTGTTGACAGCCTAGAAGTGAAGCGAGGAGTCCAAGACGCGAAGATGTCGGAGCCCGAACAAATCCACACGAAGAAACGGAAGCAAACGGTGGTTGAGTGGGCACCGCCCTAGGGGTGACAGTGCCACTAGAGAAGGGCTGCTGCAGCTGGAAAAGAGGCGGGCACCGGACATGACTGTGTGCACCGCCTTGGTCACCGCCCCTGGGGTGGCGGTGCACCGAACAGGGGGTGGCGGTGCCACCGCCCTAAAATTCCAAAGAGCAGCGAAGGGGGACTAGGGCACCGCCCTGGTCACCGCCCTCAGAGTGGTGGTGCACCGCCTGGTGTATAGTGCCCCAATAGTCGGTTATTAGTGACCAATGGCTAGCTAACGTGGCTAGCACCGCCATGTCCAGTGCCCACGCAGAAACGTGGAGCCCGACCCCAACGGCTATATCTCCACTTGTGGCCTATATATATGACTCTAACCAGCCATTTGTAGTGTGTGGGAGTTGAGGGAAGATAGGAGTGTGTTGCTACACCTCATTTGTGCTCTCCACATGCATAGAGCTTAAAGATCACTTGGTGATTAGCGTAGGTACTTTGCGAAGTGCTTAGGTTAGTTAGACCATGCTCATATGCGCTTGCTCTAGGCTTAGGTCTAGTTGCTAGTGAGGTTTGTATAACTCTCATCCAAAGGTGCTTGCGCGCACCGTGCTTGTACTCGGTGGGGCTTGTAGTCTTGTGAGACCACACCAACCGTGCTTATGGTGTGGCCGCCACCATGTACCCAAGGGAACAAGGCCCGCGGTGGTTCGGCCGGAAGCTTGATAGTGAAGACGGTGGGGAGCGGTTCAGGAGAGGCTTGTCGGAAGGCACACCGGAGACCCACTTGCGCATGGGGAAGGCCCGAGGCTATCCAGGGAGTTACCTGACCAGGAGCTTGGCCCTTGCGAGGGATTCCTTATGAGGGGCTCCAACGAGGACTAGGGGGAAGCTTGAGCGCTTCTTGATACCTTGGTAAAAATACCAGAGTCATCGACGAGAGTTTGCATCTCTACCTCATCTTTAACTTCCGCATTTACATTGCTACCTTGGTTGTGTGCTTTACTTCCCTAGCTTAGTTGATAGGCTAGTTGATAGGATTGGAACCTAGGTTGCATAACTCTTTTGCGGTAGAGATAGCAACACACCTAGCAAAATGTAGTTGCACATTTAGATAGATTACTTTTTTACATAGGTTTTTGACTAGGTGGAATTAGAGGCCTTAGTTAGAAGTAGTTTTCTAAGTTGCCTAATTCACCCCCCTCTTAGGCGTCATGGTCCCTTACATTGCCCAACCAACGTTCGAACATCCAACTATGGGCCTTGTATGGAAATGAAACACATGTACACACGGGATCGTCTGCGCTTGCGCCTGCTCACAAAACACTTGCAACATGAAAGCACTTTCTGTAACATACGTCTAAAGCAGATCAAACATCTAAAACATACGTTTGTAACGTATGTGTATAGTCACTGCAACATATACAACATCCAGATAAAAGCACTTGCAACATATGTTTGAAGTAGATGAAACATTCTGAATAGATACTTGCAAAATACGTGGATAGCCATTGCAACATATGCGACATACAAATCTACTTTTGCAACATCCGTATCGCACACACAAAGACCGTCTTCGCCTCTGGGACTGCCTACGCCTACTCATGAAACACTTGTAGCATGAAAAGCACTTCCTGCAACATATTGCAGCATATGTCTGAAGTAGATAAAACATTTGGAACATACGCTTGCAACTTATATGTATAACCACTGCAACATAAGTGTATAGCCACTGCAATATCTGCAACATTCAGATAAAACACTTACAACATGCGTCTAAAGTAGATGAAACATTTTGAATAGACACTTGCAACATACGTGTATAGCTATTGCAACATATACAACATTTAGATCTACTTTTTTTGCAACATTCATATGGAACACTTGCAACATACATCTAGAACATCTGAAACACATGACACATATGTTTATAACATACGCTTTTATTGCAACATGGACAGACAGCGCGACGAACTGGCATGGTGGAGGCAGCAAGTGAGGCGCGCGACGACCAGGTGCCGCAATAGGTGAGGCGCACGACGGTTGGGGCAAATCACCCTATTAATATCGGTAATGCTAGGAAACGGGCTGGCCAAGAGCGGTCGTTCAAGAGGTTATGAAGGGTGGCACCTGGCCTCTCTATTTTCTTGATGCTTCGGGTAGGCCAGCGTGGCAACAAGCCAACAACACAATCTTTAGGGTATATAGATGCATCAGCAGATGGATCGAGTGGCCAGATTGGTACGCAACGCATGCACTGAGCTCAGCATGTGTTGACGGTAGTTACCGACCATTATAAACATCAATATAACCTGAGATAATGCATGAAAATGATCACCAACATAGACTTAGGGGTTTAAACTAACAATTTCTATGAGTTTTGGTGAATCTGTGTTTTCAGCAGGGTTTAATTAGAAAACCGACAAGGGGGACTTAAACGTCAAAGGAAAAATCAGAATTCTGCTGTGAAACCAACTCCAGAAGGTTCTAGGGGACTCCAGAAGCCATGTCACCGAAGCGGAGGCCGAGAGGCTGCCAGGTGGGGCCAGGCTGCCTCGCCCATCAGGGGTCCACCTATCAGCCTCATTCGCTATGTTAGTTTTCCACCGCCTCCTAGGATGCATCTAAGCCGTTACTTAAGTCGGTTTGATCCAAGGGCTCATGTTGTATCCTCAGGGCTATATAATCTAGCCCCCCTCCATGGAGAATCAAGTCATTAGATCATAAGTTAGGGCTAGACAGAAAACTAGTGTTTCTAGAGATTAGAGATTAGAGCTCTAGTTCTTCAAGTTTCTAGTATAGATTAGCTAGCAAGGTTTAAGAACAGTGTGGGCTATTGCTTAGGATTCCGAATCTGCCGTCTAGAGACTGGTATAGCCATTGTATTTCTATATTTATGACTTTGTGCTACTTTAATATTATTATGTTGCTATTCATTATGTTCTTAGTTTGCTCTAGTTGTATGCTTGATATAGTTATGATTAATGATGAGTTTATGCACATGTTTGCAAAGCGCTTAGCTCATTATGTGCATGAGTTAAGTGGTCGACACTATGTAAGCATGATGCTTAGATATTGTTTGTCTGTGGATGCCCTCTGCACTCTAGGTCATGTGGTAGATCACGGATGTGACACTCCCATTGAGTCCGTTGTAGTCCACTCCCTATTTGTAGATCACGTAGAACGTGATTGCGAAGGTAGATAAGCTCTGTTCTTGATCTTCCTTAGTAATGTTCCTTATGCATAGATCCAGAGTTAGTTATACTATAGATGAGAGTGTTATATTAGGGTATACAAAAGACTTAGTAGATAAGTAATGACTTAGGAATGTTTTGCTCTTAACGAATCTCCTGCTTAGTTGTACTACATTTTATGAGTATCTAATTCTATCTTTGGAATACCACTATTACCTTACACTTATTATTTATTTACCCTTTGACTTGCCCCTGCAATAGCATGAGAGTGATTATTATCATAAGTATACACATTTGTCAATATCTCTATGCCAACACCACTCCATAAGCTCCTCCCTATGGTAAAAATATTAATAATGATACATGGTATACTCCTGGGTGAAATGCTACAATGGTATATTATCTATGCACTTGCGAATACTTTAATATATATATTTTTCTCTGAAGTTTGCAAGCGTCGTGAATAATTACCAACCATGTATTTTCTAGCATTATGCTAGGGATGACAACCTAGTAACAAGTTGTTGGGAACCTAATACCGGGGTACCAGATGAGGTGGAGCTAATAACCATCGAACGTTGACACTTCCGGTCAGACAAGAACGCTACTACACTTCTTGCCTGAATGACGGAAGATTAGTTCCGCCTCGCCTGACCCCCAAGGGCTAGACTCCACCTCGCCCGACGTCCGAGGGCAGGCTTCGCCTCGCTCGACGTCTGAGGGTAGGCTCCACCTCGCCTGACATCTGAGGGCTGGCTCCGCCTCGCCCGACGGCTGAGGGCTGTCTCTACCTTGCCTGATGGCTGAGGGCTGGCTCCGCCTCGCCCGACGTCTGAGGGCAGGCTCCGTCTCGCCCGATGTCCGATGGTAGGCTCCGCCTCGCCCGACGTCTGAGGGCTGGCTCCGCCTCGCCTGATGGC